>OY728156.1:1805494378-1806694378 GCA_963277665.1 Viscum album
TTTATCCTAATCCATAATGTCAAATAGGTGTTTCCTGATCTACAATGGGAAATAGGTGAATCTTAATCCATAATAAGAAATTGTTGTGTCCCGATCCACAATGGCATCAAGTGAGAAGTACTATTTCTCTATATTGATGGTCTTGGTAGTTAACCATGACATACAAAATCATTTTCTATATTTATGATAGTACCACACTTTTATGATATGAGATTTTTGTTCAAGACTTATTTATGATGATTTCTCACTCTTATGGACTATTTCATTTAAAATGATATTGTTTTATAACATTACTCGTGTTTAGGATCCATTACAGGTTGGGTATGTACTTTTAAAGTTATTTAAATGATCGCATACCCTTATGATTATCTAAAGCATTAATATGATAATAAATTTAAATATTCTATGGTTACCCGTATTGAGCATCTAGTCTCACATTTCTTATGTTTCTTTTTCCCATTTTATAAAGAATTATTTGTGTTTTAAATGGTTTCATATGTGATTAATTTTATTAGATATGTATAATACATAACATGGAATATAAAAAGCATGAAATTGTGGAAAATGAAGTAGATATTTATGGAGCAGTAGTTTATGAACCCATTTTTTTATGATTTTGTCCAAATTCTCTAAAAATATAAACCAAAAAGGTCCTTGGGTATGTCAAAAATCATACACTTCCTTTTGAAATTGAAAATTTTTTCTGTAATTTTTTTCACATTTATTGATATCATCATTCAAAGTGTATATATTATGTTTTCTATATAAGACACTAAAACGATGTTTTCATTTCATTAGAGTCGGAATCAGAGAAAGGTTTAGAAAAATTTTGAGATTGTGATGTTTTCATGAGATTTTATATTAAGTGTTAAGGATACCATTTTGGGTATATAATTTTTAGTTTTACTACAAATTTAGATTCATATACACCCGTTTTGAGTTTTTAAGTGATCTAATTTTAAGGTGTCTAATGATATTTTTGGAGATATATTAATTTCTTGAGGAATATGTATACCTTAGGTGAAACCTGAAGTTTTATTTGAGGAAGAATAAATTTTCAATTTTTGAACATAAGTTTTCAATTAATTATTAATATTTAGGTTTTATATAATCATTGACTCTGAGGTAATTATGTTTTAATACAATTTTGGAACTTGTGTTTGATTATATCGATAACCATGGTGTTGAATGAATATTTGGTGATTAATTAATTAATGTTATTTCAGAAGAAGTTCATTATTTAGGGAACTTTATATGATTAAGGTAAGAAGCATACTATGGGATTTTATTTGACATGTAATGGTTGAATTATATTTTGTGGATTTATGTTGTTTTAGGGTATTTATGGCAATAGTTAGCATATTCGGGAGAAAATATGTTTTGGGCATGTGCATTTTGGGAGATAAATTATAAATTTACTATGGAAGAATATGTGATCAAATAATTCTGATCTTTGGGTTTCATTTTCCACCATGAATATTTTTGTGGATATTTAAGGATAGTTATTTAGTGAATAATCTATGTTGAACTTTGGTTGTTACTATTTGAATTTCGAAATTAAGGTAGGAATGTTTTGTTTAATGTTTTATTCATTTTTAGGGATCACCTTGTCTGGAGCTAACCATTTTGTTTTTTGTTAATGAATAAATTTTGGATGATTGCGTTGTATTGTTTTGTGAATTATTAGATCTATTAGATTTAAATTAATCTTTATTTCTATGAGTTTGGATGGAAATTTTAGACTGTGGTGGAAATTCATTAATGTTTGAAATTATTCTTATCAACTATGTATATTTCCTCATCTTCTTAGACATGGAAGTGATTTAATTCTCCATATATTGAAAAATAATCAAGAAATAAAAAATATCCTACATTTTATTTTATTACTAAGAAATAAAGGGACTTTAAACCCATTTCATATTTATAAATATGTGATTATTGACATTCTAATAACCATGTTTTAGTTAATTCTTTATCGGTCCATGTTTGTTATTTTTATCTTTTATGTCTATTTTTTCAATTCCTAATTTATTAGGACCCATACTTAAAACATTACATTATATTGAATTAAATGAATAATTCACATTGATGAACTATTCAGGTAGTGTTTTAGAGAATTAGGCATAACTATTACATTACATCTCAAAAATTTCAATGTAGACACTTCTACTCGGTTTCCATTTTTTTCATAAAATAAAAAATCTTGAATAAAGGAAACATGTCTAGTTCCATGTTGTCGAAAACATGAATTTTCCTTGATACCATCCTTGACCGTATTCCACTTTATATCCTATGAAAAACATTTCAAAAACATGAGATGAGAATAAAAAGATTGATAAGGGATACACAAAGAAGAAAAACTGTTAGATTTTCAAAACAACAAGTAATCCATGAATACATTATCATTAGTAAAACATTTTCCCTTTATGAAGTCGTAAATACTCTTCACTAAATAAAAGATCATTGCTTACCCTTTTGTAATCAAAAGGTATCCATAAAACCCATATAAAGAACACATATCATATAAAGGTACCTTGGGACATAAACATACTTAAATGGAATAACCATACGGTCAACTTAAAAAAATATCACTAAATGGAATAGCCGTATGGCCGACTTCTATACCCAATGAATTCGAGGTTATAACGTAACCACCCATCCTGGTTTATCACAACACCACCCGTCATATGGTTTATCATGTAACCACCTGTCAAATGTCTGTGTACCATCATAACAACTAAAATATTGAAAATATAAACATTTCACTAATAATATTTCATTTGAATTCAGAAGAAGTAATTTCAAGATATTGAAATAATCATTCCATTTTCATAAACCAATTAAAAAAATATTTTTGAATCAAAGTGTCCCATACCACATTGAAGATTTTAATGGAATTATAATTTTAAAACATTAATGTCCGTATAAATAAATACTCAAAACCATTTTTAAAACATTGACATTAAATATAATGATTTAGAATAATAAATCTTTAAAACATTTAAAATTATATTTTATTTAAATAGTTTTTTAACAAAATGAGAGAATCATGAATACAAATAATTGAGGAATAACATTTAATATAAACCTTATAATATCATGAAAATAAATGGATTCATGATATAATATGTCAAAGGACAGTATATACACAATATAAGATTTAATTGGTGCATAACAATAATGAAGTCTCAATGGAAATGTAAATTGAGATGAAATCCATTATAAAGATGGTATCCTTAAATTAAGGATAAATCAATCACATAATTATGCGTGATAGATATAAATAAACTTAATATAAGTGTATATTAAGTTTAAAATAATATGAGGTCATTCACACATATTCATAGGACAACATATTCAAGAAGTACAAGTTTAACCCAGTGAATTGAAATTGGGTTAAGAAGTTCCCTTGCAAAAATTTGAGAAGCCTAATGGCGTCACTTTAGTATTTAGAAAATGATTTGATGAGATAAATAGGGTATATCATAACTTGGAAATAAAATTTAAATCAATAAGGATATAGAATAACTTATCCCAACACAATAAGATGTAAATTAAAAGACATAACAAAAAGAAGTCTTTTAAAAAGAGGAGGGTGAAAGGTTCCCTTACCGATTTGGTAACTTACAAAACATATGCCACATGAAAGATGGATCATAAAATGAATATTTAAGTACTCATAAATGAATTTATATTACAAAAAATTACAATCATGGTCATTAAATACACAACACAAAAGGAAATAGTGGCAAATATAGCATGAATCTCAAGAGAATAAAAAGTGAGATGAAACACTTTACCTCGTTGTAATCAACTGAGTCGTTTGATCAAAAGTTAATAATTATAAAATTAATAACATAATAAAATTAATATAATGATAATAATGATAATATATATCAAATGTAAGTACATAATACACCACATTCAATAAAGAAGTGGCGAATAACGGAAATCTCACGGAATTAAAAGTGAGGTAAGAAATCTCCTTACCTCATGTACGACTTGACTCGATCATTTTTTAATATCATGAATAATAAACTAAAGTTAATTTATACATGACTAATAACCTTTATAAGGTTTATTATTCCTTTTATATCAGTTATTACCATGTTATAAGCATTATGTAATCATTCAAGTTAATAATGTTCGTTTTGTCGATATTTGGTACTTGAGTCAAAAATGAACACCTTATAATTGAAAGTTATCCATGTGGACAATATTCCATTATATCCAAAATTGTATTCATGATTTAGATTTGATATATATAATATATATCCAGTATATTCATGTATTTATAATAGTTCATAAAATTTGGAGGTAAGAAATGAAATGCACTGTTCATGGAGACGGTAAGCCGTATGTATGCACGGACGCTACTTTCATTTAAATTTATTATTATAATAGAATTTAAACATAATTATACATAGGTATATTATAATTACAGTATAATATCAGATATAATATCATTAACTCCATCCTTTATACGTCCCACATATGGAATTAAAGAGCCGTATCACTTTGAGGGGGCGGTAGTCCGTACTTCCTTAAATGAAATTATCACGTTTACCCATAATGGAAACCATAAGGGTATGATATAAAATAAAAAATAAAGAAGAATAAATAAAAAAATAACATAATATATATCATATATAAATATAGAGTCAATTTAATGGCCACCATGAGAGGCGGTAGGAAGTAATTGAACAATCATCATTTCGTGAGGCGTTAGTTTCTCATCCACAGAAACATTATATTCTTCACCTATTAGATGGAGGTGTGTATAAGTTTAGTTCGAATAAATATCATAAAAGAAACCTAGTATATTTATGATAAAGTTTTTTTCTATAAAATAATGGAATAAAAAGAGTTTAGGGTTTTGAGAAGTAAAATAAAAGAGAAGAAGTTAAGAGAAACCATTTCCTTTAATTTGGTTAACTTCCTTTGGTTTGAACCAAAATGGTTTGTTGAAGTGTCTTCTACCTAAGGTAAGGCTTCTAGGTGGAATATAGGGATTTAGGTAGATTAATTGGGAAGAGTTTTGATGATCCAAAATGCTTGAGAGGTGTGAGTAATTGGTTAGAAGTGGCCTCATTTTATAATGGAGAGGAGGGGCTCTTTAGGAAAGTGTGAAAATATTATTTTATTATATAATGATATTCAGTTTCTAATGGTCCAAAAATCATTAGACTCAGAGATAAGATGACTCGTGGTCGAAATAAAATAACTTAATAGGAATTGGAAATGTTTTGGAGAATATTGTAATTATTATAATCTTAGTTATTTAAATCATTTATTAACGAGTTAAATATTGCATCATTATTGTGTCCTAAATAATTTAGTTTATTTCATGTCAAAAAATTATAAAAAAATACTATAATGTAGGAAATATTTTTAGATTTCAAAATAATATTTATAGTCAAAAGTATTACTTATATAACTCCATAAAAAAATTAATTGACTAAAATAATTTTGTTTGTCATTTTTGCCTTTACTTTAAATTAATTACTCTAAAGTGTAAATATCATTCATAAGTGGCTCAATGGGGTCCCAAAATAGAACCATAGATTCCCATGGTAGTCCATTACTCATTAAATAAGGTTAGGACAAGTTTTAAGGTAATTTTGAATTATTATAAAATTATTTTTACCTTAAATTACCGTATTTACCATTAACCACGGTAAATAAAAGTCAAAAGTTACTATTCACAGCAAATTATTTTTATCTTATTGAACAACATTTTACTTACTAATAACAACCATGTGTGTCAGATTTTCAAAATTAAATTCACAAAAGTTGTAAAATTTGACTTAAATGAAAACGCCAGTTTTTTAACTACTACTAAGTGGTTCCACTATTCATTAAAAAATGAAGTTTTTTAGAATAATACAAAAAATTCAGCTTAAGCTATATTTGATATTCCGAATTAGAAAATAATGTTTATTTTTCCAAATTCAAAACATAAAAGTTTAATTAATTAATTTTAAAATTAATTCCCATTGTTAAAACAAATAGCGTGTTTTAAAGAAAGAATAACTATCAAAAGATTGACACTTGTTTATGTCCAATTTCAATGTGAAATTAATTCCAAAGAACAACAATGGATTAACTGGTAAAAATATATTCTAATTACACTTTAAAACAAATTAAAAAGATAATATAAATATACAAATAAATTACATTAAAACATAGTTTGGAATTAAAATACAATATTTTTCATTATTCATTGAAAAATGAGCTTTATCAGAAAATTTCCAAAAATTTACACAAAGTAAATTTTGATGTCCCCATTATAAAGAAGGATTTTATTTGGTCAAATATTATTTATTAAATTGACCAAAACTATTTTTAAAGAGGGTTCTCCATTAAAAGACGGTAAATCGACCTTTTAATGTAAATTATGCTTAAAATTAGATTCATTCACATTTTATGCCTCTAACTTTTATTGGATAAATATAAATACATTTAAAAAAATGTATAATCATATTGTAGTTAGTTTTTTTTAATTCACGCCAATACAACGACTAGGAGTTAACTACCATTTAAAAAAATAATATTATATTATTAGTGTGCAACATAAGATTTCAAAGAAACCCGTTGTTTCATATCGGGTACGCTATCGAACATAAAAACCCTTTTAAAGTAAAATTAATATTTAATTAACAAATATTAATAAATATGAAAATTTCTTACTCATTATTTAACTTTGATGTTACATCCTTTCCCCTTTTAGAAATTGCATCCTCGTAATTTTGAAACTGGGCTTGGAAACTTAATTGAAAGTCCCACATCAAAAAACTATCAATAAATATATCACTTTAAAAGAAATAAAGGGAATTAAAATGGTTACCCAAGATAATCCCATACTAGGATTCCATGTAGGAAAACATGGATATGGAAAAGAAAACAAACCATCAAGTCCTGATAGAGTGCGATAGAAAACATTGTTAGGAAGAAGTTAACCACCATAAAATCACAAACTTGTGATGGGTAAAATATTCATTGATTCCCTAGTAGAATAAGTTAATGGTTAATGTTTTTGTTTGAAAATAATTTTCATAAATGTGAGGAATTTATTTCTGATCTTAAATAAAAAATAAGGAAACATACATACGTTTCTTTTAGACTTTCATCCTTTACTAGCTTTCTAACATAAACTCATATTTTCTCCAAATGACGAGTATTCAGGATGATATTTTTTAACATTAAAATTTCTATAATCAACTTTGAGAAAATCAAATAATCCACAAAAGATGAACTATATATTTCCCATGTATTTAGACCATAACAAAAACCAAAGTGGTTAGTACAAGATCATATAATCCCCAAAAAGGATAATTCTTTATAAAAAGAAATACTATTCCTAATCTCCAAAATTCAACAAAAAGTACCCTAAGTTCAAAAAAGTCCATTAAATAAACAACATTACTTAAAATTATTCAATATAATCCAAACATACATTGAAAACATAAACTCAGAAGAATTTAATATCATAATATTCCACAATAAATCTTAAGAATTATCTCCAAATAACATTGACTACTCTTAAAGTCTCATACTGAAGTGTAATTAACCTATTCACATATTCTCTATGATAGGTTAATAATTTACATAAATAACCCAAAATAAATTTATTCATAAGATCATATAATGAAAAAAATTACTCATACTAACCAGGGACTTCACATAGTCTAGTGGTTGGCGATAAATCCTAGCTACACTTTTGTTGTGGGTTCGATTCCAACAGCTTTTTCCGACGCGATGAGTTGTCATGAGGTCTGCGTGTTTTCCTTTTTCAAAAAACTATTTAATTTTATAACATTCCCAAAAATAGATAATTTCATCAAAAATGACCATAACATATTTTAACCTCAAAAGTTATCTAATACCATTAATTTTTCATTTCAAAAAGTATTAACCTGTAATTGCCTCAAATTCAATGATCATATAGACCCAAATGGTTCATTATAACTATATCCACAAAATAAATGATAAAAATCCCATAAATAATAGTTTCATATATCAAACATCAGGGTTACACATTCTATAGAATGCCTTCCAATTTAATCTCATCATCAAAAGTGCTTTAATACTTTTAAGCATTTCACCATCCTAAAATCTACCATAACACTTGAATCCCTTATAAGTTGAATTCTTACTCATTCAACGTTATTCATGATACATTAACCATTCTTTACCAACATATTATGAAATACTTCTTTCCTAAAAAAATCATGATTTATATCCTTAGATTTCAAAAATTTCTAAACATGAGTTAAGAAATAATCCATACTTTTCATTGGTCATTGTCAGTTTCTTCATCCTTAATTGGAATGGCATTTGGTATTGGTAAACATATATTTTTATGATCCTGGTGATCTCATCCCCAAAACCTCATTATAGGAAAACTGTTTGCATAATGACAATGCACACCACATTTAAATCATTCAATTGATCCCCGAGAAAGAACATCTTTCCCTTTCCAAGATTAAACTGGATACATCCTTTTTCAATTCCAGGTTCTTCATTTATGACCTTTACTTCCACATCTATATCATCTTCCCATCCCTTTGAATCATTTTCCTATGTTTTTCTTTCCACATCCTTGAAGCATAGGTTTTTGAATATAATTCCCTTTATAATTGTTACCTGAACTTCCATGGGGATTTTTTTCTCGCACATATGATTCCTTATAAAAATCAACACGGTTTAGGTGGTCAATCAGGACTCCAAATAGTTGGTTGAGAATAACCACACGAGTTCTCATTGTAGCTCCCATTTCATTCAGTTTATCATTCAGAAAACCATTATAGTTTTCTTCACATCAACTACTACTTTGGTGCCTGCTAGATCAATCCATTTATTAAAACCAAAAAGTACACTGTGAGTATATCAGTAAAATCATCATATAATAACTAATGATAAGGGTAAATACTTATTAATGTTATCTTAAACTCATTAAAAATAACTACGACTCTTTCTAATATGCTAACCATCATGGTTATGTCACTTATGCTTAGATAAAACCCTAACTGCTAAAGTTATCTAAGCTGACCTCCGATACCAACTATAAGGACCCAACCTTAAAACAATTCAAAATATTGAATTAAATGAATAATTCACATTGACGATATTTTCAGGTTTATAGTTTTAGAGAATTAGGAATAACAATTACATTACATCTCAAAAATTTCAAAGTAGAAAATTCTACTCAGTTTCCATTTTTTTCATAAAATAAAACCTCTTGAATAAAGGAGACATGTCTAGTTCCATGTTTTAGACAACATAAATTTTCCTTGATCCCATCCGTGACCCTATTCCACTTTATGTCTTTTGAAAAACATTTCAAAAACATGGGATTAGCATAAAAAGATCAGTAAGGGATACAAAAAGATGGAAACTGTTAGATTTTCAAAACAACAAGTAATACATGAATACTTTATCATAAGTAATATTTTTCCCATTTATAAATTATTAAAAACTCTTCACTAAATAAAAGATCATTGCTTACCCTTTTGTAACCAAAAGAGTTCCATAAAACCCATATAAAGAACAAAAAACATATAAAGTTTACTTGGGAGATAAACATACATAAATAGAATAACCAAACGTTCAACTTCCACAAATATCACTAAATGGAATAGCCATATGGCCGACTTCCATACCCAATGCATTGGAGGTTATAACGTAACCACCTGTTCTGGTTTATCACGACACCACCCGTCATATGTTTTATCACGTAACCACCCGCAAAATGTTCAAGTACAATCATAACACATAAAATACTGCAAATATAAACATTTCACTAATAACATTTCATTTGAAATCACAAGAAGTAATTTCAAGATATTGAAATAATCATTCCATTTTCATAATCCAATAAAAAAGAGATTTTTGAATTAAGGTGTCCCATAACGCTTTAATGCTTTTAATGGAATTATAATTTGAAAAAATTAATTTAAATATAAATAAATACTCGAAACCATTTTTAAAACATGGACATTAAAGATAATGATTTAGAATAATAAATCTTTAAAACATTTAAAATGATATTTTAGTTAAAGAGTTTTTTACAAAATGAGAGACTCTTGAATACAAATAATTGAGGAATAACATTTAATCTGAATTTTATAATATCATGATAATAAAGGTATTAATGATATAATATGACAAAAAATAGTATATACTCCATATAAGAGTGAATTTGTGGACAACAACAATGAAGTCTCAATGTAAATGTAAATTGAGATGAAATCCCTTATAAACACGGTATCCTTAAATTAAGGATAAATAACTCACATAAGTATGTGTGACAAATATAAATAAACAAAATATAAATGGATATTAAGTTTAAAACAATCAGAGTTCATTCACACATATTCTTCGGACGTCATATTCAAGAATTACAAGTTTAACCCTAATAATAGAAATTGGGTTAAGAAGTTCCCTTGCAAATATTTAAAAATCCTAACGGCGTCACTTTAGAATTAAGAAATGAGTTGATGAGATAAAATGGGTGTATCATCACTTGGACGTAAAATTTTCATCAATAATGATATAGAATAACATATCTCAACATAATAAGATGTAAATAAAAAGACATAACAAAAAGAAGTATTTTAAAAAGAGGAGGGTGAAAGGTTCCCTTACCGATTTGGTAATTTACAAAACATGTGACACATGAAAGAATGTTCATACAATGAAGATGTAAATACTCATAAATGACATTATATTAAACAAAATTACAATCATGGTTAGTACATACACCACACAAAAGTAAATAGTGGCAAATATAGCCTGAATCTCACGGGAATAAAAAGTGAGATGGAACCCCTTACCTCGTTGTAATCAACTGAGTCGTTTGATCAAAAGTTAATCACCATCAAATTAATCACATAATAACATGAATATGATGATAATAATGATAATATATATCAAATGTAAGTACATAATACACCACATTCAATAAATAAGTGGCGAACAATGGAAATCCCACGAAACTAAAAGTGAGATAAGAAATCTCCTTACCTCGTGTCTGACTTGACTCGATCGTTCTTTAATATCCTGAATAATATTCTAAAGTTAATTTATACTTTATTATGAACCTTTTTTAAGTTTATTATTACTTTTATATCACTTATTACCATCTTATAAACATTATGTAATCATTTGAGTTAATAATGTTCCTTTTGTCGATATTTGGTATTTGAGTAAAAAATGAACACCTTATATTTACAAGTTGTCCATGTGCTCAATATTCCATTATATCCAGAATGATATTCATGATTTATATATCATATATATCATATATATACAGTATATAAATGTATTTTTTATAGTACATAACATTTGGAGGTAAGAAATGAAATGCACCGTTCATGGAGACGGGATGTCGTACGTACGCATGAACGCTACTTTCATTTCAATTTCTTATTTTAATGGAATTAAAACATAACGATAAATTGGTATATTAGAATTCCAGTATAATATCATATATAATACCATTAAATCCATCTTTTATACATCCCACATATGGCATTAATGAGTCATATCACATTGAGGGGGCGGTAGTCCGCACTTCCTCAAATGAAATTATCACGTTTACCCATTAGGAAAAACCATAAGGTTGTGCTATAAAATAACAAATACATAAGCCTATAGAAAACATAAACATAATATATATCATATATAAATATATTTTCATATTTATGGCCACCATGAGAGGCGGTAGGAGATAATTGAACAATCATCGTTTTGTGAGGCGTTATTTTTCCATCCACCGAAACATTATGTTCTTCACCCATTAGATGGAGGTGTTTGTAAGTGTAGTTAGAATCCTTATCATAACAACATCCTAGTATATATAGGATACTTTTGTTGCTATAAAATAAAGGAATAAAAAGAGTTTAGGGGTTAGAGAAGAAAAATAAAAGAAACGATGTTAAGAGAAACCATTACCTTTAATTTGGGTAACTTACTTTGGTTTGAACAAAGATGTTTTGTTGAAGTGCCTTCGGCCTAAGGTAAGGCATATAGGTGGAATAGAGGGATGTAGGGAGCTTAATTTAGTAGAGGTTGGATGATCCAAAAGTCTTGAGAGGTGTGAGGAATTGGTTAGAAGTGGTCTCCTTTTATAAGGGAGAGGAGGGGATCTTTAGGAAAGTGTGAAAATATTATTTTATTATATAATGATATTCGGTTTATAAAGGTAAAAAAATCATTATAGTCGAAGATGAGATGACTCATGGTCGAAATAAAATCATCCAATAGGATTTCGATAGGTTTTGGATAATATTTCAATCATTATCTTCTTATTTATTTAAATAATTTATTAATGAGGTAAATACAACATCATTATTGTGTCATATATTATTTAATTTATTCGATGTCTAAAAATTATATAAAAATCCTCTGATATAGGAAATATTTTTATCTTTACAAATAATATTTATAGTCAAAAATATTACTTATATAACACCATAAAAATTTAATTTACTAAAAGAGTTTTGTTTATGTCATTTTTTCCATTACTTTAAATTAATTAATCTAAAGTGTCAATATCATTCATAAGTGGTACCATGGGGTCAAAAAATCAACCCAAATATTCCCATGGTTGGTAATTACTCATCCAATAAAGTTAGGACAAGTGTTAAGGTAATTTTTATTTATTATAATATTCTTTTTACCATGAATTACTTTATTTACCTTTAACCGCGGTAAATAAAAGTCAAAAGTTACTATTCACCAAAAAAATATTTTCATCCTATGGAACCACATATTAATTACTAATAACAACCATGTATGTCAGATTTTTGATATTAAATTTACAAAATTTGTAATATTTCATTTAAATGAAAACGCCAGTTTTTTAACTACTACTATATGGCTTCACTATTCATCAAAAAATGTTGTTTTTCAGAAAAATACCAAAACTTCAGCTTATGATATATTTGATATTCGGAATTAAAAAATGGTGTTTATTTTCCCAAATTAAAAACATAAAAGTGGAATTAATTAATTTTAAAATTAATTCCCATTGTTAAAATAAATATCACGTTTTTAAGAAACAATAACTATCAAAAGATTGACACTTGTTTATGTCCAATTTCAAAGTAAAATTAATTACAATGACCAGCATTGGATTAATTGGTAAAAATATATTCTAATTAAAATTGATAACCAATTAAAAATATTATATAACTATATAAATAAATTAGATTAAAACATATTTTTGAATTAACATACAAAAAATTTCATTATTCATTTAAAAATGATCATTATCGGAAAATTTCTAAAAAATTACACAAAGTAAATTTTGATGTCCCCATTCTAAATAAGGATTTTATTTGGTCAAATATAATGTATTAATGTGACCAAAACTATATTCAAATGGGGTTCTCCATTAAAAGGTTGTAAATCTACCTTTTAATGTAAATTATGCTTAAAATTAGATTCATTCACATTTTAAGCCTCTAACTATTATTGGATAAATTTAAATATATTTAACAATCATGTATAATCATATGTAGTTAGTTTTGTTCATTCCCACTAACACAAAGGCATGGAGTTAAATACCATTTAAAATAATAATAATATTATATTATTAGTGTGCAACATAAGATTTCAAAGAAACTCGTTGTTGCGTATCGAGTATGCTATCGAACATAGAAACACTTTTAATGTAAAATTAATATTTAATTCACAAATATTATTAAATATGAAAATTTATTACTCATTATTTACCAGGGATATTACATACATATTTTAACTACTTATAAACCAATTATGTGCTTTCTTAGGTGACCTTAATACTTTCCTTTATCTAATTTCAAAAAGAAGGTTTCTTAATCCTTTTTACAATGATAGATTTCAACAAAGTTATTTTGAAATGTCAAACCCCGGTGTATAGAACACATTCAGATTTCATGGAAACAACATATTAAATGGGGGGATAATGTAAAACCTCTAGATTTTATAAAGCATTTCTCTTTAAATAGTGCTATTTCTTTTGCGTTACATGCATCATAGAGTTATTTTCTTCTATAGTCATCCAAATTTTGGTTCTATGACTTTTTTTAACCACTTGGAGGAGATTATGACCTTTATAATATTTTATTTAATGAGAAATAAAAAATATAACACTCTAATTTTAAATAACTGTAATATTTTAATATTGGGTAGCCAAGATGTTATATTGGAATATAAATTTTATTTTTAAATTTTATATATTTATCTTAATCATGGAAATATATTTTTAACTTCAAAGAAAACATTCTTTTTTTTAATTTTCTGGTTTAATTTGAAAATTTATTCTTCAACTCATGTATTTTGAATTATGAAAAATTGATACAAAATTTGGAATCAAGAGTTCCAAATTTATTAAATAGGTGCATTTTAATTTTAATCAAAATAAATATTAAACATAGTTATTTTATTACCACGATAAAAGGTAAACCTAGTAATTTATGTTAAAAATAAAATGATAAGGACTTGTAAATAACCCAAAAACTTTCCAAAATATTATTGGATGAGTTATTTTCTCCTATAATCATCCAAATTTTGGTTCTATGACCTTTTTTGACAACTTGGAGGATATGGTGACCATTATAATATTTTATTTAATAAAATTCAAACATGTAACACTCTACTATTTAATAATTAAAATATTTTAATATTGGGTTATCAAGACAATACATTGGAATTTAAATTTTATTTTTATAATTTATATATTTATCTTAAAAATGAAAATTTATATTTATTATTTATTATTTAATGAGACAGTTACAACCTAGATAATAATTTTATAGGTATGAATATGATAAAAATATTTTATGTAATTCATATAAATTTTACAAATAAATATAAATTTGTTGATAAAATATGAATTTTTTTTTACCATTTTTAGTAAACTCATTTTAATCTTCCAAAATGCATTTTCTCTAAAGATGATTTTTCGTACAAGTGAATATTGTTATTAAATTTATAATGTTTTAGAAAATTTACATGACAAAATTAATTACATTTTTTAATTTTTTATGTAAAAATTATCATACGATGAATTATTTAGAATATTTTTGAAATTATAGATTTTTTAATGAATTGGGAAAAGTACAATTTTTTTTAGAGATTGTATTTTTATTCTAAACTATCTAAAAGGTAAAATTATGTTTCTTAGTATTATTTAAAGATAAATAATTTTCTTTTTATTTAAAATAATCCAATACTATACTTGAATTTAGTATAATAACATTTTGTTTTTAAAATTGAATTTTAAAAAAAAATTCTATTGTTGCATTTTTCTAGTTTAATTTGAAATTAAATTCGTCCACTCGTGTGTTTTGAATTATGAAAAATTGATCCCATATTTAGAATCAAGACTTACAAATTTAATAAATTGGAACCTTTTATTTTTAGTCAATATGAATAGTAAACACAGTAATTTTATTAAAGGGTAAACCAGGTAAATTAGGTTAAATATAAATTGATAAGAAATATTAAATAACCCAAGAACATTCATAAATTTTATTGGATGAGTTATTTTCTTCTATAATCATCAAAATTTTGGTTCTATGACATTTTGTGACCACTTGGAAGAGATTATGACCTTTCAAATATTTTATTTAAAGAAACGTCAAACATGTAACACTCTTATTTTTTAAATACTATAATATTTAATATTGCGTTATCAAGATGATATATTGAAATATAAATTTTATTTTTAAATTTTATATATTTATCTTAATCATGGATATTATTTTTAATTTTTATTATTTAATGAGACAATTATAACCTAGAGAATAATATTATGGGTATAAATATTATTATATAATTTATGAAATATATATACTTTTTACAAATCAATAAAAATTTATTGATGAAAATTTAATAAATTATTATAAAATTTTTAGTAAAGTCGTTTTATTGTTCAAAACATTGTTTTCTCTGAAGACAATTTTTCATACAATAGAATATTATTATTAACTTCATAATGTTATAGAAAATTTACTTGACCAAATTAATTTCATTTTTTAATTAAGCATGTCAAAATTATCTTATGATGAATTATTTAGAATTTTCTAGAAATATTGATTTTTCACTAAATAATGAAAAGTACTGTTTTTTTCAAGATTGTATTTTTATTTTAAACAATTTAAAAGGAAAATTTAGGGTTTTTATTATTATTTCAATTTTAATTAGGTTAATTTTCTTTAAGATAATCCAAAATTATAATTTATTTTATTATAATTACATTTTCTTTTTAGAAAGGGCATTTTTCTGAAGAAGAAAAACTATCTTTTGATGTATTTTTCTGGTTTAATTTAAATTAAATTCTTCCACTCATGTGTTTTGAATTATTAAAAAATGATTCCATATTTTGAATCAAGTGTTCCAAATTTATCAAATACATACTTTTTATTTTTAATAAATATGAATATTAAAGTTAGTAATTTTATTACAATGGTAAATAGTAAACAAGGTAATTTAGGATAAAATTAAAATGATAAGGACTAGTAAATAACAAAAACAAATTCCTAAATATTATTAAATGAGTTATTGTCTTCTAAAATCATTCTATATTTTGGTTCTATGACATTTTGTGACAACTTAGAAGATATTATGACCCCTATAATATTTTATTTAATGAAAACTGAAACAAGTTACACTCTTTTTTAAGAACTATAATATTTTAATATTGGTTTATTAAGACGATATATTGGAATATAAATTTTATTTTTAAATTTTATATATTTATCTTAAACATGGAAATTAATTTTTAATATTTATTATTTAATGTGGCAATTATAACCTAGCCAATAATTTTATGGGTGTGAATATGATAAACTAATTTATGTAATGTATAAAAATTTTACAAATAAATTTAATTTTTTTTATAAAATTTTAGTAAATTATATTACAATTTTTAGTAAACTCATTATATTCTTCAAAAATATGTTTTCTCTGTAGATGATTTTTCATACAAGTGAATATTATTTATAACATTATAAGGTTTCATAAAATTTACTTGACTAAATTCATTAAATTTTTTAATTCAGCCTGTCAAAATTATCATATGATGAATTATTTATAAGTTTCTGAAAATATTGATTTTTCAATGAATTGTCAAAATTATCAATTTTTTGGGATATTTTATTTATTTTTAAAAATTTAAGAGGTAAAATTATATTTTATATTGATATTTAATGTTTAATCAGTTTATTTTTATATAAAATAATCCAATATTATACTTGAATTTACTATAATAACATTTTCTATTTAAAAAGGGAACTTTTCGAAAAAACAATCTTTTATTGCATTTTTCTGGTTTAATTTGAAATTAAATTCTTCCCCTCACATGTTTTAAATTATGAAAAATTGATTCCACATTAGGAATCAAGAGTTCCAAATTTATTAAATAGGTACCTTTTATTTTTAGTCAATATGAATAGTAAACATAGTAATTTCATTACAATGATAAAGTGTAAACTGGGTAATTTAGGTTTAAAAAATGCCAAGGACTCGTAAATAACCCAAACACTTTCATAAATATTATTGGATGAGTTATTTTCTTCGATAATAAGCCAAATTATTCTTCTTTGACCTTTTTTAACCATTTGGAGGAGATCGTGACCTTTAAAATATTTTATTTAATGAAAATTAAAACTTTTAATAGAAGTTGATGCAGGCTTCGGAATTCTAAGCATCTTGAATGGGATATTTCTCTTTAGATGTGTTTCTGGTATTCTGGAAATGAATGAGTCCATATGAACTTTATTTAGTGGTATTTATTTATTTTGAAAAGTGGATGGGTAAATACTAGGAATTTTTGTGAATTACAAGTGTTATAGTGGGGTGTTCATAATTATTTATGTCCATAAAGGTGTTTTAAATTTAGGATGAATTTATATAATGATGTTTAGTGGAAATTTAATTTTTTAACTAGAATCGACAGTCAATTTTTGAAAGTTTAATTACATTAAAATTGGTGTTTTGTGAAGATGACTTAGGCTCATGGTAATCTCTAGGGGGATTGGAAAGGCCTCGATAGAGGTTGGAGTTTCTACTATATCCTAGGCTTTGGGAAACAATTTACTTATTGATTTTTTCTGGTATAAGTAAGTTTTGCTGCTAGTGGACACTACCCAAACAGTGTGGATTTTAGGTGGGAAATTTATATCCTCCAATACCTAATTTTTAATCGGAACAAACCCTCTACCTCTCTTGTTCACAAGAGATAGGACTATACTACCTCCTCCCATTCCACCTTTATCCCCTTATTTTTGGAAGGTACTTTTTTGGAATTTGTGGGTTATTAGAGGTATGTCTCGCCGTTTATTTATCTTATCCTACCTTCTCCTTTTTTATTATTTAATTTTGAGTTCACCATCCTAAGTTTTGATTTTCATTTTAGTGGGGAAAGGTGAAATTATACAATATCTATGGTTATTTCATTATTTTTTTGTTGAGGGAGTCCTCAGATGGAGTTCAAATGAAACAACATTTTATTTAAGTTGAGGTAGGTCACACTGCCTAATTTATAAATTTTTTTCCTTTAAATTAAATTTATTTCGAATATGTGATATTGATCCATGTTATGCGTCTACCCATGAGTGGTGTTGGGGGTCTATTATGAACCTCTCGTGGGTGGTTTTTCAAAGTTTTATCAAGTGATGTGTGCATGAGGATTGTTTTGGAATTTATGATACTTTTAGTAAACCGGTTTTGTTAGTTTATGAATTTTTATATTTTATATTGAACAATTTTTGGAAGGATATGGGGATTCATGTTCTAATGAAATCCTAAAATAGTCGATTTCACGCATGGTCGAGCTGGGATGATCTGGAATAAGCTACGAAGATTTTGATTTATATCAAAAATGTTCCCTAATGGTTGTTTCTCCCTAAATGTTTCCCATAGTATCATGTTATTTTTTATTGGCATGTGTGTCTGTTGACTCACCAGTTAATAAATTGATTATGATGAAATTAATTATATGTTTTATATTGTATTAGTCTTTGTTAAATGCCTATTGAAACATATAAACTTTTTAAAGTGGGATTCAAATGGGATTCTATATCTCTGTAATTTTCCCTTTATTTTCTTATAATACATAATAATCTATATTTGGACATTAAATTTGACTATTTTTTTTTTAAAAAAAACTCTATATTGAAAAATATTGTTAAGATTTTTAGAAAAAAAATTTACTAGAACATATATTGAATATAATTTGGTAAACTTATAATTTTAAATGGTACATGGATTCGATATTTTGAAATTTTTATTTTAGAAAAGGTATTTTCTAAATTTTAATTATAAATGGTAATTTTAAAATAGGAATTGGAATTGGAGGTGTATTTGGTTTCTTAACTGAAAATGTGGATTAGTATTGTTTTTATGTTGATAGAGTACTGTTTTCTAAATAGGTTAAGATCGGATTTTTACTTGGTTTTGATAAACTCACATAGTATAAGACCTATGAAATAGAAATTGTTGATTTATGTTTTCGCTGATAAATCACTAGAATGGGTGGTACATGTTAATTATTGAAATATGGTTTTTTGATAAAATACCAATTAGGGTGGTCCATGATAGAATATATTGGCCAAGAAAACTCTTATAGGGGAGTTTTTTGTTACTCATTTGTATACCAGGGAAACCAAAGTCTATTATAAGGTTGTATCGATAATCACAACATTCCTAGAGAAACCCAAAAATTAGATGAATAATTTATGGTCCATAGGGTTTATATACATAAGGATCAACAATTAGGTAGCCATCCTCAAGTGTCATCCTAAGGTTGGGGCATCCGCGATTTTTTATTAATTTTCCCCAAATCATTATAAAAAAATTAAATTATTTTTCACGAGAACTTTTTCATTTAATTTTTTATACTAGTTATAATTAATGATTCTATTGGAGGTAGATTATTGGGTTTTAATCACACCTTTATCGGTCCTACATGGTCTTAGGTTCCTAGGGGGACACCATTATTGTTCACTACAATAGGTTTTGGGAATGGCCTGAAGTAGAGGATTGTTGACATGAATCTGTGGTTAGAGTTTGCCTAATTTTTCTAAGATAGAATCTGGGCCAGTTAGGGATCGTTTGTTTTCCTTGGTTTTACTTTATTTTTTATACTACATGTATATGATCTCCACACGGAGGATCCAGATTGGTATGTTTGACACATTATTTTGTTATTGTATGTTATTATTCATTTATTTTTCAACACATTACTTCTTTTTATGTCCATCTAGTAATTAAAATAGATTTATTTTGTTTACTCTATGTTTCTCACTCTGATACTGGGAGAATTTTACCCCCATAATAGCCTCATAAGACCTCTTCTCTAGTCAGTAGCCTCTATTGTATAAGGATTCACATATGAGGTTAGTGTAAAACACCACTTCGGGAACCAATTAGTGATCCAAGGTAACAATATGTTACATCTATACCATTCTCTACTCAAGGTAATTACATTGAATGAAAATATTAGTAAAATAATAACAAGATATATATTAATGAGGTCAATACAAGATGATATACTTCTATAATTACGAACTCAAGCCTTCAAATACAACTTTAGTAACTTTCTCCCTTAAGATTTTAGGGTTCCCTATATAATTATATATTTATTTGACAATGTTATGACACTTTTTTTTACTCTTAAAGTCCATTTTCATCATGGAAAACTTTTCTTTTATGGTTTATTGAGTCTTGTACATTAATCATAGAATGATATTATTTTGACTAGGAAAATAAATCTAGATTATGTGAAGAATTATTAATTGTGAGAACTAAATCTAAATCATTAAAATGAATACACTCGAAGTTGATCTATAAAACATCCTCACCTTGATTCATCCACACCATTGTGAGAGTAACATATAGAAATAATAAAATATAGAAAAACTAATCAAAATATACCTCAAAACTCAATTACTATGAAATAAAATCATAAATCAACAAATTAATACCAATTTATTATGAAAAATCTATTTCAATCTAAAAACCCAAAAAATAAATGTCAAAATAAAATTCATACAGAGTATATGAAAATACATTATCATGTCAAAATACTTTATAATAGGGATATATAGTTCCAATTTTCAAACCAACCCCATATACTTTTGAATGAATTTAAAATTATTTAAAAGACAAGATAATCCCTTAATGAAAATAATTTATACATAAAAATCATAAATTTAGTTTTAAACATCCCATATACCATATTTTATTTTAAGATACTAGATGGGGCCACCCAAGATTTTTTTGAAAATTGGGAATTTTACAAAAAAAACTATGAAGTTCGCTATCATAAAAAATTCACGTGTACTTTTAATCTAGTTTATTTAACATGGAAATCCATAAATTCATTATATTAAAATAAAAAAACAACAAAACCATTGTTTTATTAAAATATATTATAATTAAATTAAAAACATTTTATTAAATCATTAAATTTTACTAATACATGTTTTTGTTATGAAAATTCAATTACTCAATGAAAAAGTATGACACTTAACCTAACAAAATAATATCAATAAAAATAAAAAATATACTTATTAACTTAGAAACAAGTAATAATAATGAATGAAGAGGTTCAAGTATCACAAATAAGTGAAAGTGAAAATTCTCAAATTTTCAAAATTGTGAATAAATTGGTAACAATATTGGGAAAATCTTGTTACAATCATGCAAGTTCTATTGTGAGACTTCCAAAATCGTTTACAAGTTCTATGCATGGTTTGTCAAACAATATATAATAACTATATACCTGCTGGTTTTCCTCCCATTCCTAATAAAAAAATTGTATTTTCGTAAAGTGGAAAAGGCCTTTCTGGTCAATGGGAAATCACTAAGAGGGGAAGAGGTAAGTCAAGAATTTCAATTTATTATTACATTACATCATAAAATAGCCTTTTTCACCTATAAAAGTGAATTATATGATCCCTTTCAGACACCAACACACATACATAATAGGAAAATTAGATTTAAATGACCTTTAAATTGAGAAGACTAATTCATGGTATGATTATGATTTACCTAATATAATATTATCAACTAGTATCAACATATGGATTAAGAGAGAAGTTTATCTATGACCAAGATAAAATGTAGTCTATTAAAAATATATAATGAAAATACCACATAGGTATAATGATTGTAATGTTTTTATCAATAGATTAATCCTCCACCGAAGACATATTCTTTATGTTGTCGGTATATTGTATATTTTCTCCTTCTTATTTTTTTACATACATGAAATTAACTGAACCTCTTACTCTTCTTATTTTTATATCCTCTAAAATCTACCAAATCTATAAATATTTTACTTGAAAAATTATAATTTTCTATTATGAAATTACACGGGTCGATATTATTATCTTATCTTTCATTTCTCCTCGATACATGTAGTTATCAACATAGTAAAGTAGCAGCACACTCTAATATAATTATCTATTAAATTTTCTTATTCATTTTTTCCATTTAAATTTACAAAATAAACTTGAATAATATTTAATTAATTAAATATGGATACTCCCCAACAATTTAGGTATGTGATAAATCCAGTTAACATTTTTCTTAATAAAAATATTTTTCACCCAGATATATTATTTCATATATTTCAATATTAAATTTTAATGAAAATCACCCCCAGACATCTCTTTTATTCAGTATTTAAATCTCAAAAAATTATGTATTATATTATAGATTCAATCAATATTCTATGATATTTTATAATTGAATGTTCAGGGATGTATTTTCTAATAAATATATTTTCATCCTTAATAAATCAAACTTTTTACAGTTTTTAGACTTAGTTTCACTCTTTAGAAGTGTATGGGATACTCATCCAAAGTACCAATTCACTATTCAAAATTTTTCATTCATAGTTTTTTAAAGGATCTATCTCTTTTGAAATCAAAATATCTCTTATATTGTATATACTACTCTTCATAAGTATGATTGAAATATTCCAATTTCTAATCTACTAATCTAAAATCTCAAATTACTCTTATCAGGTTTATAATTACTCTTCTAATGTATGATATACTCTTCCAAATTCTCAATTTTACCCTTTCAAAATGATAGTGTACTTTTTTGAAGTGTCAATTTACCTTTCCCATGTCTGGGATTGGACTTTTTAAATCATGGAGTACTCTTCTAAATCCCACTTTTACTCTTCTAAATTTCTTGTTACTATTTTTTAGGTCATAAGTTAATCTTATGAAGTAGTTCTTCGGTTGTATTTTAAATATCTTATGCACTGGAAAACTCCTATAATGTTTTTTATGACTTAGGTAAATTTTTATCCCCAACCACAATATTCAAAAATACTTATAATAAAATTTATATCTCATCCAATATTTAAAAAACTACAAAACATAATTCACCTCCCATAACATACATTGTATCTTGTGAGTTTGAATATGATTTATTCATTCAAAATAAAATCCAACACATTAAACATGTCAACATAGAGTCTTATTCACATTTCATATTCTTCTTTAAAAACATAGAAATATCCCCAAAACATCTCTTAGGATCAACAATCAACTCCTTTGTATAATTTTCCAAACCAAAGTACATAAATAAAATTTAAACTCAATAAATAAAAATAAATCATCATTAAATTAATATTAGCATATGTGAGTGAACATAGTACAATAAATAACAAAATAACAATAATATCATTATGTTTTTAATATTAATACCCTTTATTCACTTATTTACAAATATTTTTTCACTTTAAATCAAATAAAAATGATCACATTTTTAATACTCTTGAAAAAACATACAATATAATTTTATAAAAACACTCATTTTACCATTCAAAAACATTCATGGAAACTGTATATAACTATCCTATCTTGTTTCTATAAAGATACATACATATATCTTAGTTCAATATGTGAAAATTATGGGATATGTGCTACTCCCTTCAATGTTATCCAAGTATAGACCAATTATCCAAAATCAACAATGATATTTGGGACCTCCATCTGATTTCTCAATCTTTGATAGGATAACTGTGGTACCACATCATAATTAAAATTTTTAAAACAATTAACTTAATTATACACTTCATATAATATGAAAATGTTTCTAGATATATAGTCTATATTTTTTAAAAAATATATCATTATCAGAAACTTGAAACATTTTTGTTCATTCATGCTTTCTTTCATTGTGTGTTCCATAAACTTCACATCAAAATTTTGAACAATATACACTTCCACTTTGATTTAGTAGTGTTATCCAGTTTTATTTGGTGGATAATCAAGATGATTCCATCAAATCCTTTCTCTACAAACATTCAAATATTTTATCCTTTGGATTTGATAATGTAGGGGATGTTGAGAATCCTTAAATATTTCAAGAAAGTTAACTTACTATAATATATATATCATGGTAACATATATGAATTATATATAAAAGATAAATTGTTTTGAATGTGAACTAATTCAATAAAACACTATCAAAAAAATAACTAAGAGTATCAATATTGTCAATATTTTTTTGATCTATCTGCACATATATTATGTTCTACCATTCTAGAAACAACATTTTTTTATGTGCTACTATGAGATCATTTAAAATACCATGACTCGTGATTTGATTAAAATATTATCTTTTTATATTCAACACCATTTTATATCTAGTAATTCATTAAATAGAAACCAAACTCCTTTTCAATACTAATTCTAATACTCTAAAAGAAATTACGAGCCTAAAATTTAGGATTCATAAAAATCATGAAAGTAATGAGACAAAATTCATCAATAGAGAAAATAAAATAGTTGTCTCTAATGGTTGATTTCTTCATCATATGAAAATAAATTTCTAAATTAATGAGATCTAATGGTTGAGTAGATTGAATTTCTACTTTATTATATGAAGATTTAAAAACCTTGACATATATTAATATATATAGTACAAATAGTTTCCATCTCTTTTCAATATCAAAACATCATTAATCTTATCCATTTGAGTAGTATTTATCATGTTACATTGTCCACGGTAACAAATCCTTTCATTCCATAATAAATTTTCTTCTTCTAATATTAAATAACATGAATTTTATGAAACTCTATCCTAAAATAACATCACCATTGTCCACTAAAATATAGTTAAAAATATTACATCATATCATATCTTCCCCAAGAACCCATATTTTTTTTAAACAAGTTCATTACCCTTATAAAAAAGATGATACACACTCAATATGTTATGTTTTATCATATAATCCTATATGTTTTGGAATTCAAATTCTCATTTCCAATAATAACATAACCTTATCTTTTTATTTTGAGTGACCCATACCTTCCAAAATACATTGACTGTTATTTTCACTTTTCTGCTTTTTCAAGAGATTAAGATCTTCTATCATGTGTGATGAACATCCATTATCCAAAATCCATGGGAATTTACCTTTGGATTCCATCTATGTAACATTAAAAACAAAATATTTCTCTTTACCTTTTCCATTATTCTTCCATGACACTTTAGTATTAGAATTCATAATCAATTAGGGTGGTATCTGGGAGATACAATTTTCATCAGGGTGACCTGACTTTTCACATCCTTTATATACCTCTTCCAATGGTTGAAATTTATTTTCAAACCATAGTCCAAATCAATCTGTTCATATCAAGATAATTTTTATTTGAGTGGGTTAATGCCCCCCTCAAACTCTACCTCCCAATCCATATATAATCATAAAATTGTTATAATTATAAAAAAACGTGTTATATTCCCAAAGCCTCCATAGTTTCAATAATATTAATAAAAAGCATTTTTTTTATCTAAAAACATATTAATGCATAAAACTTGAAATATTTTTTCTTTCCTACTTTTGAACATCAATGTTTGATCATTTTTATAAAAAATTTATTACCTCCCAACATCATCTCCTTCATCTAAGGGTCCATTCCCACATTTTCAAAATCACTATCAATAAGAAATTTTGATACTATGTTTTTATTCATAGAATTTTCATTTTTTTAGAGTAACTTTGTTTTTTAATAAACATGGTATTATTCACCTTCTTCTTCAAATTAGGCATTATATAAATATTTTTTGGAAACTAATTATCCTTTGAGTGAGATAAAATTTGATCAATGTGAGCATAATCATTGAATAAATTTTAATGACTCTCATAACCATCTTTTTTGAACTTTCATCAACCTTTTCAATATAATTTTACGGCCTGATTTGTACTGATACAATTATTTCTCATAATTTATTACCTTTTTTAGATTTTATCAAATTCATTCTCATTAAATTTGAAACATTAATCCAAATCATCTTATGTATTATACTCTTCATCAAGATTTTACTTCACATATTTAATCTCTTTTAGTAGCCTGCATTTTTCTTTTTAATATACTGATTTATTATTTATCGATGCTTGATTTTCATTCTTAAAATTTTTTCTCTAGTCATTTCACTTTGAGGATTTTAAGACATAAAAATTTTATTATATTTGTACTATGAAGTCTATATATATTTCTTAATTGTTTATAGTATCAAAAGTTTCATCACTCCTATAATTTTATTCATTCATTTTAGAAATATGTAGCATGTCATTATCATAAATACAAGTTTAAACTGCACACATCTTCATCATTTCATTCAGTATTTCCTCATATTGAAAACATATTTTTCTTTTTAAATGTAGAAAAATTATTTTATTTTCCCTTAAAATAACTTTTTGACTTTTCAATAATTATTTCTTCCTCCCTATAGAGTTTTGTAGATATTTTATCATCATATTCACTGACCTCTTGTTCTTTTACTCTTAGAATTTTTTTTGAAATTTTTCTAATGGCTCTACACATGAATCTTTTAACTGTAATATTACCCTTAAAAATAATATTTCCCCTAGATAAACATATATAAGTGAGTGTTTTTCTTTTTTCAAACTTTTATTCAATAGTTTCATCTTGTTAATAATATAAACAACCTTAATCATCCTCTTCAAATCCATTCTTATATTTCTCATATCATGAGTACTTAAAAAATTATCTTAAGCCTTAAACCTTTTATTGAACGAATATTCTTTCCTAATTTCATTTTAATTTGGGATATTGTATAAATCAGCCAAATGAAGTGTTCTCTGGTCTCATTCCTTGTGATTTAAGACTTTTGAATCAAACCAATTTGTAAAAATTATCATTATATTCTCAAAAAACATTGTATCCTACACCTTTTCACAAATACCTATAATATTTATTATTATTTCATTCACCCTTTTAAAAAGTTCATCCACATTTTTTTCATCATGTATTATGGGGTCCCCAAACTTTAACCTCCAAACTTGTAGCATATAATGATTAATAATTTTATTTTTCTTATAAACAAAATTGACACATATTATTTTGTATGTATTAATCTCCTTAAACCTCATAGAATCATTCTTTTATAGACATAATAGATTGGGATTATAAGCATGAACATCATTCTTAGGATTCATTATATATGTTTATTTCAGTGTAGAACCATTATAATGAGGAATAAATACATCATTTGTATCCTATGAAACATCTAAGACAATTCAAAAATAGTTGGTAAATATCCTGTCATTCCATATGTAATAAATATTCCCATTGAAATCAGGAATGACCTTATTCTTCATTGAATCAAGATTGTATGCATCTATAAAACAAATTCATTGAAAATAAATTCAACCAGGGAGAAAATTTCTTAAGTACATACAAAAATCAACTATAAAGATATATTTACTCTGAAAAAACATGAAAAAACACACCAGATCAGTGAAAAATAAATGAATGGAAAGTGATAAATCAGTGATTTTAATTTGGGTTTATATTATTTCTTGACACATATATAGACACTTACTTAATTTTATGATACAATTTCATCCACACACACTAATAGGCATTCATATAAGACATAATAAATTTACATAGTCTACCTATCAAAATGATAAGGTTAATCCTTATTATAATTTATGTTGACCCAAGATTTTACAGTCGACTAGTTTCAAGATATGGATTATAAATATCATGGATTATCTATAAAAACAATTAACACTATATTATTATAATAGTGTAGAATATGTATATTATATTTTCATAATGTAATTTTTTGTTGAACAACATAAGATTTGTCCATCAATGATAGTTTCTTAATGTTTTCATTATGTTATAGATTCTTCTTCTTATTCTATTTTCATGGAAGAATGTAAACTCTACTTCTAATTCATATTAACTCTTTGAAAAACTCTCTTGTCTTGAAATATTTCACAACAAAGAAAATATTATCTCATGGGTATCCTTTCAGATTAATCTTTTCCCCTATTATTTATTTTCTCCGCGATACAGTGTTTTTTCAAAGTTGTAAATTATCATCAATATCTTCTATAATTATTGACTTCTTATTATTCTATATTTATTCCATTTATATTCACATAATAAGTGTAAATATTAATTCCATAATAAAATATAGAAACTGATAAAAAATATTGTTCTCTTGATAAGTTTTTTTTATTATTCCCAAAGAAATAGAATATTTTCTAGTAAACAATTACTTGAAATATTTTAATTATAAAGTGTCTTTAAAATCACCCAGGACTTTCTCTATTATTCACCATTTAAATATCAATATGTAATGGATTAAATCATGACATTTACTAAAAAAATTTGATATTCTCTATTTTTACATTCCTTGAATCATCATTTAATTTATTTATATTAAATCTTCATTATTCAAAATTTCCACACTATATTGGGCTAATCCTTAATCATTTGAAGTGTGTTAGTTACTATTCTAAAGTAAATGCCACTCTTATAAAGTTTCCCGTTATCATTTTCTATATACACTCAATCTTAATAAATCTAGATGGATCTTTTGAATTCTGTACAAAGACTTCTTGAAGTACAATATTACTCTTTCAAAGTCTGATATACTCTTCAAAACTCCCCAATTACAATTTTTATATTGATAATTACTATTTTGATGTCTTATTTACTCTTTAGGAGTCATGATTTTAACCATATTATGTGATAGTGTACTCTTATCAAGTGTAAATTTACATTTCCAAATTTAGGGCTTACAATTATGAACTCTTGGACAGTTATTTCAAAATAAACTTTTACTCTTCTGAAGTAACATGTTACTATTTTGAGGTCAAGTTTTACTCTATTATAGTAGTTCCTTAGTCATATTTCTAATATCATCTACATTGTACGACTCTTCTGAAAACCTAAGGATGTAAGAATTTTTTTATTTGGAAAAGAATTCTAGATTTCATTAAATAAACTCCATATATTTTTCAATATTCTCTAAAAAACTAAAAATTAATCACCTAAAATAATGAAAATCATATCATTTGAATTTTAATATAATTTTTTAATTAAAAAAATACAGCATGATAAAAATATCGACTTCAAAACTTATTCATTTACCACCCCCATCTTTATAATCCCAATAATTTGTATAAAAACTCTTTCGGTCAATATATATAACACATATGATCTTCTTAAAACTCATATTTAAAGGAGAAATATAAAAATATCTCAAAAATAACTAAATAAATCCCATGTTCAAGATTAAATTATTAAACAATAGTTTAAACATTAGGTTCATCCTGGAAAATCATTTTTCATACACTTACTTGTAATTTTTTCATGAGATTGGATAGTCCTATCTAAGCCCTACCCTAAAACACTTCTCATACATGAGAAGGGTCTACAGGGTTCCAACTCAAACAAGTCCAACCACTTATCTTAGTTGTCATCCTCTCACTTCCAGGTCTCCTCCTGGATCATCCCTTGACTATACCAAATATATATGGGTGGTACCATATTATCTTGAATTACTTTCTCAATGTTATCTATTATCTTCATTGGATGCTCCTCATAATATGAATTAGCTTCCATATTAGCATACTTTCACTCAACAACATGAAAAAGGTCATGTACATACCTCGAAAGCTGCAATACATGAAACAAACCATTCATACCTCAGTAGTAAAAATGAAGTTCAATTAGATGTTCCACTTCACCTATTCACATTTTGGTCATAAAGCCTCTAAAAATAGGGTTCTGGATTTACCTACTTCTTCATATTCATATACCCCGACTGAAGAGTCACTCTCAAAAAACATGATCACCAATAGTGAAATCCAAAGGTATACTTCCCCATTATGAATAAGATATTTTTATCCTTTGTGTCATGATCAATATCTCCTCAATTAGATGAACTCCCTCAGAGGTCTCTAGAACCATTCTGGAGACTACAACTGATCTCTCGCCTAATGTGTTCCAATAGAGAATTCAGAGAAATATCCTCCCAAAAACGGATTGTTAATAATCCATTTGAATCAAGGACTATTAACTATTGTTATATGAAAACTCACTCTCAAGTGTAAGTGATCATCCCACTCTCCCCCAATGTCCAGGATATAAGCTTGTAGAATATCCTCAAATATTTGTATAATCTCATCTGATTATCTATTTGTATTTGGATAGTATGTTGTACTCAATTTTAGTTGAGTCCCTAGGATATTAACAATCCCTTCACAAAACATGATTTAAAATGTGAATATCTATTTGATATATTTCTCACAGGCACTCCATGAACTTTTATGATCTCATAGGAATAGATCATTCCCAACTCCTCCACATAGTGTTTCCCCATAATCAGTAAAAAGTGGTTGATATTAATCAACAGATTGAGAACCACCAAGAAAGTGAAATAAATCTTTACGGCTCTAATAAACCCCATAAAAAATCCATCCTAAATTCCTCTTACTTCCATATGGGAATATAATTTGTATATATCATCCCACTAGTAATTCATTTCTTTATATTCACCCTCTAATAGGTAAGGAATCGAGAGTAGAGCTATAAAAAGTCTATTTTATCCATAGCCATGAAAACAACAACACAAAATTATGATAAAATTTGGTCCCATAATGATGTACCACACATATATAGGTTTTTTAATCTCCCATAAACTCCACCCTGATGTAATCATGGACCACCACTCTCCCCTATATCATGATAATATTATTACTACTCACTTACTGTACATCTATCAGATCAAGTTCAAATAGTTGTTCCCTCATTACGACACACTCTAAATATATATCATTTATATCATTTACCAAATGTACAGAAGAATATTTTTCTACCAAATAATTACAAGTCATTGATCTTTTATCCTCTATAGTATACATCCTCTAATTAGATAACAGGCTCATCGAGCACCATTTCTCCTTGCGATGATTCCCACAACGATTTTATTGAACTTATGTAATAGGGCTAAGAGAATCCACAACAATGATAACTCTACTATTTTAATACACCATATATAAGTAAAAAATCTATAGATAATAAAACTATGGCCTCTATATCATGATTAAGTCCCCTTGTGTGAAGATGTAGTGAATGATATTTTGGTCCATGTAGGCAAAAAATATCTCACCGAAGAGATAGTGTCACAAAAAATTCAGAGTGAAACTATAGCTACCATATCAAAGTCATGTGTAGCTTATATTATCTCATTGGGCCATATTTAATTATATTCATAGGATACTACCATCTCTTTACATTATTACTTCTCCAAGACTAACAACAGTTATATTGCAGTACTTTTCATAACTAATCACATGCTTTACTATTGTCAGTATTGGAGCTATCCTAAACCTCCTTTTTATTTCAAATAAGTAATATTGACACTGATATGACCACTTTAGATTCACTTCATTATTTTTTAGTGTTTTTATGGGTGTGGATAGTTAGTATAAGTCCTAAATAAGATGTTTTTAATACACCACTAAACCCAATAAGATCCTATTATTAAACATGTTCTGGGGATGTTTCCAACACATGATTTCCTCAACCGTCTCTAGGTCAATGGATATACCCATATCAAATAAAAAATTTCCTTTTAACTTCACCCAGTGATTCTAGAAGTCACACTTTGACAATTTTTCATAAATCTGATAAGCTCGAAAAATACTTATGAGTATCTCCAAGGGCCAAGAATGTAGCTTTAGGGTTAGTGATTAGATGATGATATCATCAATAAAAACTATAGAGAATGAATATATATATGAATAAAACAAATTTTTCAATAAGTTCAGGAAAACTTTCATTGCATTTGTCAGCCCAAATGACATCAACAAATTCTCATAAAGTCCATACCAGGTCCAAAATGTTGTATTTATAATGTCCCCCTCTCATATGGAAAACTATTGATAGCCCAATCAAATTTAAATATTAAATAAGGACCACAATCCGCATGTATGACTGAAAATATTATCAATACTAGGTAATTTATATTAGTTCTTCACTGTCACCAAGTTCATTTTATAGTAATCGACACATATCTAAAGACTACCATCAACCTTCTTAGTGAATAAAACATATTATCCCTATGGTGAAGTACTCTTCCTAATAAATCCCTTCCTCTCAAAGTCATCAAATTTTATATTTATCTCTTTCATCTTGGTTTATTCCATGTGATATAGGGGTTTCATAATGGGGTTTGAACTTGATATGACCTATAACTAAATTCAACTCATCTATCATGAGGAAGTCTTGAGAACTGATCTAGAAAGATATACTGATAGAGATATTAATTAGATGAAATATTTATGGCATTTCATTGATCCTGAAGAAAGACCCGAGACCTCCATCTATATTTTTATCTTCCTAACACAAGTAAAGTTCATTCTAAATCATCCTGCTCCTAGTTCCCACTCTCCAGTCATCAAATACATACTACACTTGGAAAAAGTGAATGACACATTCCTCCGATAGAAGTCTATGTGAGCTCAAAATCTAGTCCCCCAGTCCATGGTGAGAACCACATTGAAGGTCACCATCACCAGCATCATAAACTCATACTAGTTTCTATAAAAAGTGAAAACCATAATATAATTTAAGAATCAATAGTGATGATCCACATTTATTCCAAAATTTGATTCTAGGGAAACTAAATCTAAAGGTAACTTAACCATTTTTTCAATTCTAGAACATAATTATGCATTTATAAATGAATATGGTGTAGAAGTATCAAACATGGTAGTATATAAAGTGGTCGTAATCAAAATGGCACCTTGATTGATAGATTTCCCTCAATACAATATCTTAGAGTATGATCCATAGTATAGACATTGTCAGTCTCATTATCAATGATCTATCCTTTAGGTGCCTAACCATTCTAATCCTGATACTGAGAACCCCATCTAAATATATGACTTTAAGATCTACAATAGGATCAACCTCTACAAGTCCTCCAATTCGTGAAGAAAAATTGAAGATTATTCCCTATATCACTGTAATGAGGACACATATTCTAATGCTTAGTAATGAAATTATGATAGTGCCCCACCATTATGTGGTTGAATAATTGAGTAAATATTTCTATAGAGAGTGATGAAGAAAAAATCTACACCAGTAGTAAGACCATTCCCTAATAAATGTCTCTCGTCATCCAATTCCATAAACTATAAATGTACTCATAATGGATGGATGGGGTCCACTGGTTTGGGTAGGTTCAAGGGAACCTATAGCTCAGTCCACTTCCAAATGATTCTCTACTAGTTTGGACTTATGGAGAACCTGATTGAAACTCATTGGGTTAAAGTACCTAGATAGATGTATCAAATATAGTTGAATTCCAATATAAACCATATAATCCTTATTTTCCTCATCTCCACCCAAGAGAGGTCTAAAATGAAGATTCTCTATGAATAATGTCGATTAAGATGAAACTATCATTTCCCCCATTGAAGCTCCATGAACTCATGTGCTCGATCTATCTTGATCGTACTCAATAATATTTCCTCAATCAAAAAGTCTGTGAAAATTCCACACATTAGACCCTCTCACATCCGAGAATATAGAATAACATCCCAATAACATCCCGCAACACCTTGTAGAATTAAGATCTTGAGCTTCACTTTTCAGTATTTTGGAGTTTCAACTATGTCAAATATACTATTGATAACCTAAATTTAATCCATGAAATATTATGGACATCTAGTACTCATGTAAATATGTAGAGACTCGGGTTTTGGCCCGTGTAGACATTGGAATATTTCTAAGAATAAATCCAGACCTAGAAGGGAAGACGTTGTGAAATTCTGAGGCCCGGAGTGCCCGCAATTAATTTTATAAAAATATTAAGTATTTTATACTATGCATGTGGAGGGGGTGTGTTATCTCCTAAATGGTAGCTCAGAATGGGAATTTGATGGCATGGCTGCATCCGGAGAGTGTCTTTTACCCTAGGCGGGGTGTAAACTTTGTGAGTGCGGGCCTGCTGTGAGAAAAGCCACCTGGGGCATTTTCGTAAATAAATGGAAAAGTTAATTTATGAGTGTCAACTCGAATAACATATGAACGAAGTCTTTGATCAAAAATTCGAGTCTACCGTTGCGTTCAGAACGATGTGTTTATCCTAGGGGCGACCTCTTTTCTTATGCGCCGTGTAACGCCCCGACCCTAGTTACCTAGAGTCGGTGCATTATTACATAACTATGACATGATCACAAAAGATCAAGTCTTGAAAGACCGATTTGTTTAGTATCCTTGGAACCACTAGATATATTTATAAGTCTTACATTACATAATAAAGTAAAACAAAACTACAACAACATCTTGTCTTCATAGTCCGCACCCATATCCCTTTCAGACTATCCCTGTAGGCCAATCATAAAATTTTTCTTCACATCCTGGGAAAAATAAAACATATAAAAGTGTGAGCTCAGATGCTCAGTAAGGATAAAAATAGAGAAAAATAATTCATAAATAAACTTAAACATTTAAGGCAATGTACAACTAAAACAAAAGCCTTTTAAACTTGAAAAATAGCATAATATGGCAAAAGTAAAATGAAAGAATGCCATTTACTTACTCACATGGATATTCTACTAGTCAAATAATAACCTAAAATATCAATAACCACTTTCATAATGATGGAATGCATAATGTCAGACTATCATAACCACATAGCCTAGGCCTCATGCCAAGACTACAAATAAGATTTTGTCAAGGCCTCATTCCAAGACACTAGTTTGTCTAATGAGACCTACCGATGCATCGAGGAGCTATAGTGGGATCCACCAGTCACTTGTTAAGTCCAATGCATTCTTCATATGAATGGTTTTAAACATATCATAAACCATAACATAATCATATCTCATAAAACATGGATAAAAGAAACATAACATTTCCGAATTTAAATCAAAAGATATAATTACATCACGTTGATATAATAAAAAAATTATCAAAACCATTTTCAATACCAAAATAAAAAAAAAATAAAAAAATGGTATTTCTTTTTCATTTAAAAAAAGTTATGACTTTTAGAGGAAGCTGAAACTCAAAAAATTGTCACGGCGGTAGAGAAGTTGTTGTCGCCGCATACATACGACCAAAAAAACACTCCCTTTTGTTGTTTAGTAAAACGCTTCGTATAAAAATATTTCTTTTGAATAAACATAAATTTCAAAGGGTTTTATACACCGTATAAAAGAATGTTCTGTATAAAACAAAATATTCCTCAATGAAAGGAGATTGAGACTAATTCCCTTACCTCGTGTCTAACTTGACTCGATAATTATTTAACCTCATGAATAATAAACTAGAATTAATTTATACTTTCTTAAGAACCTTTTTCATGTTCATTATTCCTTTTATATCACTTATTACCATGTTCTAAACAATATGTAATTATTTATATTAATAACGGACGTTTTGTCGATCTTTAGTACATGAGTCAAAAATAAACTTCTTATAATTACAAGTTGTTCATGTGGTAAAGTATCCATTATATCTATAATTATATTCATGATGTAGATATAATATATATCCAGTATATACATTCATTTATAATATTACATAACATTTAGAGGTAAGAAATGAAATTCACCATTCATGGAGACGGTAAGTCGTACGTACACATGAATGCTACTTTCATTTCTATTTCATATTTAATGGAATGAAATCATAATGATATAAAGGTATATTATAATTCCAGTATAAAATAATTTATAATATCATTTACTCCATCCTTTATATGTCCCATATATGGCATTAACGATTCAAATCACTTTGAGGGGGCGGTAGTCCGCACTTCCTAAAATGAAATTATCGCATTTACCCTTAATGGAAATCATAATGGTTTTCCATAAATGAAAAATACAGAAGTTTAAGGAAAATATAATCATAATATATATAATATATAAATATAGTGACATCTTAATGGCCACCATGAGAGGTGTTAAATGAAGTCTGAACAATCATTGTTTCGTGAGGCTGTAATTCACCACCCACAAAAACAGTGTGTTCTTTAACCATTATATGAAGGTGTGTGTAAGTGTAAATCAAATCCTTCTCATAAAAACATTCTAGTATATTGATGATTCTGGTTTTGTTATTAAATAAAGGGATAAAAAGAGTTTAAGGGGTTGTAGAAGCAAAATAAAACAAAATAACATGAGAGAAGACAATACCTTAAAATCGGGTAACTCTTTTTGATTTGAGCCGAAGGCTTCCTTGGGAAGACTTCTGCCCAAAGTGAGGCTTCTATAAGTAAGAGAGGGAAGTTGAGAGAGTATTTTGGCAGATTTTTTCCAAGCCAAATGTCTTTTAATGTGTGAATATGTTGGTATAGATGGAGGCATTTTATAAGAGGAGAGGAGGGGCACTCTTGGAATGTCATGAAATGTTACTTTATTATATAATGAGTTTTGGATTTTAAAGGTCCCAAAGTTATATATTTCTCGGATAAGGTGATAAGGGTTCGAAATATACTCATCCAATAGGTTTTTTACAAGTGTAAGTCTTAGATATTTATTATCTTTTCATTTTATTAAAATCGTTATGTAATGAGGTAATCGCTGCAACATCATGGTGTCATAAATAATTTAATTTACATAATGTCTAAATATTATAAAAATATATAATGATATAGGAAATCTTATTATATTTCCAATGACTATTTATAGTCAAAAATGTGACTTTTATAACCCCATGTAAAAATTCTTTTAGTAAAAAAATACATGTTTGTGACACTTTTATTTTTACTTTAAATAAAAGGTCTAAATGTTATTATCTTACCCAAGTGGCTCTATGGGGTCCCAAAAATTGATCCATGGGTTTTAATGGTCTTCCATGACTCTTCCAATAGGGGTAGGACAATTGTAAAGGTAATTTCATATTATTATAACATTATATTTACCATAAATTACACAAATTAACTTTAATCGTGATTAATAAAACATAAAAGTTAATATTCACCAAAAATTATTTTCATCTCATTGAACCAAATTTTACTTACTAATGACAACCATGTATGTCGAATTTTTGAAATTCAATTCACAGAAGTGGAAATGTTTCATTTAAACAAAAAATTAGTTTTTTAACTACCACTTTGTGGTTTCACTATTCATCAAAAATTGAAGTTTCTCAGAACAATACCAAATATTCACCCTAAGCTATATTTGATATTCCGAATTCAAAAATGATTTCTATTTTACAAAATTCAAAACCTATAAGTTTCATTAATTAATTTTATAATTAATTCCCGCTGTCACAACAAATAGCGTGTGTTTAAGAAAAAATATATATCAAAAGATTGACAATTGTTTATGCCCAATTTCAATGTGAAATTAATTCTAATGACGACCATTGGATAAAATGGTAAAAATATATTCTAATTATACTTTAAAACCAATCAATGGTATAATTTATCACTATAAATTATTTTGATTAAAAATGTTGTTTTTAAGTATTTTTCACTATTCATCGAAAATTGGATGTTCTCAGAAAAATACCAAAAATTCAACATAGGATAATTATGATATTCCGAATCCAAAAATGAAGTCCATTCTGAAATATAAAATTTATATAATTTCAAAAAGATGGTATTACTATTCATAACAGCTACTTTGATTGGTTGCGGTTTGTTAGAACTCGAGGTTACGTACAACACACGATGCTCTATTATTCAAAGAGAAGCGTATCAAACAAGTATGGGGTGTTACTTTCTACCCTCCATCAATAAATTTCATCCTCGTAATTTGAAATTGTTCTTCGAAAATAATAGGTTGAATGTAGAGGATACCTTTGTGGAAAACCCACATCGGAAATAAGGTTAATATAATTTAGCCTTAATAAGAGGGAAAATGAAATGAAAAAGTCACCACCAAATTACTATCTCAATTTGGAGAAAATTAATGGAAATTAGAAACGGATAATTAGAGGGAAAACGTAAATATTTATAGGGATTGATTGAGGTCATTAATCATAAACAAGTGTAAAATTGAGGGCTTCAAAGTCTTCAATCTATTGTGATTTAAAATATCATCAATTCAACAAAACATAAGGTATTAGGATAACACAATTTTTTAATATCCATTTCCTAATGTTTAAGAATTAATTTATTCATAGAGTAAGAGAGAGGTATATATATATATATACTTGACAAGTAGAGTTTCAACCTTCAACTAATTTCTACCACAAACTCATCTTTCACTCAAAAAGATAATAGAACTCAAAAATGGTATATTTATCCTAATCGTAGAAGGTTCCAAATATTAACATATACCATTTAGATTAAGAAAAATATTTTGTATTAACCAGGGACATCTTGTAGGCTAGTGGTTGGTAATAAAGGCATGTCGCACTATGGTTGTGGGTTCGATTCCTGTAGCTTTGTCCGGCGTGACGGGTTATCCTCCGACCTGCAAGTTGTCCTTTTCATAATACTATAGTATTATAATATTCCAAAAATAATATTTAGAAATTTATTAACCTTAAAAAATACTATCAAAAGTTCAACTTAATCCGTTCCAACCTTTATAGTTATCCAAAATACCTCTGTCCAGACTTTCTCTAAAAGGTCTCTAATTCCAAGATCAATTGTAACATCAGATTCCCTAAAAAAGTAAAGTTTCTCTTTTTTTCACGTACTAAAAATATGATTACCTTCATCATATTAAAACATTAATGAAAAAAAAAGTACTGAAGTACAATCCTTATATATATCTCATTATTATTATAACCAAAATATAATACTTGAGTCTAAAATCACTAATACATTAATTATTCCACTTCAAATGTAGTAACAACATAAGATTGGCCTTGATCCCTTGACCTTTTTTTAGGTAAGTTTCCCTAACGCTTAGGACTTTCATTTTCATAATGCCCCGTTTCCCTACAATTTTAGCATTCAACATTGATAGCCTCATTATTTCCCTTACAATCACGAGCCTGGTGACCTTTTTCTCCACATTTATAACAAACTCCCATTCCTTTTAGTCAAGTATCGGGGTGATTCTTCCCACAATTATCGCATAATGGAAAATCCTTCATTCCCTTTTCCCTTTATCTGTCTTTTGTTCCACTGCTCTCTTCTTCTCTTGCTTTACTTTATTATCGTAAGACATAGAGAATTTCTTTTCTATCTTGATAGGACACGAGACTATATCATCATACGTTGAGAAAGATTTTGATACTAAATCTCAACGGAGGAATGGTTTTAACCCATCAATGAAACGATCAATCTTAATTCTTGGGTTATGTATATAATCTGCAGCATGCCTCGCTAAACTTGTAATGTTAGACTCATACTTTGAAACATTCTCTCCCTCCTTTTGACTCAGAATTAGAAATTTTCATTCCATATCTGCTCTATGGTCATGTGGAATGTATTTTTCTAAGAAAATTTACTTATACTCCCTCCATTACATACTTGATACTACTTCATCTTCTTCAGTGTTTTGAATCAGCGACCACCATTGATCGGCATCTCTAGTGTGGCGGTAAACTGCCATGACAACTTTCTCCCTTTTGCTACTCCCCAAAGCATGGAATATTTTCTCTAAGGAGTTTATCCATTTCTAATCTACTAATGGATTTTAACCCCCATTAAATGTTGGTGGTTGTTGCCTCATGAAGCAGTCAAACATTGATCCTCCAAATTACAGATCAGGGTGCTCCATACGAGTATGGTTATTATTCTTAACCTGCGTGAGTTGTCCCACTATGGTGATAAGTTGAACTGCACCAATTGTATCACCATCTCCACTAAATTATCTTGAGTAGGAGGGAAATCCCTACATGGAGTTCATGCATTGATACGGTTTCTATTCCTTCCACTAGGCGCCATTTCTAAACAATGGCTTAAACTAGATCAGTTTATGAATCAAAATACATAATTCCATTCCTGTAAAACACTTAACATAAATTGAAAAGTTTATCGATATAATCCATAATCATAAAAAAAAAATTCTTTTATGAATTATATACTCATATACCCTTCAAAATGGTTTTTAATGAAAATGAGAATTATCCTAAGCATATCCCTCGAGAATGTCGTAACCAAGAGTGTAGCAAGGCCCATTGTCATTCACCAGCTCCCGTTTGAATCTATCTCAAAGCGGTGTTTTTGGGTTTTACACCTAGGTAAATCTATGCCAGAGCCGCCTCAACCTGCTCGTATCCAGAAAGTTATGTATTGCTCGTAAAACCCACAAAATCTATATAATACCAAAATTCTAGGAAGTTCTTCTATATTAATCTTCAAAGTCTATCTTAGGGATATGTTCTCTAATCAGAGTTTATCAAAATCTAGCATCCAATGTTATTACTAAACTGCCTCTGATACCAACTATAACGCCCCGACCCCAGTTTCCCAGAGTCAGTGAATTATTACGTAACTTTGACATGATCACAAAAGATCAAGTCTCGAAAGACTGATTAGTTTAGGAGACTTGGAAACACTATATATATTCATAAGTCTTACATTATATCATAAATTAAAACAAAACTACAACAACATCTTGTATTCATAGTCCATACCCATATCCCCTTCAGACTATCCGTGCAGGACAGTCAAAAAAAATTTCTTCACATCCTAGGAAAAATGAAACATAGAAAGGGGTGAGCTCAGATGCTCAATAAGGATAACAATATAGCGGAAACATTCATAAATAAACATAAACATTTATGGCAATGTATAACTAAAACAAAAGACTTTTAAACATGAAATTTAGCATAACATAGAAAAATTAAAATGAAATAATGCCATACACTTAATCACATAGATATTCTACTAGTCGAATAATCACATTCAATATCAATAACCACTTTCATAATAATGGAATGCATAATTCTAGACTATCATAACCACGTAGCCAAGGCCTCGTGCCAAGACTACAAGTAAGATTTTTTCAATGCCTCGTGCCAAGACACTAGTTTGTCTCATGCGACCTACCGATGCATTGAGGAGCTATAGCGGGCTCCACCTATCACTTATTAAGTCCAATTCATTCCTCATATGAATAGTTTTAAACATATCATAAACAATAACATAATCGTATCACATAAAACATAGATAAAGGAATCTTAACATTTTCAAATTTTAATCAAAAGATATAAATACAAAACATTGATTTAATAAAAACATTATCAAAACCATATTCAATACCAAAAAAATGAAAATAAAAACATGGTATTTATTTTTCATTTAAAAAAATATATGGCTTGTAGAGGAAGTTGGAAATCAAATAATGGTCACGACGGCGGAGAAGTCTTTGTCACCACATACGTACGACCAAAAAAACATTCCCTCTTGTCATTTAGTAAAATGAATCGTATAAAAATATTCCTTATGAATAAACATACAATTCAAAGGGTCTTATACACCATATAAAAGAAAGTTGTGTTTAAAAGAAAATATTCCTCAATGAAAGGAGATTGAGACGAAGTCCCTTACCTCGTGTTCGACTTGAGTTGATCATTCTTTAACCTCCAGAATAATAAATTAGAGTTAATATATACTTTCATAAGAACCTTTTTCAAGTACATTATTCCTTTTATATCACTTATTACCATGTTATGAACATTATGTAATTATTTAAAATAATAACGGCCGTTTTGTCAATCTTTGGTAATTGAGTCAAAAATAATCATCTTATAATTACAAGTTGTTCATGTGGTAAAATATCCATTATATCCAGAATTATATTCATGATGTAGATATCATATATATATCATATATAACCATTATATACTTTCATTTATAATATTACATAACATTTTGAGGTAAGGAATGAAATGCACTGTTCATGGAGACGGTAAGCCGTACGTACGTATGAACGCTACTTTCATTTCTATTTTGTATTTAATGGAATGAAATCATAATTATATAAAGGTATATTATAATTCCAGTATAATATCATATATAATATTATTTACTCCATCCTTTATATGTCCCACATATGGAATTAATGATTCAAATCACTTTGAGGGGGTGGTATTCCGCACTTCCTAAAATGAAATTATCGCGTTTACCCATAATTGAAATCATAACATTTTTCCATAAATGAAAAATACATAAGCATAAGGAAAAAATAAAAATAATTTAATTAATATATAAATATAGTTACATCCTAATGGCCACTATGAGAGGTGTTAAAAGAAGTTTGAACAATCATCGTTTCGTGAGATAGTAATTCGCCACCCACAGAAACAGTATGTTCTTTAACCATTAGACGAAGGTGTGTGTAAGTTTAAATCAAATAATTCTCATAAAAAAATCCTAGTAGATTGAAGATAATGTTGTTGTTATAAAAAATGGGATAAAAAGAGTTTAAGGGGTTGGATAAGAAAAATAAAACAAAAGAACATGAGAGAATACATTACCTTAAAATCGGGTAACTCTTTTTGATTTGAGCCAAATTATTCCTTGGGAAGACTTCTACCCAAAATGAGGCTTCTTGGGGTAATAGAGGGAAGTTCAGAGTGCATTTGGGCAGATTTTGTCCAAGACAAATGGCACTGAAGGTGTGAATAAGGTGGTAGAGGTGGGGGCCTTTTATAAGAGGAGAGGAGGGGCACTCTTGGAAAATCATGAAATGTTACTTTATTATATAATGAGTTTCGGATTATAAAGGTCCCACAATCATATATTTCAAGGATAAGGTGATAAGGGTTAGAAATATACTCATCCAATAGGTTTTTGACAATTTTATGTCTTAGATTTTACATTATCTTTTCATTTTATTTAAATCATTTTTTAATGAGGTAATCGCTGCATCATCATGGTGTCATAACAAATTTAATTTATATAATGTCTAAAAATTATAAAAAAAATATCATGAGGTAGTAAATATTGTTAGCTATTCAATGACTATTTATTGTCAAAAATATGACTTGTATAACTCCATGTAAAAATTGTTTTAGTAAAAAAATACATGTTTGTGACACTTTTATTTTTACTTTAAATAAAAGGTATAAATGTCATTATCATACCCAAGTGGCTCCATGGGGTCCCACAAATTGACCCATTAGTTTTAATGGTAGTCCATGACTCATCCAATAGGGGGTAGGACAAGTGTAAAGGTAATTTCATATTATTATAACATTATATTTACCTTAAATTACACTAATTACCTTTAATCGCGATTAATAAAACTTAAAAGTTACTATTCACAAAAAATTATTTTTATCTCATTGAATCACATTTTACTTACTAATAACAACCATGTATGTAGGATATTTGAAATTCAATTCACAGAAGTGGTAATGTTTCATTTAAACGAAAAATTATTTTTTTAACTATCACTTAGTGGTTTCACTATTCATCAAAAATTGAAGTTTCTCAGAACAATACCAAATATTCACCCTAAGCTATATTTGATATTCCGAATTCAAAACTGATGTCTATTTTAAAAAATTCAAAACATATAAGTTTCATTAATTAATTTTATAATTAATTCCCACTTTCACAACAAATAGTGTGTTTTTACGAAACAATATATATGAAAATATTGACAATTGTTTATGTCGAATTTCAAAGTGAAAATAATTCTAAGGACCACCATTGGATAAAATGATAAAAATATATTATAATTATACTTTAAAACCACTAAATAGTATAGTTTATCACTATAAATTATTTTTATTAAAAAATTTGTTTTTATGTATTTTTCACTATTCATCGAAAATTGGATGTTCTTAGAAAAATACCAAAAATTCTACATAGGCTAATTCTGATATTCCGAATCCAAAAATGAAGTCCATTCTAAAATATAAAATTTATATAATTTCAAAAAGTGTGTATTTTACTTCTCATAACAACTACTTTGATTGGTCGCGGTGTGTTAGAACTCGAGGTTGCGTACAACACACGTTGCTCCATTATTCAAAGAGAAGCGTATCATGGAAGCTTGGGGTGTTACACGCTAGGAGGTTTGTTCTGAGACGAGGTCGTGTGTGTTGTTTGTTTAAAAAAACATCTCTTCTCCCCCACCCTTCTCCCCCATATATGCAGAGGAGGTGACGAACCCACCCCCTCCCTTCTCCATTTCGTCTCCAAATCAAGCCGAAATCATCAGTTTTCTGCGCAAATCATTGGAAGATCGAGTTTCAGGGCATCGTAGGTGTCGTTCTGCACCGGAAGCTTAGGCATTTCACCAGTGAGGTAGGTGGTTTGAGTTTTATTTTCCTGATCTAGTTTTTTCTTTGAATTGCTTCAATTTGTTGTCATAGCAGGGAAGATCGAGTCCCTAAGGTCGCGTAAGTACCTTCAGATCGAAAAACAGACCACCGAGGGGGTCTTAGCAGTCCGAGGAAGCCTCGATGGCGCGGCATCAGTGTGGCGGCGCCGGCGCCGGCAAGGGGCGGCCAACCATGGCGGGCCGGTGCAGTAGCGCGGCGGCGGCCGCCTGAGGTGCGACGGCGCACTGCCCAGTGCGGAGGAAGACATGGTCCCATGACTGGTGTGGGCTGCAGCGCGGTGGAGGGCCGTTGGTCAGGGTGTGCCAGTGGCGGCGGTGGCTGGGTCGGCAGGCATGGGCCGGCCTAGACCGGCCGGTTCAGGATGGTCAGACCCCCTTTTTTTACACATGGGGGATTTAAAAACCCCATTCCCTACAATATGAGGGTCGGATCCGCATTTCTTCTTTAGCAACGAGACCCTGGCTACGAGGAAAACCTTATGGTGTGAATTCGGTAGTTTAATGTTTCGGGTTCATGGCCCAGGAGCTTGAAACGTCAAATAAAATAATGATATTTTAATATTATTCAACATCGGGCCATTGTGTCTTCTACCCCGTCAGTGGCATTGAGGCCTTGATGGTACGATGAACTTTTCATGTTGGTTTTCGGGTGTTGGAACCGAGTTCGGGGTGCGGGCCCCACGAGGCCGGGTTTTAGCGTTTGCGGAGAAACGTAAATTTCTCACCAGGAGTCTTATTTTAGCATATGAATAGTGGATCCAGATTGTTTTCCCAAGAGGATCGCAATGGTTCAATCCTTTCGATGAGTTTCGAGATCGAGGCATGGGCCCCACCCGAGCTGGGTTCGGTGAATAGTTCTTTTTTTACCAGGTGTCCATTTCGGACGAACGAGTAGCCGATCTTGTGTGTTTTTATGATGATATCATAGTGGTATGATCTAATTGATGAGTTTCAGGTTCGTTGTGTGGGACCCGCATGAGCTGGCTATGGTGAATAGTGCCTTTTTCAACGGTTGTCTATTTTGGGAGAGTAAACAGCCTATCCTGCATGTTTTTCCATGTGGATCGTGATGGTGGCCTCAGTATCGGCCTCGAAGGTGTGCGGGGTGGTGTTGTGGTAGGCCTCTCAGGTTAGCGATGTTTGGACCAGCAGTGGTTGAGGGTACTCCCTTGGTTAGCTACTACTAGGGTTTACACGGCATCACAACCTTAGTATAGGTTTGTGATGTTCTCGATGGGATTTTTAATCTGTTAGAGTTATAGCATCCCTCCAATGTTCCCAGAGTGGGATCCTCTACCATCGTTTCCCTAGATCAGGTGCCTGATATCGTTGTGACCGCTTATCCACAGGCGGCGATCCCCTATCTAGCAGGTTAGCCCCGTAGGGTTTGTGGCATCATCAGAAATATGGTCCCCTATGCAGTTTTTCATGCTCAGTAGTGTTGTGTAATCATCGGGTATATGATCCCCTACTCAGCATGAGGTTTATAATAGGGTTGTGGTATTGTTTGTTATACAATCCCCTACTCAGCGTGTGGTTTCGGTAGGTTGGTGCAACATAAGTTCGATCCCCTACATCGCAAGATATACTAGATAGGTTTTTGGTATCGTCATGACCACCTTTACGCACGCGATGATCCTCTATTAGAGTGATATGTTTCTCTCGAGTGCTAGATCGGGTTGTGGTATCCTCCAGAGGATCCTGGGAGTGATCCCCTATATGTGACATCTATGAATTCTAGATCGGGTTATGGTATCCCCCAGTGGACCCTTAGAGTGATCCCCTATCTGTGAGATCTTCGTATACTGGTATCCCCTAGTAGACCCTAGGAGCGATCCTCTATCCGAGGAGTTTGGTGTTTTTCTTGTTTTAGCGTGTCTTTCCTCAGTGATGATATCCGACAAGGGTGATCACTCAGGTGAGCATCTTGGGTGTTTGTGTGGGACCTGATGGAGTGCATCTCTCGGACGGGTGTCATCTAGGATGATAGTGATCATGGAGTGTTTTCTCCTGGTTGTGAACCATTTCTAGTGATGAGGTCGGTGCCTCATGTGTCTTGGTGCGTGAGCTGAGTATATCTGGTTGTACAAGGTGTATGTATGGGAATACACCAGATTTGAGCTGAATAGTTCTGTTTAGCCGAGGATGGTCATGAGATGGAGTTTCTCTCTCGTCTGAGTTCCCTCTGGTTGGGATGAGAAGACAGTTGCCTTTCAGTTGCACTCTTTTGTTTTTGTTTTTTGGGTTGCCTACTGAGTATTGTTATACTTACCCCTGCACGGGCTTTTCCCACACATGTTTGTGTCTTGTGCAGACCACATGCCTTTTGACGGAGTTCCAGGAGGACCCGAAGCAGGCAGAGCTTAGTGAGCAAGTTTGAATGGGGTGTTTACCAGAGCTCTGCCAAGGAGCTTACCGGAAGGTGTTTTGTTAGTGTTTTTCCCCCTTCTGAGCAGGTTGGACACTTTTCAATTTTCTTTTAGTGGGACCTGTTTTTTCCTTTTGTACTTTTGTTGTACTCTGGTTTGGGATAGTTGTATGCATGCATTTTTTTCATGTTTTTATATATCTATGCACTGTTGCATGGAGTTGTATGTGGGTGCGTGTGTACATGTACATTTGGCTAATGCCCCCCGTGTGTGTGATATACTACTCAGCGATAGACGCCTTCCCCTGGCCTATTGGAGGTGGGCTTGGGGTGTCGCGGCTCGAGCACTATTGGGTCAAGTTGTGAAAAAAGATGATGGATTCTAGATCTAAATTCCCCTACCAAATTCTACCATAGATCACATAACTCCTCCACCATGTATTGAAACAATATGAAAGAGTCCCCACTGAATGGGATCCATAGCCTCAATCACTTAAGTTGGTTTGTTTGATGGTATGGGAAAATCATGTGATGATGCATATGGAGGTCCCATAAAAAATCTTTGAGGTGTAATATTAAAAAATAGAAGGAACATGAGGAACATATAAATACCTATACTATCTATGGGATCACACAAATATTTTTTTAGGATTTTACCCTCAACCCAAGGGTTAACCATTACAAAACTAACCCTTATCTATATCAGTGTACATTTATCAAGTCAGCATATATATACTAACACAACAACATACTCATTTATTCTAATAAATGTCAATAAAATATATACGACACAGCGTGGAAAGGAATATATATATATCACACATTCAATGAAAATATCCAAAATAGAAAAAAATGAATCATGCATCACAACAACATGTATCTATATGGAATGTGACCCTATGTTCCCCCTCATTATACATGAACATATTTGAAGCCTCATAAATCATACATCAACATCTTCTACATCACTCAAGGTTAATTTAATCAACCATTATAGAATAAAATAATTCCTGGTTTTTAAAGTTACTCAGAGGCCCATTATACAGTGTTGGCCAGCCACTATTATTGTTCCCCCAACTAGTGTCCCAACCATCATAACTCCTCCCCATCATGTCCCAAATGAAGTCAAAAGAAAATAAAATTATGTAAATCAATTTTCTCTAATAAAAAATTGTAACATGCACCATCCTAAACAATAGGGCCCAAACCAGAACACTGTGTGACCTCATGTGTGCCTCCCCATATGCAAGAGGATGTCGACTAATAGTGAGTGTCTGAGTCCAAATGTGGAGAGACAATACATTCAGTATAATTTCATATGATCAATAATGATCAATAAAATAATAATAAATGAATAATCCAAGTAAACATGTGGAATATTAAGGATGGATTACATGTCAGATAATAAAATAGATCCCATGTTGGTAATCCAACCAAACAAATAAAATATGAAAATAAATAAACTCAATAGGTCACATCAATGTCCATCCTATACTACTATCAACTCCAGACTACATAGATCATTAAACAACCATAGGTCCCTTTCCCTTCACAATTTCCCTCCTAAATCTTCAAGTGTACAAAAATTCATGAGTAAGATGTTAGTACAAGAGTCAGTAGGGTATTACCAAAGAATCCTTACCTAACATGCTCAATTATACTAGGGTATTCCAATATAATCAATGTGTAACAATACAAAATGTACAATACAAAAATGGGAGTTCAAGTGATAACAATTATTCCACATACCACCTATAGTATCTTCTTCATCCACATACCAAAAGGAGTACAATATGATGATAAGTATCCAGAACTTACCACGATGATATTTTAGTTTCACTCAGAATCCAAAAGGTATCTAGTGAAATAACTTAACAAAATCCATAATGTATCTTGTAATACTATGAATCCATAAGGAATCAAATATCTATAACCTACTAGTAACCAATAAGGAATTTGGTATCACTTAGAATCCACATGTCACTAAGTTTTGGTCATATACTCATAATCCAAAAGGAATCATGTAGAGACTATGTTACAAGGTTATCATGTAGCATCATCCTCCTCATCTCACAAAATTTGTGCACCCTAAAGGTGTAATCATACAATAATGTACACATGTCAAGTATATTCATACCAATCCCCCAAAATAAAACATGAAAATGAATCGCATGATAATATCCGTAGCACACATCATTAGAATGTATAAATAATAACATATCAACATGGGAATCAAAAATCACAATAAAATCTTGCTATCTAAACATATCTCATGGTGATATGTTAGGGTATCATTGGCTACACAGACAACCACATGTGATTACATATCATGTTTTAATATCAAATATTCCATCATAAGTTATCATACCATGGAAACATGTATAATTAGATCCTTTAAAGGTAAGGAATTTCATACCTCACTATAGTAAACATAAATGTCGAGAATTGTTGAAGGTGTTCTCATCGTACCACATTTTCTTAAAATCAGAAAACACTCACAAAACTGTGACATGGACCATCATCAAAGGGATATACAAGCTGGGTCCAATGTAGAAGGAGAGTGCTCCTAGAATTAAGGATACTACATGGAACAATGATAAGGTTGTGACATTGAGGTGTACTAAAAAACACACCATGGAATAAAAAAGGGGTTTGTAAGAGAACTTAGATGAAGAAATCTCATTTATATCATAAGGGTGGTCTGATGTCTGGGGGTGCATCTACTCATTTCCAAAAATAGGGATTCTTGGATTTTTTATGAACACAAGGGTGGAAGGGTCATTTTTATAGAGAACCTTGGTAGGTTCCATCCAAGCCTTCATGTTTACTGGAATTGTTTCCCTTTTGTTGTGTTCCATGGTGGAAAATATAATTGAAAATAGTATGTTATTATTCTAAATTAATAATAAGTTGAAGTTAGTTCATATCATGTATATATTTATAAGGAAAACTCTAATACATAATTCCTCATTCATTACATCATTCCCCCTTAATAAATTTTTCCCTTGAAATTTGATTCCATACATTTTTTTGAAAACAAATGTGGGAAATTTAGTATAATTCTCCCTTCTTATTCTCATGTCAAATCTTTATACATATATATTCCCCATAGTAACTTGACTATGTGAGTTTTATAGTTTCATAGAACCTTGTCTGCATGTTCTAATATCTTCACTAGCAACTCGTCATAGGATATATCATCATATGTCAATAACTCATTAAAATTCAATAAATTTTACGGGATTTTGTAGGTAATTCTTAAAGATGTATGTGTGGAGCACATCATGTGATTTAAATATTATTTTTGGAAAAGTACCAAATTATTTTAAACCATCGTAGGACAAACCCAAACTTACATTCCTATGATCCGAAGAAAATTTTCTATATAATGAATCAGACAAATTTCGTGATGTTTAATCTTTTGGATTTCTCATCAAACCATCATTGTTACTATCCCAAGAATGCCACTTCATGTCATATGATGTCTTATTTGACATGAAAAATATTTACAAGTGTGGTTTTAGAGGAAATTAACGCAATACCTTTGTGGGAGTTTTCTTCTTCTTATTTTTCCTAGTGTTGCATTGATTTTTACTCCCATTATTTTTCATTGACTTCTATATTCTTGTATGACATCTTATGATTCCTATTTATTGGACTCTTCTCCCCAATAAAACATGCAATTATTATGGCATGCATATATCACTGTATAATCAAGTCCAAGTTTGTTGTTGAGTTTCTTCATATCATAGAATGGTTTAGGGATCTTAGTTTCACTAAATGCATCATGAAACAACTCTAAAATCATGGACACCATTTTGTGAGTAATTTCATAGAGACACTTGATATAATAGAACTTAATTATAAAAGCAAACTTCAAATACTCTGTACGACCCTCATACAGTTCTTATTATCCATCTCCAACTAATTCATAACTCATATTATTTTGTCATTGATGTTCTAAGCAAGATTAACTTACTCAGGATAAACTGAAGGTTTTGTTGATCTATCAAAATATCAGACATTGTATCATGAGAATCCAAATATGTCATTTTCTAAGTTTCGAATTGAATTTTCCTCTAGTGGGGTCACTTTGTGTTTCTTTAACAAGATAATCATCATTTTGATTTTCTATAAAATTCAATTCGCCTTACCAAATCCAACATACATATCGAGCAAGGAACTATTTCATTATCATGTGGTAATATTCTTTTTCTCAATTCAATAATCGCATGAATTTACAATTAGGACACAAAAATTTTATTATACCATCCACTAATCATTTTGAAATTGCATAGTCCAAAAATTATTCCAAACCCTTAGCATACTGAGGTGTGTTTTGAGGTAAATTAATTCAACTTTTATCCATAGGTGTTTTATTGTCACTCTTCACCCTATACATTTAGATATAAAGATATAGATGATTACTTAAATAAGTAAAATCAATTTTTAATATCACCAAATTTTTTCAATGTTTACAGTAGGGTCTCGATTCCACAGAACACAATTTTAACACGAAAATGATTTAATTCGACATGAAAAATATAAAACAAATAAATGAATAAACATCATCCCTCACAATAATAGGGTCATATATCAGCGAATAAGGTCGTTGAGGCTATGATAGGGAAAAAACATCGTGGGGGTCGGGGATATGAGCCCAACAACATCCAACTCGAATAGAATTAGGGGAGATTGGGGAGGAAAGGGGTATAGGGCAGTGGGGAAGGGGTTAGGGCTCGACAATAATTGGGGGTGGTGGTCATTGGGAAATAGGGAAGAGGGGTAGCCATCTTGGGAGAAGAGTCCTCGGGGGGGGGGGGGTCACCGTGGTCAGCATCGATGGAGTGGGGTCGGGGGTCAACACGAACAATAATTATTTAAATAAATTATCAATTGAAAATAAAATTTAAAATGATTTTATATATTATAATATATATATATTAATATACGTTAAATTTTATAAAATGTGATTAAAAAATGTTTATATAAATAATATATATTTTCAATTTAACTGAAATTTTAAATTTATTTTTTCATAAAAATAAAAAATAAAAGTAAAAATTTGCTTTTAATATTGATATATAAAGATATAAATTTCATTTTTATATATTAAAATCGATTCATGGGGAAGGAGCTACTTTACAAAGAAAATCACGTGATACACAAATGAAGAGAAATGTTCGGTGGGATTCTAACTCGAGACTTCGCTAAGACCCACAGGGACAACTACATCTGAGAGCTCATTTTATTTTTATATATAAACCTAACAAAATTTAAATTAAATAAATTAAAATATAACCACGTCTATAATAGTAAATATTTATATATAATCCATATGTGGATAATAAATTATGAATTATATTTTCTAAGATATATATTATAACATTTCAAATTTCTATTATTTGATACTGAAATTTAAATTCTAAATATTTTTTAATACAATAAATTTTTTAATTAAAACATTGATATATAGTATATGTGTGTATACAAATATAAATATATAAATATATTAAAAATTATTTTAATTAAATTTTAATTTAAAAGTTCAATTAAATTTAATATTGTAAAACTTTAATAATACATTCATACATACATATACATACATAAACACTTATATATGTTAATATTTTTTTATTTTAACATACAATCTAATCATGGTTTTATTATTTAATAAAATTTTTCCTAAATTGTAGTATATAACTTAAATTATTTAATTGTAACTTATTATTTTTTTGGATTGCTGGTTGTGATCGGACAGAAGGCTATGGCTCGAAGGTGCGGGCTGATCTGCTTCATTTTAAAACTGGCTCCCCTCCCAAACATCACTTTGGGATTGTACCTCACCCTGATGGATTCCCGCACTCTCACCGAAACTATGCCCCTCCCTCATTTCCTTTAAAACAATCTCTACTTCTTCTTTTTTATCCATTCTACCCTCAAAACAACTTCGCTACTATCTCATGTTCGGTCTGAATCTTCATTTTAATCACTGATACAATTTCTGCTCCGTGGATTTAGGCACTTCTACTCGCTTGCATTCATCGATAAATCTTTTATGATTTGGTGGTTTTTCTTGGTCTTCCTATATTGAGTTATTCTAAACTAATCTTAATGGTGCATTAGGTTATCCTTCTTGATGTTGGTGCCATTTTTGTATTTTTAGTGCCGTATTTACATTTACCTATTTTCGTTGATTGTATTTTCATCATCAGCTATCATTTAGGGCTTCTTTACTCGTGTATCGATGCATGCTTAAGATGAATTACTTTTCAAATATTTATTTAGAATCTCATATTTTGGTCTAATTTTTAAAAATCACAGATAAGTTATGTTTTTAATATTTTCAAGCTTCTGTTGTTTTTTTATTTCAAAAGATATTTTACCAGATAGCTAAAACCACTAAGCCTGCATTTTGTTTCCAGTTATTGAGAGGAGACATAAACTAGAAGGTGGAAATCAATGGAAGGTTTAGGTGCTTCTCTTGGGATAGAGGAATAGATTCTTTAACCACTGCTTGATGATATGGTTTTATTACTACCTCGACATACTGTGATAAGTGATAATCAAGTTTTCATCATTTTAATGCTTTTCCAATATTTTATTGAGATGGCTGTGATTGTTTTATCTTACCTCGTTTTTTTATTCTTATTTCATTTTAAATTAATCAGAATGAATCTCCTCAATGGAATTAACCCTCTTCTTGAAGTATTTTTTCCATTATCACTCCAAAATTGGGATTCCTTGCCTCATCTTTCTTTAATGAAGCAGATTGAGGTTTGAAAAAATTTATTGCTTTCTTTGTTTTTTATTCTCTAAAGTGTCAAATTTGTACAGACTATGTTGCTTTTTCCACATCAAAACATTGAAAGAGAATAGATCAAGGTATTTAAAGACAATGATGATGTGAAGAAATTTCATGTAAAAGAAAATCCACATTAAGCAACAAAATGTATTGAAAGTGCCAGAAGTGTTGGACACGCATGGAAGAAATCTGGTGTAACAAAAGTCAACTCAAACTCATGGGTGTGGCAATGATTTGAGAACATTTAGATCTGCCTTGATTATGGAGTTAAAACAACAAAGAAAACCAATCATTTCCCCCAAAACAAATGATGAACGACAAATCAAGAAACAAATTAGTAGCATTCCAAGAGCCCAAGTCACAAAATTCGAGGAAGATTCATGTTTTGAAACAAGAATGGAAGCGACAAAAAAGAAGTTTCATGACTCATATTCAATGATTGAAATTTGTATAAATTTTTTGTTTTATTTTATGTTTGAAAAATTGAAACATAGTATGTTTGGTTGATTGATGTTATTCATTATTGAATAGGGAATAAAATAGGAGGATCCAGCTGGTTGACATTTGTGATCTACCCAAGGAGACCATTTTCCAATTAAATGGGTTTTGTCGTTCACAAAAAGTGGGGAAGAAATCAAGTTCAATGCATGGAATTCATTAGCATTTGCTGTAGTGGACAAACACTACAATGAGAGATTTGTATATGAGGGTGGATCATCCATTAATATGTTCATTTGTTAGATTCAATTTTTTTTATTGAATTGTTAATACTATGATTTTTCCTACCCACTAATAGAAATAATTAGGTGTATACACTACATATATGTTATTTGTTTGTGTTTTCATCCATTTTATATGTTAATTTTTGATTTCTGAATGTGTGATGGTGTGTCTGAATTAGATGCATAATTTTTGTCTCCACTGCTATATTGGGCCTCCTCTAATTGCCCTACTGTTCCTATTCTACTTGCTGCCTACAATTCCTTCAAAATTACCTTGCAACACTCACTATACTTTCTCTTATTCTACTTTCTACCAACAATTTTATACAATTACCTCATAATTCTCCTACCTAAAATTCCCTCACACAAGTACCTGTAGCTCCTTTTCTACTTTCTTCCTACAATTCCCCTACAACCAAACAAAATATATATTATATTGAGGTTTGATGTTAGAGCTCCTGTAGAAACTGAGAGCGCCTATCTCTCTCACTCCTGCTCCTACTCTAGCTGGTGCGTCCTTCCAGGATCACCTGATGCCCTCACTCTAACTCAACGCACATGCTATATAAATGGAGGCTAAACTGAACTGACTTACCAAATATTCATCTGTCCCCATCCCAATCACATCCTCCCTTCCTTAGACCCAAACCACCAAGTCCTCTGGTATTAGATAGTGGCCTCCTCCTATGGTATGTAATCACCATATCTGGACCATCTAGGAAGACCTCCCCACCACTAAAACATTGGTTAGTGTTACTTAAACCATCGTTTTTTTTTTGAAAAATATGATTTGATTTTAAAATTCAAATTGAAATGCAACTTCTCTTAAAAATTGTAGCCAAAATTCCAAAATTCTTATGATACCTGCATATGTACTGCTTTTTCAAACCAAAATTGAGACACAGAAATTTGACTCCCCCTTGATTGAAACATTGTTGAGAAAATATGATGAGATCAATTGATGCCCTTGTTTGAAATTATATGAGTATACATCATCACTCTTCTTAATTTAATAATTTTGTTAATTTTGGGAATCATGAGGAGTTTAGATTTATTATCTGGTTTATGGGATAAAGTTTTGAGGTTTTAGTGGTTATTAAAAAGTAGGATAACAATATTGTATATTATCTTGTAACTCATCCAATAATTCCTTAATAACCAAAATGGGATACCTATCACGGATCTTCAGCGTATTCAAAGCCTTATAATCCACAAACATCCTCTATTCCCCATTATTTTTAACCATGATGATAAGGATAGCATATGGGTTGTTGTTGTTTTGAATAATTCTTCTAGCTAACATATCTAAAACACAGCTTTATACCTCATATTTTTGCTGATGTTTCGAATTATATGGTTTGATATTAATAGGTGAAAATACCTCAATCAACAAAATTTTATGATTTTTAATGCAGCTTGGTGGTATCCCACTGGGTTCCTCAAAGAGGAGTTGGTTCTCCATCAGTCCCTCCTCCATCCATCATTCTATTATATTTTCCGCTTAATCGAATTCACTTCTTGGGTGAAAGAACTCCATTTTTCAGTTTGGTCAATTCTTTAGAAAAACAATATATACTTAGAACCAATATCTGTAATTACTTCAATCAAAACTCCAAAAACACGTCCAACAAAAAAAAGTAAATCATCTTTCACATCCCTCATTCATCGAAATTCCACTTGCTCCCCCACCTTAATCAGTTATTCATCGACCTCCCCTAGTTCTTCCACCACCTCCACTCCAACCAATTCCTCAATTTCCCATGTTTACAACTTTAAATTCTTATCAGGATAATGATGCATGGGGTTATATTGATACCCACACCGAAAACATAACCCCTTATAATTCTGCTCCTCCCTCTCATGGAAGCTAATAGATTTAATTTCACTCCACCTATTGATGCCTCAGAACAAAATAATTTCTCACTCTTTCCTTTTTCTCTCAACTTCTGGTTTTCTAGGTGGAACAACATATACACCATGTCCAGTTACTCATTACACTAGGAAGACAGATGTCAATCCTTAACTTTCCCTGAATACTCCCTCTCCAACCTAATCCCTTTCAAACTTCCTATATAGTGAAATCATTTTATGACTATTTTTCGGTTCATGCATAGAGAATATATTCTATATTTTAGGTAATAATCCTTCCATGAACAAACTCAAGAACAAAATTCCCAAAAATTATGGTATCCACAGGGATACTTTTTTTAACTCACTAATGTATTTTTGAACCACCCCTTTCTGTCATAAGGACTTCAAATACCATATCAAATCTCCCTTCATCGCTTTCCTACACCAATGATTTTTTCAATTTCTCCCACACCAGTCTCAGACTAGTATACTTCCATGAAAAGAAACAATATAACACTTTATCCTCCATATAAATATTCATTAATGGTAGATTCATAACTTATAGTGTTCAATTAATTAAAAAGTATGTCTCATATTTGGTTATCCATCCAAAGGACCCTTCTCTAGTGTTGGTAGACATTTAAATTCTCTTAATGATACTTTTTAGTCCTTTATGGCCAGATATTCTAAAGTCAAGCTTCTTTGTGGCTCAGTATTGACCTCTGTATTTCTAAATCCTCCAATGGAATATATGACCATGGTTTCCTCACCTTTCCTCACTAAACAACGATAAATTTGTGTCTCTAGCTCATTTATTCTTTCAAACAGGCATTCCTCCATTTTTCATGGGGGATATATGATTCTTTATTCGTTGAGACCCATCTTCTCTTGAGGCATGTGCTGGATTTCCTCCTACCCCTTAAGGATTTTCTATAGGTTCTTTTGCACCACCTCATGCGTCCACTCCATCTCATGTTCATTCAGATGATGTTTCTCTAGTGTTGTTTATAACAAAGTAAATGTTCCTTCCATCCTCATCTGCGTTTTACTGAAATATAGGTTTTCATACATCCAAACTCCACATTTACCAAACAATATAAGTAAATTGAGGAAGATTTCACTGTAAAAAAAAATTTCTCCTCTGATGCATTCGACCAGCTACAAAATTAAGATCATGGCCCATGCGATCCCAATGATTTTGATTTTCCTCAGAGATCAACCATCCTTCTGTGACATTGAAATCCTCTCAATGATGACACCAAACTACTAAGAAATTCCATCACAGAATATATTTTAAGTTGTATTACTAGGATATAATGACAACTCATATTCTACTTGTTGCCTAAAATTACCATACAGTAAAATGAAATATAGAGTATATCGAGGTTTTCTTCTAGATATCCTCCAGGCAGGAACTACCTCGGTGAAGACCTATCATAGCTACATGACTATAGAAATTGAGAACACCACTCTTTAAATCTGTAACATCCCAGGTAAATAAAGAACATAAATATTTCCATATTTATTAATATTATTGAATTAAATTATAATTTTAATTTAAAGGGGATTCTAATTTCGATGTCATACCCGATACGCAACAACGGGTTTCTTTGAAATCTTACGTTGCACACTAATAATATAATATTATTATTTTAAATGGTAGTTAATGCTTTGTCGTTATATTGGCGGGAATGAATAGAACTAACTACAATATGATTATACATGTTTGTTGAATATTTTTTCATTTATCCAATAAATTTTATATGCTTAAAATAAGTAATGAATTTTATTTTATGCATCAATACTCTAATATTCACTAAAAGGTTGATTTACCACCTTTTAATGGAGAACCCTCTATAAATATAGTTTTGGCCATTTTTACATGTTCTATTTGACGAAATAAAATTCTTCTTTAGATTTGGGACATCAAAATTTACTTTGGGTAAATTTTTGGTATTTTTCTGATAAAGTTCATTTTTTTAATGAATAGTGAGAAATACTGTATTTTAATTCAAAAGTGCCTTTTAATATAATTTATTAATCTAGTAATATTATCTTTTTAATTGGTTTTAAAGTGAAATTAGAATATATTTTCACTATTTAATCTAATGTTGGTCATTATAAGTAATTTCATTTTAAAATTGGACATAAACAAGTGTCAATCTTTTGATAGTTATTATATCTTAAAAACACGCTATTTGTTTTAACAACGAGAATTAATTTTAAATCAATTCATGCTAATTCTGTGTTTTGAATTTGGGAAAATGGATTCCATATTTGGAATTAGTAGGTGCAAATTGTGTAAATAGGTAACTTTTATTTTTAGACATTTTAACTATTTACTTCAGTAAATATTTTATTTACCATGATTAAAGGGTAAATATAATAAATAAGGGTAATATATAATATTATAATAATATTAAATTACCCTGAAATATATCATAATACTATTGTATGATACATATCCGACCATGGGAATCCTTGGGTAGAATTTGGGACCCCATGGAGCCACATGGGAGTAATAATGACACTTCATATTAATTAATTTAATGTAAAGACAGAAATGACAAAAAACAAATATCTTTTAGTAAATAAATTTTTACATGGGGTTATATAAGTTATATTTTATACTATAAATATTAATTGGAATGATAAAAAATATTTCCTACATCATGGTATTTTGTTTATAATTTTTGGACATCAAATAAATTAAATTATTTATGACACAATAGTGATAAAATATTTACCTCATTAATAAATGATTTAAATGAATAAGATTATAAATATTAAAACAATATCAAAAACAAATAAAATTCTTATTGGATTTTTTTATTTCAACCATGAGTCATCGTAACATTGATTCTATTTATTATTTGACCTTTTGAAACCGAATATGAGTTTAAAATAAAATAATTGTTTCAAACTTTCCTAAAGATCCCCACCTCTCCCTTATAAAAAGCTCTGACTTCTAACTCATTACTCACACATATCAAGCCTTTGGATCATACAAACTCTACTCCAATAAGCTCCCAAGATCCCTCTCTTCATCTTAGAAGCCTTACCTTAGGCATAAATCACTTCAAGAAACCATTTTGGTTCAAACCAAAGGGGGTTACCCAATTTAAAGGTAACGTCTTCTCTTAAGTTCTTATGTATTATTTTACTTCTCCAACCCCTAAAATATTTTTATTACATTATTTTAGAACAAAAAAAATATCCTAAATATAATAGGATGTTTTTATGAGAATTATTCTAACTACACTTACACACACCTCCGTCTAATGGGTGAAGAACATACTGTTTCTGTGGATGGAAAACTAACGCCTCAAGAAGCGAGGATTGTTCAATTATCTTCTACCGCCTCTCATGGTGACCATTATGTTGAAAATTTATTTATATATGATATATATTATGTTTTTTGTTTTCTATATTCTTCTGTAATTTTTATTCACAAACATACCTTTATGCCTTCCAATATGTGTAAACACGATAATTTCATTTGAGGAAGTGCGGACTGCCGCCCCCTCAAGGTGATATTATTCGTTCTTGACATACATGGAACTTATAAAGATGGAGTTAATGAAATTATGTAACATATATATATCATATGATATTATAATTGAATTATACAAACCTATGTATCATTATGTTTTCATTCTATTAAATATTAAATAGAAATAAAAGTAGCGTTCATACGTACGTACAGCTTATCTCTCCATGAACGGTGCATTTCATTTCTTATCTTCAAAGTTTATATATTATTATAAATATATATATATTTATAAACTGGATATATATGATATATATGATATCTAAATCATTAATATAATTTTGTATATAATGGAGTTTTGAGCACATGGAAAAAGTGTAATTATAACAAGTTCATTTTTTACTCAAATTCTGAACATCGAAAAAATGTCCGATGTGAACTCAAATAATTCACTAACTGTTATTGCAAGGTAATAAGTGATATAAAATAAATAATAAACATTAAAAATGTTATTAATAATTTAGAAATTAACATAAGTTTATTATTCAATAAGAAAAAGGAATATACTATCCAAGTTGGACATGAGGTAAGTGATTTCTTATCTCACTTTTAATTCCGTGATATTTCCATTGTTCACCACTTATTTATTGCATGTGGTATATTGTGTACTTCCATTTGATATATATTATGATGATTTTATTTATATTAGAAGTATTATGTGATTGATTTTGTGGTTATTAACATTTTCTCTTACGTCTCGATAGATTAGAATGTGGTAAGGGATTTTTATCTCACTTTTTATTCTAGTGATATTTATGCTATATTAGCCACTATTTCCATTTGTGTGGTGGATGTACTAAACATGATTGTATTATTTGTGTAATATAATTTAATTTATGGGTATTTATATATTCATTGTGTGATCTTTATTTCATGGTGTGTATGTTTCGTAAGTTACCAAATCGGTAAGGGAACCTTTCACCCTCCTTATTTTAAAAGACTTGTTTTTGCTATGTATTTTAATTTACATATTATTATGTTAGGATATGTTCTTATATATACTGATTGATGTAAATTTTATGTCCAAGTGATGATATATCCTTTTCTCTCTCATCAACTTATTTTTTGAATTTTAATGTGACACAGTTAGGCTGTCGAATTTCTGTAAGAAAACTTCTTAACCCAATTTCTATTTTTGGGTTAAACATCTACTTATTGATTAGGTCGTGCTATGAATATGTGTGAATAAACTCTGATTTATTTACAATTAAAATCCACTTATATGGGGTGTATTTATATTTTTCACACATAATTATGTAATTTATTTATCCTTAATCTAAGGATACTGCCGTTATAAGGGATTTCATGTCAATTTACATTTCCATTGAGGCTTCATTGTCATTATGCACCAATTAACTCTTATATTGTTTATATACTATCCTTTGGAATATTATATAATGAATAAATTTATTCTCATGATATTATTAAGTTCTGATTAAATGTTATTCCTCAATTATTTGTATTCTAGGGTCTCTAATTTTGTTAAAAACTCTTTAACTAAAATATCGTTTTAAATATTTTAATGGTTTATTATTCTAAATCATTCACATTAATGTCCATGGTTTAAAAACAGTTTTCATGATTTATTATTATGGACATGAATGTTTTTAAATTAAAAAATCTTTCAAAATCTTCAAAGTGGTATGGGACACTTTGATTCACAAATCTCTTTATTTAAATTTTAAATGGTTTTAAAAATGGTTTGATAAAAGGTTTGATTTTGTCAATATTTTGAAATAATATATTGTGATTGCAATGTTATCTTTCCACTATGTTTGTTTTATGGGTTATTAATATGTTATGTATATTGGGCATTGTTTATGTATACAGGTGGTTCCGTGATAAACCTAGGGTGGGTGAGCCTGAGATAGCTCTCTAATGCATTGGGTAATGTGATGGAGGTAAACATTAATGTTTCTCCTAAAAGATTTAGAGAATATACTGTGATGGGTATTCCAAATGTGACTCCCTTTGTAGCTGTGATATCTACAATGTACGTATGTTATTTATGCCGTATGTTACCTTTATTATTTATGATTTCTATGTGTTGTTTAAAAATCTTATTATTTCATGAGCTTTGTTATGATTGAAAAGTATGGTTTCATAATTTTGTATTTATTGATTGGATAATGTATTCATTACATATTTTATATCCCTTACTGAGCTTTTTATGCCCATCCCTAGTTTTTGAAATGTTTTTCACAAGACTTAAAGATGAATAAAGGTCAAGGATAGGATAAATGAAAATTCTTGTTGTCTAGAACATGGAACTAGACATGAATCTTTTTTTCAAGAGTTTTTATTTTATAAAAAATGGATATTAAGTAGAATTTTCTACATGTAATATTCATATTGTTATGTAAATGTTATGACGTAATTCTCTAAAACTCTAAACCTAAATAGACCCTCAATGTGAATTATCCTTTTAATTCAAGATTATGCAATTTTTAAGGGTGGGTCCTTATAGTTGGTATCAAAGGCCAGTTTAGAAAACTTTAGGGATTATGAGTTTTTTTTAGACACATGGTTATTACCTTTGTATATCATTTCAGTTAAATCCTTATTATATAACTTTTTTTAGATCTCGGAAATTATTTTACAAATGGAAGGAGGAGGATCTCAAATGACATTCCTATCTCATCTTGATGAATTGCTTGCAATAATTATTGAAAAGTCATGTTCAGACGATTGTGGAACTTTTTATAACATACAACTCACTTGTAAGAAATTGATAAAGATATCCAACACCTCCATTATACCCCAATATCATTGTGGATGATGGGTTGTATTTAATCAAATCATATTTTCAAAATATTCTCATATTTTCAAGAAAGGTAAATATTTTCAAGAAATTTCCAAATATTATTCCTTATCACAATATTTTGAAGTATATTATGATTTTGAAAATGGTGATGAAGAAGGAGACCCATGCAAAACATATTTATATTTGATTTTACAGTATAGTCTCCTGGTACATACTTATGGTATTTTAAAAGGACCATTAATTGAATGTTTCCACTCAAATTCAGTCCGACTATTTTATAGAAATCATTTTTTATCAGATGTTTTGAAATTATATGTCGTACATGATTATTTTACAAAACTATTTCTCTACGAACACCCTTATGACCCAAGTTGTACAAGGTGTATTTAGATAAAATAATCAAATGATTTTAAGTATCTCTAAATCATTTTTTTAATGCATGGAACTTCTACCTATGTGAACAAGATAACGATGAAACCAAGTTGACACCATGATCAAGGTATGATGTTATTTATTTTTGGAATAGTTTTATTTTATTATATAGAGGTGAAAAAAATTATAATATATAAGATGTTGAGGTCTTAATGTGTTGGGATGAAAATGAAAGGTATAAGAAAACCTTAGAGGTTAAAACATGTTAGGGTTATTTTTGAATTTTATAAAAAAGGACAACACACATACTGTGTGACAACCCGTCATGTCGGAAAATGCTATGGGAATCAAACCCACAACCAAAGTGAGATTGGGATTTATCCCATACCACTAGACTACATGAATTCTCTGGTTAGTATGACTTATTCATTTTAGTTAAATTATTTTATGGATCAAGATTAAGATGATTTTGGGAACTTATGTTTTATTAAATGGATATCCTTAATATAGTAAAACTATTTGGTGATTAATTGATAAAAGTTATTTTGGAAGATGTTCTCTATTTTGGGGAAACACTATATGCCTATGGAAAATAGAATACTTTGGGATTTCAATTGATGAGTGATGGTGGACTTTTATTTTGGAAGACTATTTTTTTTTGTGGACATATAATGACTTGGGTTATTTTTAGAAATGATAAACCTATCATAGAGAATATGTGATTTGGATAATTATGCTTTAGTACGAGACTTTAAGAGTATTCTATGTTTTTGGAGTTAAATGTTAATATTTATTGTGGAAGAATATGTGATTAAATCCTTATATGTTTTGGGTTTCAATATTATTATATATTATTTAGAAAAATTTTATGGACAATTGTGTATTGAATGGTCTTTCTTGAACTTTGGGTACTTTTTATCGAATTTGGGATATTAAGAGAAGTATTTTGATTTATAAAGGATTATCCTTTTGGGGAATATATGATATCGTACTAACCATTTTGGTTTTAGTTGATGTCTAAAGAAAAGGGAAATATATAGTTCTACTTTTGTAGAAGATGTGATTCTCTAGATGTTTATTCTTGTGCTTTTTATGTGACAAAGTCTTTTTGAATAATATCTGTTTGGAGAAAAGATTAGTTTTCGGTAGAAACTTATTGAATGATGAAACTCTACTTGAAGGTAAGTATATTTTATTATTTTCTTAGTCTATGTAGTAAATGAATTCTTAAAAATTATGTAAAGGAACATAAAACATAAATTTTCTTGGTTTACGTTTCTTACTGGGAAATCAAAGACCATTTAACACATCAGAAGTTTTTGATTTTCTGGTGGTTAACTTTCTCATAATCACGTTTTTTATCACACTCCATCAGAACATGACTGTTTGTTCGCTCTTCCATATCCATGTTTTCCTACATGGAATCCGAGTATGGGTTACCTTGGGTGACCTTTTTACTTCTATTTCATTCTTTTAAAGTGATTGTTTTACTGACTCTTTTCTGATGTGGGACTTTTAATGAAGTTTACAAGCCCAGTTTTAAAATTGCTAGGATGCAATTCCCAAAAGGGCAGAAGGATGTAACATCCCATGTTAATAACAAACATGATTTTTTTCATATTTATTAATATTATTGAATTAAATACTAATTATACTTTAAATGGGATGCTATGTTTGATGGAATACCCGATACGCAACAACGGGTTTCTTTGAAATCTTACGTTGCACACTAATAATATAATATAATTATTTTAAATGGTAGTTAACACCTAGCCATTGTATTGGCAGGAATGAATAAAACTAACTACAATATGATTATACATATTTGTTGAATTTTTTTTCATTTATCCAACAATAGTTAGATGCTTAAAATAAGTAAATAATTCGATTTTAACCATAAATACTCTTATATTCACTTAAAGGTCGATTTACCGCCTTTTAATGGCGAATCCTATTTAAATCTAGTTTTGGAAATTTTTAAATGTTATATTTGACAAAATTAAATTTTTCATTAGATTCAAGACATCAAAATTTACTTTGGGTAAAATTTTCGTATTTTTCTGATAAAGTTCATTTTTAATGAATAGTTAAAAATACTATATTTTAATTCAAATGTGCCTTTTAATATAATATATTTATATGGTTATATTATCTTTTTAAGTGGTTTTAAAGTAAAATTAGAATATATTTTTACTATTTAATCTAATTTTGTTCATTGAAGTAATTTCATTTTGAAATTGGACATAAACAACTGTCAATATTTTGATAGTTATTATTTCTTAAAAACATGCTATTTGTTTTAACAACGGGAAATAATTTTGAATTAATTTATGCCACTTATGTGTTTTGAATTTGGAGAAATGGATTAAATATTTGGAATAAGTTGGTCCAAATTTTTTAAATAGGTAACTTTTATTTTTAGACATTTTAAATATAATTATTTCAGTAAATATTTTATTTACCATGATTAAAAGGTAAATATAATAAATAAGGGTAAAATATAATATTATAAAAATATTAAATAACCCTAACATGTGGCCAAATCCTATTGGATGATACATATCAGACCATGGGAATCCTTGGGTCTAATTTGGGACCCCATGGAGCCACATGGGAGTAATAATGACACTTTATATTAATTAATTTAAAGTAAAGACAAAAATGAAAAAAACAAATATCTTTTAGTAAATAAATTTTTACACAGGGTTATATAATTTATCTTTTCGAATATAAATATTATTTGGAAAGATAAAAAATATTTCCTGCATCATGGTATTTATTTTATAATTTTTGGACATCAAATAAGCTAAATTATTTATGACACAATAATGATAGAATATTTACCTCATTAATAAATTATTTAAATAAATAAAATTATAAATATTAAAACAATTTCCAAAACCTGTCAATTATTATTGGATTATTTTATTTCTATCATGAGTCATCGTAAAATTTATTTTAACTATTAGTTGACCTTTTGAAACTGAATATGAGTTTTAAATAAAACAATTGTTTCAAACTTTCCTAAGGAGCCCCTCCTCCCCCGTATAAAAATCCCTCACATCTAACTCATTCCTCAAACTTCTCAAGCTTTTGTCTCATACAAACTATTCTAAAATAATCTCCCAAGATCCCTATCTTTATCATAGAAGCATTATGTTAGTAATAAATCACTTCAAGAAACCCTTTTGGTTCAAACCAAAGGGTGTTACCCAATTAAAAGGCAACATTTTCTATTAAGTTCTTTTGTTTTATTTTACTTCTCCAACCCCTAAAATCTTTTTATTACTTCATTTTATAACAAAACTAGTATCCTAAATATACTACGATGTTGTTATAAGAAGGATTAAAACTACACTTACACACCTCCATCTAATGGGTGAAGAACATACTGTTTTTGAGGATGGAAAACTAATGCCTATCGAAGAGATGATTTTTCAATTATCTCCTACCGCCTCTCATAGCGGCCATTATGATGAAATTGTATTTATATATGATATATATTATGTTTTTGGTTTCTATATTCTTCTGTAATTTTTATTTACAAACATAACATTATGCCTTCCAATATGTGTAAACACGATAATTTCATTTGAGGAAGTGCGGTCTACCGCTTCCTCAAGGTGATATGATTCGTTCTTGACATACATGGAATGTATAAAGATGGAGTTAATGAAATTATGTTACATATATATATCATATGATATTATAATAGAATTATAACATACCTATTTATCATTAAGTTTTCATTCCATTAAATATTAAATAGAAATTAATGTAGCGTTCATGCGCACGTACGACCTACTGTCTCCATGAATGGTGCATTTCATTTCTTATCTCTAAATGTTATGTACTATTATAAATATATATATATATATTAACTAGATATATATGATATATATGATATCTAAATCATTACTATCATTATGGAGATAATGGATTTTAGACCACAAGGACAAATTGTAATTATAACAGGTTCATTTTTAACTCAAATTCCAAACATTGACAAAATGGCTGATATGAACTAAAATAATTAACTAACTGCTATTGCAAGGTAATAAGTGATATAAAAGTAATACTAAACATTAAAAAGGTTATTAATTAAGTATAAATTATCCTAACTTTATTTTTTAGGAAGAACAAGGAACATACGAGTCAAGTTGGACACGAGGTAAGTGATTTCTTATCTAACTTTTAATTCCATGAGATTTCCATTGTTCACCAATTATTTATTGCATGTGGTGTATTGTGTAAAACCATTTGATATATATTATCATTATTATATTAATATTAATGTTATTATGTGAATAATTTGGTGGTTATTAACTTTTTCTCATACGACTCGATTGATTACAACGTGGTAAGGGTTTTTCATCTCACTTTTTATTCCTATGAGATTTATGTTATATTATCCACTATTTCATTTTTTTGTGGTGTATGTACTACCCATGATTGTATTATTTATGAAATATAATTAAATTTATGGGTATTTACATATTCATTCTATGATCTTTCTTTCATGGGGTGTATGTTTCGTAAGTTACCAAATCGATAAGGGAACCTTTCACCCTCTTCTTTTTAAAAGACTTTTTTTGTTATGACTTTAATTTACATACTATTATGTTGTGATATGTTCTTATATAACCTTATTTATGTAAATTTTATGTCCAGGTGATGATATATACTTTTCTCTCTCATCAAAAATTTTTCTGAATTTTAAAGTGACACCTTTAGGCTGTCGAATTTCTGTAAGAAAACTACTTAACCTATTTTTAATTTTTGGGTTAAACATCTACTTCTTGATTATGTCGTGCTATGAATATGTGTGAATAACCTCTAATTGTTTTTCAATTAATATCCAATTATATTGGGTGTATTTATATTTTTCACACATAATTATTTAATGTATTTATCCTTAATCTACATATACTGTCTTTATAAGGGATTTCGTCTCAATTTACATTTCCATTGAGACCTCATTGTTGATATGCACCAATTCACTCTTATATGGTTTATATATTGTCCTTTAACATATTATATAATGAATAACTTTATTATCATGATATTATTATGTTCTTATTAAATTTTACTCCTCAATTATTTGTATTCTAGGGTCCCTCATTTTGTAAAAAACTCCTTAACTAAAATATCACTTTAAATGTTTTATAGGTTTATTATTACAATTCATTAACATTAAAGTAAATGTTTTAAATATGGTTTTAAGTATTTATTATTATGTTCATGAATGTTTTGAAATTGAAATTTCTTTAAAAATATTCAAAGTGGTATGGGTCACTTTGATTCAAAAATATCTTTATTTAATATTTTAAATGGCTTTGCAAATGGTTTGAGAAAAGAATTGATTTTGTCAATATTTTGAAATGATATATTTTAATAAAAATGTTATATTTCCATTATGTTTGGTTTATTGGTTACGAATATGTTATGGATATTGGTAATTGTTTACTTATATGGGTGGTTCCGTGACATACTTAGGGCGGGTGAGCCCAAGATAGCTCACCAATGCATTGGGTAATGTGAAAGAGGTAAGCATTAATGTTTCTCATAAGTGATTTAGGGAATATACTATGATGGTTATTCCAAATGTGACTCCCTCTGTAGCTGTGATATATACAATGTATGTATGTTATTTATGTTGTATGTTACCTTTATGATTTATGATTTCTATGTGTTGTTTATAAATATTATGATTTCATGAGGTATGTTATGATTTAAAAGTATTGTTTCATTATTTTGTATTTATTGATTGGATAATGTTTTCATTACATACTTTATGACCCATACTGAAATTTTTATCTCATACTATTTTTTTTAAATTTTTTCCATAGGACTTAAAGATGAATAAGGGTCAAGTATGGGATCAAGAAAAATTCAAGCTCTCTAGAACATAGAACTAGACATGAATCTTTTTTTCAAGAGTTTTTATCTTATGATAAAAATGGATACTGATTAGAATTTTCTACATGTAATATTCATATTGTTATGTAATTGTTATTACCTAATTCTCTAAAACTCTAAACCTGAAAGGATCCTCAATGCGAATAAACCTTTTAATTCATGATTATGTAATTTTTAAGGCCATTTCCTTATATTTGGTATCAAATGTCGGTTTAGACAACTTTAGGGATTAGGAGTTTTCATTAAATAAATGGTTAGTCCTTATGTCTATTATTTTAGTTGAATTATTGTTTTATAACATTTTACAGATGAAGGAATGTATTTTACAAATTGAAGGAGGAGGATCTCAAAAGACATTCCTATATATTCTTGATGACTTTCATGCAATAATTATTGAAAATTCTTGTTTAGACAATTGTGAAACTTTTTCTAACATACAACTCACTTACAAGCAATTGTTGGAGATATCAAAAACCTCCACTATACCCCAATATCATCGTGGATCATGGGTTGTATTAAATCTAATCCTATTTTCAAAATATTCTCATATTTTAAATAAAGGTAAATATTTTCACGGAATTTTCAAATATTTTACATTGTCACAAGATTTTAAAGCATTTTATGATTTTGAAAAAAGGTGCTGAAGAAGGAGACCAGCACTCAACCTATTTATATTTTATTTTACAATATAGTCTCTCAACACATACTTATGGTATTTTAAAAGGACTATTAATTGAATGTTTCCACTCAAATTCGGTCTGACTATTTTATAGAAATCATGTTTTATCAGATGTTTTTAAATTATATGTCATACATGATTATTTTCAAAAAATATTTTTCAGCGAACACCCTTATGACCAAAGTTTTACAAGGTGTATTTGGATGATGGAAGAAAATTATTTTGAAGGATATCTAAACAGTTGTAACAATGCATGGACCTTCTACTACGTGAACAAGATAACATTGATACCAAGTGGACATCATGATCAAGGTATGATGTTATTTATTTTTTGGAATAGTTTTATTTTATTATATAGAGGTGAAAAAAATGACAATATATAAGATGTTGAGGTATTAATGTGTTGGGATGAAAATTAAAGGTATAAGAAAACCTTGGAGCTTAAAACATGTTTGGGTTATTTTTGAATTTTATAAAAAAGGACAACACGCAGACCGTGTAACAACCCATCGTGTTGGACAAAGCTAAGTGAATCGAACCCACAACCAAAGTGAGATTGGGATTTATCACCTTCCACCAGACTATGTGAAGTCCCTAGATAGTATGACTTATTATTTTTAGTTAAATGACTTTGTGGATCAAGAATAAGTTGATTTTGGGAACTTCTATTTTATTAAATTGATATCCTTAATATAAAAATATGATTTGGTGATTAATTGATAAAGGTTATTTTGGAATATGTTCTCTATTTTGGGGAAACACTATATGCCTATGGAAAACATAATACATTGGGATTTCTATTGAGCAGTAATGGTGGAAATTTATTTTGGAAAAATATTTTTGTGTTGAAATATAGTGATTTGGGTTATTTATGTAAATGATTAACCTATCATAGAGAATATGTGATTTGGCTAATTATGATTCAGTATGATACTTTAAGAGTATTCTATATTTTGGAGTTAATTATTAATATTTACTATGGAAGACCATGTGATTAAATCCTTCTAAGTTTTGGGTTTCAATCTTAGTATAGATTATTTTAAAAAATCTTATAGAGAATTGTGTATTGAAGGGTCTTTCTTGAACTTTGGGTATTTTTTGTCGAATTTTGGAGATTAAGAGTAGTATTCCTTTTTATAAAGGATTATACTTTTTGGGGATTATATGATATTTTACTAAGCATTTTGGTTTTAGTTTATGTCTAAAGACAAGGGAAATATATAGTTCTACTTTTCCGGATGATGTGATTCTATAGATGTTGATTCTTGTGCTTTTGATGTGACAAAGTCTTTTTGAATAATCTTTGTTTGGAGAAAAGATTATTTTTTGGTAAAATGTTATTAAAGGATGAAACTCTACTTGAAGGTAAGTATATTTCATTATGTTAGTATTCTATGTAGTAAATGAATTCCTCAGAATTATGAAAAGGAACATAAAACAAAAACTTTGTTGGTTTACATTTCCTACTAGGAAATCAAAGACCTTTTTACACATCATAAGTTGGTGATTTTCTGGTGGTTAACTTTCTCATAATCATGTTTTCTATCACTCTCCATCAAAACATGACTGTTTGTTCTCCCTTTAATATCCATGTTTCCTACATGGAATCTGAGTATGGGTTATCTCAGGTGACCTTTGTACTTCTATTTCATTATTTTAATGTAATAGTTTTTCTGAATCTTTTTTGATGTGGGACTTTTAAGGATGTTTACAAGCCCAATTTTAAAATTGCAAGGACTCAATTCCCAAAATGGGGGAATGATATAACATTCCGAGTAAATAAAGAACATGAAATTTTTCATATATATTAATATTATTGAATTAAATATTAATTCTACTATAAAGGGGATTCTATGTTTGATGGTCTACATGATACGCAATAACGAGTTTCTTTGAAATCTTACATTGTACACTAATAATATAATTTTATTATTTTAAATGGTAGTTAATGCCTAGCCGTTGTATTGGAGGGAATGAATAGATCTAACTAAAATATGATTATACATGTTTGTTGAATATTTTTTTCATTTATCCAATAAAATTTAGAGGCTTAAAATAAGTAAAGAATTCTATTTTAAGCATAAATACTCTAATATTCACTAAAAGGTCAATTTATCACCTTTTAATGGCGAACCCTCTTTAAATCTAGTTTTTCCATTTTTATATGTTCTATTTGACAAAATAAAAATTTTCTTTATATTAGGGACATCAAAATTTACTTTGGGTAAATTTTTGGTATTTTTATGATAAAGTTCATTTTTTAACGAATAGTGAAAAATGTTGTACTTTAATTCAAAAGTTCCTTTTAATCTAATTTAATTATATAGTTATATTACCTTTTTAATTAGGTTTAAAGTAAAATTAGAATACTTTTTTACCATTTAATGTAGTTTTGGTCATTGGACTTAATTTCATTTTGAAATTGGACATAAACAAGTGTCAATATTTTGATAGTTATTATTTTTTGAAAACACGCAATTTATTTTAACAGCTGAAATTAATTTTAAATTAATTTTTAACACTTCTGTGTTTTGTATTTGGAAAAATGGATTGCATATTTGGAATCAGTAGATCCAAATTGTGTAAATAGGTAACTTTTATTTTTACCATTTTAAATATTTACTTCGGTAAATATTTTATTTACCATGATTAAAGGATAAATATAATAGATATAGGTTAAATATAATATTATAACAATATTAAATTACCCTAACATGTGTAATAATCCTATTAACTGATACATATCCGACCATTAGAATCCTTGGGTCTAATCTGGGACCCCATTAAGCCACATGGGAGTAATAATGACACTTTATATTATATAATTTAAAGTAAAGACAAAAATGAAAAAAACAAATATCTTCTATTAAATAAATTATTACATGTGGTTATATAAGTTATCTTTTCGACAAAAAATATTCTTTGGAAAGATAATAAATATTCCCTACATCATGGTATTTTTTTTATAATTTTTGTACATCAAATAGATTAAATTATTTATGACACAATAATGATAAAATATTTACCTCATTAATAAATGATTTAAATAAATAAGATTATAAATAATAAAAAAATATCCAAAATCAATCCAATTCTTATTGGATTATTTTATTTCTACCATGAATCATTTTAAAATTTATTTTAATGATTAGTTGAACTTTTGAAACCAATGATGAGTTTAAAATAAAACAATTGTTTCAAACCTTCCTAAAGAGCCACTCCTCTTCCTTATAAAAAGACCTCAATTATAACTCATTCCGCACACTTCTCAAGCCTTTTTATCATACAACCTCTTCTCCATAATCTCCCAAGATCCCTATCTTCATCCTATAATCCTTACCTTAGGCAGAAATCACTTCAAAAACCCCTTTTGGTTAATACCAAAGGGGGTCACCTGATTTAAAGGTAATGTTTTCTCTTAAGTTATTTTGTTTTATTTTACTTCTACAACCCCTAAAATATTTTTATTCCTTTATTTTATAACAACACTGGTATCCTAAATATACTAGTATGTTTTTATGAGATGGATTCTAACTACAAATACACACACCTCTATCTAATGGGTTGTAGAGACCCGAAGCTTATCGTACATGGACATTACATTACTTTTGCGGAATACTTAGTACATAACAAAAACACACACACAAGGACCGTAATAGTTTAGTGTCTTTGGAAACTTGAAACGTAATCTTCTAATCATGGTGAAAGATCCTCAATATCTCCCATAAAGATCTTCCCGTTTTTTTACCTAAAACCATTCTTTATATCCTGGGGAAAAGAAAACATAAAAGGGTGAGCTCAAATGCTCAGCAAGGGAAAATAAAGGAAATAAAAATCATATCATATCTTTTTGAAAATCATAACCTGCAAAAGAGATCATAATAACTTAACATGGAATAAATCATAGAAGTAAAAATGAGATACCCATAATCATATCATGAAACTTGAAACTCTGTGGAATGCACACATAATCATGGAAAATCATTTCTTGTTAGTCATGACTCATTTCCATGACTATCTTAGTGGACAAAGTCCCTTTCTGAACCGAGTCACCCTCGTTCCAGTCCTGTTTCACTGAACCGGTATAACCTACCATTCCAGCCATGTCTATCTCATGAGATATAAAATCTTTACCCAATGCATTGGAGGGAGATATAGGTCCCACCCATCTTATAATGAATCATTTCTTATGTGTTCCACATAATCATAAATCATACATCATCACATAACACAAGTAACAAAAATGGGATTCTTGAAACATCATGACATCATAAAACAAATCATATAAGGTAAATGACTTCATAAAAATAACTCCCGCAAAACATAATCAAATCAATGTAATAATAGGGATAAAAACAGAACCCTTTATTATCTTAGATGGAAAATAATTTTGATAAAACACTTGAACTCCATTCTTGAGGAAAATATCCTTTCTTCTTCAAATTTTTTTTTCCTTTCATAACATGTCATACGACTTTAAAATAAAATAATTTGATTAAAAATAAACTTGAAAACTTGTAAAGGAAGTTTCTTGGAAGTAATGTTTTAAAAATCCATTCATGCCGTATAAGTTAAAAAAACATTCTTCGTACTTTTGTCGGAAAAGTCAAAAAGTACCTCGTACGAAAAACGACAAAAGATTCCTTTCATACATATTACTAAAAACACACCGAAGGGTAAAAATGGATTTAAACAATTGTAGGTGGATGGAAATAATATTACATATTGATGAAACATGGATGTGGATGATAAAATACACCCCATTAAATACTTACGAATAAACAATCTCAGATAAAAATGAGATTGTGATATTTCCCTTACCTTAGGTACGACTTGCTTTGTGAGTGTCCGAACCTCCTGTATATGATTTAAATCATGTTATTGACTTATTCCAGAATCATATTCATTGTTATTATATCATATATGGTCCACTTATAAATTTATATTACCCGTTCTTTTGTAAATTCATGTTAAAGTAGCGTTTTGGGTAAAATCGTCTCATTTGTCGTTCGTGTTTTTAACTTGTAATTATTCATATGATTAATTAGATCATGATTAATTAATTACAGAATATAAAACATGATTTATATATATATATTCATAATACACATATATAATAAATCAGTAAATGGAAAGAAATACACCGTTCATGGAGACGGTAGTCCGTACGTACGCATGAACGCTGTTTTCGTTTCCTTATTTAATTGAATGGAATTAAGTAGATGACATACATATAAATATAAATAATTCTAGTATCATTATTATGTCATATATTTCATTAGTACTTATTATATATACTTTATAATCATTCATGAATGGTTAATCATTGAGAATGAATCTTATCGCGTTGTGGAGACGGTATTCCATACGTACGCACGAGTGATGATATCGTTCCTATGATCGTGGAATTGTATTTGAGTATATATATATTATGTCAGTACCAATATTACATTATAATAATCATTAATAGTTACTAATTACACCATTATAACCATCCTTTTAAGGTGATGGTGGAAAATAGATTACACCACGGCGTGGAGACGGTATTCTGTACGTACGCACGCGTGGTGATTTCATTTTTCCGTAGGATGGATAGAAGGTGAATTAGGGTTGTTTCATATTTATAATAACATATCAGTATGTAATTAATACTGATTTTATTACTTTATAATGAAAAAACTAAAGAAGAAAAAGTTGAAGAAGAAAGAAATTGAAAAGATCGGTAATGGATATTACCTCTTCTTTGGAACGCCTCTTTGAATCCTCCACTTAGGGAACTAAGATTGGTCTTTGAAGAAGACCAGGACCTCTAGGATTATTCTAGGGAAGTGGATAGGAGAAAATGTCAGGGGTTGGCCGAGCTTGAGTTCTCAAATTGGTGTGAGGAGGAGGGGGAGGAGGTGCCCTTTTATAAGGGCGAAGAGGGGCACCTTAGGAATATCTCAAAATATTATTTTATATTAAAGTCAAAATCGATTTATAATGGTTCCAAAGGGTCTTATTTCGAAGCTAAAGTGGGTATGGGTCGAAATCCTATCAACCAATAGGATTTAGACAAGTTTAGGGTATTATTTTAACCTTATCAATTAGATTTAACTCTAAGTTAAATAATTCAACTTTTACCGTGTCTTTTTGTTTTCTTTCACTATATGGTTAAAAAACTTACTATAACATTCCAAACGAACCCAAATTGTTTATTATAAATATATATATCCTTAGCTAAGTCATTTGGCCCAACCTTAGATTTTTAGGAATAAAATATCAATTAGTAATATAATATTTGATTTAAAAACTATTTTGTGTCAATTTTGACACTATTTGATATATGATTTTTTGTGAAAGTCATAACAGAATTATATGTTCGAACAAAGTTGATTAAATCAACACTAATATATCATAGTAACCTAGAAAATTAGTGGAATTCATAAAAAGTCTCAAATTACATTTATTTTGGTGTTTATAACATCAATTATGTCAATATTTCATTAATAAGATAATTACTGCATCATCATTGTGTCATAAATAAATTAAATTATTTAATTTCTAAAAATTACAAATAAAATACCATTATGTAGGAAATATTTTTAGCTTTCTAATGAATATTTATAGTCGAATTTATCTTATGTATAACCCCATATTAAAAATGATTTACTTATTAAACATTGATTTTAACTATTTTAACCCTTCTTTAAATAAATTAATAATAAATGTCCTAATCCAACCCAAGTGGACCTAAATGGTCATATTTTATTCCTAAGTTTGTTTTTTGGTTGAATTAAACTTATCCAATAGAATTAGGACATGTGTTAGGGTAATAGTAATATCATTTTTACCCTTAATTACCCTATTTACTTTTAACCGTGGTAAAAAAAGTAAAAAGTTACTATTCATCAAAAAATTATTTTCTTCTCATTGAACCACATTTTACTTACTTACATCAACCGTGTCTCTCGGATTTTTGAAATTCCACTCACAGAAGCGGTAAAATTATGTTTTATGAAAAAATTCAGTTTTTTAACTACCACTTAGTAGTTTCACTATTCATCAAAAATTGATGTTTTTCAGAACAATGCCAAAATTTCATCCTAAGCTATATTTCATATTCCGAATTCAAAAATGAAGACTATTTTACCAAATTTATAACATAGAAGTTGCATTAATTAATTTTATAATTAAATCCCGCTGTTAAAACAAATAGCGTGTTTTTAAGAAACAATATCTATCAAAAGATTAACACTTGTTTATGTCTGGTGTAAATGTGAAATTACATCCAATGACCAACATTGTATTTAATTGTAAAAATATATTCTAAATATACTTTAAAACCACTCAAATTAATAATTTATCACTAATAATTATTTCGATTGAAAAAGTGGTTTTTAATTAAAATTTAGTAATTTTCACTATTCATCAGAATATGAAAGTTATCTGAAAAGTACCAAAATTTCACCTTAGGCTAAATTCGATACTCCGAATCCAAAAATGAAGTCCATTTTGAGAGCTAAAATTTCTAAAATTTAAAAAGTGGTTATTACTATTCATAACGGCTAGTTATAATAATATTTTAATAGCATATCGTTGTTTCGTGAAACTCAGTATTGCGTACTACACACGCTATCGAGGAAGGTTGTGATTGCGTGTAATGCAAGGCAAGTCAAAATGCGTGTTGTGCAAGCTCCTTTTGGTGTAGCGTACAACACAAGACATTAATAAAATTAAAAAGAATATTTTTCATAAAATCTCGGGCTGTTACATTCTACCCCCCTTAAAATGAATTTTGCCCTCGAAATTCATCGGGGTTATAAATGGTTTACTATTCGAAAGTTTATTTAATAGAAACCCACATCGTAAAAAGGAATATCAAAACCAATCTTTAAAAACAATAGTATGAAACGTAACGGTTACCCAAATAAACTAATCATTGGGTTTCCACACAGGTGAAAATATGGATATGGAAGAGAAATCTAACCATCATGTTCTGATGGAGAGTGGTAGAGAACATGTCTATCGAAAAGCCAGTAATCACAAAGCCATAAATTTGTGACGATCTAAGGTACCATCTGATTCATTAGATATAAGATCACTAGGACAACATTTTTGGTTTTCAAGATCATTTCCCTAAAGTTAAAGAATTAGAATTAGAATAAATACTTACTTTATGTTGGTACAACCTCACTGTTGTTCGTTCCTTTAACAATTTCCACTTCATCTCTTAAATAAATGAAGTTGAATTTGTTATTCGTGAAGTGTTAGCAGATCATGTGATAGAATGACGGGTCATTCCATCTGTCTCAAAAGGTTAGAAAAATTTATATACATAAGTCGATCTATACTGGGATTAATCATATATGGTTCCTAAAATGGGCTTATACTTTATATATCATACTGCTTAATATAATAAAACTAGTTTCTACTAAACAGGGACTTCCTGTAGGCCAGTGGTAGGCAATAAAGGCCAGTCGCACTTCGGTTGTGGGTTCGATTTCCACAGCCTTGTCCGACGCGATGGGTTGTCGCCCGTCCTGCAGGTTGTCCTTTTTCTAAAACTACATTACTATAACATCACATTAATAATTTCAAAAGTTCTATCCTTAAACAATACTAACTTATGTCCAACATAATCCATTCCAATCTTTAGGCTTATCCAAAATACTGCAGTCCACTCTCATAATAGAGTGAAAATGATTACCAGAGATTTAATACCATCGTTGATCCCCATATATCATAAGATATGTCTTGTTGGTCACATTCCAAACATTCAAAGGCCTTAATCATGTATTCTCTTTAATACCCATCGAACCTTAGTGAAAACATGAATGCAGTTAAAATTTAACACTTTCCACATACCAAAATCCTCAGAATTCTATATACTCAAACCATGATATCACTTAGTCCTTATATCAATCATGAGCTCATGAATACTGTCAAATATTTAATTTTCTCATTTTCCCTTCATTATGCGCATATCATTCTTTTTCCAAAAATATCTCAATCACTATCCATGGTTACTGGTACCATAAAATTATTGAAAACCACAATAGACCAATACATAAATATTCCAATACTTTATGATACAACATTATTTTGGAATCCCATTACATACACACTTAATTATTCCACCACATCGTTATCATATTCAACATCGCCAATAGTGATCGCATGTGACTTCCCATTGTCCTTTTCCTTAAGTGGTTTATCATGTTGATCATCACTAACCCTTGGATTAGGGCATTTATTGGCATAATGTCCCATTTCCTTGCACTTGAAGCATTGAAGTGTTGGTGGTGCGTTCTCTGCAGTGTTTGCTTTATTCACATCATTAGAATCCCTTTTTCCATTACTTCGACACTCAGCTACTCGATGACCTTCTTTTCCACACTTAAAACATTTTCTAGTCCCTTTAAGACAATCTCCACCATGCTTCTTTCCACACTTTGTGCATAAGGAAACATTCATCTTCTTTTCACTATTATTCTGAGATTTCTCCTTGAACTCCATCTTTCGTTTCTTGTCAAAACCATGAGATGGATATGTAACACCAACTTCCATTTCTACCTTGATAGCACAACGCACAATTTCTTCATAGCTACTAAAGTCTCTTATAGCTAATGCCCTTCGAAGACTTGGTTTTAAGCCACTGAAAAATCGATCAACTTTACTTTCAGGTTGGATGATAATGCCAGATGCATACCTTGCATGTCTTGTAAAATTTTCTTCGTATATACCAACAGATTCATCATCCTTCTGCTTCAGCTCAAGAAACTACTTTTCCATCTTTGTTCGAAGAATACGAGGGAAGTACTTACTGAAAAACAAGTTCTTGAACTCGTCCCATTCCATGGACTCAATTTCATCTCTTTGCCTCATATTCTTGATAAGATTCCACCATTGATCAGCTTCACCTTCCAAACGATATACTGCTAAGATGACTTTATCATGCTCAGAACATTGAAGAACTGAAAATATCTTTTCAGTGGTACTGATCCATTGTTCAGCAACAAGTGGATCGGAAGACCCACTGAAAGAAGGTGGGTGTTGCCTCATGAAGGACTCAATAGAATATTGTTCCCTTCTCTGCTCATTTGGAAGTCCAGAATGATTCATAGCTTGTGTAAGTATAGCAATAAGATTTTGCACTCCATCTCCCATAACATTTGTTTGTTCAGGAGGGCAATCATTGCATTTTCCATTGCATTGATCAACACGGTTCCTTCAGGTTCCAGCCATCGTCTAAAACCCAAAAAGAATAGTGTGAGAGGCAAAAATCATGCTAGGGAAAACAACATATTTAAGGGGGAGTACCTTCAATATCTAACATCTTAGGTTTAATTCTATGATCGTTAGCGTAATTCTAGTACTATAACCTATACGTATACTTAACCTTAGGGAAATCCCTAGACATACCTTAGAAATATCTCTAGGGATCTCAATAAAGTTCTCGCATCCTAGTTTCCAAAGGTTGACTAAACCTTTCCTCTGATACCAACTGTAGAGACCCGAAGCTTATCGTACATGGACATTACATTACTTTTGCGGAATACTTTGTACATAACAAAAACACACACACAAGGACCATAATAGTTTAGTGTCTTTGGAAACTCGGAACGTAATATTCTAATCGTGGTGAAGGATCCTCAATATCTCCCATAAAGATCTTCCCTTTTTTTACCTAAAACCATTCTTTATATCCTGTGGAAAAGAAAACATAAAAGGGTGATATCAAATGCTCAGCAAGGGAAAATAAAGGAAATAAAAATCATATCATATCTTTTTGAAAATCATAACCTGCAAAAGAGATCATAATAACTTAACATGGAATAAATCATAGAAGTGAAAATGAGATACCCATAATCATATCATGAAACTTGAAACTCTGTGGCATGCACACATAATCATGGAAAATCATTTCTTGTTAGTCATGACTCGTTGCCAAGACTATCTTAGTGGACAAAGTCCCTTTCTGAACTGAGTCACCCTCGTTCCAGTCCTGTTTCACTGAACCGATATAACCTACCATTCCAGCCATGTCTATCTCATGAGATATAAAATCTTTACCCAATGCATCGGAGGGAGATATAGGTCCCACCCATATTTTAATTAATCCTTTCTTATGTGTTCCACATGATCATAAATCATACATCATCGCATAACACATGTAACAAAAATGGGATTCTTGAAACATCATGACATCATAAAAGAAATCATATAAGGTAAATGACTTCATAAAAATAATTCCCGCAAAACATAATCAAATCAATGTAATAATAGGGATAAAAACAGAACCCTTTATTATCTTAGATGGAAAATAATTTTGATAAAACACTTGAACTCCATTCTTGAGGAAATATTCTTTCTTCTTCAAAAACATTTTTCCTTTCATAACATGTCATACGACTTTAAAATAAAAGAATTTGATTAAAAATAAACTTGAAAACTTGTAAAGGAAGTTTCATGGAAATAATGTTTTAAAAATCCATTCATGTCGTATAAGTTAAAAAAACATTCTTCGTACTTTTGTCGGAAAAGTCAAAAAGTACCTCGTACGAAAAACGACAAAAGATTCCTTTCATATATATTACTAAAAACTCACCGAAGGGTAAAAATGGATTTAAACAATTGTAGGTGGATGGAAATAATATTACATATTGATGAAACATGGATTTGGATGATAAAATACACCCCAATAAATACTTACGAATAAACAATCTCAGATAAAAATGAGATTGTGATATTTCCCTTACCTTAGGTACGACTTGCTTTGTGAGTATCCGAACCTCCTGTATATGATTTAAATCATGTTATTGACTTATTCTGGAATCATATTCATTGTTATTATATCATATATGGTCCACTTATGACTTTATATTACCCGTTCTTTTGTAAATTCATGTTAAAGTAGCGTTTTGGGTAAAATCGTCTCATTTGTCATTCGTGTTTTTAACTTGTAATTATTCATATGATTACTTAGTTCATGATTACTTAATTCGAGAATATAAAACATGATTTTTATATATATATTCATAATACACATATATAATAAATCAGTAAATGGAAAGAAATACACCGTTCATGGAGACGGTAGTCCGTACGTACGCATGAACGCTGTTTTCGTTTCCTTATTGAATTGAATGGAATTAAGTAGATGACATACATATAAATATAAATAATTCCAGTATCATTATTATTTCATATATTTCATTAGTACTTATTATATATACTTTATAATCATTCATGAATGGTTAATCATTGAGAATGAATCTCATCGCGTCGTGGAGACGGTATTCCGTACGTACGCACGAGTGATGATATCGTTCCTATGATCGTGGAATTGTATTTGAGTATATATATATTATTTCAGTATCAATATTAAATTATAATAATCATTAATAGTTACTCATTACACCATTATACCCATCCTTGTAAGGTGATGGTGGAAAATAGATTACACCACGGCGTGGAGACGGTATTCTGTACGTACGCACGCGCGGTGATTTCATTTTTCCGTAGGATGGATAGAAGGTGAATTAGGGTTGTTTCATATTTATAATAACATATCAGTATGTAATTAATACTGATGTTATTACTTTATAATTAAACAACTAAAGAAGAAGAAGTTGAAGAAGAATGAAATTGAAAAGATCGGTAATGGATATTACCTCTTCTTTGGAACGCCTCTTTGAATCCTCCACTTAGGGAACTAAGATTGGTCTTTGAGGAAGACCAGGACCTCTAGGATTGTTCTAGGGAAGTGGAGAGTAGAAAATGGCAGGGGTTGGCCGAGCTTGAGTGCTCAAATTGGTGTGAGGAGGAGGGGGAGGAGGTGCCCTTTTATAAGGGAGAAGAGGGGCACCTTAGGAATATCTCAAAATATTATTTTATATTAAAGTCAAAATCGGTTTATAATGGTTACAAAGGGTCTTATTTCGAAGCTAAAGTGGGGATGGGTAGAAATACTATCAACCAATAGGATTTAGACAAGTTTAGGGTATTATTTTAACCTTATCAATTAGATTTAACTCTAAGTTAAATAATTTAACTTTTACCATGTCTTTTTGTTTTCTTTCACTATATGGTTAAAACACTTACTATAACATGCCAAAAGAACCCAAATTGTTTATTATTAATATATATATCCTTATCTAAGTCATTTGGCCGAACCTTAGATTTTTAGGAATAAAGTATCAATTAGTAATATAATATTTGATTTAAAAACTATTTTGTGTCAATTTTGACACTATTTGATATATGATTTTTTGTGAAAGTCATAACAGAATTATATGTTCGAACAAAGTTGATTAAATCAACACTAATATATCATAGTAACCTAGAAAATTAGTGGAATTCATAAAAAGTCTCAAATTACATTTATTTTGGTGTTTATAACATCAATTATGTCAATATTTCATTAATAAGATAATTACTGCATCATCATTGTGTCATAAATAAATTAAATTATTTAATTTCTAAAAATTACAAATAAAATACCATTATTTAGGAAATCTTTTTAGCTTTCTAATGAATATTTATAGTCGAATTTATCTTATGTATAACCCCATATTAAAAATGAGTTACTTATTAAACTTTGATTTTAACTATTTTAACCCTTCTTTAAATAAATTAATAATAAATGTCCTAATCTAACCCAAGTGGGCCTAAATGGTCATATTTTATTCCTAAGTTTGTTTTTTGGTCCAATTAAACTTATCCAATAGAATTAGGACATGTGTTAGGGTAATAGTAATATCATTTTTACCCTTAATTACCCTATTTACTTTTAACCGCGGTAAAAAAAAGTAAAAAGTTACTATTCACCAAAAAATTATTTTCATCTCATTGAACCACATTTTACTTACTGAAATCAACCGTGTCTCTCGGATTTTTGAAATTCCACTCACAGAAGCGGTAAAATTAAGTTTTATGAAAAATTCAGTTTTTTAACTACCACTTAGTAGTTTCACTATTCATCAAAAATTGATGTTTTTCAGAACAATGCCAAAATTTCATCCTAAGCTATATTTCATATTCCGAATTCAAAAATGAAGTACATTTTACCAAATTTATAACATATAAGTTGCATTAATTAATTTTATAATTAAATCCCACTGTTAAAACAAATAGCGTGTTTTTAAGAAACAATATCTATCAAAAGATTAACACTTGTTTATGGCTGGTGTAAATGTGAAATTACATCCAATGAACAACATTGTATTTAATTGTAAAAATATATTCTAAATATACTTTAAAACCACTCAAATTAATAATTTATCACTATTAATTATTTCGATTGAAAAAGTTGTTTTTAATTAAAATTTAGCAATTTTCACTATTCATCAGAATATGAAAGTTATCCGAAAAGTACCAAAATTTCACCTTAGGCTAAATTCGATACTCCGAATCCAAAAATGAAGTCCATATTGAGAGCTAAAATTTCTAAAATTTAAAAAGTGGTTATTACTATTCATAACGGCTAGTTATAATAATATTTTAATAGCATATCGTTGTTTCGTGAAACTCAGTATTGCGTACTGCACACGCTATCGAGGAAGGTTGCGATTGCGTGTAATGCAAGGAAAGTCAAAATGCGTGTCGTGCAAGCTCATTTTGGTATAGCGTACAACACAAGACATTAATAAAATTAAAAAGAATATTTTTCATAAAATCTCGGGCTGTTACATGGGTGAATAACATATTGTTTCTGTGGATGGAAAAATAACACCTCACGAAGTAATGATTGTTCAATTATCTACTACCTCCTCTCATGGTGTCCATTAAGTAGAAATTGCATTTATATATGATATATATTATGTTTTTGTTGTCTATATTCTTCTCTAATTTTTATTTACAAATATACTTTTATGCCTTCCAATTTGTGTAAACATGATAATTTCATTTGAGGAAGTGCAAAATACCGCCCCCTCAAGGTGATATGATTCGTTCTTGACATACATGGAACTTATAAAGATGAAGTTAATGAAATAATGTAACATTTATATATATCATATTATATTATACTAGAATTATAAAATACCTATGTATCATTATGTTTTATTTCCATTAAATATTAAATAGAAATGAAAGTAGCGTTCATGCGTACGTACGGCTTACCATCTCCATGAACGGTGAATTTCATTTCTTATGTCCAAATGTTATGTAATATTATAAATATATATATATATATATATATATATATATATTCACTGGATATATATGATATCTAAATAATTAATATTATTCTGGAGATATTGGAGTTTTGACCACGTGGACAAATTGTAATTATAACAAGTTCATTTTTTACTCAAATTACGAACATCGACAAAATTTCTGATATGAACTAAAATAATTAACTAACTGTTATTGAAAGGTAATAAGTGACATAAAAGTAATAATAAAAATTAAAGAGGTTATTAATCAAGTAGAAATTAACATAAGTTTATCATTCAGTAAGAACAAGTAACATACGAGTCATGTTGGACATGATTTAAGTGATTTCTTATCTCACTTTTAATTCCATGAGATTTCCATTGTTCACCACTTATTTATTGTATGTGGTGTATTTTGTAATTCCATTTGATATATATTATAATTAATATATTTATATTCATGGTATTATGTGATTCATTTGGTGGTTATTAACTTTTTCTCATATGACTCGATTTCTTACAACGTGGTAAGGGGGTTTTATCTCTCTTTTTATTCCCATGAGATTTATGCTATATTAGCCACTATTTCCTTTTGTGTGGTGGATTTACTACCCATGATTGTATTATTTGTGTAATACAATTTAATTTATGGGTATCTAAATATTCATTATGTGATATTTCTTTCATGGGGTGTATGTTTTGTAAGTTACCAAACCGGTAAGGGATCCTTTCACCCTCCTCTTTTTAAAAGGCTTATTTTTCTTATGTCTTTTAATTTAAATATTATTATGTTGGGATATGTTATTCTATATCCTTATTGATTTAAATTTTATGTATAAGTGATGATATATCATTTTCTCTCTCATCAACTTATTTTTTAAATTTTAATGTGACACTGTTAGGATGTTGAATTTCTGTAAGAAAACATCTTAAACCAATTTAAATTTTTGGGTTAAACATCTACTTATTGATTATGTCGTTCTATGAATATGTGTGAATAAACTATGATTGTTTTACACTTAATATCCACTTATATTGGGTGTATTTATATTTTTCACACATAAATTTGTAATTTATTTATCCTTAATCTAAGGATAACATTTTTATATGGGATTTCATCTCAATTTACATTTCAATTGAGACATCATTGTTCATATGCCCCAACTCACTCTTATATGGTTTATATATTGTCCATTGGCATGTTATATTATGAATACCTTTATTCTAATGATATTATTAAGTTATAATTAAATTATATTCCTCAATTATTTGTATTCTAGGGCCTCTCATTTGGTTAAAAATTCTTTAAATAAAATATCTTTTTAAATTTTTAAAGGTTTATTTTTCCAATTCTTTCACATTAATGTCCATGTTTTAAAAATGGGTTTAAGGATTTATTCTTATGGAAATGAATGTTTTGAAATTGAAATTTCTTTCAAAATCTTCAAATTGGTATTGGAAACATTGATTCAAAAATCTATTTATTTAATATTTAAAATGGTTTTGAAAATAGTTTGATAAAAGCTTTGATTTTGTCAATATTTTCAATTGATATGTTGGGATTGAAATGTTATATTTCCATTTTGTTTGTTTTATAGGTTATGAATATGTTATGTCTATTGGGAATTGTTTACGTATATGGATGGTTCTGTGAAAAACCTAGGGCGGGTGAGCCCGAGATAGCTCTCAAATGCATTGGGTAACGTGACCGAGGTAAACGTTAATGTTTCTCCTAAGAGATTTAGGGAATATACTGTGATGGGTATTCTAAATGTGACTCCCTCTATAGATGTGATATCTACAATGTAAGTATGTTATTTATGCCGTAAATCACCTTTATGATTTATGATTTTTATGTGTTGTTCATAAATCTTATTATTTCATGAGGTATGTTATGATTGAAATGTGTGGTTTCATTGTTTTGTATTTATTGATGGGATAATTTTTCATTCCATATTTTATATCCCGTACTGAGCTTTTTATGCCCATCCCAAGTTTTTTAAATGTCTTCCATAGGACTTAAAGATGAATAATGGTCAAGGATGGGATCAAGGAAAAGTCATGCTGTCTAGACATGGAACTAGACATGACGCTTTTTTTCAAGAGTTTTTATTTTATGAAAAAATGGATACTGAGTAGAATTTTCTACATGTAATATTCATATTGTTATGTAATTGTTCTAACCTAATTCTCTAAAACTCTATACATGAAAATATCATCAATGTGAATTATCCTTTTATTTCAAGATTATGTAATGTATAAGGTTGAGTCCTTATAAAATCCTTCTCTAATAGGTGTTTCATACTAGGATATTTCCCAATTCCCTCACTATAAGATAAAAAACAGGCTATATAGTTGGAGCCTTATAAAAATCCTATGGTATGTATACAGGATAGTTTCCTTTTCTAGGGAGACCTCCCCACCACCAACACATTGTTCAGTGTTACTGAAACCTTCATTTTTTGAAGAAAATATGATAATTTCATTATAAAATTATGATTGAAATACAACTTCTCTTGAAAAAATTAATCAAAATGACAAAATTTTTATTGTACCTACATATGTAATGCTTTTTCATACTAGACTCGAAACAATGAAATTTGACTCCCCCCTTGATATCAATATACTTTAAAATGATTGATGAAATTAATTGATACCCTTGTTTGATATTCTATGGATAGACATCATCACTTTTATTAATTTAGTAATTTAGTTAATTTTGGGTATCATGAGGAGTTTAAATTTATTATTTTGTTTTTGCGATAATGTTTTGAGGTTTTATTGGTCACTTAAAAGTAGGTTATTAATATTGTATATTACCATCATCATCATAAGTATTATTATTATTATTAGTTAAATAAAATAAGAGAGGATTCCCCATCCCTCCTTCTCACTCACACGTGTCAGCCTCCTATAAGGGGGAGGGGGTATCATTATGCTTGTAACAACCTATCACCCTATAACACTTGATCGGTTCCTAGACTGGTGGTTCATTATGTGGCCTAAGGCATGCATCCTTTTATGCTATAGGTTGTTTACTAATATGGAGGTTCTATGTGGTGATAATGAAGATACTATATCCCTCAGTGATAATTAATAATAACATCAACCATGTATTGTGGAAGAAAGACAAATAATAACAAAAACAATTTCAAACGTAAAAACCTACCTGTTTGATAAACATTTACCATGTTATCCAGTCATAAATGAGTAAACTAGATCGCCCATGGGTTGATGACATATATACATGTAAAAAATAATGAAAAATAACTACCGTACCAACATGGAGGAACCACTCGACCCATATAAAAAATCATGCAAAATGTTCCATGCACCGTCAACACATCAGTATCAACTAATCTCCTAACATCAAGAGATTTACCTTACATATATTCAAATACAAAAAGTCTTCCTGAATCTCTAAGGGCTTGTACAGGATGTGAGTATGAGCTCAATAGGTCATTTGCAACAATATCCTTATTTTGTATCTATACATATATGGGTTTATGAAAAAAAATCAATAAAAAGTCATCAATAAATAACTAAAACACATACTCTACCCATTATCATCAAGATACAATGAGTAATTACCTACTTTTCCCAATGTTGTAGTGGAATGATACATCCATAGTCCGTCACGCTAGATGCACCTCAGCTGTGAACTCAAACCCTAGTCACTCAGGTTATACATCATCCATAATTATCCTAACCATCACAATTCCACCTCATACCCCACAAACAAGTCAAAATTTCTCTCATCAATATATTTCTAGTATACCTCTCAATATAGAAGGAAACACCCATTTATTTGATGGTATCTCGCTCATCACTAATTGTGGCCACTATAGCATGCACCTCCTCTATATCGATAGTCAACACCATTCACCCATGTCACTTAATCTACAGAGGACACCACCCACAACAAGAAGACCAAACCACCTCATAAGACATTCTGTATGTGAAAAGACCCCATCGATCAACCATGATGAGTATAAGTCAATAAAATCCTAGGTCACAACATCAATGAACCTCTATCGCCACCCACCATAATGGTCATCACCATCCACACCATACTAAAAACCATCAACAATATTTCATCTCAAGAATAATCAATCCTTAACATATGTCATAATTCCCATAACACTCTAATACTACACAATGATGCTATATAGGACTAAATCCACTATTTCTCACATGAGACTACCCCCTATCATGTCCTAATAAAAATTGATACTGCAAGAGGTTTTGTTATCAACTATAAAACAATGACTTAACCCATACTTATTTATTATATGATAAATAAAACATGTATAAATAAGAAATATCTAGAGACTACCTAACATGTGTTTTTAGATATCTACTCACAAAATAAACTCTGATTGATTCTAATTTAATAGAAATATTTAACAAAATCTAACAAAATTTCTAAAATTAGCGGTTTTTACTGAGAGATGAGAAACTAGTGAGAAATCTTGAGATTATTTTCACACAAAATGTTATAATTACCCACATCTCCATCATTATTTAGATGTCACATGATTCTGGAAAGAAGTGGATAGGATCTCACTTATATAATAAGACAGGGGTGAGCACCTTTTTCTGGATTACTTCCCCATGTACAGATCATAAATCATCTCCTAATATCCATTAAATTATGTTAATAATTTATGAAATATATGGAAGATTTGGAAACATTATTTATCTATGATAAAATTTATAAAAGTAATATATCATAATAAGACCAATAATATCTTTCTAGATTCCATACATAGCCATTTTTTTTAAAAAGTATAACCAGAAATATCTTACTAGAAACAATGCTTCCAAAACAAATATCTTACTAGAAATATAATACTAGAAACATCTTACTTGGAATAATGAATAGATAACAATGTTCATTCTAGAAATATCTCACTCGAAATATCTATCTAGAAATAGTGATTACTGAATAAATATATTATTGGAAATATCATATGAGAATTATCATACTAGGAATATCTTACAAGGAATAAGAATTCCAGAATAAATATCTTATGATAAATATCATACTATAAATATCTTCATATAATATCTTACGAGGAATAGTGATTGTAGAACAATTAGCATACTAGAAATATCTTCCATGGAAATTTTCCTTTTCCAAATCTCTAAAAATATACCACAAGACCCAAAACCCCAAAAACAATACAAATTAATTTTTAGCCTTCCAAACATCTCTTAACACTTTAATAAATAAAAAATTGTTTATAAAACATGTGAAAAAATTTATAAAAATTAAACCCACAAACCTAAGAAAACTCCCAAAGTAAATTCCCTAACCTATACAGACACTTCCAACACCTCTACGGGGTCAAAAGTCACACAGTCGATCCAAGACCATAAAAAACACACTATTCCAAATATCTGAAGCCTTATAACCTACCAATCATATGATAGATCATACATGAGATCTCCTAACCACTTTATGACTATTGATTATCTAAAACCTGAACCTCCCGTACTCCCATTGGAAAAATATTGAGATGATGATGAACACATCCATCTCCTTACAAAATAATCAAAATACCCTAGTTACCTAACTCAATATACCAATTCCTTCCATGGGTACTACCCACCAAAATAATTAACTACTCGGTCTCACCACACACAATTTACCTAGCATTAAGATGGCATCACACTCATCTATCCCAAACACATCGACTATCTATTTAGCCACTGACCATCATCTCGATTCCCACTTAATACTCGATGAAAACACATCCCACATGTATCACATACAAACATAGTACACCCCTAAACACCATAAAAACATTATCATTGTGATTATGAAGTACTTATGATTATAGATGGATCTCCAGCTTACTCTATCTATGTTGGATCGATCAATGCAGCTGACTCAAAGCCCAACTACCCAATGCATGTCCCCTCTATAGACTCGTACTCACTATCAGCCACTGACTATAATGCTGAGTATTCTATTCACTATCAGATCCCACACATTCAATAGAGTTATGTCTAATAGATTTTGGACCTATCATAGATCTCTGAGTCAAACTTGGTCCATGATTCCAAACTACGAGTGGGGTCCTTTGAAAAAAATCTCTCTAAGTTCCCCATATAGCTGTATGCCAGACACTCATTTATTGGTCGATCAAACTAAGACCAAACATGTTCGGTTTTCCCACATTGGAAGCATTTCACTGATATCCCACTCCATAATAGAATTATCATACCTCTACTCTGACTACCCTTCTAGGTCATACTCTGATTTTTCTTACATGTTATCCAAATTATTAGTTGTATACACACCATCTATGTTATTAGTTTATATTTTATTCCTTTTTATTTGTTATGATTTTGCATTTTTAATGTTTCATCATCTGTATGAAGTAGTTTACTAATATTTATGAAATAATTTAAAATTTGAAAAACTAAAACACCTACAAACAACATCAAAAAACCACTATAATCAAATAGAGTAAAATCACCCAAGTTTATATCAAGACTATGATTTTAATAAATCAGGATAAAACCTAAAAAATCATTGATAATGAATTCTCAAAAGAAATTCATTATAATATAATAACATCTTTTAAATAAAATTTTATGAATACCAAAACCAAAATTTACTTTTTTTATATCTCTTTTGGATGTTATGGAATGTCTTCTATACCTAAATAAGAATGCAGCCAATTTGTTAAAAATAAAATAATACATCTCACCTTCTAAGTTTCCTTTTGATATTATTTTATTATTAAAATAATGGATAACCAAGATAATTGTTTCATTTATAAAGCATATAATATTTTTTCAAATTAAATGATTAGTGCATGGAAACTAATTTTATGGGTTGAAAAATCATAATCTCTCTAAAATTTTATTTCCATATCAAACATTATTTGTTGTTTTCTATGATATTTTGGATACAACTAAATATAATTCTCATTAATTTTTTATTATTATGCTAAAATTTTATGTATGGCCCCATGCTTGTTTTTTCCCTTGGATTTTTTGTGCCACAAGTTTGTTTCTATACTTTGATCCTCTTTTGAATTCTGTGACTCTCAGAAGCCATTGATAAGAACTACCACCCATTTAATCTAGATTTTACACATGGATAGTGCTTGGTTCTTGGGTTTTTCATCCACACCACACAACATTTTCTATTTTTTGGTTTATTTCATTAGATTCCTCATTTACTATGCTTTTTCAGTATAATTGATGACCCCAAAAGCCATCATTTATAGGGATTCACTCATTCAATAATTTTCTCTTATACCAATTTTCTTTACTTTTCATATCGATGAAACCCTAGAAAGTATCAGTGATAAATCCACCAAGAGAGTTTAAGGAAAACCTTGTTGTATTACTTAGAAGCAACTAGTGTGCTATTTATAATGGAGTTTTGATGATATCCTTTGATGCTGAAGATGTTCAGTTTTTCCCAAAACAAGATATTTGGTGGATATCCATGTGAGACACACCCAAGTGAACTATTTCATTAATAGATGTAATTCAATAGAAAATTATTATAATAATCCTAATGAACTATGGTGTAACTGACCCCCTTCTTATAATCACTTAAGATTCATTGAGAGAACAACTTATTCCCATGTAACAACTGATTAACTTTAACTGATAAATCATAAATATGTTTTCATTAGTTATACTAAAGGGGTTAATAGGTATAAAATATGGGTTGATATGAAAAGTTATAAAAAGTTATAATAAGTTGGGATATTGTCTACCATGTATATTATTTCCCTAAAACTATATCACTGATGATAATTATTACACAACTCAAATTGAGAGTGTAGATATTGGTACTCCAGCCCAGTTTTAGGATCTCATTGAGCCTTCTCCACATGAACCTCAACATGAAACCAAACCTTATTCCAACTTAGATACTAAGTGGGGTAGTGTGCTTTTAGATGATCCTTGTGACTAGTAGCTCACCTGCGACAAATTAAGGAGGGTCATTAGGCCTCCTGCTCAATTTGGAAAATTTGATATAGCCTTCTTTTCATTCCACATTTTTATGATTTTGTTGATGATGATCCTAAAACACATAAAAAATCATTTAATGATAGAGATTTATAGCACTGGATATATTACATGGGTGAGAGAATGAATTCCTTAAAGAAAAATTGTACATGTACTATTGTGATTAAACCATAAAATGATAAGGTAATTAGTTGTAAGTGGATATTCAAAATAAAGGAAAATACTAATGTAGATAAGAAAATTAAATATAAGGCCAGATTGGTGGCCAATTGATTCCTTCCATGAGAGGGAATTGTCTACACTAAAATATTTTATCCTGTTATAAAACACTCATATGTCAAATTTTTTTCTTTATTTTTCTTCTTACTGTAACTTTCATATTGAGAAGTTTGATGTTATAACTTTTTTTAGTCATGGTAAAATTGATAATAAATTCTATATTAATCATTAAAATGTTTACAAGGATGAGTTCAAATAGAACAAATCATGATTTTAAATAATTCTTTACATTGTTTAAAACAATATACAAGGAAGTGTTATAAGAAACCTTAAATGAATCATTACATGCTACTAGTATTAGGATTTTCTTACATTGGTCTCCTTATTTAATGGATTAATATAATGTTTAGTTTGATGTCGATGATTCATTTATCTATAACAAAATTTTAATTAGACATTAATCATGTCTTATATATTTTTATTAAGGATTTTTAATTAAAGTGATCCCACTATAATTGATGAACTCATACATCATATCCATTTAGTGAGCCAAGAACCACATTTAACTAAGCTCCAGGTCACTTTAGCATTTCTACCATTACTTATTTATTTAGGTAGGCCATAATACAAATAAAAATAGTTGTGACTCTTGGATATTTTAGTGGATAACCCTTTATCCAAATCCATAAAATTGATTCACTCAAATCTTTCCTCCAGTAACCTAACCCTAATAGGGTTTCTTGGCTATTCTAACGTAAATAAAACACAAAAAACATGATAAAAAAGAAAATCCAAGGGCACCCTGCTTTATCATGGCCCAACAATTAACATAATCTAGATCCACTCATTACATTATTTCTTAACATAGGATAACCCAGATGAACCCAAATTTAGAATGACCTACTTGATTGGATGATCAATGTCTTCACAAGTGTCTCTTTGGAAGGTATATCACAATTAGTATTTGTGGGGATTTCTTTTACGGTCTCACCAATTTAATATACATCATATGAATATTAAATTCATAATTTTTTACATCATATGTAATCATTATATTCTAATGTAATATTACCTGTCATTTTATTCATGCTTCTAATGATTTAGTTTTGGAATCCTTACTCTAACCCCCAATGTAACTTATTCCAACCACATTAATGTGTAACTCTTTACAGAACCCATAAGTCTGTGTTAATCATAGAAAAATAGATGTTAAGTATATTCATACATATCCAAATGCATCATATTCATAAGGTACAAAAGCACTTCATGTAAAGGCGTATAGTTATATGATATTATAAAACTTTTCATGAGTATGCTCGAAGCGACAGATATCCAAACCCATTCAATTTACTAGATAATGAAAGCATTTAGGAATGTAGGTGGTCCCAACCCAAGTCCCTATCCCCAAGGATAATTTAATCAATATAGAATTCAATTCATGAAAACTATAACAACTAATATGCTCAAACTACGCCTAACAACTACTCTCAAGCTCATAACTAAAATTACAAAACGAGGTCAAGGTAGATGAAAACAAAATTTTATTATATCAAACCTAGCATGATATTCAAGGCTCTATACTAGAAGAAATTTATCATATAAATTTCATCATATAGTTATTCAAAATATAAAATATTTATAACTATTAATAAAATAGAAAATAATATTTAAATAAATAATCAATTCAAATATATATACATGGGATAAAAAATTATGAAAAATTTCATAAACAAAAGTTAATTAAAAAAACTTTTATAGTTTCACATTTAACATTATAGACATTACAAAATTTTGAATATAAACCCTTTATATTCTTTGTAATATAAATTCTTCCATATATATCAAAATATGGAATTTCCTTTTTAAAATATATAATAATATATTAATTATAAAATATTTATAATAAATTTCAATTATATAAACCTTTTACATAATATTAATATAATATACTGAATTATTATTTAATCCTTGATTGTATAAATTATCAAACAACCTTTTGATGTGTCTTAAAAAATATCGAAATAAAAACCCCTTTAATTTGAATAATTTCTAATTAATTAATTATGAATTATACATGAATATTAAGGAAATTAAATAAATAAAAAATTTATTTATTTTCCAAAATAATAGACATTTATGAGATATTCATAAATAAATCCAAATTATAATTTTTTCTAAATTACAAAGAATATAAATATTTTATATTTTAATCACTTTAAACATTTTAAAATGTTATATTAAATGGAATTTATATGATATTTAATGAATTATAATTTTTTATTAATTTAATATCTATTGTATAAATATTTTTATATAATCTAAATATCATATATTTTGTAATTTATAAACTCTTTACAAATCTCCTTTTATTATTTATAAATAAATCATTTATTTCTACATCATAAATCATGTCATTTAAATTTTCAAAAGGTATAAAACAATATTTTTCACTTAACCATTAAAATTTTATAGTTAATTAATTTATAAAATATTTTTTTAAACTTTTATAAATATTTCAAAATACATTTTCATTATAACTATTATTTATAAAAAAAAATTATAAACAACATAATCCAATTTAAAATTGAATTCTCATGATAAAAAATAAATAATTTGTTTATTTTCATAAACAATAGTAATATATATGGTCTTCTTATATTTTATTTTCAGGATTTAAAAATCTCATTTTACCTTAATAATGTATTTTTTATAAATCAATAAACATGTTGATTCATCAAATTATCCTTACTATCTAATACCACTGTTGGGATTTGTATTATCATTACATGACCATGTGCAATGGAAGACAACCCAAAACACGGTAGATCTGTCATTGAAAATAAATTCATAAATAAACCTTACAAACAAAATACCTATAAATAAAAAATATAAAATATCTTCTTCTTCCATGGATAAGGAGAATATTATATTAAGATCAAGAAGCAGTGAAAAAATATCTCTACCTATGAGGGGGTTACATAAACCAATGTATTTTCAATCATATCTCAACAATACATGAATGTTCAAGGGGTGCTAGTACCTTCATCTAAGATGATAAACAATAGTGTGGGAGGTATTGTAAGTGCCCAAATAATCAATACCCATGAAAACACAAGAGAACATTTTTGGAAGGATGACGAAAAATTCTAGAACACAAACGATGTTTTGAAAACCACCTATTCCATTTTATTTATTAATTTTTAGTTTCCAAATGTGTCTACATTTGTATAAAGTATTTTCATAATATTTATGAAATAATATGACTAAATAATTGAGAATAAATTTTCATTATAAATTCATCGATCAAATAATAAATTTGTGTAGAGAAACTTGTATGAATACCACACAGAAAATTTACTTTTTTGGTATCTCTTTAAGGTTTCTTGGTGCGCCATCTGTACCTAATTGTGAATGTAACCAGACTCTTACATAAAAAAATACATTTCACCTTTTATGTTCTTTTTTGATATTAATCTCATCTTAGAACCAAGGAAAACACAAATAATTTTTTCCTTCCTAAAACATATGATACTTTATCAAATTATATGAAAACTACAAGGGAGATTTTTTTATGGTACCAACAATAATTATTTTTTATCTTCATCCAATTATAGGATTCCCCATAATTTTTGGTTGGGTGGTAAGGGTTTGGGGGTGAGGGGTAGGTTTCAGGGTAATGTCCTTATAATTTCATGTTTACTATAATTTATTTAATTTCATTGTGTTTCAGAGTGGTGGATGTAATCGACCTTCATCCCATTATTGGATGAGATACCATCCAACATATCAGTTACAAATCAAATTGTGTTATAAAATTAAATCACACAATGTATTTCAAGAGGTTTTACTTGGATAGAACATTAGATCATACTCCTCTAGTTACCTTCAATTCCATTACAAAAAACGTAGGATATTGAGGTTTCTTGTTGGAGCTCCTCTAGGTAGAGACCACCTCCTAGAAGACCACTTGTAGCTACATGCGTGTAAAAACTGAGTGTACCTCCCTCTAACTACCACTATAATGGGTGCATCATTCCATGATCTTACTCAATCTCATTACACCAAGGGAAAGAATATGCTATATAGAAAGATTCTTAAACAAATAGACTATGGAATTCCCAATCACGTGTTTCCTTCCTCACACCCAAACCACATAACCCTCATGTATTAGATTAATTCCTCCACATATGGTATGTATACATGATAGCTAGCCTATCTATGGAGACCTTTGCACCGCTAATAGTTTTACCTCCATCAAAAGCAACATTTTCATCAAGGTGGGAATCTAAAAACTACTCCATGATATTTCCAACAACTTATTAAGTAGAATCATAAGTATCCAAGCCCATCCACTTTATAATCCATAGGAATTGTGGTTGATCAAGTTGTGACTAAGTATCCAAAACCACCACTATTGCATCTCACCTAATAATCCCCTAAAAAACTTCTTGGATGGTTTCCTACATAGGGTGGTTTCCAATAACACATTTTATTTGAGAAACTTGAATTACAAGATATATATGGGAAGTATTTAGGAGAGACTTCCTGCATGCTACAACTCCAAACTATTCAGGAATTGTATATGTTCTATAATAGTGAGTATAAGGAATGAGAAAAATATTATTGGGTGTTAAAGTCTACATGTTCAGTCTCATCTTAACATACACCTACTAGACAAACCCAAAACACACAACTCATTGGTATTTATTGGAATTTTTTTCTATCAATAGTCAATGAAAGAGTCAATTACAATAAAGATGAACCAAAAAAGTATCCCAACCCACCAAATTAGTAGTAAAATAGTCAACCTAAGTTTCCATCAGCACAAATCATGAACTGGTATGTGGTTTCTGAACCTAAACTATTTACAAACATGTAAATTTAGTAGAGGAATGCGTAGTGGTATTGTAACCATACTCTACCCAAGGTATCCAATGATCCTAGAAAAAAGATACTCAATATCATAACATTATAAGTAGGTTTTCAAATATTTTTTTAACAATCTATATTTGGCCATCTATATGTGTATGGTGGGATAAACTCATCTTTAAAACCATTCCTTCCTTATGGAAAATTTCCTTCAATAATGTTTCGATAAAAAAGGGACCCTTCTCACTTAAAATAGACTTGAGTAAGCCATGTAACTAGACCACTTCCTTGAACAAAATTTCATCCACCACCCTTGCTATGTACGAATGACATAGTAGTAAAAAATGGAATACTTAGATAATATATCCACCATTAGAAGTATCATGTCATAGCCCAATGAATTCAGAAAACTATAAATAAAATACATTGATATTTCCTCACAAACCAATGCTAAAATAGGAAATGTCTGGAGAATCTTATGAAGCAGCACGGTCTAGTACTTCTGGTACTAACAAAATTTTCACTTCCTGACATACTTAAACACATTGTGAATTATCCCTTTCCATTAAAACCTATCGGTGAGCCTTTTATATGTTTTAAGGTAACCCAAGTGTCCAACTGTATCTAAATAATGAAAGCAATTAAAATATTTGGATATAAACATGATTTTTGGGCAAAACCAACTATCGTTTGTAATATAACATCCCATCACAAACAAAATACCTAGGATAAGAATCTAGTTGATGCTAAAGGGAATCCATGAGACCCCTTAGGTCTCCATAATTTTTTTTTCTTCCCACACTATTTCTAAATTCATATTTAATTGTTTATAAATAGATGAAAAGATAGAGATTTATGATGGACAGACAATATGTCCCTTTTCCACCAATCTAGAAAATCTGTTTTCAACATGATTTTTCATCCTTAGTTTATACACCACTTCAAAATATAATCCCATTATCCTAGATTGAAAGCATGGTTGGTTCATCTTATTAATTATCTTAATTAAAAAATTATTAATATCCTTTTAATTAGTATATACAATAAAGTGTTTAACAAACAGGTAATACTATTGATGATTAACAGCAAGAATAAGAGCCATAATGTCATTCTAATCAACTTATTTGGATATATTTTTTTAGCTTGATAATTTCTGAAATATGATATCATTTGACTTTCATATATCATAACTACTCATATTCCTTGACCTGATGCATCCCACTTAATAAAAAATAGCATAGAAAAATAATGAAGTACCATCAGTGGTTTTGTCACAATGAAAATCGTTAATTCATAGAATACAAAATCTACCTTATCAATAAGAAAACCACATTTCTTTGTTAACTCTATGAAATCTTTAGTAAACATTCCATACCCCCTTATAAATTCCCTATAGTATTCGATATAGATTAAAAATTTTCTCTCCCTCTTGATTTCGGAGGGCTATGACCAGCTAACCACACATCTGATTTTACCAGGGTCTATGGTCACCCCTCCCCTTGACATTAGGTTTCCAAGATACTCCACTAAAGTGTATGAAAAAGATAAATTTTATTATTATATTTCAATTGGTTCATAGAAAATATATCAAATACAATCACCATATATTAGCGATATTTCAACCAATATTTTCTATAATCCAGCATGTCATAAAAAAATAGTGCAAGCCATTGAAATACACTTCTAAACACATGATTCATTGTCAACTAAAATGTTTTTAGGGAATTCATAATCCCTAATAGAATCATGAGGTACTCATAGTGTTCCTTGTATTAAATTATATTTTCAGAACATATTCTTCTCATATTATTATTTGATGAAATCTAGACTTAAGAACTAGTTTGGTGAAACATTTCACCCCATGTAACTCATCCAATAACTCCCCAATAGTCGGAATGGTATACCTATTAGATATCATCATCTTATTCAAAGACATATAGTCAACACAAATCCTCCATTACCCATTATTTCTAACCATGTGGATAGGGATAGAATATAGGATTTTGATGTTACAAATAATTCCTCTAGACAACATATCTAAAATATTGATTTATACCTCACATTTTAGGTGATGATATAGATTATAAAACCTAATATTAATAGAAGCAACATACTAAATTAGAACAATTTCATGATCATTAATACTGCCTTATGGAATTCTTCTAGTTTTCTCAAAGAGGAGCATATAATCCATCAATAACTCATCCATCATCAATTTTATCAGATTTCCCCCTTTCTCAAACTCACTTCTTGGAAAAATTAACTTACTTTTCTAATTTGTTCAATGATTTAAACATAAATTTTTGTATATCACCACTACTTATTAAAAATTATATGAATAAACACTATAATATAATTATTTTCCAATTAAATTGGCATCCACATCCTCAACCAGTGTCAATGAAATCATGTTTAGTGCTTATGATTCACCAAAACTACTTTTAATGGATAAACACTTCAAGTAGGGATTTGTATATGGGTGTGGATCACTAATTAAAACGTTCATTTTTTAAATTCATTTTTTTGTGATTTTTTACTCTGATGTTGCCTATAAACTATCCAAATTATTAGTTGTATACACTCCACAAATGTTATTAACTTATGTTTTAGTTTATTTTATTTGTTAATTTTTGGAGAATGAATGTTTCATCATGAATCTAAATCAGTTTCATAATATTTATGAAATAATAAAACTAAATCATTGTGAATAAATTTTCATTATAAATTCATTGATCATATAAAAAAATTTTGTAGAGAAACCAGTATGAATTCTAGGCAAAAAATTTAATATTTTTGTTATCTATTTTGGCTATCCTGGCATGTCATTTGTACCTAAATAAGCATGAAACCATACTATTACATAAAAAAATTACATCTCACCATTTATGTTTCATTTTTTCTTTTATTTAATTTTAAAACCAAGGATAACCCACATAATTGATTCCTTTCTAAAACATGTGAGACTTTCCCAAATTAAAGGAAAACTATAAGGAAAGAAATTTTTATGGGACAAAAAATAATAATATTTCTCTTTATCCCATTATCAGATTCCCCCACCATTGTGTTGGGGTTGTAAGGGTTTAGTGGGTGAGGAGAACGTCGCAGGGTCAATTCCTCAAACCTACGTGTTTACTAAAATTTCATTCCTTTTGTTGTGTTCCACGGTGAATGATCTAATTGACCTTCATTAAATTATAGGATGAGATACCATCCAACATCTCAATTAAAAATCACATTGTGTTAGGAACTTCCCTCACATAGTGTATTTAGAGAGGTATTACTATGATATAACATCAAATCTGATTTTACTTATTGCATACAGTTACCTTATGAAAAAAATAAAATATAGAGGATACTGAGGTTTTATATTAGAGAACCTATAAGGAGAGACTGTATCCTCGAAGACCCCTACTAGTCATGAGCTTCTAAAAATCATGATAACCTCTCTTTCTATATCCTGCTCCAATAGGTGCGTCTTACCAAAATAATTCCCAATTACCTCACTCTAAGACAATGATTAGGCTATATAATAGATGTATTAGCTGAACTGAATTAGAAGGATTAAGTGAACTGAATTACCAAGTAGCGACATGTCCCCTTCCCAATCATGTTCCCTCTTCCTCAGACCAAAAACATAGATTTATCTAGTATTATACAGAGACCTAATCTTATTGTATGTATACACAATAGTTGCCATGTCCATGGAGACATCCCAACCACTTGTAGGTGTCCCTCCCTCAAAAGAAACCTTATCCTCAATTTAGAAATCCAAAAACTACTATATGATATATCTGACATATTCCTAAGTATGATATTATATATCCAATACCTACCAAGTGATAATCCATATACATTGATGTTGACCAAGATGTGACCTAGTATCAAAAACCAACACTAGTGCAACTCACCTAACAAGCCCATTAGAAAACACATCAGGGATGGTTTTTTGTATGAGGTGGTTTCCAACAACAAATTTCAACTAAGGCACATGAAATAAAAGTTGCATGCAAGAAGTGTTTAGTATATCCAACATATACACCATATCTCCCAACCATTCAATAATTTCATAAGTCCATAATAATAAGAAACAAGCTTTCGAAAAAGATTATTTATTATTGAAATATGAATTTTCACTCTCATCTTAATATACACCTACTCAACAGCCCCAAAAAAGAAATTCATGGAAATTATTGGGAAAATTTACCATAAAATATTAAGAACAGAGTCAACCCCATTGAAGATGAACTGTCATAGCTTCCTGATCCTCTAATGTAGTGGCAACTGATTCGACCTAAGTCTCCCCCATACAAAGCAAAAAATGTTTGGTGGATTCATATTGTAAAATATTTCAAAAGGTTTCGATTTATTATGGGAATGAGTATTGGCATTGTAAAAATATTCTTCCCATGGTATCCACCAATCCCATGAAGCATGCTACTACATATAATAACACCACAAGTAGGTTTCCAAACATTTTTTTAACAATCTCAATTTGGATATCCGTCTATAGATTGTATGCCTAACTCGTATTTAAAACCATTCCTTCCATATAAAAATGTTAATTCCAAAACTTTATGAAAAAAGGGATCACTATCACTTAAAATAGGAATAAAAATGACATGTAACTAGACCACTTCCTAGAAAAAAAATTCTCCCACAACCCTTGGTGTGTACAAATTTCATAGTATTAAAAAAGGGCATACTTAGATAATATATACACCACTAATAGTATCACATAATTTCCCAATGACTCGGAAAAAATAGAAATATAATACATAAATATTTCCTCCCAAACCCAAAATGGTATAGGAAGCGACTGGAAAAACTCAATGGACAAAATGATCTAGTACTTGTGCTGTTAAAAAATGGCACACTGCTTGACATACTTCAACACACTATGAGTCATACCTTTCCATAACAACCCATTAATGAGTCTTTTATATATTTTAAGGTATCCCAAGTGTCCTCCATCAAATATAAGAATGAATTAAATGAAAAACATTACGATATAAACCATGACTATTTGGATGGAACCAACTATAATTTAGAATATAATACCCCCTCGTAGACACAATATCAAGGAAGTGAATCTAGTTGATTCTTAAGGGAATCGATGATACACATAGGGAACTCATACAATCATTGTTCTTACATCAATATTTATAAAAAAATAAAATGGTTGGATTTAGTATAAAAGATATGGATTAATGCTAGATTTCTAGAGTGTCTCTCTTCTACCAATATAAACAATGAAACAACAACCAAAATTTCCTTCCATGGTTTATACACTTTTTCATAATCTAAGTCTAGTAGATTATCCTTCCATAACTATTGGATCATCATATGAATTATATAAATTAATAAATGTTTAGGATCTTTATCGTCATTATATAAAACAATGTGTTTACTTAACAAGTAATGTTGTTGGTGATTAACATCAAGAATGAGAGACATAATTGATTTCTTATAAACTAATTTGGATAAATATGTTTTAGATAGATCCTTTCAAAAATACAATATCAACTAAATTTTATTCATGATAACCACTCATATTCCTTGACCTGATGAATCACACTAATTTACAAACAACTTAAAAAATCTAGAAGTACGGGCAACAATGATGTCACCATGAAGCATTTTAATTCATGGAATGCACAATCTGTCTTATCATTCCAAACAATACCACCTTTCTTTGTTAAAATTGTCTAAGGTTCAACAATCTTTCCATAACCCATGATAAATTTCACATAGTATTCATTCAAGCCTAAAAATCCTCTCACCCCTTGACATTGGATATTCATGACCTAATTATCATAAAGATAATTTTATTGGGGTCTATGGCCACCCATTCCATCAACACTAGTTGTCCACGATTCTCTAATAGTGTCTATTCAAAGGAGAAATTTTTTATTTTCTTTTAACTGGTTTATAAAAAATATTTAAAATAAAGATTCCAAATGATAGATCTGTTTTGATCAAGATCTACTGTAGACTAGTATATCATAAAAAAAATATGAAAAAATTATGGTAATATGATTCTAAACACTTGATTCATTGTTGAATATAAAAAATTCAGGGGATTAATATGACCAGATGGAATCATGTGGTACTCATAGTGTCCCTCATAAGTCTTAAATGATATTTTACCAACATAATTATCTTGAATTATTATTTGATGAAATCCAAATTTCAGATCTAGTTTTGTGACAAATTTCATCCTTTGCAACTCATCTAGTAATTCCTCAATAACCACAATGGGATATTGATCATTGGTCATTAGCTTACTCAAATACCTGTAGTTCAAAAACATCCTCCATTACCCAGTATTTTTAACCATGATTATAAGGCTAGCATATGGGTTGTTGCTATTTTGAATAAGTCATCTGGATAACATATCTAAAACATGTATTTCTACCTCATATTTTAGGTGATGTTCTAACTTATATGGTATGATATTAAGAGGAGAAACAACCTCAATAATCACAATTTTTTTTCTAGTAATTCAGAGTGGCGGTATCCTATTGGGTTCCTCAAAGAAGATCTAGTGCACTATCATTACCTCCTCCATCCTCTGTTGTATCAGATTTTCCCCTTATTCAAACACACTTCCTTGAATAATTAACTCAATTTTATAGTTTGTTAAATGCTTGAGACACAAAAATGGAGTTACTCATGAAACATTACTAGTGAATAAAAGTAAATCATTATTCACATCCCTGTGCTTCTAAATTTCACTGGATATAACACCTTAATCAGTTATTCATCTACCTCCCTTGATTATTCAACCACCTCCACTCCAACCAAGTCCTTAATTTCTCATGTATACAACCTCCAATTATTTTTAGGACAATGATGAATGGGGTTACATGGATTACTACACCATAAACATGAACCATTATACTTACGCTCTTCCCACTCCTAGAAGTTAATAGATTTAATTCCACTCCACATGTTGATGTGTCCAGCCCACCTATTTTCTTCTTAATTTATGTTTCTATCAACTATCATTCTGCTAAGGGGAACAACAGGTACCCTAGGTCTAGTTCCTCATTACACCAGGAAGATGAATGTCCTTCCTCTAATTCCTATAAACACACTTTATCCAACCTACTCTATTTCAACCTTCCTAGATAGTGAAATTATCTAATTCCTATTTTCGTGTTCATGCATATAGACCATATTCTTTATTTGAGGTAATAAACCTCCCATCAAAAAACTCATAAACAACATTTCATAAAATTATGGTATCTATAGGGATAATTTTTTGAACTCACTAATGTATTTTTAAACTATAATTGTCTATCAGAAGGACCTAAAACACCATATTGAATCTCCTTTCATCGATTTCCTACACCACTCCATCAATACTTGTTTCAATTACTCCCACATTTGTCTCTGACTAGTACACTTCCATGAAAAGAACCAACATAACACATTTTCCTCTATATAAATCTTTATTAATGGTAGAATCATAATTTATGGTGTTTAATTAATTAAAAAGAATATCTCCTATTTGGTTATCCATCCAAATGAATCTTCTTTAGAGATGGTAGGAATTTTAAATCTCATTAAGATTCTTATGATTCAATCTTTATAGAATAATATTATAATGTCGAGATTCTATCAGGATTAGTAATGACCTCTATATTTCTAACCTCTCTCATGGTAGATCTAACCATGGTTTCTTCATCTTGCCTCAATAAAAAATGATCATTATATGTCTATATAACCTTCATTATTTCAATAGAGTATTCCTCTATATCTAATGGTGGATGTATGATTCTCTATTCAATTAGATTAATCTTCTCCTGAAACATGCACTGGAATTCCTTTTGCCCCATAAGGATTTTATCAAGGTTCTCTTGTACCACCTCAAGTGTCTGCTCCATCTCTTATTCTCTCCGATGATGTTACTCTAGAGTTGTTTCAAACAAAGTGACCATACATTCCATTTTCATATGCATCTGAATGGAATAAAATTTCCATTCATCCACACTAGATAGTTACCAAACAATAAATGTAATTTTACCTTGAGTTCATTGTATAACAATCATCTCCTCTACTACATTCGAACATATTCAAAATTAAGACCATGACCGATGATATCCTACTGATTGTGATTTTACTCAGCCATAAACTAGCCTTATATGAAATTGAAATACTCTCAATGATAGCCCCAAAATACTAGGAACTTCCCTCATATAATGTATTTTTATAGGTATTACTAGGACATAAAGACAAATCTTATTCTACTTGATTCTTACAATTCCCTTATAGTAAAAAAAATATAGAGGATATCATGTTTTTCTACTAGATCTCTTCTAGGGAGGAACCACCTCCTTAAAGACCTATCCCTGCTATGTGATTATAGAAACCGAGAGCACCTATATCTCTAAATTCTACTCTATGAGATGATTCTTACTAAGATATTACCTAATGACCTCAATCTAACCCAACAAATAGGCTATATAGTAGGAGGATTATCCAAAATAACTTACAAAATAGTCACTTTTTCCCATCCTAATCACATTATACCTTACATAGTCCTAAACATTCGAGTCTTCAAGGTATTATATAGTTGATTAATCCTATGTAATGCATACATGATAGCTTCCCTATCCAAGGAGACCTTTCAACCACTAACAAATTGTCCAGTGTTACTTAAACCTTCAATTTTATATAAAATATAATAATTTCTTTTTAAAATTATTATTTAACAACAACTTCTCTTGAACAAATTGATCAAAATTCAAAAATTATTGTTATACCAACATATGTACTGCTTAGTCAAAGCATACTTAAAATAGCAAAATATGAACCCTCCTTGATTTCAAAATACTTAAGAAAATTTAATGAAATTAATTAGTTACCTTGTTTTCTATTATATGAATAGACATCATCACTCTTATTAATTTAATAATTTTGTTAATTTATTGTAATATGAGGTGTTTAAATTTATTATTTAGTATTTGGGATAATGTTTTGAGGTTTTAATGGTCATTAAAATAAAAGTTATTAATATTTTATATAATCATCATCATCATAATTGTCATTATTATTATTATTATTTGTTAAATGAAATTAGAGGGGCTTCCCTGCCCTTTTTCCCACTCACACGTGGTAGCATATTGGGAGGGGGTATCCTTCTTTTTGTACCACCCCATATCCCCAGACCACTCGATAAATTCCTAAACTGGCAGTGTGCTATGTTTCTCTAGGCATGCCTCTCTTTAGGCTATAGGATGTTGACTAACAGTGAGGGTATATACAGTTATAGTGAAGATACTATAACCCTAGGTGATAATTAATAATAATATCAACTTATTACAATGGAATAAAAGAAAATAATAACAAAATCCAAATATACACTCTACAAGTTTGATAAACATTTACCAAGTTATATAATCATACAAGACTAAACTAGAAATCCCATGCTTTGATGACATATATACATGTTCAAAATAATAAAAAATAACTTTTAGTTCAGTATGGAGGAGCCCCTCGACCCATCTACAAAATCATGCAAACCATCCCATGCACCATCGACACACCACTATCAAAAAATCTCCTAACATAAAGACATTTACCTTATATATTTTTTAATAAAAAAATTATACATCCATCTCAAAGGTCTTGTGTAGGGTGTGAGTATAAAATCATTAGGAAATCACCAACATTATCCTTATTTAGTATCCATACATATATCGACATATGAAAAAAAATGAAAAAATGAAATAAAAAGTCATCAATAATTAATTACAAAGCATAATATACCCATTCTCATCAAGAAACAATGATTATTTACCTACTTGGGACAATTATGGAGTGGAATGATCCATCCACAATTTGTCACACCAAAATCACCTCAACCATGAACTCAAACCCAAGTCATTCGGGTTATAAATCCTCTATAATCATCCTAACCATTACAAGTCGACCTCAACACCCCACCGATATGTCAAAAATTTCTCTTTAACATATTTAAAATATATCTCTCAAAATGGTGGGAAACACCCCTAAATTTGATGGTCTCTCTCTCATCCATAATTGTGGCCACTACAACATGTGCCTCCTTCATATAGATGGTCAACTCCAACCACCCATGTCTCTTAATATATAGAGTCCACCACCCTTAACAGGAAGACTGAACCACCTTATAAGAAATTATCTATGTGCAATGACCCCATAGACCTACCATTATGAGAATAAATTAAAACGTCATATTCCACAACATTGGTTAACCCTTATCACCACCCACCATAATTTTCAACACCATACACACCTATAGAGATCTGATTTTTCCCTTGTAAGACATCAGAGTATTCCAACATATATTTCCAGAGCTAGATGCTGAAACTACATGAAATTATGAGGCTAGGTGTGTTCGGAATAAATAATACAAAAAAATCAAGTGTTTTTGTAGTATAAACATGACATAAATAGGATATCTGTTAAACGGTAGCTTGTATCAGAAATATTGGGACACGGTTGAGTCTGAAACATACTGTTTACCCTACGTGGGATATAACCTTTGTCATCACGGGACTTCTGTGAGAAAAGTCAACCAGGGAAATAATCATAAATAAAATATTAAAATATTATTATTATATCTAGAACACTAAGCCTACTAAAATTTGAATAGGGACTCATATTGGAAAATAGAAACTCCCTTTGAGTTCAGAATGTAGTATTATTCCTGGGCACAACATAAAATGAGAGGGCATGAAAGTTTTGGATTTTGAAACCATTAGCTGGTTCTAGAAATTTTTTATAAATAGAAAATTTAAGGGGAAAGATTAGGGTTGGACCTTAATCTCTCTCTCTCTCTCTTAATTCTTTGTCAAACTGATGAGTTCATTATCAAATCGTCAGTGGATTGGTAGAGAAGCATGGCACTTACAATGGCAATGATGATCAAATCATTTTGAGGAAGGATTTCTTTCCATTGAAAATCCGATAAAAGGTTTATTTGAAGTTTTATTTGTTGTTAATTCATTTCATCATTTCGTTTATCATCGTTGATGTCCACAGAAACCCGATCATCAATCCTTACTGAAAATCACTTTTTTGTCATGTTCTTGACCCGTTTTTTGGGTTTATTGGTGTTTTATTTTGGGCACGTCAAAGCTCTAACAGATTGATGAGAAAATCACATATCTATGAATATATCATCTTGAGATTCCAAAAACTGGGTCCAAAATAATTTTCAAACCCTTGGTGTGGTCACAGTGGCTCGCATAAAGGGCCACTAGGGAAGAACTGCCAAGAACGATCAATGGTGGCTCAAGGTGGTGGGGGCCGTGGATCAGGACGGTGCGGCGAGCAGGTCAAGTTGGGGGTCAGTGGCCGCTGTCATGAGGGCAGATTAGGCGAGGTACCAGGGGTGAGAGTTGAGGCAGCTATATAGCACAGAGGCATCAGGGGTGAGTGGTCCCATTATTGGATAGAGGTGTTGAGGCAGAAAGGTGGGAGACCAAGATCAGACCGAGACCCGCATTGTGCGGGTCATCTGTTGACACGGGGGGATCCGAGGGGCTTCTTTTGTGACATGCAAGCCAGCAGGTGGATGGTGATGCAGAACAGGATGTGAGTGCAGGCCACCAGGCCAAGAGAAGTCGAGCCAGGCCATGCAATGTGCTATGGGCTGGGATGGCCGGAGCTGGTCGGCCCAGTCTGACGGGTATGGCCAGAATGGGTTGGACTGGTCTGAATTGTGCCCACATGGATTTTAAATCAATATCTTCTTAAACCGCACATATGATGGATGCACCATCTATGACTATAGGATTCTTTAATCGAGATGAATCTTTTTATACTAGTTTGGGAATTTTAAATCATGGTATCGGGTTTCAGGTACATGAAACACCAATGTTAAATTATAATAATTTAATTATTATTATTCTGAAATCATGTATCAGACATATCTTTTAAACGGGAGGTCCATTTGAAGCACTGTTAGTGGAAGCACAACCATGGTCATCATACAGAATCTTAAAGACAACATTCAAATTTTAAACCAAATTTGAGTTGTGGGCCCCATGAGGTATTGTTCACATGAGTTGTGGTAAAATACACCCTTTTCCCGGGTTATCCATTTTGGACGAATGAGTAGTCCGTCTTGTGTGTTTTTTCCATGAGGATCAAAATGACGTGATACATATAATTGTTTTAGAATCGATGCATGGGCCCCACTGGACGTCTTTCTAGTGTAATGTGGTGACTTACAACTTTCCCACCAGATATCCATTTGGGAAAAATGAACAGTTGATCTTGTGTGTTTTTTTAAAGGATCATAACAGAGTGATCCATTTGGACTTTCAGAGCCTTATTCGTGATCTCATTAAATGTGGAAATATGAAAGGAATATCGATGGAAGATCATTTTGAAGAGTTTGAAGTGAACTCACAACTTGGGTCAGCCTCAACTCTTGTGAGAGTGGATAACATGTATGAAGAGATGTGGTCAAATGTTCTTGAACGGTTTGAGGAGGCATGTTAGAAAAATTATTTATTCTCACTTTGTATCAAAGACGATAATCATCTTCTCATTAGCCTATTATCTGGGCATGCTGTGTACTTTGGGAGTAAACTAACATGCTTAGGGATGCTTGATTTCTATTTATTATCTGAGAATGGCTAGGTACACGACCAGATGATGTGGTGGGGCCACAAGACATGTGATACCCACATGCATCATGTACTACTTTACGAATCATCTATCTCTCGCATCGTTTTTTTTACTCGAATTTTGGCATATGTACAACCTATATTGAGTGTTTTTTCACGTAGAATGCGATGGTACTCTTTGTAGTGGATTAAGAGTTATTATGTGAGATGTTCTAGGTGTGACGCCTATCTAGGGAGACACTCTATAACTATAGTAGTTTTTTTCTGAGAGGTACCATCCAGCAGGGATGTCCAGTGTTTCTCGATGCTCTTCAAGAGGTACCATCCACAAAGGATGGCCAAAGAAGTTACAGGATTACCTTTAGCTAGATTGGGCATGGGTCCTTGATCTTTTCTCAGTAGAACCCTCCATATGGGATAGATATGGGTCCTCAAAGACACTAGAGTGGAACCCTACAGTCGGGCTGGGAATGGTTCCTTGATCTTTTCTGGGTATAAACCTCCAGTTGGGTTGGGGAAGTGTCCTCGATGACACTAGATTGGAAACCTCTAGCTAGGCTAGGCATGGTTCCTCGATCATTTCTAAGTAGAACCCTCTAGCCAGGCTAGGGATGGGACATCAATGTCACTAGAATGGAACCATCCAGTCGGGCTGGGCATGGGTCCTCGACCTTGTGACATGATCTCTCGACTGTGAGGCATAGTGATGAGTTGTGATTTGATGTGATTTTGGATATCTAGAAAGAGGGATGTTTTTTCCACCAAGATGCATCCTTGTGATGTGAACTAAAACCATGCGGGTGAGACAGACCCACCCAAAGAGGATAGTATGATGGTTCGGTGATTTAGTCCCTTTGACTTGTAGTTCAAGGAAGACATGTGGGATGCTGGGCATAAATGGTGGTTACTTTTGGGACTATTGGATACTCATTTCCTAGGATGACCTAGTGATATGGAGATTCCATTACTCTCTCATTTGGGTTTCTTGACTGAGCACACAAACACACACACACACACACACATGCATATATCTTATTTCCAATACCAACTCCCTGGGTTTTGGTTACTCCTCTTCCAGGAGAGGCGAAGATGCATAGGGTATTCCACGTGCTTTCAATGTCTATATTATCACGGTTGAACGAGTATTCTATCCTACTATAGGTAGCAAAGACTTGATGAGAAGTTCATATTATCATCGTTTCAATCTCCTTGTGCTTGGATGAGCTTACTTTACTCTCTTGTTGGGTTGAGCTATAATCTCTTTTACCGTACCTTGTTCTATCTACTTATCCCCTCTTCAGTACATCTATTGTGGCCCCCTTAAGCCTTTGGGTAATCCTACTCAGTATTTTTATAATCACTATTACTTTCTTTTTTCCTACAATTGGTGTACCCTTATAGACGAAAAACAGGTTGATCATGACATCAGAGGAGCTTAGGGATATGGGGTTCTTGGACTGCATGTGATGGTCATAGCTTGGGATTTAGGAGAATGAATCTCCTAGATATTTTAAAATTTCACATGTTTCTAGTTTGTGACAATTTTCTAGTTGGGTGTGTATTTTTTCCCTTTCCATTTCAGTTTACATTCTTGTAGTTGCACTATTTAGATACCAATGCATGTTTTCGGTTTATATATAGTATAATTGTGTCTTGTTTTCTTTCCCATCTACACTATTTTCATTGAGTTGGATGCATGTGTGTGTATAAGTTCATAGGAAAAGGCCTCCCATAATTGTTTTTTTCTTTCAGAGCTGGTCTCTAGCCCCTGGCCTATGGAGGCTGGCTTGGGGTAGTTGCGACTTAAGCCCCGACATGGTTCAAGTCATTACAACACCATACTAACAACCCTAAAAAATATTTCATCTCAAAAATAACCAATAGTTATGTTATGGCCGCATTAACATAAAACTCTAAAACCACACAACCAAGCTATAATAGACTAAACCCATTATTTACCTCATTATAATACCCCATGGTATGTTCTAAGAACAACAGATACACCAATAGGTTCTGTTTCTAATCATACAACAATGAAATCTACCACACCTATTCATTACATGATTCATAACACATGTATAAATAAGAAATATATAGGGACTACCTACTAAGAGTTTTTAGAGATCTAATCACCTGGAAAATTTTATTATTTCTAATTTAATAGAATTATTTAGAAAAATATGAAAAAATTACTGAAATTAAGGTTTTTAGAGAGAGACAAAGAAATAATGGGAAAAATTGAGATTATATTCATGAGAAATGTTATCCTAAACCATATCTCCATCATTATTTATAAGACACATGATTGCCTAAAAAATTGGAGGGGATCTAACTTATAAAATAAGAGAGTGGTGAAGGCCTTATTCTGGATTATTTATCCATGTATAGGTTATAAACCAGCCTTTAAAATCCATGAAAATCATTGTTAATTATTTATTAAATATTTTGTAAGGATTTGGGAAAATTTCTAATCCAAGATAAAATTTGGAAAAGGAATATATCATAATAAGTCCATAAATATCTTACTAGATTCCATACATAGCCATTTTTTCAAAAAAAGTCATTCTAGAAATATCTTACTAGGAACAGTGCCTCCAAAAAAAATATCTTACTAAAATTATCATATTAGAAATATATTAATAGAAAAATCATACTAGGTATAGTTAATAGAGAACAATTTTCATAATTGAAATGTCTCACTTGAAATATCAAACTAGGAAGAATGATTCCTAAAAAAATATCTTATTAGAAATATCATACTAGAATTATCTTACTTAGAATATCTTACTAGGAACATTGATTCCAAAAAAATATAGTACTATAAATATCCTACTAGAAATATCTTACTATAATATCTTACTATATTATCTTACTAAGAATAGTGATTCTAGATCAATTATCTTACTAAAAATATCTTACTAAGAAATTTTACTTTTACAAATCTCTGAAAACATACAATAAGACCCAAAAACCACAAAAACAATAAAAAATAAATTTTTTCCTTAAAAACATATATTAACCCCTTTATAGATAAAATATATTTCATAAAACATGTGAAAAAATTTATAAAAATTAAACTCTCAAGTTCGAGATAACTCTTGAGGCTCCTTCCCTTGCCTATACTAACACTCCAACATATCTACAGGGTCTAAAGTCACATAGTAGATACACGAACTAAAATGTTTCACTATTCCAAATAATCTAGACTTAACAACCTACCCACCATATTATAGCTAATCCTTGAGCTATCCCAACAACATACTGACTATGTATTATCTAAAACTAGAGCCTCCCACTCTCTTATTCCCAATATATAGAGATGATTTTGAGCACATCCATCTCCTTCACAAATACTTATACTAGATTGGTTACCTTACTCAACATACCAATTCCTTATTTGGGTACTCACAAAAATAATTACCCAATCAGTCTCACCACACTGAATTTAATTAACATGAATATTGTATCACACATATCTATACCAAACACAGTGACTATATATGTATCCACCGACCATCTTCCCAATTCCTACTTAATACTTGATTAAAACACATCCCACATGTATCAAATATTCATATCATATATCCCTAACCATCATAAAAACCATTATCACCATGATCATAATGTACCTATGACTATATATATATCTCTATCTTACTCTGTGTATGTTAGATCGATCACATGGAATTTAATCAAAGCCCAATTTCCCGATGCATGTTCCCTCTATAGACCATACTCACTATCAGCCACTACTCGTAATGATGAGTATTATGTTCACTATCACATACCACACATTCTATAGAAACCTAAACACTATCTCTTAGCCCTATATCATATTTTTGAGTCTGACTCAATCGATGAGTCCCAACTTCCAATGTGGTCCTCTAAAAAAATCTCTTTAAGTGTGCTATCTGTTTGTATACCCAACACTCCTTTGTTGGTCAATCTCACTAATACCAAACATTTTTGGTTTTCCCACACTAGAAGCATGTCACTAATGACCCACTCCACAGTGGAATTATCACACCTCTACTATAACTACACTTCTAATCCAAAATCATATTTTTCCTACATGTTATCCAAATTATTAGTTGTATACACACCATCCATGTTACTAGTTTGTATTTATAACATTTTATTTGTTAATTTTTTATTTTGATTGTGTCATCATGTGTCTTAAGTAGCTTCATAATATTAATGGAAAAATATTACAAGGAAAAAAATAAAACACAAAAAGAAAACTTCAAAAAACCACGTTAATAAAATATAGTTAAATCACCCAAGTCTATATCAAGACTATAATTTTAATAAGTCAAGATAAAACCTAACTAAATCACATAGAATGAATTTTCAATAGAAATTAATTATAATATAATATTGTTTTAAATAAAATTTTATGAATTCCATAACCAAAATTTAATTTTTTGATATCTCTTTTAGATGTTATGGAACATCTTCTATACCTAAATAAGCATACAAATAATATATTAAAAAATAGTAATGCAAGTCACCTTCCATGTTTATATTTTTTTATTTTCATTTTAAAACAAAAAATCCCACATAATCGTTTCCTTTCTAAAGTATGTGAGATTTTACCAAATTAAATTATAATTTTAAAGAAAATTAAATTATGGGTTGAACAACAATAATATTTATGAAATTTTATTTTCACATTAAATTTTTTTGTTATTTTATATTCCGTTTGAAATCCAACTAAATATAACTCTCATGAATAATTATTTTTATTATTATGGTTAAATTTTATCTTGGGACCCATGATATTTTCTTATCTATGATTTTTTATTCCACTAGTTCGATTTTAAAATTTGATTTTATTTTGAATTCAATAACACTTCCAAGTCATTGATAAGCATTTACAGCTATTTTATATAGATTTTCCACATGGATGGTGCCTTCCTCTTGGATTGTTCAGATATTCCATGCACCCTTTGGTCATTTTTTGGGTTAGTTCATTTCATGACTCATATGTTACACCTTTTCAATGTAATTGATGAACCCAACAAGCCATCATTCACAAGGTATAACTCATTCATAAGTTTGAATCAATATTATTTGATTTACTTTACATCTAGAAGAAACCCAAGAAAGTATCGGTGATAGATATTCCAAGAGAGTTTCTGTAAAACCATATTGTATTCCCTAGAAATTACTATTGTGCTGTTTACAATAGTGTTTTGATGATATCATTTGATTTTGAAGTAGTATTATTGTTCCCAAACTATGATATTTTGTAGAGATCTAGGTTATATGCACTCATGTGCACTATTTTATATACAATAGTATCTTAAACAACATATAAAGTGTAAAAAATTGACCATTATATAGTGGTAAGCTATCTGAACCAGTATGTTTTCATCTTTAGTTATTGGTTTCTACATTTTTAGCTTCAAATTGATTATGTTATTGATCTATTTTCTTTGATTATATATTGTTATTTTTTTGTTGTGACATTAATAATGTGCATGAGTGGATGGTTTTCTTTCTATTCACATAGTAAAAACAATTCTAGAATAAAATTAAATATATGTGTTCAATTACTGCTTTTAATTTAATTTTCATCAATGTTAACTTTTTTTATTTCAGTTTCTTATAATATCAAATTTCCTAATTTTATTATTCTTTTTTTATTTTTTCATTATCATCTCGTTTCCCTATAATGTTTCATATTCCAAGTATAAACCAATTGTATATTTAGTGATCCATGTTTTCTTGTGGACTTAACATTCATCCTAACCCCCAAAAATTGGTATCAGTGACTCTTAAATAAATAATGGAATATGATAGGTATGAAATAGGTAAATTTTATAGAAATAATGAATTTAAACTATGGTGAATTAATATGAGATCATTACATGTCTAATGGGAACTCATGGATGCCATATATAGAACTATAAAAATTATAATAACATAGTATGATGATGGATAGACCACTATTACCTATGAAGACATCTCTATCAATATGTTCGTTAAGGACCATAGATCACTGTTATTATCCCTAGGTTATAAAGTCCTTAGGGATGTAGTTTATGAGTCTTACTCTACTATAATTTAGTTAAAACTTAAGAGATTGTATATAAATCCTTCATTGGTAGGTTGTATTTATAAAAATCATAGAATTTATACCATCATGATTAATTTTGGATCTTTAATCAAGGCCTATATTTATGAATTTGACAAAATTATGCTTTATTTTTCCAATATTTAAATCTTTGTTGATGATGAAGACCAAGCTATGATCCCTCTCATTTATTTTGTTAATTCATATCATGTTATTATTGAAACCATGAATTATGGACCAAATTATTTTACCTTAGAGGAAGTTAAGTTAGAATTACTATCTAAATAATTACACAATAAACCCTAGATTAATAATGACATATTGATTTTATTTAGTAGGGGTAGACCTAATAATAAAAATAAATGGAAAGAGAATTACAAAAGAAATAGAAAGAATAATAAGTAATCTAGATGTAATATATCTATGCAATATTATGTTATTATACTATATGAAATAATTATAAAAAGGGAATTTTAGTGATAAAAACATTGGGTTGTTAAAAATTACGATCCAAACCTCTTCCAAACTTAATACACAATTAAGTTCAAAATTAGATTTTTTTTCAAACCATTTATATTATTTAAAATAAAAATTCCCACATTTTATTAAAACATTTAAATACATGGAATAATTCAACAATAAAACACTTAAAACCATTGGAATTGAATAAAAAATATGCATCAAATTTATGTTTTTCCAACACCACAATCTTAAACCATCATTTTCATCAAGCATAAAATCTCAACAAGGATTTTATAGGGTACCAATGATTTAAATATTTAAATTTCAATTTAATTAAATAAAAAAATCAATGTTAAATTAAACTTTCAAAATTCACCTAAAATATCAATTCAATTTCATAATTTTCAAATAAATAATCATTTCATGAATTTTACTTTTCCCGATTTGAAAGTGATGGAACTTCTCTTCTAAATAATTGAAGTTCCTTAAATAATAACTATTAAACATTCCAAATCACGATTTACCACACTTTTGAATCTTTTCACTCATCTATCATGATAAAATTCAAGTATATGTTTTCTTATATCACAAGAACATGATCCTTATCAATAAGCATGTAAATAAACTACTTTCTCAACTTTTAAAGAAAAAATCACATAAAATCATGAGGGATTCAAATTATTGTCCAAATGTATCTAAGGATTAAGGTTGGTAGGAATTTCTGTTTCAAAATTATGTTTCAATGATACGGTTTATCTCTTAAATCATAAAGCATGATATTAAAAGTAAAAGTTCAATGAAATTATCCCCTTTAAAATTACAATTTCCCCAAAAGCTCAAATTAAATATCAGGATCAAATTTAAGTGTAATTAATCATTTATGCATCCTCTTGAATATTTTTTCTACTTTTATACATTTTTTTTATTTTTCAACGAACCTTTTCAATTTTTTTTCTTTTTTCAAATGTTACGATTTAGAATAAACCTCACATACACCACGTAACCACATATGATACATATAATAGTTCTATTAATGGTGATTTTTGGTTTTTCCAAACAAAAACCAATTTTTTCTCATTTTTTGGTTCTTTTTTTCTTTTTCCTTTTTAATTCAATGGGGAAAAAACAAAAGTATAATGAATGAATCAGAAACCTTTCTTAACACCCAAAAATATCACCCCTCATGTTTCCCTTACAATTTAAATCATCTCATCCACCGTGAATCCCTTCACCCCCACACAACAACATAAAAATATATTTTAATTACTAAGAGGAGGGTAGGAATGGAAAACATATATTGAAACATGGCTCATTACCAATAAGTTCATTCGTGGTTTCTGAGAGATAAATAAGGATTGATGTAAAGGTGATATTGTAAGAAAAATTGGTTTATCAAAACATACCTGAATCAATTGAAATGTGTTTTTTGAATAGTTATATGTTTGAAAAGTTAAAATTAATGTTCTATAAGGTATAATGTGCCAAGATAAATCAATAAATATACTCAATAATAAATTCGAAGTTCTTGTTCTAGAAATCCTCTCAATAATGAGAATTTTTATGTTGGAAAATCACTCAAGGAATGATTAATAATAACAAATCAGTTCACATAAATTTCAGAAATTCAAAGAATGCAAAATGTTTGGTATGTTTTAATTACATGAATAAATTAATTAATTCAAATCATGAGTTATAATATTAGTATTCATGATTAAATTTTAATAATTTAATTCTCTATTTTACTCATTCAATTTCATTTACATTAAAATAAAAAATATTAAATCACAGTATTCCTATGAAACTTGTGTCTCCTAGATAGTCAAGTAAAGCATAATTCAAGGGTGGGAATATAATTTTTCACTTTAAAGCTAAAAACATGTTTTTAGATATAAATGTAGGGAGTTTAAAAGATAAAAATTATAAGTGAACACCCATTACCATGAAAACTTTTCCACATCCTCCGCTATTTTGGGATTCCTTGTGGTTTCCTTCTATGATAATTTTTGAAAATCAAAACAACTCATACAAGTGTAAGAATAATTCCATTAAAAATCAAAGGGGTAATGTAAGAGATAAAAGAACCCTAAATTCTAATAAAATTGTAAAACACATGTTTCCTCCCCTAATATCATTTCTTTAATGTATTTGGCTAAATCTCACAACATAAAATGGAATTCATATATTGGTTGTAGAAGTTTGAGCTCCTCTATCGGTTCTCAAGGTAAAATTACTTGGAACTTTTTTAACCCTTTCCCATTTATAGTTAATGGGTTTCCACCTTCTTTCTTGATATGAATGGAACCAAAAGGATAGACATTAGTAATAAGAAAAGGTCCTTCCCACCTATAATGGAGATTAAATGGTGTTATCTATACTTAAGAATTTTAGAGTGGAACTTGGTCTCTAGGTTGAAAGGACTTTGGTTGTATCTTGTTTTCATTTTCCACACCATTTATTTCTTTTTAAATCATTGAATTTTCAAATGATTCTCTTATGATTTATTCAAGATCTTATAACTGAAATTTTATCTCTTTTATAGCACTCTATAAATCCAAATTCACCTTGTTAATATCCGAATATTCTTGTTGATGAAAATATACTTGTTGATGAAAACGGTTTCCATAAACTAATAGGTCATGGATCAAACCTATATTAGTCTTTTATGTTGTCCAGTATTCCCATAAAGTGTCTCCAAGACTTTGGATCTCATATTTTTATTTTGGTTTTAATATTTTCTCTAAATTACCTTCAATATCTAAGTTGGAGACTATAGCTTGACAATTGTTTTGGGGGTGGTAATGTTTAGATGTTTTTTGGTGCACCCAATACTTTTTAATCATATCCGCCATTATTCTATTACAAAAATTTGGCCCTTAGTCACTGATTGTGGCTCTTGGCATCCCAAACCTCCAAAAGTTATTGACCCTAACAAAATCTCACACAAATTTTGCATCATTAGTCTTGGTGGATTTGGATTCCACCAATTTAGAGACATAATCAATCGTAAGTAAAATATAAAATTTCCTAAAAAATATGGGAAAGGGTCATGTAAGATCAATGACCCAAAAATCAAAGATTTCAAAAAAAAATGTTGGGTTTTTGGGGAATTTCATGTATCATTGAAATGATTCTGGAGAATTGAGAATTTTTTATTTTTTTAAAATAATCATGAGAATATTTAAAAATGGTTGGCCAATAGATACCCGATTCCAATAATTTTATAGCCATTCTTTGAGATCCAAAGTGGCCTCCACAAGATTTTGTATGGGAAAAGTTGAAAAATAGATTCCAGTTCACCTAGAAGTAAGTATCTTCTTATTACATGGTCATTGTAAATTTTCTATAGAAAAATATCCTCATAAATATAGAATATGAATTTAGATTTGATTTCAAGATTATGATGGGAGTTAAGGGAAGGAGATACATGAGATGTGGATAAATAATTTACTATGTCACCATACCATGGTTCTTAACATTTTATGATGTATAGTTACTCTCCAGGTACGTGTTAATTGAGAGGGATCAGCTCTGGAATTTCTATTTCAGTAGTGTTGGGTATATTACTGAGGTGATATTCCACATTGTTTTCAATTCCATTTTATTCTTTAATATATGATTAAATTCATTCAAGAGTTTTATTCATCTCACCATCCTTGGTTTAGAATTTCCCTTCCTCATAAAGTACCTAACTACTGCATGATCATAAAATAAAAATACTTTAGTTCTAAGAAACTGTGACATGAATTAATCTAATACAAATACAAAATCAAGAAACTACTTTTTAGTTATTGTGTAATTGATTTGAGTATCATCCATGGTTTTTTAATCATAGGTTACAACTTGGTGTTTTCCTTCAGTTATTTTTTAATGAAATTATCCTATAGCTTGGTTTGATGCAAGACAAAGCTACTCAAATGGATGTTACCAATTTGGTGGCTTCATTATTAGAGGGGTAATAAAATTTTGTTTCATCTCATCTAATTCCTTAATGTAAATATAATTAAAAAAAATTATCCTCTCTTAGTATAAATATTGACTGTGGAAGATAAATCTTACTGAAATCCTTGTTAAATATTTTATAAAACCCCACATGACCCATAAATTGTTTTATGTGTCTTGCACATGTGGGGTATGGAAAAGAATTTATCACTTCAATTTACGATTTTATCTAACTCAATGCATTTTTGTGAAATTATATGTACTAAAAATATTCCTTTTTCTACTATCAAGTGAAAATTTCAAGGTTTAAAACTGAATTTTTTTCTATGCATGTTTTAAAAAATATCTCAAGATTCTGCAAGAAATGATCAAAGAATTTACAAAAATAGTAAATTTTTCGAGAAATACATCTAGGAAAACCTCTATGTGATTTGAGAAAATTATTATCATGAATAATTGAAATGTACACGGGGCATTTCAAAACCTCAAAGAAATAATTTTGTAAGAAAATTTCATGAAAGGATAGGTGATGTTTGTCATCTCTTGGCCTTCTAGGGAAATTGTTACCAAAAACTAACTTGAAGAACTATCCAAAAAGTAGTAATGTGTCCAAAATTCTAGATTTACTATCATTTAATAAATTAATGGTATTGGGAAATGTTCATTTTGGGTGACTTTTTTCAACCTTTTATAATCATTACATACCCTCCAAATGTTCTTTACTCTCATGGGAATTAATTAATTATTCTCATTTTCCAAAATGGTCTAGAATATTTTCTTGGAAACCACATAGATGGGGCTGATCCATTAGGTGTCACAATTGGGTAAATGATGTCGAATACCAAAAAACATTTGTTTATTTTTAACGACCTCCTTGATATTGGGGTTCAGTCTTTTCTAGGTCTGCCTAACAGATTGAGAGTCCTATTCTAAAAAGATTATATAAGATAAAAACTTGTGTTTTATTATGGTTATATCACCTATACATGATCCTATGTCTCAAGAATTTATTTTTTGGAGGTCAATTAGTGTTTTATCGTGGGTCCTAAATGATAACTAGAATCTTTTCCCCCTCTAATAGATACACATATTTTAAATCACATAGGAGGGGGTTTTATTCAAGACTTAGTGGTTGTTCTATATATGATAATGAATTCAAATTTCCCCTATCAAAATATTGATTTTCCTTTGAAAAGGATATCATATAAGTGTATTCTAGAAAATTATAAGATAATTCATATGTGAATTATTTTTGAAGTAAAAAAGGAAGAATTTTGAAAATTTTGAGTACTCTATCCTTTCCTAATTTTTTTAATAGCCAGGTGATCTTATAAATAGAATAATTCTTGAAGCATACCAAAATATTTTATAGTATAAATACCTATTTTATAGAAAATTTCTAAGTGGGATTGATTTTTTAAGAGTTACTTTTGGAGTCAAGAACATTGAAGTTCACCGTGTTGTCTCCCAAATCCATGTTCAGGGTTCCATCATACACATTGATTTTTTTTAGGATTGTTATTCCCAAGATAATGGATGAATTCCCAAATGAATTGTCTTCCTCCATGGTGAGTACATAAAATTATTATGAAAAAAAATAATCCTTCGACTCATAATAACACGTATTCCATAACTCCAGCTGAAAAAAACAGTGGATCAATTTTCTAATTGGAAAACCACTCTTGTGGGATTACGTTAACCTATTTTAAAACATGATAAGATAATGTTAGAGTTTAAATTAACGGAAATAAGAAGATCACACAAATAATCAGAAAATTTCAAAGAAATAATAGTTAAGGTCCCTAAATCACGAATTTTTTGGGAAATGGTAGTGTGATAATGGCTAAGAATCCCCTTGAAAAGTTGATTCTTTCATCCCCATCACAAATTTTTATCTTGGTATATATTTCTTTGAGAAAATATTAATATTTTGGTATTTGGTTTATTGACTCTAATAATGGAATGTTGATTTTTAATTTTCAAATTGTTTCTTGGATCTCTCATTGAAGTTTTTCTTCTTCAACCTATGTTGATTGAGTTAATAAATAAAGTGATTATACCTTTTTGTCATTTTTCTCCCATTATTACCTTTACACTTGTGTTTATGGATTATTTTTTGGGTGGATGGGTTTATCTTTAGGTATTTTTTATAATCATCTTACATACTTGGATTAGGTGGTTTAATCTCTTTCCCACTTTGTTTTGTAATTTCACTGAAATTATCTTTGGTATTTGGAATTTTTTGGGTTGGATTATTTCATGGAGTCTTGGTTAGAATACCCAAAACTATATTTATTAGGCTGGATAAATCATTGAAATTTACTTTTGGCCCCTCAACCTTAGACTATAGTTGTTGGTTGTTGGTTTCTGGTGAACTAGTTGATGTCTTCTAAAAAGTCTTCCATTGGAAATTTTTTGGTTGATAGGGTTGTTGTTTCTATAAGGGATGTTTTTAGTTTTGTAGGTATGGTTTTAGGTTTTGATATTGTTGTTGGAAAGGTGCATGATTATAAAAAGGGAGTCTGGATTGGTTCTATTGACCTCTGAATCCCTACTGGGAATTCCCTTCTCTCCATTGTTGATTATGTGGAAATTTCATTTTCTAGAATTCAGTTACACAGCTCTATGTAACCTTTATCTCAACAAATTTATTATTTCAATTATCAAGAAATAAACATAATCCACATACCAACATTGGACATGATTTCTCACTCACTTTATTAACTTTCGTCTGTCTCACTAGGCTTGTCAATTCTTCAATTTTATTTTCAAGGAGAGGTGATGATTTAGACGTCCTTACGACATGAATACCACTTTTACCAGTGCCTCTCATTCATAATTATTTTGAATTATAGGTTATATTATCAATGATATTTTTTTTGGATTTTTCTAGTGATTTGTTAATCAAAGATCATCTAGAGAATGCATAGAAAAGGTTCCAATAATTTTCTAGATGTCCTTGGTAGAAGAAGACTAGGATGTGTTTATCCTCCATTATTTGACGTGGGAAGCTTGAAAAAAGATTGTTGAAAGATTACCATTAATCATAAATATTTTCAATAGTATCTTGATAAATGGAGTATATCTTCTTCATAATTTCTGTGCTCTAGGAGGTTTTGATGAACCTCCGTATGAAACATTGTTAGAGGTCATTCCAGTCATTGATCTCGATAGGTTGTAAACAATACAACAACTACTTATATTCTCCCTCAAGTGAAAAGGTGAATGCCTTCCACTTGACTTTCTCCCAAGCTACTCCTCATGGCTTAAAAAATCGGAAAACATAGCTAAATTGTTTAATTTACTGATTGGGATCTTCAACTACCAGGAAATACAATTTAGTTAGAATTGGAATCATGTAAACATGTAAGTCAAATTCATTTTTCTTTGTATGAATGGTCAACAAGTTTATTTAGTTGGAAAATTGTGGGTCAAAAAGGTCCCTTAACAATTTTATGAGTTTATTTCCATGATGAGTTGTTGTGAATGAACACTTGATTATTCTAAGTTAATTTCTTAATTTTTTTAGGATTAAGAATTTTGAGCATAGTTAATATAGTTTTATCTATCACAGGGTAAAAATCAAGTAGTTCCTCATTAGAAGTCTTAGCCAAGAAATTTTTTAAGGTTCATATTTACACTATATCCCTGAAAGCAAAGATAGTTTGTATGCATGCCTACCGTGAGGCATGGTAAAAAAGAAAATTAATTCCCCTAGGGGTGTAACATTAGTAGTAACAGAAATACATGTCCATATAGTAGTGTTTCAATCTACTTTTCACTTTTGTAGAAGTAAATTAAATAAAAATATTGTAAAGAATAGAAAATAAGAGAGTTTGGAGTTTTGTAAATTCATATTGGATAGAAGTGATTGGATTTAAGTTAGGTTTTCCCATTTTGTGCTGATAATATAGTTTTTTAGAAAAATTAATCTTTTGGTTTTGATTAAAATAATTAAGTAAAAGGAGTAACAATTTTTTCACTTATTCACCTTTTATTTAGATTTATAAAAGTGTGAAAATTACAATGGGCCATTTTTAAATTATTCAGGAAATACCAAATCTAGTATTAACTTTCCCCAAATATTCAAATCAGTCCATCTTTCATTCATCACATGTTTATTAATCACTAAATCACTCCTTTACATGGTTTTTTTAAGATAACCCAATTGGAATAATAAAAAAAGATAAAGAAAAGTTATAATATAGACATAAATCAATGAAATTTAATATTTATGAATAAAATAAAATTTTATTTAATTTATGTTCAAAAAATAATTAAATTTAAGACCATTGAATTAAAATTAAAAACATTATTTTTATTGAATAATTAAAAACTAAAACATCATAGAATGGGAACCCACTTCCCATCACCCAATAACAATTTCATATACCCCTCATTATGGGTGGGGGGGTTCATTGAAGATGAATAAAAATGGGACATGATGAAGGAAAAGAAAATAAATGGGAAGGAGAGATGAGGGAGAGTGGGAAGCGGTCTTCCCTCCTTGGAAGAAGGTGTAAAGAAACTCATCCTCACACTCTGGCAGTGTGATATTATTCTCATTGGGTGTAGTATTTACTACCCTCTTCATTCTTCAAGTCTCTCTGAGATCATTGGGGATATCAATATCCTGAATACCCATGGGTGAACAAATATAAAACACTTGCAAATGAAGGGTGATTAAGTTTTCATGTGGAAGGAGTTCACGTGGGGGGGATTTATTTTGTGCTAAAAGGTGACATGGACAAAACCTTTGGTTCTTCCTAGAAGTAGTGGTTTGGGTGGAAAAAGGATTAATGCTTGGTGCATAGATTTAGGATGTGAGCAAGTGCTCCTGGGTGAAAGAAGTGGTAATGTGTGGAGGAGATGGAACTGTGAAAAAATGATGGCAGAGTTGGCACCTAGGATTGATGGTCGAACGGTGTTTGTGATGGCCATCCATCGATGCCAAGTGGAGGAGACATGGAGAATATGATGTAGTGGGGAAATGGTGATTAGATATCGTGGACCTACATGGATAAAGGTGGTAGTTGTGCTCAAATCACCATGGTAGAGGTGATCTTCCTCAACTCGTTCGGCCTTCACAATGGCTGGTGGGAACTTGGTGATGGTCAGACAAGTGGTACATGTGCTGGGGTGGATCAGCTGTGGCTGATGGAATTTTCATGGTTATTGGTGGGATTTTCAACGATTCAATGTAGTAGAGGGTGAAAAAATAGGTGGAGAGCAGAAGTGGCGGCTTGTGGAGGCAGAATGGTAGAGCATGGTAGAGCGCAGTGGAGAGGCTGTCCCACATTGAAATGTGAAAACATGGGGCTCTTGTTTAAAAATCCCATTAAAAACATTGAACCGACAATGGAATCAGAATGAGGGATAGAGGACCCCTGACATCTCCACATACAACACCATGTTGGCGATACCTTCCTCCCACTTCCTCACAGAGATGCCCCCATCACTACGTACTCAGTTATTCAGATACCTATGCCCATGTTATTTCACGACCCATTGGTCGTGCATGGTTATGATGCCCCACACACCATCCACCTTAGTCTATACCTCCTAAGGGTTTTTTAGTCCAGAAGATCTCCCTGTGTGTCACCTATGTAGCATGTGGGACACTGGTTGATGGCTTCTCTAAGTGCGTAAATTTTTAGAAATTGAAAAATCAATAGGTTAGAAAAAATTAATATTCAAACATCTTCCAAACTTAATAAAAATCTAATTTCAAAAATAAATTATTTTTATTTATTTCAAACTATTTTTATTCCTTCAATATAAATACCAAAATTTTATTAAAACATTGAAAAACTTGGATTAATTAAAAAATAATACACTTAAAACCATTGACATTTGATAAAAAATATGCACCAAATTTATGTGTGTCACTTACTATAATATCTTACTAGGAATAGGTATTCTAGAATAAATATCTTTCTAGAAATATATTGCTTGGATATTTTCCTTTTCCTAATATTTGAATGTATACCACAAGACTCAAAATTCATAAAAATCAATAAAAATTAATTTTAGGCCTTCAAAACATATCTTAACCCTTTAATAATTTAAAATAAATGTTTTAACCCAAGTGAAAACATTTATAATAATTAAAACTAAGAGCCTAATACAACACTTAAATATCATTCCATGGCCTATACTGGCAATTAAGAAACTTTTACGGGGTCCAAGTCACATGGTCAATCCATGTCTAAACTCGATTCACTATTCAAAATACTTAGGACCTTACAACCTCCCCACCATACGATATCTCATCCCTAATCTATCCCAACCACTTACTAACTTTGTATTACCTAAAACCTATGCCTCCCACTCCCTCATTACCAAAATATCGAGATGATGCCTAACACATCCATCTATTTCCCAAATACTTGTACTACCCTAGTTACCTAACTCAACATATAAATTACATCCATGAATACTCCCCACTACAAGAATTACTTACCCACTCTCACTACACCCAATTTACCTAAATCAGAGATGGTAACACACCCACATGTCTCAAACACACTAATTATCTATGTATCCACTGAACATCATCTTGATTCCCACCACATACTCAATTCAAACAAATCCCACATATATCACATACATGCATTGTATACACCTACCCATCACACAAAACTATAATAACCATGATCATGAAGTACCTATGACTATATATGGATCTCCAAATTTCTATGACTATTTTGGCTCGATCACATGCAACTAACTCAAATTCCAAACACCCAATGCATGCTCCCTCTATAGACTCTTACTAACAATAATCCACTATTCATAATGATGAGTACTCTATCCACTTTCATATCCCACAAATGAAAATAAATCCCAAATAATAGCTCTTGGTCCTACCTCAGATCCCTGAGTCTGACATGGTCCATGAGTTCCAAATGCATGTGTGTTCCTCTAAAAAAATATCTCTATGTGTCCCATCTGGCTATATTCCCAGCAATACTTTTTTGTTCTGTCACACTAAGCCTGAACATTTTTGGTTTTCCCACACTGTAAGAATGACACTGACATTCCACTCCATATTGGAATTATTGTACCTCTACTTTTACTACCTTTTTGGGTCAAAATCTGATTTTTCCAACACACTATCCAAATTATTAGTTGTATACATGTTATCAATATTATTATTTTGTGTCTTAATCTAATTTATTTATTAGTTTTTTTTCTAAAAGTGTCATCATTTTTTTGAAGTAGTTTCATAATATTTATGAAATAATTAGACCATAAAAAAACTAAAACACCTAAAGAAAAATTCAAAAAATCACCCAAATAAAATATAGTAAAATAAAATAAGTTTATATCAAGACAATAATTTTAAAAAATTATTATAAAACCTGAACAACTCATAAAAAATAAATTTTCACTAGATTGTTATTATCATATAATAAACTTTCGTAAAGAATATTGTATGAATACAATATCCAAAATTTACTTTATTGAATCTCTTTTGGTTATTATGGAATGTCTTATATACCTAAATAAGAATGAAACCAAATTATTACAAAAACAAGAAAACATGTAACCTTTTATGTTTCATTCTGATATTATTTTAATTTTAAAATAAATTATAACCCACCTAATTGTTTTCTTTATATAAAATTTTAGTTTTTCACAAATTAAATGATAACTACAATGAGAAAAAAATTATGGTTTGAAAAATAATAATCTTTGTGAAATTTGATCCTCATCTCAAAATTTATTTGTTTTTATACACCATTTTCAATCCTACTATTTATAATTATCATGAAAAATTATTTATATTATTGTGATCAAATTTTATGTTGGTATTCATATAGGTTTATTATATAGTATTTTTTATGCTGCTAGCCAGATTGTAAAATTTGATCATATTTTTAACTTCATTACTCTTTTGAACCATTGATAAGCATTGAAACCCATTTTATCCAGACCATCCATATAGATGGTGCTTTCCGCCTGGGTTTTTTTTCCACTCCATGCACCCTTTTCTCATTTGTTTGGATTATTTCATTACATTCCTCATATGTTATTTTTTCAGGGTAATTGATAACCCAAAAAAGACATCATTAATGGGGATTCACTTATTGAATAAGTTTTACTCATCCCACTTTTCTTTACTTTCCATCCTAGTGAAACCTGAGAAATTTTCACTGAGAGATATACCAAAAGAGTTTAAGGAAAATATTACCATCTTCCCTTGCAGCTATTGGGGTGATATTTATATTAGAGTTATGAAAATTTCCTTTCATGTTGAATAATTATTGGTTTTACCAAAATAATATATTTAGTAGAGATATATAGGAAACATACACAAGTACACTATTTCAGATCCAGGAGTATCTTCCACACAGTCTACTGTGTAAACAAAGGACCATCCTATAGTGTTAATCTATGTAGACCTACAAGTGTTACTCTTTAGTTATTATTTGTTTTATTTTTTAGATTCAAATTGATTATGTTCTTGATATATTTTCTTGGATCGTATCTTGTAAATTTTTTTATAATTAATAATGTGCATGAGTAGTTGGAATTTATTCGATGATTATAGAACTAAAAAGGTATGAACCATGTTAAATATGTGTGTTCCATTAATTATTTCAATTTACTATATATTATATGTTCACTTTATTTATTTTAGTTTCTTATAATCTTGAATCACCTCATTTTCAAGTTACTGTAACATTTTTGTCATCATCATATATTTGCCCTCTTTTTTTTAATACTGAGTAGAGACAAATTGTATATTCGGTGGTCCTTCATTTCTTGGGGACTTACCATTAAATTTATCCACAATTTTACACCATACCCTCTTTAATAATCAATCACATCTAATAGTTATCAAATTGATAAATTTTATGATGATGATTACTTTATATTACGGTGAATTAATATGAGAGATCTACTTATCTAACATGGGATCATTGATTCCTTACATAGTCCTAATAAACCTATAATAACTTGGTCTAATTATGGTCATACCACTACTACCTATTAAGTCATCTCTATCAATATTTTAGTTAAGTACCATAGATCCCTATTATTATTCCAAGATGATATAGTCTTAGGGAGGTATCTTATGAGGCTTAAATAGCTATAATTTGGTTAAAAACTAAGAAATTAAATACAACTTTGTCACTGGTTGTCTGTATTTAAAAAACTCATTGAATGTTTACCATCAATATTAATTTTTATACTTCAGTTTAATCCCATATTAATGAACTTATCGAAAATATTCATGATTGGTCCAATATGAATGTCTTTGTGGATGATGTAGACTGATATATAATCCCTCTCATTTCTCTTATTAATTCATATAACATTATTAATGAAACAATGATGTACGGTTGAAATTATTTTAACTTAGAAGAAGTTAAGTCGTCATTGCTATCTAAAGAATTACACAATAAACCTGATATTATGAATGATGTAAGAAGTTTATTCATTAGGGGTAGATCAAAAAATAGAACTAAAAAAATAGCAGTTCAAAGGAATTTGAAAGATAAATAAACAATATATATGTAATAGATATATTTCTATATCTAGGAATCATACATGATATAATTGTGGTAATACATGCCATATTAGGATAGATTTTAGAAATAAAAAATAGAACCAAAAAACTGATCGACATGCTAACCAGTCTTTGATTTTTGATATTGGATATGATACTAATGAGGTTATTAATGTTTCCAAACATGATATTTTTAATGAGTATGTGTTAGACTATAGTTGTTCCTTTCATATGTGTCATGCTAAGGAGTCCTGTCTTGAGTTGACTAGAAGAGTGGAAAGAGATTTTGTTATTGGAAATATTAAGAGGTGTCAGGTCTAGGTCATAGGATCTATTTTATTAGAGCTCTCTGACAGTTCAATTGTCACATTAATTGATGTTAGGTGGGTCCCCAAATTACATAGGAATCTAATATCCCCATGGAATTTAGATTAGAAAGGATTTGATTTCAAGTATTAATTTGGTTGTCTTAAGATCTCAAAATTCCCTTGAAAAGTAATTAGAGGATATATTGTTAAAGGGATTTTTGTTTTGGATGGGAAAACTCGATGTGGATAGTTAAGCAGTATCTATGTCAGTAATTGTAATAATAATATTCTTCATCATATGAGGAGTGGGAATGTAAGCTACATATTTCTATAGTAATTTATTAAACATGCGTTGTTAAATGACGTCACACACAATAATCCCCTATTTTATTAGGATTATGTCTTGGGAAAATAAAAAGATCCATCTTCAATAGGTATTATTTTAAGGCCAATAATCCTTTAGGATATATCCACTATGAATTTTGGGATCCTTTTAGGACTTCCTCTCAAGGTGGAGGCTAATAATTTAGGACCTTAATTGATCAATTCTCCTAGAAAGTGTGGGTTTACATTCCTTAAAACAATTCTGTTGATTTTGAAACATTTAAAACATGAAAATCCCTTTTTGAAAATAAAATTGGAAGAAAGATTAATTCCATGAGAATATATAGTGGTTTAGAATAATTTCATCCTAATTTATATATTTTTTTGAATACAAGGGCCATAGTCAGACACCTTACTATTAGGGAAACTTCTTATCAGAATGGGTTATCTGAGTGAATGAACATCACTATACTAAAGTGGGATTGAATCATACATGCATGCTTGAGCCTATCAAAAATATTCTGGGATGATAAAAAACTACTTACATGTATATAATTAATATATTTCCTTTATCTTAAAATTAGTATAACACTCTGATGAAATTATGATATAACTAACCCTTTTATTATAATCACTTGAGATTAATTATTAGAATAACTTATGACTATTTTTAAATCGATAAAATTGAGGAGAGATCCCTTAAATTTATTTTATTTGGTTATCTTGAAGGGGATAATGGGTAAAAAATATGGTCTTATAATATATGTTAAAAAATGTATAACAATTTGGGATGTTATCTTCTATATACACTCTTCTCCTAAAAATAAGTCTTTCAATGATGATAGAGATTATACATATCAATTTTAGAGTGTTATGATTGGTACTCAAGCCCAGTTTGAGGCTCCCATTGAGCCTTTTCCACCGAAACCTCATCCAAAAACCCAACCTCATTCCAACTCAAATATCTAGTCAGATAGTGAGCCTTCAGATGCTCTGGTGACTACAATCTTACTAATAACATATCAAGGAGGGGAATTAGGAATTGTTCTCTATTTGGAAAATATGATATGGCCTCATTTGAATTCCACATTTCATATGATATTATTGATGATGATACTAAAACATAAAAGCAATTTGTTAATGATAGAGATTCCATGCATTGGATCAATTCTATGGGTGATGAAATAAATTTATTAAAGAGAAACTATAGATGGTCTATTATGAATAAACCACACAATTCTAAGGAAATTAGATGTAAATATATATTCAAAAGAAATAAAGATAATACTATATATCGGAAAATTAAATATAATTCAAAATTGGTGTCCAATTTATTCCTTCAATTATAGGTGATTGACTACTCTAAAATATTTTATCCTATTATAAAACACTCATCTATCCATTTTTTTCTTTCTTTTATAGCTTATCATATTTTTCATATTGAGTATATTAATGTTAAAATTTATTTTATTCATAGTGAAATTGGTTAGAAATTGTGTATTAATCCTCCTAAAGATAACATGGTTGAGTTCAAAACAATCTGGTCATTCTTTTTATATAATCCTTTATATGGTTTAAAATAGGCTTGAAGTTAATGGTATAGGAAATTTTACACATTCATACTTTATAAAAATTTTAGTAAGAGAAAATATGATGTATGTGTGTATTTTAAATTAGTTAAAATTTGCATGCTTTACCCACTACATTATTTTAATGCTATTTCAGTCATTTTCAAGGCCAAAAAATTCATAATTTATTATAAATCACAATTGAGTAATTCCATTGAAATGAAATATTTATATGAATACAAAGAGATTGTTGGAATGAAAATTATTAAAGATAGAAATAAAAGGATGTTATATCCATCTTAGCATGCTTACATTTTGAAATCCCTTTAGAGATACCTGCTTGAGTCCACTAAGCCAATTAGTATGAATTTTAAATAGAAAATTATAATTTCACTATCATAATCACATGTTACTAATGTAAATGTTGAGTACATGCATAAAATTCCCTATGTTAACATTTTTGGAAACTTCCTGAACAACATTAATTTTAACCAAACCTAATGTGACCTTTACAATCTACACCATTAGAAAATTCGTGGCCAACCCAGGAAAACCACATTTGAATTCCATTAAATGGACCCTTATATACAATTACACTCATCCAAATTATCTTTAAGATATGGTAGAAATATTGATACTTTGCGATAGGGGTACATTTATTTTGATGCATGTTGAATATTTTTATCACTTAGTTATTGTTTTAGAAATTGAAAATTATTAATCAATGTGATTAATATGGGCATTTTCAAGGAAATTATTAACAATCACAATGTACATGCAATGATGCCTCCAATTTATGGTTAATAAAATCAATCCATGCTTCTTGCTTTATCATGGGTGTGTATATCAATGGTGGGTGGAGGTTTACTTTACCTTTTGAATCCTAGAGATAATGCTTCATCATAACCGTCTAAAAGGCTCTATAATCTATTCTAGTTACTTGAAATACAATTTCATTCAATAATCAAATAGTATAATTACACTCTTCATGGGATAATGAATAGTAAATCAATGTTTTATTATTTTTTTATTTTTAAAATTTAGAATTTATATTATAAATTTACCCTAATATCATCCCAAATTAGTTCATTCATCGTAATCACAACATAATCTAATGAATCTAAATCAATTAACATGTTTATTCATGTTTTTAAACTAATGAAAATTAATGAAAATGGACTTTTTTGTTGTAAACATGTTATCTATGTGAATTCCATCCAACATGGAATTTTATGCCTTTACATCCCACCTTAATTTTTTTGTTTAGACTATAAATATACGATGAAACTATTTTTTCTCTGGAATAGGCTGTTTACCTTATACCATTTCCTTGATTTCAACATTCTAAATAAATTATTCTTCATTATTTATAGCATCAACATGTGGATAACCTATTTTTCCCCAAGATTGGGAGCATCAGCCTATGGAGAGACCTGTTGTTCCTTAGGATTATGAGCATCGACATGTGGGTAATCCATTTTTTTAATAAGTTGAACATTTAATTTAGATTATATAAATTTAGTATTGAATACATAATACTATTAAGTAAAAAAATTTATATTAACAAAACATTAACCTAATTATTGAACACTCTCTCTTTTTCTTTTATGTTTTAAGAGATTTAACACCTTGATCGAGTACCCAAATCCTCTCATTGTGGTCTTCCATGACATAAAAGTCCCTATCTACAATGGAAAAACCATGAAATTATTGATAAATACCAATAAAAGGGACATCCTCAGTTGAATTAAAATCTATCCCTGTATTGGTTTTGGTGAATAATAGAAAAAGTGAACACTTTATGTTTTCAGGACCCAGGATATAATATACCTTCATGACCCAACCCTCCAGGACCCCACATAGGTTGGTAGTAATCCAATCATGACACACCAAGCTCACCTCTAATAGGAAAGGGGCTCGTGACAAGTACCGAGTCGACATATAAATAAAATGGGAGTCCTTATCCAAAAGTACGTGTATGCACTCAAACAACAAGCTCCATGAAATAGTGTAGAGATATAGAAATAACTGAAACATCAAGAGTGAAAACCATGAATGAAACAACCTATAGAAAATACCTGAAAGTACTAAATTATAATACAATAGTCATAAAGGGGAAAAATACATGACCAAAAAAATAGAGGTCCAAAAATTAAAAAAATTAGAAAAAGGGAAAGATTGTATAGATCCTAACTCACACTCTCCATGGAAACCATCAAACATGGTATGAACCTATAAGTACTGCTATACTCCATTAAAGTCAACATTGATCTTTCTATCACCCACATAATGCATATAACATGTGAGAAAAACTCATACAAGGGAAAGTATATACATACCCAGTAGGACAACCCAATAAACCAAAACAAATAAATAAAAAGAAGCAAAAATAGTCAACTTAGCCCATAAATAAAGAGAGTAAAGAGGAACCCAATAGATAGGATCAAAAGAAACCGAAGAGAGAGAGAGGGAGAGAAATGGGATCTCTATCTCCACAGCTAAGTTAAGATTGATGATTCTACTTGAAACACTAAAAGTCCAACTTTGATTCCCTGCATCACATGAAACTACAAAAGAATATGTGTGGAGGGCCCACCCCATTCCATTGCACTTAATAGTTAAGGTGGAACTATATTTAGTGGAGGAAAATATCCTCACAAAATTTCAAATACAGGGGTACCATTCAATAGATAGAGGATACAAACCCTCTATAGTATCGAAGGGGTATCGACTCTTCCTATGAAAATAGTATGGAGGACATGTGAAATAGCGTAATAGGGGGTACCGACCCCAGTAACACTTTAATAAACACACACAATCACTTCCACAAGATAAGAATCACGAAAGGAATAATCCTTCTCATATTTTCTCATGTTGTATGTATGATTCCATAAAAAGTCCATGATTGCATCCTACATGAAAAACCATTAAGGATAGGATGCACACAGAACGAAATTTGAGTTCTAAAGATGGTGATAAAAAAGGTAGTTGTACATGGAAAAAGTACATGGTGTGTACTAGCTATACATTATGTGTCATGGATGCCTTGTGTATGTCCATGTCTTTTGGACCGTACCCCAATACCTTTTCTCATGCTTGTGTACTCTGGTTATGGCCATGTACACTAGCTATGTCCGGATACCCTTTTCATGTTTCAGTACACAGTTATACTAGTGTACCCTAGTCATGCCCATGTACTTGACTATGTTAATGCCTATATACCCTAGGGTATGAACTAATATGAAAAAAATGGGTTACATGACATGTGATATTTAACTCCTCCTAAAACCATAGTCACAATATCAAGGGGACTACACAGTGTGTGTTATTTTCAATACATGTTGTGAATGTTAATAATTTATAGAAACATATGAACTCTTTATGAATTTTCCCACACATAAACTACCACTAGATCTACTAAGGAACATGTATCATGGGTTAATAGCACCAAATCCATCATCGGTGGTCAGATTACAGCCACCCAAACAATGTGTGAATCATTTTCACCACACGGTTCCATTGCATATACCTCTCATGGATGAAAACCCAAAATCCGTCCTCTTATCCATGTCTCCAAAACCTGAAACCTTCATTTCATGATGAACCAAGTGCAAAACTATGATCTCCAACTGATTTGTGCAACCACAAAAAATATGTTGAATTGATTGTTCTTGAATCTCACCCTATAATTTCGTAATGTGGTCCCCTGGGTCAACAATGAAAAACAGGATTAACAGTGGTGGTAAAAGAACAACAATGAACTGAGAATCATCATTGTCCATTTTGATCCCATCTAATAATAACATAAAGTGAAAAAAATGGTTGAAATAATGTTTACATGAGATATAAATAAAAATGTTTATGGAGACTATTTAACTGGGCTCATGTGAAAAACTCAAATAAAAAATAATTAAATAGGGTATGAAATCCATTATTTTCAAATAAATAAAGGGAAAAATTTAGGAAACAATATGCCCTACCTTGAGTTTTGATTGATCATTGATGAATATTGTCTATGTATTTTTTTATTGGTGGTATCCAAGAACTGCTTTTTCAAAGACTAATCTGTGGAAGAATGATTGTCATTCCTTGATCTGTTTTCAATCATCAATGGTTATCCTCCTTGAATGTGATCTAATCTCGTAGGGTTATGTAGCTAACACTCAAGCTTTTTCATAATGAGGATTATAAATAGTTTGGTTTGGGTTTTACTCCATTTAAGTGAATTAATTAATTAATTAAATTATTCACTTAATTAACCTTCTAATAGTTGTCATCAATCTAATTCTTGATGCCGACCAACTTTATGTCACACCTAGGGTAAAAAACATGTTATGGAAAAAACCCTGGTATCATATTTTCCACATGAGGTCCTGATCAGTGGTAAAACTATTTATCATTGAAAAAAAATTCCACATGTTTTAATATATATTATTTTTTTAATATATTAATTATAGGGTCCTGTGATAGGCAAACAGAACACTGAATATGAATACAGTTCCAGAGATAAACATTGAATTATTAAAGTTACTAAATCAATGAAACTATATTTTCTACATTCCACCCTCCTTTAAGGATTTTACCCTAAAAATCATAATGTATATGAAATAGAGGGGGTACTAAGCCTGCATCTGGATCTCTCTCTCTCTCCTAAGAGATATCTTGCATGCTCCTATCAAGCAAAAACATCCGAACCAAAGGGATGGTCCATCAATGTAGGATTGTCCTACTAATTACTGATCTCCATCAAGTACTCTTTGAAGGTGGCTCTATCCTTGATGTCCAGCTCACTCTAATCAATAATGTGCATTGGGTAATGCATGTATCTCATTAGTTGCAACACATGGAATACCTCATACACTCGTTCCAACTATGGGGGTAAGGATAAGTGGTAAGAAACCTCACCAACACTCCATAAGATATGGAATGTCCCGATGAACATTTCGGATAACGTGCTTCCCAGGACAAATCTCTACAATCCTCATTATGGGGAGACTCTTAAAAAAATCATCTCCCACATCGAACTCTAAAGCTCTATGGAATTGATCAACATTATATTTTTGTTAGATATGGGATATTATCATATTCTCATGGATCACCTTTACCTTATCTTTCATTCCCACAACTAACTCAAGCCCGATAAGACACGTCTCACTAATCTTAGTCCAACATAAGGTTAACCTGATGGGTCCCCTGTACAGGGCCTCAAAAGGTGTAATTTGAATAGTAGACTGATTTTTTTTGTTAAATGAAAAAACCATCAATGGAAATTTATTCTCCTAACTCCATTAAAAGTCTAGGACACATGATATTAGAATGTCCTCTAACACCCGGAAGGTTAGCTCAGTCTGTTTAGGGGTGAAACATTGTTCTAATCTATAATTGGGACCCAAATGATTCTTGGAAACCCCTCTAAAATCATGATGTGAACTGATCATTGTGTTTTTATATTATCATCATGGGTACCCCATGAATCCTGATTACCTACCACATATACAACTGCCCTAAAATCTTGACCAAACTCTTCTCCCTGATGTAAATAATTTGTGAAATCATGGTATGTTAGTAAATAATTAACCATATAGCATAATTTCTTCTCACTGTCCACAAAATTACCATAAAAAATCCAATAATATTTCTTAGCAATTCTATTCTGAGATATCAAGAGGTTGAATCAAACCTGACGGGAGATGATATTCATCCTTTACCTCCTAACATGTGAGACATCGAGAAACAAACATGGCCATACTTAGCCTCATGACATCGCAAGAAAATCACCACTGAAGGATCTTGTACATATTATCCAGACCTGGATGTAAAACCAGGGGAGAATTATGGTACTCTATCAATATCTTATAGTGAAACATGATTAAAACCATCATAAATCCTCAGAAAAGGATGACGTGTACCCATCCATAAAAAAAAATCTATCCATTGTATGTTCTGAGGATATCTGGTGGCATTGAACCTCATAGTCTATGTCTCCCAATTGAGCCTATCTCACATGATGAAGAAGTAGTAGAGTAAGCACCATCAATAAAAGATAATATGCACCATTTTCCTCCACTAGGGTCAACTATAAAGAGACCAACAACTCAAAATCATCCTCCACCAAGAAAGAATGCAACTTCTTATTAAGAAAATATACCACAACATTTCCCTTACCTAGAGTATAGAATATTTCAAATTCATAGTATTTTAATAACTCCAACCAATTCATATATCATATGATTATATCCTTATTAGAGGAGATAAACCTAAGACTTTTATTTTTTGAATAAATAAAACAATGACCACACAAAAGATAATGCCTCCACATCTTAAAAGTAAAAATTACTTTTGTTAACTCTAATTCATTGGTCATATAATTCTTCTCATTAGGTATCAACTGCATTGACCCATAAGTGACCAATTTCTACCTCTTCATCAATACACAATTAATCCTAGCTTTAGAAGCATCAAAAAACACCACATATTCATCACCCCACCATTGGTAGTCTAAAAAAAAGAGCATTGGTCATCCTCTACCGCAAATAATTGAAGGATCCTTGACACTACTCAATACAAGTAAACATATACACCTTCAAAATCAAGTTAGTAAAAGGGGATACACTCCTAGATAATTATACCACAAACCAGCTAAAATACTCCAATAAACCGAGAAAACTATAAAACCTAGAGACGCACTTGGGTAGTTCCAAAGAAATAATTGAATAAATCTTAATGAGATACATAGATCAACCATGCTTAGAGTGACATTCCCCATAAAGTGAATCTCATGGATCCAAAACTGACACTTAAAGAGATTAATGTATAGTTGGTTATTTTAGAGTAAGTCTAGGTCTAACCTAAAATGGTATACATGCCCCTTTTCTGAAATATAGTACATGAGAATATCATAAATGATGAAAAATATGAATCATACCAAGTATGAATTGAAGATCTATTTAGTAAAAGATATTCACATAGAGGGGAAATTAGTCACATTGAAAAACATCATCAGGAACTCATAGTGAATATTGTGATATCAGAATGTTATATTTAGAATATAATCCTCATGAACCCTCAACTGATGGTAGTCAGACCAGTAAATGATCTCTAAAATCTAAATCACACCTTTCAACATGAAAAAAAGTCATAAATACCAAACACGGGTACTTGACCTTGATTTTTACCTGATTCAGGTGATAATAGAAAACTCAAAGCCTCAAGATACTATTCAATTTTTTCACAAACCAAACTGTAGCTTCCATGGGTGAAACACTAGTTCTGATAAAACTTTTCTCTCAATGATCTTCCAACTTCATGATTGGATCCTAAAGATCGGTAAGGTCCATATAATATACTTTAGAAGATATCAATTTGGTATTTAGGTGAAAATCAATGCATAATTCAATTTCTCACCTCATAGCTAGTCCTAAAATATATTTATGGAAGACATCCATATAATCCTCAACTAATTATGGAATCCAGATGCATATAAATCCCAATACTCCAAGGGAAAAACTCTCTAATTGATGAGTGATAGTTTAAAAATACATTCTCGCAAAACCTACCTGCTTATTCATAATATTTCTATTTCCTATAAAGAAGAATCTCATCCCATATGTATGAATTCAAATAACCCTACAATGATGAAAAAATATCTGATCACACACCATAGATAACTATTCCAAATCTAGAATGACATCATAATATTTCATCTTGATGACTAATAGGTCCCATGATAAACTCTTTTCACTGAGCTCTAGTAAGTACTATTTTAAGATGTTCAATAAAAAATAATTGCTTCTTGTAAGAATTTCTATCCATAACCATTATGATAAAGAGTCAATTGGATGATCTAAATATCTCACAATGGTTTTGGAGATGATGGGATGACTTGAACCCATATCTATAAGCATTGGATCTAAAGTACACAATAAATAGGGAATACCTCAAATCATCCCATGATTAGTTTGATCATATCCCTCTATATCCTATAATTTCTCATGCCCACAACCACAAGACCTCTGATCTAAGCATATGAAACATAGACTTGGTGGTGGGAGTAGATAATAGAAACATCTTCAACCTTCAACTCCACCATCTAGAACTCCACCTAATCCTCTATCATCACAACCTCCCTAGGGCTGCTCTAAATATGCCTAAGATATCCCTATTCATGGTTCTACCTCTACTGTGGAAGTCTATCCACTAAATATATTATTTCTTTAGCATTTCAGTTATAAAAATCATGAGACGGATAAATTCACCCATCATAATCATAACAGTATCCCACTCTTGGATAAATGGACCCCCTATATGATCCATATTCCATAGATATATATGTTCATGTTTGGGAATGGGGAAGTCGTCAACAGCAAGACCCTGATGACTATTTCCTACTACTATTATTGATGAATCATCCCCATAATTTCCACTATTGGCTCCCCACACCTTTTATCCCTCAGCTAAGAAGTCATCATAATCCAAATCCGGCTCTAGAACTTGAGTATATGTGGTCATTCATAAGGATACAATGATAAAATGTATGTCTATATAAATGAACTCCTCAAACGTACTATCCAATATGTATCCATATCAACCCATATCAAGGGAGTAACACGTGAGATCGATAAAACTTGTTGAATAATAAAAAAAACTAACATATCACCCTGCTACAACTCAAGAATCTCTTAAATCCACATAGAGCACATAATTTAATGGGTATTACTCATTGTGGAAAAATTACTAGAAGTCTAACCACGATAGAATCACTTGATCTTTAGTTTAGGTAATAAGACACCTCCAGAATCCTACTTCTCCATGAATAAGGTTAACTATAAGTGAAGACATCTGATCAGTTAGAGTTTGAACTAGCCTAAAGACTCATACCACCACCTTGAGCCAATACTACACTGCCCAAGGGTCGAGATCACTTTGAAAACTCTATCACTAGAACTCGTGTAACAAATTAACCCTGTATGCGTTTTCATCATAACATTTTGAAACTATTGATTTATCAATAATAGATAACACCACTCTATGAATGTAAAAAGACTCAATAAAAAATTATGCATGAACCATTGATTACTTGCAACCGATGCCTTGATATACTGAGTTGGCATATAGCTCGTTAGATTTCTGGTGTATGGATACAATATTCATCGCTCAAATACTGGATTCTCCAGACTGAGAGTTGAACTCAAGACACTCCAAACCCATATCCCTAAATTCCCAAACTAATCCTCAAAACAAGGTCCATATCCAAACACTAACATAGGGAAACCCATCTTTCATACCACTCTGTCATAAATCAACCCATCAGGACCTTAAATGGGATAGAAATAAGATGAGAGTGGCACCCTGAGATAGCCTCCAATGGTCAAGGGGCTATAAATAAGCATTGAGTAGCCATATAATTGAAAATGGGGGCATTTTCCAAAAGTACATATACACACACAATATGATCCATAAAAATAATGTAGGAATATAGGAATAACTAAAACATTCAGAGTGTAAATCATGTATTCAACAAACACTATGAAATACATCAAGGTAAAATAGTGTAATAAAAATACATAAAGTGTAAAAATACATGACCAACCAGAATAGTGATTCAAACCTGACAAAAATTGGAAAAATAAAATACTGGAGATATCCCAACTCATAATATCTAAGGAAAACCACTTAACAATATCATCCCCTCCAAGTACTACTATTATCCTTCAAAGTCACCACTAATCTATCTATTTTCTATATAAAACACAATTCATGAAAGAAAATATCATGTAGGGATGAGTATATAATTACCCATTAGGATGAACTTAAAACCAAAATGAAGCAATATAAAGAAGAAATAACAGTTATCTTAACCCATAATGTAAGAGGTTAAAGAGGAACCCAATAGATACACACAAAAGAAACCCATGTGAGAGATAAAGGGGATCTACATCTCCACAACCAAGATAAAAATGATGATTTGGACTATGGCTCTAAAATTATATCTATAATTCATAGTCTCACACTCAACTGCATAATATTTAATGTGGATGTAAAACACCACACCACTATGCTCCACTGCCTAGGGGGAACTATCTCCAGTAGAGGACCTACTCCCTATTAGAGCTCAAATACTTGGGGTACCACTATATAGATAGAGGAATCTCACCTTCATTAGTATAGATGGTTGTACTGATTATACCTATGTAAAGAGTATAGGGGATCCACACCCTACTACAATAGGGGGTACCGACCCTAGAAACCCTTTGATAAACACACCAAATCACTACCACTGGATAAGTTTCAATGAAGAAAGCATCCCACTCATAACTATTCATGTCATATCTTTTATTCCATAATGAAATCCACCATCAAGTCCAATATGGAAAACCACCCAATATATGCTAATTAGAGGCCTGAATATAAGTCCCAAACAAGTAGATACACAAGGAAGTGGTCCTTGAGAAAAAGTACATCGTGTCTATAGAATATACATGTCATGTATTGGATACCCAGGTTAGGATCATGTCATCTAGAGTATTCTTGTGTACCTAAACCTGAGTCTGTCTTCTCTGGGCGTGCTCATGTACGTTGGGATTTTTCTGGAATCCTGGTTGTATCTGAGTATATGGTAATTCCCATGTACTCTGACTGTGCCCACGAACATGATTGTGACCATGCCTGTGTACCCCTATGGTCCATCCTAAGCCACCAACATTAGGTGACACATCGTGTATGGGTCATACAGGGTGTGTGATATTTAACATCACTTGAACCCCTAGTCACCACATCCAGGGGAATACACGATATGTGCTCTCTGCACTACACACCATGTATGCCAATATTTTATATATTACAACTAACTCTTTATACGTCTCAACTAAAATTCCACTTCCACTAGATTTTCCTCAAAATACACTAATGAGATCAGATCTAGGATTGACCGTGCTCGATCCATCATTGATGTATAGATTCTAGCCACTAGAACTACAAGAGGATTACTCACATTTTACGACATCGATGTATCCCCTTTCCCATGGATGAAATACCATAATTTGGACATTGATATATGTAACCAACACCAACATCCCACATCGCATCATGATCCAATCTCAAAATTCTGGTCTCCAACTCGTTCATGAATCTACCACAAATTTAGGGTTCGATCACACTCAAATCTGGATGGGAAATGTTGAATAATGTACCCAAGTATCAATGGAAATAAATGTGGAAAATGGTGATGAGAAAAGCATAAAAATTAAGTGAGAATCATTATTGGTAGATATAATCCCAGTTAATGATCACATAAATTAAAAACATGGATGAAATCATGTGTGTCAGAGATATAAATAAATATGTTTACGAACACTATTTAACTAGGATCATGTGAAGAAAAAAAGGGCGTAAATGCATTAAATAACCAGACCAAGCTTGATTTCGGATCAATCACTGATGAAAAACATTTTTATGCCATTGTTTTTTTTGAGATAAAGGATCTTCGTTGTCAATGTAAAATCCTTTAAATAATGATCACTACTCCCCAATCCACTATCATTTATCAACAGAACACCAATATATATCCTCTTTAAAATTCCATGGCTATAAAAATAACCCTAAGTATTTTCTATAACGAGGATCATAAAGAGGATGGTTAGGGTTTTATGGAATTTAAGTGAATTGATTAAATTAATCAATTAATCATTTAATGTACCCGACAATGGCTGTCATCAACTGAATTCCTAATACTGAACAACTTTATATCAATCCTAGGGTACAAGCCACATTCTAGGAACATCTAAGTTCATATATTTTACAAACATGATCCTAATAAATGTGAAACCCGTTTCTTTTTAAAATAATCATATTCTGGTTTTAATAAATATAAATATTTTTAATATATTAAATCTGGGGTCCTATGATACCCAAACACAAAGTTGACACTGAGGAAAAATAGAGAGATATACATAGAAATATTCAAACTACTAAACCAATGAAACAGTATTTTTTACAAATACTTATACTGAATATGATTCCATTATAAATGGTCTGTCCTTATACCCTTCCGTACTAAAATCTAATTTCATGAATCTTGATTCATCAATTTTAAGTAAAATATTATCAACCCCAATTAGATTGAAAAATTGAAAATTGGAATGTTGTATATTCCACCTCCCATGTTTTTTAATGATTTGAAAGTATGAAATATTCATATAAATTAGATTTATATCCTTGGTACCAAATACATGCATTGATTTCACCATAAGAGTGAATCCACTATTTTCCTTGAAACACTATTCATCAAGTTTCTTTGTATAAAACATTTAATAATTAATTATATAACTATTCTAAGATAATTTATACACACATGGTCCCCTTGATAGATATTATTATTTTTCTTAAATTGAATTCAAATTTGTTGATGGATTATAAAGACACAGTCTTGACAAACATGAATATTACATAACTTTTTTAGAATGCTTAAAACATTATACAAATAGACACCAAATACTGTACTAGTCTATTTTCTTTGGAAACATGGAAACATAAACACTGATACATAAGTGAGCTACATTATTTCCACAAATATATTCTTGACTAACACTCTTCTTAGACACATCAAACATAATACATATCTTTATAACATGGGGAAGGAAACATTAAAAGTTGGGAGATCAAATGCTTAGTAAGGGTAAAAATGGGATATATGTAAGCATCATCATGAGCATAAGGGTATGATAACATGATCATGAAAATATAAGGTCATACCCTACATAAAAAAATATCATATAAGTTAATCATGGAATAAATATTGGTAGTTTATAAAACATTAAACATAAGTAAATAAAAAATATAATCCGTAAAAGCAAAACATATGAATAAAACATTGAATTGCGGAAAACACATAATCATATAATATGATTTCTATAGTATCAAATTCATCACTTCAAATACCATATTAGTATTATGGGTTCACTCCACATACCATATTGGTAGTCAGGGTTCACTCCCATTACCATCTTAGAAGCATGAGTTCACTCCTCATACCATATTGATAGTCATGGTTTACTCCTATGACTATATTAGTAGTCATGGTTCATCCCCAAGACTATATTAGTCTATCACATGAGATATAAATATTTAACCAATGAAATGGAAGGATATATATGTCCCAACCAACTCATAATGAAATCATACATACTTGTTCCACAAGATCATAAATAACCATATCATAACCCATGAAATGAAATGGGTATTATAATGAAATTCTAATCACTTGCCCAATGCATTGGATGGAGATATATGTTCCACCCACCTCATAATGAAATCATACATACTTTTTCCACAATATCATAAATAACCATATCATAACCCATGAAATGAAATTGGTTATGATATAAATATGTATCCAATGAATTGGAGGGAGATATAGGTCCCACCAATCTCATAATGAAATCATAAATACTTTTTCTAAAAGATCATAAATAACCATATAATAACCCATGAAATTAAATGGGTATTATAAACATGTAATCATATCATAACCTATGTAAAAGTATTGGTTTCATAACCATTTAATTATAAACATTACCCATGAAAAAATAGGGTTTCAAAATCATATAACTTGTGAAATAGAAACATGTTTCATCAACATCATGCCATTAAAACATAATACATTCAGATAAATAATATGAATGAAAACATTGAATAATTTTCCCATAAATTAATTAGTAACACCAATTAATTTTATCTTATATGGGAAATAATTTTGAAAGATCTTTTAAAAACATTTCTTGAAGAAAATATCCTTTCTTCTTTGAAAAATGCTTTTTAAAACATAAATACTATTGAAAACCTGTTTCTTTGGAAATATATTTTTTAAAAAATATAAAATAAGAATTTAAAACTATAAAAAGTTTTTAAAATCCATTTTTCTTTTAAAAATGTATTCAAATATCTTTTGAAAACATTTTTTTAAACATGGTTTTTGAATGTAATTGATTTTCGACTGAAGAGAAGGACAATCAGATTTTACTTAAAACATTATCTTAAGTAACAAAGAGTAGAAAATGGTACTAATACATGAGGATATCTTGAATAACCTATGTATAATAAAATCAATGAGTGTTATTGAGATATGTATTATGATATATCATTAATTTAATCATAATCATAAACAATATCGAAAAGTGATGACATTGTTTCAATAAACTCTTATCACTTGGTAACTTGGTATCATAATCTCCATGAAAGAAAATGAAAGTTCATGAATATTAAAATATCATGTAAATAATGAGATTCATGATATAAAATTTGAAAGTCTCCTCAGAAAATAATGTAGGTGGATAATAAAACACGTTTCTCAAAGAAGAAAAATTGAGACAAAACCTTCTTACATATTTGGTTACTCCTGAAACATAAACATCATGAAAGAGATATCATAGAGTGGATATATAGGTACCCATAATTTTTAAAAAAATAATAATATAAAACATTAATTTGAATTATATAAACCACACAAAATAAAAGAGTGGTGAACATGGCATGTATCTCACGTATATAAAAAGTGATATGGAATTCCCTTACCTTGTTTCTTGAATCTCATCGCACACATTCAAACCACATTTATAATAAATATAAATTTATTATAAATCTTTTAAGGAACCATATTATTATATCTAATTCCATATATGGTTTGATTATGACTTTATATTACCCACTTGATATCCATTCTATGTTATGGCTTCATTTCAGGTAATATTCACTTTGTTCTATACATGTGTCTTAATTTGTTATATCTTTAGTAATTATACTTATATAAAAATTTCAAAATTGAAAATAATGATATAAATATAATTTATATTCAGTATATTCTTATTATAATAATATATAGTATATATAAGTGTGAAACGGAATGCACCGTTCATGGAGACAGTCGGTCGTACGTACACATGAACGCTATTTCTGTTTAATTGTCGTGTTGAAAGAAAGAAAGTAAAAGATATATATATATATATATCATTATTAAATTATATTTATTATATCATATATATAATATATATTCATCAAAACCATCTTTAATACATTCCATGTATTGTGGGAATGAATCACATCACTTTTAGGGGGCGATAGTCCACACTTCAACAAATGAAATTATCGCATTTACACCAAATAGAAAGTAAAATTATATGTGTTGTAAAATTAATAAATAAGATTAGAGAAATAATAAATATAATATATTACATATATAAATATAGTTTCTATCATAATTTTCACCATGAAAGGTGGTAAATGAAAAAATGAATGATTATCATTTAGTGAGGTGGTCGTTCACCATACACATAAACAGTATGTTCATTACCCATTAGATGAAAGTGTGTGTAAGTGTGTATATAAAACATAGAATAAAAACATAATAGTATATTTAATATACTATTTTACTTATAAAATCATGGAATAAAGAGATTGGAGGGGGTGGAGAAAGAAAATAAAAGAAAGGATCTTGAGAGAAGACATTACTTCTTAATCAGGTAACTCTTTTTGGTTTGTGCCAAAAAGGATTCCTTGGAATAATTTATTACCAAAGGGATTATTCATGGACGAAGGGTGGTAATTTGGGGAGCGATTTTGGAAGCGATATTTTGATCCAATGATATTGATAGGTGTGAGGATATGGGAGAAAAGGACCCCTTTTTATAGTGGAGGAGGAGTGACACTCTTGTAAATATTTGAGGAGAGAATTAAACCCATGATTTTTATGTTAAATGTGGATAAAATAATAGTCCAATGTTTATAAAAGAGTTTATAGGTTCTAAATATTTCCATGAAATGGATTTTGGATTAGTTTCTAGTTCATTTAGGCCCTTAAGATTATGTTTTAGTCCATAGTTAAGCATAATTTTACATTAATCTATGTAACTAATTTTTATTACATTCACTAATATTTTTGATAAAAAAACTAAGTTAAAATTATTATAAATTATTTATTATTATGATTAAAAATATTTAATACATTTTTCCAAATTTCAATCACATAAATGACAAAAATTAATTTAAATTTAATCCTACAGTCAGGTCGACAATGTGAGTTTTTAAAATAAAAATGTTCAAATGTTTTCCATGTTTTTATATCAAATTTCAATGTGAAATTGGTTAAAATGACCTAAATTTGATTAATTGATAAAAATATTATCTAATTAAAATTTTAAACCAATTTAAAATATGATTTATCCTTATATATAAATTAGATGAAATAGTAATTTTGAATTAAAATCCAATATTTTTCACTATTCAACCAAAAATTTAGTTTCTCAAAAAAAATCTCAAAAACTTTCTCTAAGATAATTTATACATTATAAATTAAAAAAATAAGTTTATTTTATAAAATCATATTTTTAAATCTGTATAAAATTAATTTTATTATTTTTCAAAGGACATTAAAAGAAGTTCGTTTGAGAAAAAAATATTTTTAAGAATATAAGGACTTTACCAAAAATTATATCTTTAATTATAAATATGTTTTATTTATATAAAAAAATTATAAACAATATTTGAAAAGTATTTATTACTATTCAAATAACTTAGTTTTATTTGTAGTTTATAATTATGTCATTTAAATAATTATAATAGTAAAATGAGGTTTTATAAAAACAATAGTGTTGTGAGTAACATATTCCAAGTCAGTGCAGTGTGTAACATATGAATAGTTCATGTTATATGTAATGTGTGAAAAGTTAGTTTCATGTGAAAAGAATTTTTTCCATAGTGAATTTCAATAAATAAATGAAAATTTAATTTATTCAAGAAAAACAGGTCCATCAAAACTAAGGGTGTTACATTCTACCCCCTTAAAAAAATTATCCCTTGAAATTCATCATTTGCGTAAAAAAATAAGGATACATTTACATCATCATACCCTCAAGTTCCCATGTAGCTTCCTCTAAATAGTGATTTCTCCAAAAAAATCACCAGGTGATTGGTCTTGTTTTATAGAACATTCTCTGATCGGTCCAGAATTTCAACTGGTTGTTCTTTGTAAAGAAGATCACGCTCCATCGGTATGACCTAAAAGTTCAGTACATGTGAACGGTCAAGTATGTACTTAACCAGGAGATATAAATGGAACACATCATATACTTGAGAGATACATGGACTAATTACAAATAAAAAGGCTATTGTCCCGATACGATCAAGAATCTCAAAGGGACCGATATACCTAGGGATTGGTTTCCATTTCTACCTGAATCTCATAACTTTATTCTAAAGTGTTATTAGTAGAAACACCTTTTAACCAACTTAAAATTATATATCATTCTGATAGTTATCATCATAACTTGTATACTTAATTTTATCTTCCTTGATATACTTTTGAATTGTTCTAACCTTATCGACCATTTCTTCAGTGATCTCAGGTCCCGATAGCTTTCTTTCTCCAACCTCATCCCAACATGTTGAATCTATATTTTTCTTCCCATAAAGGGATTTATAATGTTACATCTTAATACTTGATTTAAAGATATTTTTGTATGAAAAATCAACTATATAAAGGAATTTATCCCAACCACCTTTTAAATATAGCGAATAAGATCTCAACATACATCTAGGGTTTGAATTGTTCTTGAAGTTTGACCATCTATTTGAGGATGATAAGTAGTGACGAAACTCAATTTTGTATCATGTTCTTTGTGAAGACTTCTCCAAAACATTGAGGTAATCCTCAAATCCATATATAATAAAATATAATTTGGTACACCATGAAACCTTACCAATTCCTTAATGTATGTACTTGAAATCTTATCTAGAGAGAATTCTTATCTAATAGTGATGAAGTGTGCTTAATTAGTAAGGTGATCTACTAACACCCATATAACATTAAAACCTTTAGAGGGTTTGGGCAGTCCAATGATTAAATCCATAGTGATGTTCTCCCATTTCCATTCTGGTATGGGAAATGGATGCAACACCCCCTTTGACTTTTGTCTTTCAGCCTTAACATGTGGGTATAACATGCATCGAGATAATAAATTTGAAATGTCCCTCTTCAGACAATCCCACCAGAAGTATTCTTTAAAATACCTAGACATATTCTTACTTCCAGGATGAATATGCAATGAAGAACTATGAGCTTCCTATAATAGATCCTTCTTCAAATCTGGTATGGAAGGAGCACATGCACGATTCTTGTACCTTATCCTTATATTCTGATCAAGGTTAAAATGAGAAACATTTATGAATTTCTTTTCTATATATAAATATTCTTTCTATGCCTCCTTAAAATTCACTTGGATAGATGGTTGAACATTAATTTGAGGAAGATATGATTTTACCCCTTTCTTTATGATTTCTAGATTTATCCATTACAAATATGGAAATATTAGGTATTTTGTGATCCTCATCATTGATAATATAGAACAACCCTTTTGACTCAAAGAATCATCCACCTTCTTCTCCTTACTAGGGTGGTAATATATTGAGAAGTCATATTACTTTATCAACTCTAACCATCTTCTCTAGCACATGTTTAACTCCTTCAGTATAAATATATATTTCAGACTTTTATGATCGGTATATTATTACACATTTCTCTATAAATATGATGCCTCTACATCTTTAATGAAAAAATTAACACTGCTAAATCCAAATCATGAGTCGGGTAATTTCTCTCATGAATATTCAACTACTACAAGGAAAAAGTGATAACCATGTTATTTTTCATAAGAACAGTTCCTAATCCCCTCTTGGAAGTATCACTATATATTACAAACCCTTATCTTCTATAGGGTAATATATGAACAAGTTCACTGACTTACCTTATCTTCATTTCCTTGAAATTTTCCTTCCATTCATATGTCTATATGAATGTGAAACTCTTCTGAGTTAACTTGGATAGAGTATTAGATTGTAATGAAAAATTCTCCAAAAACCCTTGATAATATCCAGCTAAACCAAGGATGTTATGGATCATAGTCACCATGGTTGGTATAGCCAAGCATTTAATAGCCTCTGTCTTTGATGTATCTACTTCTATAGAATCTATTGAGATTATGTGACCCAAAAGTGAAACATTTTGTAGCCAAAATTCAAAATTTGAAATTATTTCATATAGATCCTCCTTCCTTAGTACAATTCTCCAGTAATCTTCATGCTATTCCTTGTTCTTTGAATAGATAATATTATCATCTATAAATACTACCACAAACCGATTGAGGTAATCTCTAAAGACTCTATTCATTAAATCCATGAATATTGCAGGAGATTTAGTAAGATCACTATATGTTTATAGTATTTGTACCTTGTATGGAATTTTATCTTAGGTATATCCTCTTTATTGACCCTCAATTGATGATATCTAGAATGAAGTTAAATCTTGGAAAAAGTATTGAGCTCCACATAGTTGGTAAAAAGAGTCATCAATACTGGGAATAGGATACTTGTTCTTGATTGTGATCTTGCTGAACTCTTGATAGTCAATATAGAGTTCCATTGATCCATATTTATTTTTTTCAAAAAGAATGGATGCACCCCAATGTGACACACTTGTATGAATGAATCCCTTATCAAGGTCTTCTTAGAGTTACTCCACTAGTACAAAAAAATACCTTTAAGAGTGTTAGAAAAGGCCTTTATCAGAGATAAAAAAGTGATGATAATCGAAGCATGGATAAAAGCTCGAAACTTTTATCAGTGCTAAAAAATCACTATTAAATGGACCCTTTAATAGTGCTAACAAAGTGATGTTAAAAGGGTCATTTAACAGTGCTTTTATTTAGCACTGTTAAAGGGAACTTTAAAAAATGGTTTTAGAACTTTTAAAGGGTGCCTTTGACAATGATTTTTTATCACTGATAACGATTTTTTTTAAAGGGTGTAAATTTTTTCAGAGACCTATGTGACCTAACCCTTTTTTAGTGCTTCCACAACCCCTTTAACAGTGCTACACACCCCCCTTTATTAGTTATTTTTACCCCACCATCCCTTTTATCTTCACTTTGTAAATTTCCATCCTCATGAGCACCTACCTATATTTTAACCCTGTACTTCCATTCAAAGATGGAACATCTTTACCACTAAACTATGCTATTTTTCTGTCTGTTTAATGATATTTCTGTTTATTTATATATACATTTACATATATATATTTACATATATTAGTATAATTATTTCTAAATAAATTTATACAATATATTTTTGTGTTTGATATATATTAATTTTTTTAAATATATTATATACTATATTCATTTACATATATTAGATTATAATATATATATATATATCTGTTTATTAATACACTCACATATGTATATATAAACATTATAAATATATTTATATAATGTATAAAATGGATAGGCATTGTTTAAAATACATTTTTAGAATATGTATTTATTTTGATATATTAGAATATATATTTTTATATAAATATGTTGATATATGTATTTATATGAGTGATTTATTATAAGTAAATATATGAAAACAAGCATATATTTAATTATAAATAAAATAATGTTGGGAAAAATGATAAAATTTAATAAACCATAATATCAATAGGAGTGTATTAATTGGGAATGAATTCAGTCCTTACTGAAAGAGGGCAAAAATTCCCCTTTAAATGAGTCTGAAAATCCATCAAATGCTAAAAAATTGGGGTACCCCGATTAAAACACACTTTTTGAGGACTTCTGGGAAATTTTTCCTTAAAAAATGTGATAGAGGGCTACATGTATCACTGAGGGTGTAGTGCTTGTCATGTTCTTCAATTTGATATCTTCTAGATCCAAAACATATATATAGGTCAAAATTTATAGTCGTTTGAAGTTCATGTTACATTTTCAACATATTTGAGATTTTTTTTAATTTTTTGATTTTTTATCTTCAAATTGATATTAAATGAATATTACTCTAAAATATCAAGAAAATTATTAATTAAATATTTTCATTAGTTATTTTATAATCAATTTTCATTAATTATCTTATATATTAAGTGTAAAAGTCAATTTATCTTATATAAAAGATATTTCAAAAAATATATACTATATTTATGTCAATATAAATATATTTATATATTAATATATTATTTTTATTGAAAAATAGTTTTTAATTATACTTTTATCAGTGCTTATAAAAAAGCACTGATAAAGGGAGGTCTTTATTTTTGCAGCTAAAAGAGGGCTGATAGGCACCCCCCTTTTTCAGCGCATGTAAAAAATTACGGATAAAGGTGGGTCTTTAACAGTAAATTTTTAGTACTATTAAAGACCCACTTTAATAGTATTAAAAAAAGAATTGTTAAGGACACCCATTAACAACACTCTTTTTATCACTGACGAATGGGGTGTTTAATAGAATTTTTAGCTAGCACTGTTAAATTCCTCTCATTTGATAAGCCCAGTTTTGTATAAGTTCTTTTTCAATTCCTACAACTCAATCAGATCCATTATATAAGGTGTCCTTGAAATTGGTGTACAAACAACATTGAGTTTTATTAAGAAATCAAATTCTAATTTTAGTGGAAGCATAGAAAGCTCTTCCTAAAAGACATACACAAAATCCCGAACAATAATCGTATCATCGATGTCAACTTTCTCCCAAACACTTTTAGGTGAACAACCCTTTTGAATGGGAAGAATGACCCATACACTAGGTGTAATCTACATAAGAAGTTCATAATTATCGTCACATTGATGGATGATCATTGGAGGGTTTGAAATATCAATCATAACATTATTTCCTTGAAAATTGATGTGGGATTTATGTAGATAAGGACAATTGATGCCTAAGATGATATCAAATTAAAACGAAGGAAGAATGAAAAGATATGTAGGAATCATAATCCCACAAACTTCAACTAGAGAGGAATCATAGAATTTAGATGCAATCGTCATACGATTAGGTGTTTTCACTACTAATTCCACATATAATTATTTTTTTGGAACATTACCACACTTAGAAAATTATTTAGAAATGAAAGAGTGGGTAAATCTAGAATCATGTATGACATTAGAAGTTTTAGAGTGGATGGTAAGTGTACCTTTCATCACATTTTTATCGCACCCCTCATCATAAATAGCGATTGCATGGGATTTCCCATTGTCCTTCAGATTAAGAGGTTGTTGACATTGATCATCATCGCCAACTCTTGGGTTTGTGATGTGGTTAGCATATTTCTCATTCTCCTTACACTTATAGCACTAAATCATGGGAGGTGTATTCTATGATGATTTTCCCCATTCACTACATTAGCTAACTTCTTCCCATCACTTTATCAATAAAATTTTTGATGACCTTACCTTACACACACAAAAAATCTATTAGAACCATTAAGGAAATTTACTATATTCTTCTTCCCACAATTAGAATATAATAGGAATTTTATCTTATTTTCTTCACGGTTTTTATAATTTCCTTTAAACTCCATCTTCCACTTCTTTTCAAAACCACAAGATTGATATGTGAATCAAACCCCCATTTCAAACTTTATTTGACATTGAAAAATTTCTTCATATCTACTAATGTATCTTATGGACAACACCCTTTTGAGATTGTCTTTAAGGCACTGAAGAACCTATCAACTTTACTTTCAGGTTGGATGTTAATTCCTAAAGTGTACCTCGCGTGTCTTGTGAAATTATCCTCATAGGTACCAATAGATTCAACATCCCTTTTGTTAAAATCAATGAACTCTTTATAATTCTTGTTATAAAGAATCCATGGAAAGTACTTATTGAAAAAGAAGTTCTTGAAGTCTTCCCAATCCATGGATTTAATCTCATCTTGCAGCCTTGTATTCTTGATTAGAGTCCACCACCGGTCTTCATCGCCTTCTAACCGGTAGAAATACAAAATGAATTTTTCATGCTCTAAACATTGAGAACATAGAATATATTTTCAGTAGGACTTAACCATTTTTTAGAAATAGGTGGTTTAGAAGACCCTCTGAAAAAAGGTAGGCATTGGCTAATCAAAGACATAATAGAATGTTGTTACCTCATTTTCTCATTTGGAATTACACCATGTTTCATAGCTTGAGAAAGTTGTGTGGTCATAGAAACAAGGTTTTTAATTCTAGATCACATGGAATTCATTTTCTCAAGAGAAAAATAATTTCATTTTCCATCACAATAACAATTAACGCGGTTCCTTCGGCTACCAACCATTGATTAAAACCAAAATCATGTAGTTATAAATAGTTATCATAACAAGTAACCATATAATCATGAAAAGTCACTTATAAGATATCTAAGTTATGACACCTTCTTTATCATGACCCATCCCCCAGGGACCGTGCTGTGACCACCCCATGCCCTCCTTCCATAGGATAGGGGTTGGTGACTACCACCGGAAATTCATATCTTAGAAAGTGGAGTAATTTCCATTAAATATGTACAGACACATATATGGCATACCTCACAAAGAAACCCACAAATGAAAGAAAGTAGTATAACCACCATTGTGAGTAAAAGTTGTAAACTGAAAGTAAAAGGGATAGAATACAAGTCCAACTAAAAGTTATAACAAAATAAGTAAAATCTATAGGGGTTTTCTGCCAAGGATCCTACCTGTAGAGTTGGTACAGATCATTGTCAAATGTCAATGCAGTACACCACGTCTATCGATCCACCTCTAAGGACCGTCTATCCCTAGCTCCCCAAAGTCCCAGTAAAAGCTGTCTGCCGTCTATATAAGACACAACAGGTGTGGGATAATCCAGTGTATGGATGAGTATAAAAATACTCAGTAGGGACCCCGAGACCAATTCATTTCTCACAGAAATCCACAATGGAATAATACCACAAAACGAGACCTTAATGTAAAGAAAAAAGTAGAAGAAAAATCTCACACCATGTATAAATTAATAACAGATGTAAAGATGACTAGTCATAAAGCTATATCATATTATTCTTTTGATAGGCTCTACCACTGATCCATGAAGGGTTACTCTACTGCTGATCCATGAAGGGTCTCTTTGGTGGTGATCCATGATTGGTTTCTCTACAGCTGATCCATGACAGGATTCACTACTGTTGATACATGAATGGTATCTCTCATGCTGATCCATGAAGGGTGTATCTTATTCTGATCCATAAAGGATCTCTCTTATTCTGATCCATGAAGGGTTGGACTTATGCTGATCCGCAAAGGGTTTCTCTTTATTCTTCACATCACATCCAACCACTGGATTCCTACAATTAGCATTCTTGATTCTAAGAGGATTTTCTCCTCAGTCCATCAGTCATACCTAAACCACCACTATTCCCCACATAGAGTTACCCAAAATACTGCCTCGCCGTAAGGTTCCCAACGCAATAGACGGTGCGTCAATAGGACGTCCGGTCTATAAGATATGTTCATTTTTTGTAAAAAGATCCTGGATGGATTCGAGTGTGATCCAACCCGGCCATACTTCAACCTCTACCAAAACTCACATAGATAATTTCATAAGTACCACCTCATTATAAGGGTCCTCGTACCACATACGACGCGTCAATCAGACACCTGATTTGCAAGTTATTTACATTTTTCCAAAAACGGGCTGGTGGGGTCTGGTCCAAACTGGTCAGACCGACTCAACACGGGTCTGCCAACCCGACTCAAACCTGGCCTGGCCTGGGTCTGGTCCATTGGGTCTCAGGGCCATTGGTCCATGGGTCAAACCCGCGGGTCTTCCTGGTCCGCCAAAGGCCGACCAGCCTTTAGTACAGCTAGGCCACGAAAGGCGACCGTGTACAGCTCCCCAGCTCGCCCCACGCTCGATGCGAGGTAATTTCTCTGATGCAGTCAAGTAACTGTGGCTTTGCGATGTGGTTGGCTGATCCAGGAAGCTTAACTCCCACACATGGTATTTGACCATGTGCTTCCAGCTCACCCAAGCAGTCTAGAAAAGGGCTTCTCCCTCCATGCGGCGCTAGTTGACACCATGTCTCTATGCCACCATGTAACACTGACGGGCATACTACCTCTCTCTACGCCCGCAGTTGTCCCTGCCATCACTGGCATGCTGACGGTTCCTTCTATGATCCAATGAAGTTTTTTCAGTGGTCCATTTTTTGAACCTTCTGCGCCCATGGGATCGTAGGGATGCCACCTACACTACGATGACCTCGAACTCGTATTTCCATCGTTCCAAAAATTCGGCCATGAAGAACACATAAGAACACACAAGGCAGTGAGACTTGGGCCTTGTTCGTGTTGGGTCGTGCCCTCCATGTTAGAAGTTTCAAATAGGGGAGGCTTAGGGTGATATTCTATCAAAAAATGTTTAATCCCATATAGAAATCCCAAATGAAACACCCTCTCACAAGAACACAAAATTTTCATATCAACTAGTTCGTGGGATGATTTTTATTCTTCCTTTAGAAAATAGAGCAGGGAATCTTTAACAAAATAAAACCCCTACCTCATTTGGAATTTTTTTACAGTGTTCCATCCTTGAGGGTTCAAGAGGTCGATGTCGTTCATTTCTTATGGGATTCATTCTTCAAGGTACATCTTAGTCGATGATGTTCCACCAGTGCTCATCATTATTCATTGGAGAGGAATCTCACCAGAGATTTGTCAGATAATTTCCCATGGTTTAATTCCCAAATCTCCAATGTGTTATCTAATTAAAAAAGGAACATGTCGCACCATCTCTATTATGCTGTGACATTTTGTCTTTATACTGGATCTTAATGAGACATTAATAGGATTACTTTAATGTGACTCCTCATCGCATCATCGCTGCATCGTCACTGCACCGCATCCCCACCATCTGCCTCAATGATGAAAAAGAAAAGAAAATCACTTTTTTAATGTTATTTTATTATATCTCCAAAAAATTCCAAAAAAATTAACTTTTCTGTTCCTCTCTTGTTGGTCAATGTTATGCCCTTTATAGGAAAATCCCGACATTCTGAGTTCAATGGTGCCCTCAAATTTTAGATCCAAGTACCGATTAAAAAGTTATAAAAACCCACTCACATGTTTACTGAATGTACTTTAAAATAAGTTCAAAATTAAATTTCCGGAACCCCGGGCCTTGGAATCACATTTTTTCTAAGCGTGTAGTCTCAAAATAATTCCATATAATTTTAAAAAAAATTATACAAAAAATCAGGGACATGACATTCTTCTCACCTTAGGTATTTACGTCCCTAAATGCCAAAACAATGGTTAATCAAACAAATGGGGATTTTGAGAATGAATCTAAGACTCCTGATCCCATGTGATCTCTTGGATGTTCTTGTGATTCCACTAAATGTGCACTAGAGGAATTAACTATCCATGAAGGACCCCACTCCTATCAATCCTCTATATATACTAGGAACTCTACAAAAGTCACCACATTTTCAATATAGAGATCTCCCGAGTTGATGATGTGAGATGGATCATACAAGTACCTCCTTAGATGCAACATGTGAAAAGCATTGGGCACCTGATTCATCCATGGGAGAAGATCTAGATGGTACTCCACCTCACCAACTTTTCTGAGAATCTGGAGAGTTCCGATGAACCTTGTAGATAACTTTCTGCCCCAGCCAAATCTCTGTAATCCCCATCTATGTGAGACCTGAAGGAAAACATGGTCTCCCTCCTCAAACTCCAAGGGTCTCCCCCTTCTATCAGCATATGATTTATACCTTCTCTTTGTAGTCATCATCTACTCTTGGATGATATTAATCTTCTCAATGGAATCTTGTACCAACTCTAGACCCAAGGGTGCTGACTCCCCAAGTGCTTTCCATCATAGAGGTGATCTTCATGGCCTCCCTTACAATGCATCAAATGGTGCCATTCCGATGGTGGAGTGATAGATATTGGTGTATGAAAAATCTACTAGTGGAAGGTGTTCCTCCCAACTACGACCACAAACAAGGATACAAGCATGATGTATGTCCTCTAGGGTCTGTATGGATCGGTCTGTATAACCATCCGCCCGGGGGTGAAAAGATGGACTCAAGCGTTGATGATTCCCAAACACCTCCTACAACCCCTTCCAAAACAGGGATGTAAAGCATGCATCACAGTCTGAGATGGTCGTCTAAGGCACCCCATGAATCGGTACTATCTCTTGGACGTATAGGCATCCCAATCCCTCTACTGATTCTTACTCCCGGATGGGTAGGAAGTAAGTCAACATGGTGAGTCAGTCAATGATCGCCCAGATAGAATCATGGACCCTGGACGTGCGTGGAAAAACCATCACAAATTCCATGGAGATACCATCCCACTTACATTTTGGTACCTTATGTGGCTGTGGAAAGCATGATGGGACATGATGTTTGGCCTTCTACTTGCTGACAAGGGAGATATTTTGAAACAAACTCTTCCTCCACTTTCTTCATCCCTAGCCACCAGTAATGACATCAGAGGTCCTGAAACATCTTCGCCACACCAAGATGTACCACTAAAGGGGATGTATGGAACTCCCACAACACATCCTCCTGTAATGTCACTAGTATAATAGTTAATCCTCTAAAAATGATGACGTGATCCCCACCTATCGAAAATCTACCAGGAGCCTATCCTAAGAATATATGAGGACGTCTGGCTTCGCAGTCAACATCCACAGGTCGTGCCTCAAAAAATCGTTCTAAGAGTGGAATTGTGATAGTCATCGACTGAAGATAAGCTACTCCATCACTATACAAAAATGATGTCTGCATCACAACTAGCTGCTCTATCACCTCACTCAGTAGCTGCAAACCAGACATCCTGCTGATCATGTCAGCTACCACATTCCCCATCCTAAGAGTATAAACTATCTCAATGTAATATTCCTGGAGGAACTCCATCAATCTCTGTTATCTCAAGTTCAGGTCCTTATGGGAGAATATATACTTTAGACTCTTGTGGCCGGAGTTAACGGTAACCCGTTCACCCATCAAGTAGTGCTGCCACATATTCAATGCAAAGACCACTACTGCTAACTTCAGGTCATGGGTCACAAAGTTCTTCTAATGTTTCCTCGACTATCGTGAGTTGTAGGAAATCACTGCTCGCTCCTCCATCAGGACACAACCCATTTTTGTCTCAAATGCATCACAGTATACCACAAAGTTGATCCCCTGCTCTGGAAATCTCAAAATGGGAGCTATAGTCAAGATCAACCTCAACTACTGGAATCTCTACTAGAATATCTTGGTCCAAAAGAAGGGTTTTCCATTCTTCATCAAAGCTGTCATAGGTGATTCTACTCCATAGAAGTCGAGCATGAACCTCCGATTGTATCCAGCCAACCCCAAGAAACATCACACCTCATTCATGCTCTTGGGTGGCTCCCAAGAAATCACTACCTTTATCTTCTCTGGATCCACTTCAACTCCAACCTATGAGATGACATGTCCCAGAAAGTAGACCTCCCAAAAAGAGAATTGGTACTTCGAGATCTTACCAAAAAGCTGGTGCTCTTAGAGTGTATCTAGGATTATCTGTAGGTGTATAGCGTGCTCCCCCTCTAATGCCGAGTACACAAAGATGAAATCAATTAAGACCACCACAAAATGATCAAGGTAAGCCTTGAAGATCCTATTCATGAGTCCCATGAACACTACTGGGGAATTGGTCACACTGAAAGGTATCACCAAAAACTCGTAGTGGTCATACCAAAATCTAAATTCTGTCTTTGGTATGACCTCATCCTGTACCTGAAGATAATGATAGCCTGATCTGAGGACGATCTTTGAGAACCACCTCGCTCACTTTAGATGATCGAAGAGGTCATCAATCCTCGAAAGTGGATACTTGTTCTTTGCGGTTAAATAGTTTAGGCACCAAAATTACACACAAAGCCTCAAGATCCCGTATACCTTCTTGTAAAACACCAGTCTGGATACCCATAAAGAAACACTAGGTCTTATGAAACCCTTCCTCTATAAGTCCTCAAATTGTACTCTTAGATCCTAGAGCTCTATGGGATCCATCTGATATTCATGTGAAGATATCAGTGTCATACTTGGGTAAAAGTCAATACGAATGTCTAACTCTTTACAAGGAAGTATTCCCAGGACATATTCTAGAAAGACGTGCACATACTCTTCAACCACTATAGTAAAGCTCAGAGACCTCTCGTCCACCACACTAAGGGTGAGGCTATCCAACTGGTGAGTGATTGGCTGCACCCTCTTCCATGAATGTCCATGCTGTGCTACAAAGGTTCCCTTCTTGCTGGTGAATGAAAACTTGGTCCCATCCTCATAGACACACCACACATTGTGCCTAAAATAGTCAATCTGAGCATGGATTGTAGATAACCATTCTATACCCAAGATGACGTCTTATGGCCCTAATGCTGCTACTAGGATATCCCAACTGATTCTTTTTCCTCCTAGAGTAAGCTCAAAATATTGGTACCGTTGTGTAATCATTTAATCCCCTCTAGTAGGAGTCTCTAATCATAAGGATCGAGCCAATGGCTCCATTGGAATATTTGAGCCTCAAATGGCGTCCATGGAAATGAAAGAGTAACTGACACCTGTTTCTATAAGAATTATTAATAAGGTGTAGAAGAAATAGATAGTACCACTAATAATCTCTGGAGAACCATCACTGTAGGCCTCCATCGCCTGAATCAGGCCTTTCCCCTATCTTCCAGCTTCCTAAGCCCATGGTGGACCACATGGGGGTGGTGGTGGTAGTACCCCAAACCATCATCCACTGCCTGCCGCTCAGCTGGTCCCCTTCCACATCTGCCATCCTATAGACCTCCTCATTAAAACCTCTATATCTACCTTGGTGATCCCTAAACTGTGTGTTGTTCATCCATTTGGGGAATCAGATAGTCACAAGACATGTTCCACTATCCGCCACTGGAGTAACAAAACTCTGGCCCTCAGCTAAACTCCTCTACCTCACAAGCTCCACACCTCTGACATTACATATGGGGGTTGTCTTCTAGAAGGTATGGCCTACATGGGCCTCTGTGTCATCTGACTAATGCTTGCTGCAGATCACTTGGCCACCTGTCATCCAATGGTTACTCTCACCGTCGGTTCCTACATAGCTTGGAATATCTCAACCAGTAGAGCTCTCTTTAGCACTCTATCCTACATCAGGATGTTGAGAGAAATCATTGACTCCATGATCTCCTGTCAGAGTCCCTGGTCAAGGTTTAGAGCCCTACATAAAGGGTCATATTCTATGTCCGTGGAGTAGTGGGATAGGTTGGTAAACCTCATTGAGTACTGGGACACAAGTAGGCTGCCCTGCTATAGGTGTAGTAGCTCTTGAATATGCATTGAGCATAGTGTCACTAGTAAGAATTCCTCCTTGAAGAGGCTCTCAGAGTCCAACCAGGAAAGGGTCACTTCCTCATGTGTTGGAGCATCAATCTCCACCATCTTCCTACTATTCCCAGAAGAAGGCTAGCAGATAGGACCACCATTTGGTCTGTGGGTGTCTCTACTAGGTAAAAACCACGAATAAATTCCTTAGGAAAATTCTCAACTACCTGAGGAGCTATCTTGCCTTGAAACCTTGGAGGCCTCTATCTCTAGAACTCGTGCAGAATGCCTAGTCAGCATGCATTGTATACTGGAGGGGTTTGTATAAACTGCTTCTCTAAGGGTGGTGGTGGTGCTGGTTCACCACCCGAAGGTGCTATCACTATATGTGGTCCATGCCTGACGCCTCATTGCTTGGATGACCATCGTTGTAGTCCCTCACTAGAATCCTTGCTGGATGTCTTCGTGGAAGAATCATGTAGGGAAACAGATACACCATGGTCAATAAGTTATACCTAGTGAGATGACTCAAAAGAGATTAAAAAAAACATTTCTAAAACACATGCTACTGGTGTTTTCATGTACCAAGTTGGAAAATAGAATTCAGGGTCTGGGTGTATGGATCCGTCAACCACCGCACCAAAACTGGACTCCCTGGCCTAAAACAGAAACTTTAAACACTTAAAAATATTTTCTCATAAAAAAATACGGACTCATATTTATTCTAGTAGAACTGAACGCCCTTTGATACCACTTTCTCACAACCCTTCCCATGGGGCCTATGCCGTGACTACCCAAAATCCCACCTTCCATAGGCCAAGGGATGGTGACAAGCACCAGAAAGGAATATTCTAAAAGGGATGAAATTTTTTTAAACATTTACACACATAGAGATAGGGAATACCGCAAAAAGAAAGCCACAAAGAAAAGAAAGTAGTTCAACCACCACAAAGTATAGCTACAGAGAGTAAAAGGTGTAAATTGAAAGTAAAGGGGCCAGAATACAAGCCCAACTGAAAAGAAAGTATATAAAAAGAAGTACAAGCTTCGGATGTCATTTTCCAATGATCCTACCTAAAGGGTATGTACAACTCATTGTCAGATGTCACTGTAGCACGCCACGCCTATCGATACACCTCTAATGATCGTTTATCCCTAGCTCTCTAAAGTCCTAGTTAATGTTTTCCATCATCTGCACAAGACACAATAGGAGTGGTTGAATCCCATGAAAGAGTGAGTATATAAATACTTAGTAGTGACACTAAGACCAACTCGGGTCTCACAGAAATCCACAAAATAAGAATACCACAATGAAAGATCACAAAATAATTCACAAATGAAAGACACAGCTCACACCAGGTATAACTTAAGCACATAAGTAACCATTATTAGTTGTAAATCTAGATCATATTATTTTGTTGAGAGGCTCTTCTACTGATCCATGAAGGTTCTCTCTACTACTAATCCACAAAGGGTCACTTTTCTGTTGATCTACGATGAGTCACTCTACTGTTGATCCATTAAGGGTCGCTCTACTGGTGATCCATGAAGGGTCCCTCTCATGATGATCAACAAGGGGTCTCTCTTATGGTGATCCATGAAGGGTCCCTCTTATGTTGATCCAAGAAGGGTAAATATTATATTGATCAACGATGGGTCACTCTTATGATGATTTACTAAGGGACTCTCTTATACTGATCCATAAAGGCTAGCTATTCATTCTTCATGTCATAGTTAGCCACTGGATTCCCGCACATATCAAACATGATTCTGGGAGAATCTTATCCTCATGAAATCAGGCATAACTCAAATAACACAAATTCCCACATATAGTAACACAAAGGACTGCCTCATCGTAAGGGTCCCAATGCAACAGACAACGTATCGAAAGGATGCCCAGTCAGTAAGATATGGGCATTTTTGTAAAAGGTAATGGTTGGATTTGAGTCTGATCCAACCTAGATGTATACCAACCTATGTCAAAACTCATGTAGAATATTTTATAAGGACCAAATAATTGCAACATTCCTCATTCCATAGATGCCGTATCAATCGGATGCCCAGTCTGTAAGTTATTGGCATTTTTCTAAAAAGGGGTCAGTGGGGGCATGGTCCGGTCTGACCTGTTCGGACCGACCCAAACCCGACCCGAAATGGGGTCCACAGACCCAACATGGTTCCACCAACCTGACCCAGACCTGGCCCACCCTAGTTCTGGTCCATTGGGTCATGGGTTTGACCCGCGGGTCTTCCTAGTCTGCCAAAGGTGGACTGACCTTCGGTTTGTCAAGGACACGACAAGCAGCCATGTCAGGATCCCTAGCTCGCCCTATAGTCAAGCCGAGGTTTTTTATCTTCTGTGGTTGATACATGTTAGTTTCTCCATCGCGGTCAAGTGAATGTAGCTTTGTGACGCGGCAGCTGATCCGGCCGACCGGAATCCTGTACGCGGTCTTCGACCGCATGCCTCTAGCACGCTCGAGTAAGCTGGATGCGGGCCGCTCCCTCCATGTAGTGCCGGTTGGCGCCACGTCTCCACGATGTTGTGGCACACTTCCTCTCTCTCTCTCTACCTGTGACTGCTACCGGTACGCCGACGATTCATTCTAAGGGCCACCGGAGTTGCTCTATTGGTTTATTTTTTGAACCATCTACTCCTACGAGATTGAGGGCTACCACCTACACTACAATGACCTTGAGCATGTCTTTCCACCTTTTTGAAAATTAGGCCATGATGAACTCACAAGAATATGAAAGGTGGAGGGACTCGGGCTGTTTTTTTGTCGGCTCATTCCCTCTGTGTTAGAAGATTCAAACCTTAAAGGCTTGGGGTGATATTCTATCAACAAATGTTTAATCCCAAATAAAAATCCAAAATGAAACACCCTCCCGCAAGAACATATGATTCGCAGATCAACCAGTTTGTGGGTTGATCCGCATTTTTCATTTATAAAATAGAATGGGGAAACTTCCAAAAAATTAATGACCTACCTCATTTGACATTGGTTTCCATAGCGTTATGTCCTCAAGGGTTCAAGAGGTTGACTTTGTTCGTCATTACCCGACTTCATTCTTCAAGGTACGTTGAAGTAGATGACATTCCATCAACGTTCTTCATTCTTAATTGGAGAGGATCTCGCCAGAGGTTCGTCATAGAATTTACCACAGTTTAATTCCCAACTCTCTAATGCTTTTACTAATTAAAAAGGGAACACTTCATGATATTTTTGTTACGTTGTGATGTTGCATCGTTACACTGTTTCATTTATGATACATCATAGCTGATACGATGTATCTTAATGAGCCATTAAGTGGATTCCTTTATTGCAACTCGTCGTCACCTCATCGCTGCACCGCATTGCTATCGTCCGCTACTCAATGTTGAAAAAGAAAAGAAAATAAATTTTTAAATTTATTTTATTATTTTTCCCAATAGTCCAAAAAATTAACTTTTCTGTCCGACTCTTATCGATCGATGTTAAGTCCTTTCTAGGAAAATCTTGGCATTTTGAGTTCAACAGTTCCCTTATATTTTTTATCTGAGAACTGGTTCAAAAGTTATAAAAACCGCTCATTTACTAAATGTACATTAAAAAAGTTTCAAAATTACATTTTAGGACCTCAGGCCTCGGAATGTCATGTTGTCAAAGCATGCAGTCTCAAAATATTTCAATATAAATTTTAATAAAAAATTATACAGAAAATCTGTGACATTACATTCCTTAAAATATGACACCTTAGGATTATAGTAGGTTATTAACAGGAAAATTCTATTTAAATACATCATGATGGTTCGTGAAGAGTTTGTAAATTCCCAAAGCATATCCCCCAGTAGTTTCAAACCAGGTGTACAACAAGGCACATTTTCAAGTATCATATTACCTCAAGTCTGGTCCAAAACATCTTTTTAATGTTGTTACCCCTAGGTACATCTGTTCCAAAGGCACAACCACTTGTATCATCCATACAGGGATGTATTTATATGAAACCACTCACTCTTTCCATTACCAAAATTCTACGACATTTTCGTATATTTTTCCTTTTCCTTAGACTTATCCCTAGACATGTCCTTAGGGTTGTCACCATGGTTTTATCTGTTGGGTTCTAGGGGCCCACAACGGAAGCCGGTGGGCCAGGGATTTTAAAATTTTCATCAGCGGAACAATGGTAATTGTCGTCGCCGATGATCCGAGCCCTAGAGAGGTCCGAGGATGTCACGTAGATTATTAAGAGCACATAATTAAAATGAAGACGTACCCATTTCAAATCCAAAGGCGCGGTCGATTGCTGCTAACTGATGGTGATTGTCACTTGAAGGATCTAAAGCAGGATCCATCTAGATCATCCATACATGCTCCAAAAATCCGTGGAAATGTCGATCGTCGAACTCTGGGTGCTAGCGCGGAGACTAAAAAATATCTTCGACATCCCGATGATCACCGCATTGTTGATCTTGCGATTCCTGAGGAATAACTTGATCCGAGATCTTGGATCATCAGCTTCTCTCTCTAGGAAGCGGGAGGAGAGAGAGGCTCTCAATTTTTCATTCCATAGATGAATGAATAGTGATATGCGCACCAAAGAGGGAGAGACACCTCTATTATTTATAGAGATAGTGGGAAATACCCGGTAGGGTTCCTCAACCCCCATTAATATCAATGTTCTCTAACTAAATAATTTTGACGGACTAAAATGCGCCAATATTATTTAATATTTTTTATCACATACTTGTAATATATATATATATATATATTACGTTATATAATTGAGCCATTTTACTCGACTCTCTGTCCCACTTAATATTAAATGAACCTTGAATATTAAATAATATTCGTTCGATTAATATTTTCTCATATTTACTAAACTTGTAAATACATTAAATAAATTCAATCCCTAATATTCATAAATTGAATATTATTGAATTTATTTAATTCAGTTGGTGATCGACAACTTGGAAAACACTCAGACCCCGTGGCGGGGCCCCGTATGTCCATATACCTATTCATCTGAATAGGGCAGATTCTTGAAAACGCTATTGTGTGTGACCCTCTAGGCCGACATCTCGATAGTAGTGAACAAAATCCACAGACCAAGAGCAGATTCTAGCAACTAATCATGGACCCCTAAAGAGATAAGGATATTCATAGCAACGACTTCCATCCTACGAACACTGATTGTGTACTATAGTCTCTTTGACATTTGATATCTCATAAAGCAGGATGCACTCTTGTGTCATCATCTTTATCTTCCTTTATTATTTGTTGATATATCCATATGGATTTTCCTTTCAACTGCTTTGGCCAAAGTCATATGAAGGCGGCACCCTCATGATCAACCAGGCCTGATATATTCATCTTCCTAAACATAGAAGCGACAAATTGTTTCTCGACCATTCAACCATCATCATATCACCAACGACGCACCCGGCAAAAACTACCTCGCCAAGAAATAAATACCATGGTTTTCACCTTGTATCAAAGTACGTAATTAAATGATATACATTGGTAATGGTCTCAATTTTGGAGACCAATACACATGTCTGTAGATAGGAACAACCAAAAACACCCAAAACATGTGGTGTTCCTATTGGAGGATATGTCCTCATGATCTGACTACTTGAGATCACCAAGTGAAAACTTCATGAGAAGAAGTCTCAATGCTTATGAGCCCCCAACACCTAATAGCCAAACATCTACTATGTCCATTCAGTAAGATGTATCTAGAATTTGGAACATATATTTAAGATCAATGTAATTGTATCTCGAGGTTCTCATTATAGCCTTTGATATACTATAACCTCTTGACCCGACAATTAACCATTGGACATTACCATTATTATTATGGATGCAGAAAAATTATGCACTATAATGGTAAGATATCATTATGCATATCTAACTGTACATATGATATCTTAATAAAAAGTACTACATAGGCACCCACTATTTCCAGACTCCCACTTGCACTAGAGCCAACTTGCTAAATGAACTTGTTAGCTACTCACATGATAAATACCATGCTTCTAATCAGTAAGGGATTTAACTGTTGGGCCTACCATGTTTTTTCCACATGGCATATATGTTATATGGGACCATATATTCTTGATTAAAACTTCTCAAGACAGGGTATCCCTGAGTATATTACATTTTTACATTGTCATAACATGACAACATGGCTATTAAGAATATCATAATTCTCATTATGATAATAATTGTCTCACTAGGTGCAAATCCAAGAATTGGAACATATCGTTGCAATTTATAACTGCTTCTTAGCTGCCTTAGAAGCTGCAACATACTCGGTATTTGTAGGCATGGCTACCACAAGCTTTTATGAGCTTGACTAGCTCATCTCCTTTGCCTAGTTGCGATAATAGATCAAATTGATCTAAGGATTACTAGTTTGTGTTCCACCAAAACTAGTATGCTTTCCTCTCCATATTCCAGGTACATATCCTTGGTACTTATCGAAGTACAAGATGATAGTTCTGATTGTATCACCAGCAGTGCTCCTAGAAATAATTGATATGTGCCTATGATAAATTATATCCTGGTAGTATCAATTATTGTACATATTATGGCATATGTGATTGATCCATCGCTAAAGCTCGTGGTATCAATTCACAACATAAATCTCTACACATGCTCCAAACATGTTAACCTGGAGAGATTATGCCATGTGACATTTTCAACAATTCAGAACATGAATTGTTTCAACATGTATTTTTTCAATACAATGTCACTATATGTATGATTGACTGTGACCAAGAAACCTTTCGATCTACCTCAGTGGATCCTTTTCCCTAGAAATTTGGTTTCTTATTAAATTCAATCATTGGTGAATTGATATTAACCTGATCTTATCTAACTATAAGATCAAATTTTGTTTTCTATATGTTGTCGAACATATTTCACATGGAAAACATTGGAACTCCCACTAACCATTGGTATACACAAGGAAAAGATTCATTTATAATGAATGATCTAAGATCTTGTTGCTTACTTTAATCCAGAATTGGCTTTCAGTAACTTTCAACCCTGATTGGCATCATTTGACGTCATCATCTCTTTCTGGTTGCGTCATATAGACACCTTCCACAAAATATGATCTTGACATCCAATGACTAATACCATGATCATATAAGTTCAGATATGACAAGTAAAATTCTAATAGATTTAGGTGTACTGACTTGGTATAACCAATCGATCCTTATTGGTACTATACTTGTACCATCCATGTATCATTTCCTTCGAATACACACAGCAGTATTAAATTTATAATACCCTTTGCAATTTGACTCATGGAATCCATTATTTTAGTTGATCTTGTCAATCTTAGCTTGTTGCCTTATACTGCTTACTTGTAGGATTTATTATTATTAATGAATAATATATCACCGAACGTGGTGAATATAAAACCATCATCATGGTTTCATACTTCATAAGCAGTATGTGTCTCTGGAACATGCATATTCCACATGTACTTGTGGAACCTGTTCCCTATGCCGACCATTTGTGCATCTCGATCATTTACTAAGTCCAAGTCAATTTAGCTCCCACTATCTCTAATAGAGATGTTCACCCTTTTATAGAAATGTAGTCTAATACGTCACTATATATTTTCTATCTTAGGGACTTAGGTAATATCTTAAGCAACTATTATGTTAATTACCTTAGATGCACAACATGTTTAACTTGATGCAAGTTTGTTTAAATCATAACAAACACTTTGCATCTAAACATGTCCTATGACATAATGGATTTTCCATCAAACTATGACTCGTATGATATCCATTTGTAATTTTAGTTGGCATATTGGTTATGGGTTTAAGCCGTTATTTCCAAAGCACATCATGAAATATAATGGATGTTTCTGCATGTTGTAACATTGATACAACTTACATCATAACTTTGACGTATAAAATGTGTGTTTAGGAATTTCTCAATGCTACATTTTGTTGATCAATGTTAATATGTAAGACTCGTCATCGATCATCCTTATTTACATCAATATGGTGATGTAGATAAGGTAACATGCATTTAAGAATTACTCCAATATACATTATCATGATCGATGATTGTTTGGTCAAGATATTCTTCGGCCTGCCGATCCGAAGCAACTCATATCTTCTTACCAAACTTATACTTCCTGAGAAAATTCCTTAATGTCTTAAAAGAATCTTATGAAGTATCTTTACATCTATCATTCTTTGAAGAATCTCACACTCTTGTGTTGAACTAACCTCGGATGCTTTGTGGCATACCTTTATTTCCAAAAGGATTATTTGTCTAAACTAGGGATTTTGATAATACCAAAGGTATTTAGCTGTGCCAAGCCTAAATACCATACTGGGTATATAGTTGTCATCCACTTTTAGTTTTACTTGACAAAGAATCACATTTCCACAACTAGGTAGGTCTTACATTTTATATTCATCATGTATTGACATTGATTCAAGTAGCTGTGAACTATTTGTTGAGTATGTTACTAGAAACAACATTCATTCCAAAATATGGAATAATGTCTCATCATTACCAAAAAGTGAATGTGCGATAAATTTTTTTGGTTATACTCGAAATCTTTTTCATCTTGAATCAATTACTTGGCAATTTGAGGTTATGTGTTTCTCCCCGCTGACTTAGGAATCACCCTTTCTCTGCTTCTTAGAGAAGACACATTACTTCTAGTAATTTTTCTCTACATACTTGGTTATTGTATTTCAATACATATATTTTTGAAAAACATATTGTATTTTAATACCCAAGAAGTATGTGAGAAAACAATACTTTTATTTGATGAATATAAACTGAACGAGGTGCGGGTACTTGCTTCTTGTATTTCATTTTTAAACTTCCATGAATTCATTTCATTATGTGATGTAAATAACCTTCTGTTAAATAACCAACCACTTTTCATTGAAGGACATGATGAAGGAGGCTTTGGCGTAACTTTCCATAAGTCTTTTCGCATTGTCACTCAATGTATTTGCCTTAAGAATAAATGATGGTGTTATCTCCAATATTCTTTTTACTTGGAAAATGTTACCTTAAAGCTAATAAATCTCTTACTCTATACGGTTCATTTGTACTTTTAAATGAAACTAGAGTAATTGGGTGTAAAAGGTATAAGAATGGGATGACATGAAAGATTGTGAACTGTCTTTCACTTTACACAATCTGAGTGCAATCATCACATTCAAAACATGTTTCGCTTTCTCCTCGAATGGATCATGGAGATGAGACTACATGTAACATCATCCATGTCATGATGTAGAGGCCGCAACTAACATCAGTCTTTGATGATTTTATTATGACAGATCCATAATATGCTTGATTCAAGAGTCTCCTGTAAGTAGTTTTACACCCTCGTTTCTTGAGGTGGCTTAATAGGTTTGGACACAAGAAACTTGAATTTCCATTGTAGTAGTTAAGTGTGCAAGCGCCTATACTACATTTAAGAAATTAATGCTTGTTTGGACATTAAATTGGACCATTGTTTATCTCAGTTTTATTATGGTATTTCTTACCATTCTCTATAAATATAATTTAGAAGATTGTATATTTATGTGATTACCTAATGTGACATTTACTGATTTTTTATTCATTAAATGTCTCCCACTAATTTTTCTAATTCTAGGAACCCTCTGTACTATAATTGGAGTAATCTTTAGTATTCTAGTGGCAAGGATACCTGAACCTCCCTCATAGTCTATAATCTAGGGTTACACCACTACTAGGAGGGTCCAAGGTAGGCTTTTGACTAGCCAACCACATTAGCTCACAGTTCCTTGTTCTGTTGAGTGAAGTCCTAGCTTCAAAATCATTTAATGATTTACTCAATGCTTGCCTCTAAAATTAGAACAAACTATCTAACACTATATCTTTTCTGAAATTTTAGTTAAGTCGACCCACAACACAAATAATAACTCCCAGGTGGTAAGAGGCACCCATAGCTGAGGCATGAACTATTTCCTCGAACACCCCGATTTGTTCAAACTTGAATGATGGATGGTTATTTGTGAATTAATTTTCTCTTTGAGGGTATTATTGGTTTTTCTCTTGACGAATGTGATCCATTTCTATTAAACTTGTTCATCTATGTTGTCTCACTCACAACTGAACTTTAACAGAAAAATATATGATGCTTCTTTATGCATTTTATTATCTATTATTTTATGTGTTTTTCCCACTATTCTAAAATGCATAAAATAATAAATAAATTCATAAAGGAGAAACTATTACCCGACTGGTTTGGAGCAACTAAATGACCAATTTGCATCGTACCTGAGTCGTATGGTTGTCTCTTGATGCAGCGTGCCCTATCATGTATGTCTGCTGGTCTTCTGCAGTGTCACCATGTCTTAGCGGGGTCAACGTCACGTCTTGGAGTACCGCCTCTCTTGGGTGGAATCCACGCATCATCTTGCATCGTCGTACACCGCCTTATCTTGGAGGGATCTATGTCACTCACCGTCTTTGTCCGAAGTACAAAAGTACTCACGCACAGGTGAGGGGAACTCGGGTATAAATAAACGTCAAATCAATTGGACACGTAGGTCCTTATACATTTTAACTGAAAAATAGATGATGCACAGACCGCCTTTAAATTAATTACACACATCACACATAGTTTAAAATAATTAATTAAATAAATAATTTAAAAGAAGACATACAGGTCCAATGCTCAAGACCAGTAGTCGGGTACAAAATATTGCGTGATAAAAATATTAAAATACATTAACTAAGTAGGAGGGTCATTTAATTAAATTAGATGAATTAATAAATTCAAATAATTTAATTAATTATCGGTATATTAATTAATTTAATTTTAATACATATAATTAAATTAAATAATTAATTAATTTAATTTAAAAAATCAAATTAATTTTAACATTGGGTATTAAAAATTATTTTCACCCCAATTAATATATTAATTAATTTAATTAATTATATTAATTAATTATATTAATTGATTTAATTAATTAAATTAATTAATTAAATTAATTAATTTAATTAAATCCATGTCAGGGGTTACCTGCCTGCTAGGAGGACCGGGCGGCAGCCGAGTAAGCTTGGCTAGGGTGCTCCCAGGGAGGTTCCTATGTGTGGTCTACCGCTGCTGGAGGCGGAAGCTCACTTGGTAGAGCATGGGGGCTGCACGCTTGGAGGTGGGGCGTCGCACTCGGCCAGCGAGCCTGGCAGGAGGAGAAACAGCGTGGCGCTGCATGCGCCATGTAGGAGATGTCTGAAGTAGGTTGGTGGAGGCCCTGATGTGAATGCTTCGTGAGGAAGGCTAGGTAGATGGAGGGTGTGGCGTACAGGGAAGACCATGCAGGAGGGGTGTCTTCGCGCCTGTGTAGTGTCCCTGCAGATTGCCGCATGGGAGAGCACCTGGACGAGATTGCATTAGGGAGGTGGGCGGCATGTGTGAGGCTGCAGAGGAGAGGAGGCGTCCGCAGTACAAGCTGGGTGGAGGTCGAGGCGGCAGCAGGTCGCAGCTGGGGCATGGCAGCAAGTCGTGGAGGAGGTGGAAGGCGGGCGGCCGATGAGCCTACATGGGGCGCGGCTGCCTCCTGTGCGGCATCCTGAGGGAGAGGAGACTGGTCCGCTCGGACCCCCTGCAAATGGATTTTTTTCTGTTGTGCTTTCCACGTGCCGCCCCCTTGTCCCTCTTTTTTTTGTATTTTTTGTTCTTTCTATTTTCCATGCGGTAGCCCCTCTTTCCCAGTTTTTTTATTTTATAATGACTTGTTTACGTCTTGGATCCACCCATTTTTTAACAACTTTAAGACATAGTTTTTCATGTCTTTTCCATTATTATTCATAAGGCTAGAGATAGCCTTTTAAATTATATAATAATAATATTATTATTACATTATTATAATAATAAAATAATTATTATTAAAATAATATAAATATTGGGGAAATTATTTAATTTGCCAAATTATAATTTTCAAAATTTTAGTTACATCCATTGATCCAATCTCAACTTGATCGGTTCTGCTGGATGAAATAAAAAAAGTTCCCGAGATTAAACTGCATATTCGATCCAATCCGAAAAATTAAAATGACTGTATCTTATTCGTTCGAGATCAGATCGAAGCACATTTTGAACCGCTGGGACCATTATTGAACACCATAATTAATTTTATGAAAATGAATTTTATTTAGCTCAAAAAATATATGTGACTCCCTTTGATACCACTACTGGGTTCCCGGGGCCCGCAGTGGAAGCCGGTGGGCCAGGGAATTTAAAATTTTCGTCGGTGGAACGATGGTACTTGTCGTCACCGACGATCCGTGCCCCGGACTGGTCCGAGGATCTCGCGCAGATTATTAAGAGAACAAAATTAAAATAAAAAATTACCCACTTCAAATATGATGGTGTTGTCGACTGCTGCTAGCCGATGGCGATCGTCACTTGAAGGATCCAAAGGAGGATCCCTCTAGATCATCCACACGCGCTCCAAAAATCCACGGGAACGCCGATTGACGAACTCCAGGTGCTAGAATGGAGATTCAACGATATCTTCAACGTCCTGATGATCACCGCATAATTGATCTTGTGATGCCTGAGGAATAACTTGATCCGAGCTCTTGGATCACCAGTTTCTCTCTCTAGGAAGCGAGTGGTGAGAGAGGCTTCAATTTTTCATTCCTTAAATGAATAAATAGTTATATTCACACCAAAGAGATAGATCCTCCTCTCTTATTTATAGAGACATTGAGAAATAACCGGTAGGGTTCCCCGGCCCCCGTTAATATCAACGTTTTCTAAATAAATAATTTCGATGAACTAAATTGCGCCAATATTATTTAATATTTTTTGTCACATACTTCTAATATATATATATATATATATATAATGTATTACATGATAAAAATGAGCCATTTAACTCAACTCGATGTCCCACTGAATATTAAATGAACCTTGAATATTAAATAATATTCGTTCGATTAACATTTTCTCGTATTTACTAAACTTGTAAATACATTAAATAAATTCAATCCCAAATATTCATAACTTGAATATTAATGAATTTATTTAATTCAGTTGGTGATCGACAGCTTGGACAATGCTCGGACCCCATGGCGGGGGCACGTATGTCCATATACCTATTCATCTTAATAGGGAGGATTCTTGAATACGCTATTGTGTGTGACCCTCTAGGCCCTCATCTCGATAGTATTGAATAGAATCCACAGACCAAGAGAGAAGTCTAGAAACTCATCACGGCCCCCTAAAGAGATAAAGATAGTCATAGCAATGACTACCATCCTACAAACACTGACTATGTGCTATAGTCTCTTTGTCATTTGATATCTCATAAAGTAGGACAAACTATTGTGTCATCGTCCTTATCTTGCATTATTATTTGTTGATCTATCCAGATGGATTTTCCTTTCATCTAATTTGGCCAAAGACTTATGAAGGCGATACCATCCTGATCAACAAGGCCTAAGATATACAATTTCCTAAACTTGGAAGTTGCAAATCCATTCTCGACCATTCAACCAACATCATATCACCAACGACTCACCCAACACAAACTACCTCGCCATGACATTACTGCCATGGTTTTAACCTTGTATCAAAGTACTTAGTTAAATGATATACATTGGTAACGTTCTCAAGTCAAGAGACCAATACACATGTCCATAGATAGGTGTAACCAATTACACCTAGAACATGTGGTCTTCCTATTGGTTGGTCTGTCCTCATGATCTCACTACTAGAGATCACCAAGTGCGAACTTCATGAGAAGAAGTCGCAATGCTTATCAGCCCCCAGCACCTGATAGTCAAACATCTACTATGTCCAGTCAGTAAGATGTATCTAGACTATATAACATATATTTAAGATCAATGTCATTGTATCTCTAGGTTCTTATTATAGCCTGGGATCTGCTATAACCTCTTGACACGACAATTAACCTTTAGACATTAACAATATTATAGTGGACACAGAAAAATTATGCACTATAATGGTAAGTTATCATCATGCCTATCTAACTTTACACATGATATTATAATTAAAAGTACTACATAGTTGGGTCTAGGGAACCCACTATTTCAACATTATAATCCAAGATTCCAAAGGTTATCTAAAAATTTTCTCTGCTACCAACTATAATGATCCATTCTTGACATACATTATCATTAAATATCTTTTTTTTAATACTTAAAACATTATACAAACAAACGACTGAAGACCATAACAGTATAGCGCATTTGGAAACATGGAAACTTAAAAATTGATACATATGTGAGTTACATTATTTCCCACTATGTTCTACTAGACTAACACCCTTCTTATACACATAAAACATAATACATATCTTCATAAAACGGGGAAGGAAACATAAAAAGGGGTGATATCAACTGTTTAGTAAGGGTAAACAAGGGAGATATGTAAGAATAATCATGAGCATAAGGGTATAAGAACATGATCATGAAAATAGAAGATCAGACACTACATATCAAAGATCATATACATGAATCAGGGAATTCAAATTGGATGTTCATAAGACATGAATCATAAGGAAATAAAGAACATAATAGATAAAATCATAAAATAGGAATAAAACATGGAATTGTGGAAGAAACAAAACCATATAATATGATTTCTATAGTAGCTAATGAATCACTACTAAGACCATCTTGGTAGTATGGGTTCACTCACTATACCATATTGGTAGTCGTGGTTCACTCCCATAGCCATCTTGGTAGCATTAGTTCACTCCTCATACCATCTTGGTAGTCATGGTAAACTCCCATGACCATCTTAGTAGTCAAGGTTCATCCTTAAGACTATCTTAGTCTATCTCATGAGATATAAATATTTACCCAATGCATTAGAGGGAGATATAGGTCCCACCCGTCTCATAATGAAATCATTAATACTTGTACCACAAGATCAAAAATAACCATATCATAAACCATGAAATCAAATGTGGATTATAAACATGTAATCATATCCAAAACTATGAAAAAATATCAGTTTCATAATCATTTCATCATAAATATAACCCGTGAAAAGGATTAGGTTTCAAAAGAATATAACCTATGAAAGAGAAACATGTTTCATCAACATCAGGCCATCAAAAAATAATCCATTCAGTGAAATAATATGAATGGAAACATTGAATAATTTTTCCATAATGGCATGATTAACACTAAATGATTTTATCTTATATGGGAAATAAATTTTAAAGAACTTTTAAAAACATTTCTCGAGGAAACTATCATTTCTTCTTTGAAAAATTATTTTTAAAACATAAAACATTTTGAAAACCTTTTTATATGAAAATATATTTGAAAAATTATAATGAATTGAAAACTATAAAACACTTTAAAAATTATTTTCCCTTTAAAAATGGGCTTCAAATATCTTTTTAAAACATTTCTTAAAACATGGTTTTTGAATACAATTGATTTTCGACTAAAGAGAGAGATGGTAAAATTTTAAATAAAACATTATATTAAGAAAAAATTAGTGAAAAAATGTAATAATACATTACCATGTCTTTAATAACTATAAGAGAAGAATATTAATGATTATTCTTGAGTTATGGATCATAATATTTCATTAATTTAAGCAAAATCATAAACAATATTGAAAACTGATGAGATTGTTTTAATAAACTCTTATCACTTGGTAACATCAGGTCATACTATCCATGTAAAAAAAGGAAATTAAATTAAGATTAAAATATGATGAAAATAATGATATTAATGATATAAAATTACAAATACACTTTGGGAAAAAATTTAGGTGCATAAAAAAATATGTGTCTCAAAGAAAGAAAATTGAGACAAAACTAACTTACTGATTTGGTAACTCTTGAAACATAACCCTTATGAATGAAAGATCATAGAGTGAATATGTAAATAACCATAAATTTAATAATAATATAAAATATATAATACATTCATCGATAGTATATACACCACATAAAATGAAAGAGTGGTGAACATGGGATGTATCTCACTGATACAAAAAGTGAGATGAAATTACCATACCTTGTGTCTTGAATCTCACAATACTCACTAAAAATGCCTATATAATAAATATAAATTTATTATAAATATTTTAAGGAATAATATCAATATATCCAATACCATATATGGTCTTATTATGACCTTATATTACCCACTTGTTAACAATCCTATGTTAAGGTTTCACTTCGGGTAATATTAGATTTGTTCTTCGCATGTGTCTCAAATTGTTATATCTTTTGTACTTGTACTTATATCATGATTCAGAGAATGATAATTATGATATAAATATTATTTATATTCATTATATTTTTATTATAAAAATCTATATAATATATAAGTATGAAATGAAATAAACCGTTCATGGTGATGGTAGGTCGTACGTACGCATGAATGCTATTTCTATTTAATTGTCTTGTTGAAAGAATGTAATTAATCTATATATATGTATGTATATACATAATTATTATAGTATATTTATTATATCATATATATCATATATATTCACTAAACTCATCCTTAATACATTCCATGTAGTTTGTGAACAAATCTCCTCACTTTGAGGGGGTGATAGTTCACACTTCAGCAAAAGAAATTATCGTATTTACACAAAATAGAATGTAAAAATATGTGTGTTTTAAAAGGAATAAATAAGTTTAAATACATAATAAATATAATTTATGACATATATGAATATATTTTCTATCATAATTTCCACCATGATAGGTGGTAAATGAAAAATTAACCATCATTGTTATGTGAGGTGATAGTTCACCGTACACGTAAACAGTATGTTCATTATCCATTAGATGGAAGTGTGTGTAATTGTTGGTCAAGAACATCACATAAAAACAAGATATTATATTTAATATAATATTTTTTATATATTTATGTAATAATGAGAGTGGGGGGGGGTGTAGAAATAAAATAAAAGAAAGGAGCTTGAGAGAAGACATTACCTCTTAATCGGGTAAATCTTTTTGGTTTGTGTGAAAAGGTTTACTGGGAAAAATTTATTCCCAAAGGTAGGATTCAATGTGGAAGGTAGGAACTTCATGGATATATTTTGGTAGATATTTTTTTTATCCAAATGGATTTATATGTGTGAGTAAGTAGGAGGAAAGGATTCCTTTTTATAGTGGAGGTGGAGTGACACTCTTGTAAATATTTGAAGGGAGAATTTCACCAATGTTTTTAATTTTTAAATTATATCCAATAATGGTCCAAAGTCGAGAAAAGTTATTATAGTGTAGAAATATTTCCTTAAATTGGATTTTGGACAAGTTTCTAGTTCATTTAGGCCCTTAAGTTTAAGGATTAGTCCTTAATTAAGTTTCATTTTACATTAATCGATGTAATAAATTTTAATTACGTTCACTAATATTTTTAGTCAAAAAGTAAGTTGACCTTATTATAAATTATAAATAATTATTATTAAAAATATATAATCCATTTTTTCAAATTCCAATAACATAAGTGGTAGAAATTAATTTAAATTTAATCCCACAGTCATGTTGGAAATGTGAGTTTTTAATGTAAAAACGTTCAAGGGTTTGCTATGTTTTTAGATAAACATTTCAATGTGAATTAAATCACAATGACCTAAATTGGATTAATTTATAAAAATTCTATATTATTAAACTTTTATAAATATTTAAAATATAATTTTTCTTTATAAATAAATTAGATGAAAAAACAGTTTTGAATTAAAATCCGGTATTTTTTACTATTCAACAATTAATGTAGTTTCTCAGAAAAATCTCAAAAAAAAAACCCTAAGACAATTTATAAATTAAAAATTAAAAATTAATTATATTTTATCAAATTCAATTTATAAATGTTTCTAAAATTAATATTTCTTTCACAAAAGGGCATCAAAGCAGTTCATTTGAGAGAATGATATTTTTAAACATATATAGGTACATTACCAAAAATTATATCTGTCATTGTTATTAAGTATTATTTATATAAAACAATTATAAAAAAATATTTGATAAGTATTTATTTCTATTCATATAAATATGTTTAACAGCTATGTTATAATAAACTCATTTTAATAATTATAACAGTAAAAGGAGGTTTTGTAGAATCATCTGTGCCACGTGTAATGTAAGTCGATATTGCACGTAACGTATTCCATGTTGATGTTCCATGTAACCTATATCATGTATGTTTTATGTGAAAGAAATATTTAAATTATTTAATTGCAAGAAATAAATGAAAATTTAATTTATTCAAGAAAAAAGGTCCACAAAAACTTGAAGTGTAACATGGATCCTTAAAAATATGGTTTAGGAACCATCCTATAAACTATCAATTAAATGTATTTGATATCAATATTTCAAACACTGATTGATTCAAAATCCTAATAATTACTTTATGGGTTTCAACATGTGTTTCAACATTTAAACTATCATGTAAAGCGTAAAGGTGATCCTTGTAATGGTAATTGCGACAACATCTGTTCCAAAAGTTCCTTCACCCATAATCCACCCAATGTGATGAGATTTTAGTATAAAAATTCACTTCACATAGTACATGTAGTTAATATAGGTTAATATAACCGTATTAACAATATACCACCCAGTAATATAGCATTTTACCCAAATTCATTTTTTTACATACCCTTTAAAAATATTTATATATCGCTTCATGGGATACATACATTTATAATGTATAAGAACTCATAGATAAATATATCTAACCATGTGAAATGTCAAGTGAACCATATTATCAAAAAATGATGAAGAGAATATCATCTCTAATTTACATAATATGGTAAAAATTTCCATTTCCATTGTTCGAATATTAGTCATGTCTATAACATTACTAAATATAGCTTTGAAAAAGACACCAAGGTTGGTTAATGTATCATATAATGTTTTAGAAAAAATGAAACATAAATCCACAAGCATTAAAAATTACTTCAAAACAAGATAGTCCTGTGATTTCAAGACCTTTGAATTTAAATCAGTCATTGACAATATATTCATGATATTTCATTAATACCGCTCTGGAATATTGACATCATTTTGGAAGTTCAAAAGCATATATATCTATTTTCTAGAATGAGGGTGAGAAGTTGGAGGAAGGAATTTTTTCCTTTCACCCTTTACTAGTACCAACTCTTCTCACATCCCCATGTCAATCATGTCATATCTAGCCTAAATTTCATCCTTTTTTCTTCTAGGTGATTTTATGAACATACCAATGAAACTATCACATACTTTTTCCTATATTAATGACTTTAATAGAATTTATAATGTAAAAATAATTATTAAATTTTAAATTGAAAAAAATTGATCTCTTTTTTCAACTAGTTTTTATAAGGTTTTCTAATGAAGGTTTACCAAAATTGGTGACTTTATCCTTTATTTTATCCAGTATTTTATTAACTATTTGTGGAGACAGTGATATAACTTTTTTGAATTATGATATAATTATGTCGTCAAAGATCGGTATTTATGTTTTGAAGGAAAAATTTGTGATATACCAGAAACACATTCTTTTAGGAATGTTTCTACATAAATGAGTGTATACATTTTTCATAAATGAGACACCCTATCATTACATTAATTTTATATCATTATTTTTTTCATAAAAAATAAATGACATTATCACCTTGTTAAACATTGAACTCAATAGGAAATCTTCATTTCTATAAGAATCACATGATATAACACATTATTCCTATATAAATTCCAATTTTTCAATAAATTGATATAAATAAACATCAATATAATTACATGGTTTTCTTTGGTCTATATATAAACTGACACAACATAATATATTTTCACTTCATGAATAATCATAGTAAAAAGTTTTAATTAAATGACATAATAGGCCATCTAATGTGGGTACTACTTTGTACACTAAAAGGATTCACTCCGTCTATAGATAGAATAAGAAAAAGGTTTCTCAGCTCGTTTCCCAATTCAGAACACTCTTGATCAATTTTATTTCAATAAAAAGAGTCTATTGGGTGACAAAGTCTTCCATCATGATTTCTTGTATCTAAGTGCTGGATTAATTTTCTTGAAGCCTCCACGATGTCATTTAAGCACCTAAACCACAGAATGAATGAAAAGAACCATAAAATATTTGAAGGATTTGATTCATATTTATAATCACAGGAAACACCACACATTGGGGATTTTTTTTGGGATGCGTAGTCATTGAAAAACAATATAATTTCATTTGGAAAATAATTTATTGTTTAATAGATCATAACCACTGAATATAGAATTAATTTTGTGTCATGTTATTTGATAGGAATTTCATTATCTTTTAGAAGGATGTTATTAAAGGAAAAGAGTAGTTCAGTAAAGATGGTATCACTCCATTTGTTACCAGATTATACAATATATATCATCAGTATAGCTAAAAATGTTTTATAATTAGTACAACCAGTATAAAATGACAACTTTGGGAATCTATTTAACTTAAAAAATATCATTGTATAGTCATGAAGTTTGTATTCAACTATCATTTTCATTTCATTAGTACGATAATCATTATTTTTCACACCTATAATTATATAGTCAATACGATATTCATCATCATTCACACATATAGTCATATCAAATGATCTATAAAATGTTGTGTTATCTTAGTCAGAATCTACAATCATTTGTCCCACATGTTTAGTCTAACATTTATAAATTTAATATATTCTATGACAAATCAAGTGTTATTATAATACATATTGACTAATTAGTGTTGAATAAAAACAATTTCAACTCAAACAATGTATTTGAGAAAGGTCATATGAACAATATTTTTCAAACTTAATAAACTCTTTAACCCCATCCCCATTATATTTTATCCTATGATGGACTTCCATTCATTTTAAATTAAAATCCAGCCTATTTTATTCAATAATATCCATATTTTTAAAAAAATATATAGAAGTTATGAGCATATAATCTTAATAGAATATTATTCATATATATATATTTGATGGAAAATAAAAATTGAATAAATGATCAATGATATATTAGTACAAAATAATTAATCCATAAAGGAATTTCATCTAGCCAAATATAGGAATCATCAGAATGACCATGTGTTGCTAAAAGGTCAGAAGCCCTATTTTCATCTCACATGATGAATGAAAATGAGAAAGATACAATGTAATGTCATAAAGATTAAATCCTCCCCACAAGTGAATTGAACAGTTGTAGGCCATCATAAGGAGACATGATAGCATTGAGAATCATAAGGAAATCAGACTCCATGATAATTGAACTTCGTTCATTATCAATAGAAAATGACATGCCAAGAATAATGGCTTGGGATTCAGAAAACTTTGGAGACCATTTTGCATAGAAAGAATGTTTGTCAGCTGAAAAAATCGAACTAGAGGAGTCTCAAACGACTAACCATCATTAGAGTACACTTTACCCAATAATGAATAATCATCATTAATTTTAAAAAATCCATATTGTGGGAATTTATTAGTCACCGAAGATAGTCTTGTATGGATGATTTCATGTTATACCTCATTGTGTTTATAGGTATCTAATGAGGAGATGTCCTTATTAACCTAGAATAAACATAGTCTAACCATGTTATTAAAAATGAAATCATTTCTCCTTACATATATTATCAATTATAGAGTACAGATAGTGCTAATTAAATCCATGGGAAGAGATACAGACCACTTCCTCCGTAGTAAAGGGAAACCCATTGTCAACTCTATGTGAATTCCAACATAAATATACTAAGCAAGCCAGACCTCCTTAGGGACTAGGAAATTGAAAATTTCATACATGGGAGATTATATAGAACTTTTTTTGAGGGGGAAACATGATTCATATGAGGCATTATGATAAACGAGAAAATATTTTGCAGTGAGAATACTTGATTATGATTTTCACCAGAAATAACATGGCTTGGGATGGATCAGAAGGGTACCAAGAATTTTTTATATTTCTATAACATCCAAGTTCAGTGATTCTAGATCCATCCAACTAGTTGTCTTGATTATAGAAGAACCAAATCAATATTTTATCCAATAGAGGTTATCTTCTCCCATGTTTTCCACACATAGAATACTCAAGATAATGTTTCTATCTCTATCATTGAAAATGAGACAAGATTTTCGAGACACTAGACATTATTTTCATCATTGAATAAGGAAAACACCATTGAATTTTCTAAACCAAAAATGACAAGTGAAGTTTCCATGGATCTATTATCATCAACTAGCCATGGGTCCTTCCAAATTTCTATACTCTCCCCATTACCAATCCTATATTAGATATTAGTATCATTAATGGACCCCATATGGTTCTCTATAAAAGGTATATAGGGGTCCAAAATTCAATATGATGAAATCAGAATGTGGGAAATATTTGATATGAATGACCTGAGATCATAATGAAGTACGGTTATATAAGTTCTTCCACCCCTCCTTGGAAAGAATGGTATCATTAAAATAAAACAACTCTCAAAACCCCATACCCCCACTCACTTTATGGAGGTAGAGTTTGGTCCATGTCTCCAATGTATTTTTTTACCATTATTAGATCCCCACCATATGTTTGATATATGAGAGTGCAATTGGTTAATGATGAACCAAGGTATTTTGAAAATGGACATAACATATGATGGGATTGATTGGGCCAACAATTTAATGAGGATTTATTTTCCCTCTTAAGAGACCCCATTTCTAGTCCAACATTGAATTTTTTTAAACCTATCCAAGATTCTAAAGAATACATAATTTTTTGCTCACAAAAAACAATGGGAAACCCATGGTATTTATAATTCTTCTCACCCACCTAGATACCATAAAATTTGTAGAGATCATTTTTTTCCTTGGGGGAACACCTGACCTAAATGAAATTTATAATTTGGAAATATTAACCAAGATTCCATAATAATTATCATAACTATGAATATGTTCTAAAATAAAAATACATTCCTCCATGGTGGACCTAAAAAAGATTAAACCACCTTCAAAAAAAGAGTTGGAAAATGGGTTGACCCTGCCTATAAACCTTCGCCCCATAAACTAATTTTTCCCTGAATGCCATAAAAAGTAGATTGGAAAGAACATCATCCAAAAAAATAAAAAATAAAGGGGAAATATTACCCCCTTACAGTGTCCCATACATGGGAAAAACATCACGTTAGGCCACCATTTATCCAAATCCTGAAAGAGACCTAAGAGACACATTGCATGGTAATTTTAATAAATTTTGTAAAAAATCCCATTTTACACATCATAAATTAGAGTAAATACAACTCCAATCTATCATATTCTTTATTCATATCATGTTTCCATTCCATAAGCCTTTTTTTCTGAATGTGTTTTCATAGAATGAAAAAATTCATGTGTGATAAGAGCATTATCATAAATAAACCTCTTAGGAACAAAGACACTTTAATTTTCCAAAATGATATATGGTAACAAACTAAAAAATCATTTGATGATAATTCCAAAGATGATTTTATAAGTTGAATTACAATGGATATTAAGCCTAAAGTGAAAAAATCAAAGAAGGATTATTAACCTTGGTAATAAGGGTAATAAGGTTTTAATTAATGGAACAATTTTTTATTACCGGTCTATAGGACACTCTTGAGATTTGAAATGCATGGTCTGATAATATGCCAATATTTTTTGAAAAATAAAGTATAGAACCCATATATGAATATAAAATTTGTAGAATTTATATGATTAATGGAAAAATTGTTTCATAATTTATGATATCATGAACAAGCTAGTGGTTCATGGTCCTCGTGATCACTAGAATAATGCTTGAATCAATATCCAAAGAGATTGAGCTCTCCCTGGCTGAATATAGCTCATAAAATAAATGAAGAATATAAGAAAGTATTTAATTATTGTTCTATGTATATATAATTTATAGAGTATTAAGAAAATGAATAAAATTATTGTGGTATCTCACATATGTCTTGTGGTTAAAGTAAAGGATATTAGATTCAACTTCATTAATATGAGTCTCACACACACACCATTGAACAATAAATTTCTATGATTCTGAGCACTACATCTGGATCTGCTTCAAGAGTAGAAATCCCAGAGAGGATCCCATATGATGAAGGTCAGGAATAAATATTATTCAAAATTTTCTCTAATCCATCACATTAGTGGTTAGATTGGAAAACACTTATTATCACTTCATATATTTAACATTGATCCCACCTGATTAATTTTTGGTCTATCTCCCAACTCCCCATCCATAAATAATGTATAGAAAACATATTCACGTTTCTTTTCCTTATTTTAAAATATCTCTAACCAAAAGGATTTTTGTACTTCAGATGCTAGTAGTCATGGGGAAAATAATAATGGGATAGTGATATGAAATATTTGGCATGAGGTGAGACACTTGAATGTTTTTGAAAAAAATCATCTAATAACATGAGAAAAAAATCAATCCAATCTATCCATAGTATGATTAGACTCTAAATTACCATGGTACTAAGTGAATGGGTTACACGAGTACCCAAAATTATAGATATGTACTACCTATTTTACGTCAAAAAATCTCTCATTAAGCCAAAAGGACTATTGATCCAACTTTATTTCTTAGATTGAAACATAATTTCATTAATGTCACCACCAATTAAAAGGGGTCCAGGAAAACCCTCACCCACATACTTGAGGCCATGATCTCTACTTGTACATTTGATCTGTCCACCTCTAAAAACCTACACAAGTATAGAAATGAACATTAAATTGGTAAATAATAATGGAAATATGATTTAATGAAAGTTATTGATTATGATATCGATGTGATTCTTATAGATAATACAAATCACACCAGAGTGATTGTGTCGTTCCGCTGGCAGGTATCCATGAAAACCATTTTTTTCTTACTTCAGACATTTCATTGCTATTCAACATGGTTTTGGATACAAAAACCCTATCAAGGCATATTTTGGTGTTCTGATGTTAGAGAATTAGAACTATTCATTGGTTTCAAAGACCACAATAGTTCCAGAATAATATTTTCATTGAGATTTGGGGTGTTAGACCACACAAGTATCCACTTATAAATATTCTACAGAGGAACCCTCACCCACTAATTTTAACAATTTATAAAACTGATCGTTCACTTGAAAAGATTCCACATGTATCTTGGAGCTACAAAGATCCAGATTATGGGGATCAATACCACTATATCCTTTAATTTTACTCCTCGAATGTCACTATTTATTTGATGCCAGCATCATAACATTAACATTTTACATTATTATGGTAGGGGAGAGAAAGGTAGGATTAATAAATAAGGGGTAAAGTCGGCAAAGCAGGTTAAACAAATCCTCTTTGTGATGGGGTGAGGTTTGGGGAAACCCTCCAATGTCTTATGGGTGAAAGTGGAAGGGATGATAGTTACCCCGGTCAAAAAATCATGATGCCATAAAACATTTCTATATCCACTATAAAAGTATGGGTGGCATGGTTCTATGAATCCTTGATCCACAAAATATTGAAAAAATTAGTACCTGAAGCCGATGGTCATTGTATAATGATATTGTTATGGTCAAGAATTGATTGTGTGCACATTGTCGTACAAGGTTTATCCTCACCCCTTTGTATCTCCACCTATGAGAAAAAATACATCCTAGAGTTTTTTCCATGTTCCAAAAAACCATATTGCATGAAAAAATTAACTTCCACATCCACTTTCTTCTTAAAGAGTCATTCTTCGTGTGTTCGAGATATCCAAAAAAGAAGTAGAAAAGTTTCAGTTTCTCATACTATAAGGGTATCCAAAATTCATGATTCCTCCATTAGTAGGATGGTTCCCCTAATAAGTTGGTGGGTGATGCTAACAAGAACATGTATCCACATAGTTGGACCCCGATTAATAGTATATGAGCATCCTCGTTAAATAAAATCACCAATACATCATCCAATATCTTACTTAACTCAATCTAATCTTCCTTATAGGGGGATACCTTTCAGAAGAATCTAAAATGATGATTCATAAAAGTCAATATTCTGTACATCCCCTTCATTCTTCAAATCCTTCATTTATATGAGATTGTATTTGAAAGACCGTGTAATCCCAAAGAGGATCTTCTATTTATCTTTTCTGTTAAAGAATTCAAAAAGTAGATGCTCTGATCCAATATCTCTGATGGCCACACTATCTTGTAATTTCTAAACAATTTTCAGCATGTTTTTAAGGGTGTTCATATTGAAAGGTTGGTTAATGATGAATTGATTGACTGTGAGAAGTGAATCATTATGAACCATAATGCATTATTGTTTTTTTGGCAATGATCGACAATTTCACTTTCTTTATTAATGTGAACTTCTACCACCTATTTATCAGATCACCCTCCACTGTACAACACATTCAATGTTAGAATAGAAAGAGACATATATGGTGTAAAAATATAGAGATAAAGAACAACCGTCGATTCATAGAACCTAATGATAACTAGAAAAAAGAAGATCATCCAGGATTAAAATAGACACACTGATGATCTATGAAGGATGAACCTATAGAAATACGATAAAATGGAGAAAAGGAGCACCACCACACCTAAGTGAAAACCTAGTAAAACCAAAGTGAGGAAAAACCCTAAGAGCTCGCTCTCAAAGCAGAGATACTACAGGTCATGTATATAAGGATATTATTTATATACACACATATATGCATCATATTAGATATAAATTTTATTTGAGTCTACAACATCTTAGAATATATAAAGATGAAGAATTATATGAATATAAAGTATTATATGCTTATTTTTTAATTAGAAGAAGTCACAAATCATAAATGATTCTATTTCTTGAAAGGGATTTATCAATGGAGATAATTCACTCACAGTAACTATCAAGTTCACACGAACCTATGGATTTCTAAAACTGGATAAGTGTTAGGATACATATAATAAGATTTTACTATCAAAACATATATAAAAAAAATTTAAATATTTTTTACAATGTTTCTGCAATGTTTTGAACAATGAAATCAGTCTGATTAAGGTTTTTACAGTGGTAAATTTATTAAAGATTTCATATTTGAATTCTTCAATATCTAATAATCAAAATAAAAATTTTAATACGACATGAGATTTTGAAAATAAAATAAAATTGTGGGTAGAATGGGAAAAATGAATGTTATAACCAAAATACCCCAACTTTTCAAATTTCAAAATCAGGAATGTATTTAATTAGAAAAAAAAATTAATGACTAATGGAATTCATAAGTATACAATATTATTATTAAAATTATAAAAATTGATGTTTTCTATATTTTTCGTTCTAAAAAAATTGGGAATTTCTAAATATTGATTCATCTCTCCCTAAAAATAATGTAAAATTTTAAAATTAAGGTTAACAATATTGGATGAATTGTATTAATTATAATGGTAAAAAATGTTAGAATGAATTTTTTAAAAATGTTTAAATGAAATAATAATAAATATAAAATTTTCATTATTTCCCCAAGAAAATTTTGAAATTGATATAGAAAAAATTGAGTGAATTTTTCATTATTCAAATAAAATAATAGATAAAATTAAAATAAAAATGAAAAAAATCATAATTAAACACCATATATTTATTAATCAAAAGAAAAAACCATTAGAAATAAGAAAATGATAATGAGAAGAAGAAAAACAAAAAATCATCCAATGAAGGGGACAAACATTGATCATAAGAGAAGAACCAAAGAGAAGAAATAGAATAATGAAAAAAACACCAAAACATCATGAAGACAAGAAGAACCTAACTAGAAGAACAAAAAATCCTGAAAAAAAAGAAATATTGATAAAAAAAATTAGTAAGGAATAACATAACTTTAATTTAAGGTACGATTCATTTGATTGGTTCGAAGGAGGTGAAAATAGGATTTAGCTCCCGTGTGAGCTTAAATAGCCAGACCAATGGGAAATCTCAGTTTGGGTTCATTTAAAATAAAGGAATGGGTTTTATCCGCACTAGTAAAAAGAGTTTATGAAGTATACATTTATATATGTTTAATTGGAAAGTGCTGATAAAGATATGATTTAAGAGCCCTTATTTAGCATTGAATGGTTTGCGGTTTTATCAGCACATTCCATTTTAGCACCGATAAATCACACCTTTATTAGTAATAAAAGATAAGCCCTGATAAATGAGTGTTTAATCAATGACTAATATAGTGATGATAAATGTTTATTTTATCAGTGTTTAATAAAATACAAATAAATACTATCAGAAAAAATATAAAAAATAAAAGAAAACTACAATAAATTACAATAAATTACTAATTATATAAAAATGAATATTAAAAATTAATTTTTAATAACAAAATAAATAAAATAAACAAATAAATTATAAAAATATTAAAAATAAATGAGTAATATTATCTATATTAAATGTTTAAATAAATTAGATAATACTGTATTAAATTTATTAGTATTATATAAAGTTGATTGCATCTACCACTACGGAACACAATGCAAGGAAATAAAATATATGTTAATGAGGTATTGTTGGGAACCACATCACGCCTTTCTTGGGCCAAACCCATCACCTACATGCCATCCTTCCCCACCTAAATTAGAGAGTTGTAGGACTCGAACCTGAGTTACTTTTGTTATCGGGGAGTGGCCACCCAGCACGATACCACTTGACCGACCCTCAATCAACAAAAGAAAATCTTGTAATGAAATATTATTGAGGGCGTCACCATGCCTTTTTGGGCCCAACCTAGAATATACACAACATCCTTCCCCAACTAAATTCTAGTGAGTCAGAACTTGAACATGGAAAAGTTTCATTACTGGGGAGTGACCACAGGACACGACAAAACTTGACCGACCCCCTAGTCAGCAATAGGATATCAGGTAATGAGGAATTGTTGGGCGCCACACCATGCCTTTCTTGGGCCCAACCCATCACCTGCGCATCATCCTTCCCCAACAAAATTTGAGCATGGTAGGATTTTAACTAGAGCCAAATCTGTTGTTGGGGAGTGGCTGCCAGATATGATACCACTTGACCAACCCCTTAGTATGCAAAAGAATATCGAGTGATGAGGTATTAATGGGCACCACCCCACAACTTTCTGGGAGCTAGCTCAGCACCATTACACCATCCTTCCCAATCTAATACAAATTAATAAATACTAAAAATTACTTTTAAATAAAAATATTCAAAGTAAATTCCCAATTGATAATGATTAGACAATAACTGTATCTAGATTTAAATAAAAAATAAAATAATGAATAAATATTAATTTTGTAAATTAAAAACATATTGTTTATATCAATTGGGGGAAAAGGACTATATTACAAATAAAAACATGCAACACCCAAATGATGGGAAGATCTTAGCGAGACTCGAACTCGAGACCACACCGAGAACCACAGGGGTAGCTAGAAGTAAGCTTCACCCTGAAAGCTAAATTACAAACATATTAAAAATATTAAATATAAATAAATAAAAATCTATAAATAAATATTAAAAATGAGTAAATTGTTGAAATATTAAATGAATAAATTTTAAAAATGAATAAGATATGAATCTATTAAAAATGGAATAAGTTTTAAAAATGAAAAGACAATTATAAATGAATAGATTTTAGAAATTACTAAAATTTAAAAATTAAAAATGAATAATTTGAAAAAATATTAAAAAATTAATTAATAATTGTAATTATATAATTTAATGAAATATAATAAATGAATAAATATTAAATTAAAAATTAAAAATATGAAAAATTACATTTAAAAACAAGAAATTTATATTGCAGTACTAGTTATTTATAAATAAAAAATAATTGTATAAATATTCAGATACATTTATATTAAAATAAAAATAAGTAAATAATAATTATATATTATATTAGGTGCTTGGGGCGGAAATTACATTAAACACACACACCACACACACACAGACCTGAAAGGCACGTCATAGCCCTCCCAAGTGATAGCCCACCCAATAAGTTGTTTGATTACAGGATATTTTTGTCCCAAAAGCCCAGTGGGCATGAAGGCCATTACATTCTTCGCCCATGGCCAATTCTGTGAATTGTAACCTGGCAGCTACAGTACCGCTATAGTACTCATCGGCGCTATAGTTCCCACTCCAGTACCCACCGCCGCTATAGTGCCACTGGTGAACAGTTCCACTGCTCCTTCAGGACACTACATTACTGCTACAGTACCTACACCCAATGGGTTTTGAACCCTCATTTTTGAGGTAGTATTACGGGGTGGTTACTACTAAGACAAGCCCCAGCTAAAAAATAAAATTTATATACATTATATACATATTGAAAATAATGAATATTAATATTTAGAGATTTATATGTAACTATCAAAATTTAATATATTTCAATAATATTAAATAAATAAATATTAAAAATTAATTAATATTAAAAATGAATAAATTACAAAAAATATAAAAAAATTGAGAAATACTAAAAATGACTAAAACATATTAAATGATGAAATGTTAAAAATCACTAAAATTTAGTAATTAAAATTAAATAAAAGACAAAAAATGATGAAAATTTTAAAAAAAAATATTAATTATATCTCTTATAAAAATATTAAAAATGAATAGATATTAAAAAAATGAATAAATATCAAAAGGTATATTTTAATATAATAGATTAAAAGTAAATTTCAAATTAAAACAGAATAAATAATAAAATTAATAAATATTTTAACTCAAAAAACATTTAAATAAAATTTAATAAAATATAATTATAAAAATTACAAACAAATTATAAAAATTAATTATTAAGAATTAAAAATGTATAAAAAAATATTAAAAATTTTAAAAATTAGAAAAATATTAAATGTGTGTGTGTGTGTGTGTAATTGCATTAATTATATTTGAAAAACCAAATGACTTTTCCTATGATTGTGTGTACCTAAATGTATATATATTTTTTGAATGGGTATACGTATATGTCCATATACATATAAACAAATATTCACATTACATACAAACACATACACACATATATACGCATAGACGTACACATACAGATACCCACACACATGCAGACACATATGCATGCGCGCGCGCGCGCACACACACACACAGACAGAAACAGACACATACACATACACATACACATACACATACCTATAGGCATACACATACACATACACATACACATACCAAGATGCATATGCATACACATACACATACACATACACATACACATACCCACACCCACACCCATACACATACCCATGCCCATACACATACACAGACACATACCCATACCCATACCCATACACAGACACACACACACACACATACCCATACCCATACCCATACACACACACACACACACACACACACACACATACACATACCCATACACAGACACATACACACACCCATACCCATACACATACACATACACATACACATACACATACCCTTACCCACACTCATACACATACACATAAACATACACATACACGTACACATACACATACACATACACTTACACATACACATACACATACACATACACATACACATACACATACACGTACACATACACATACACCTACACATACACCTACACATACACATACACGTACACCTACACATGCACATACACATACGCATACACCTACTCATACACATAAACATACCCATACACATGCACATACACATACACATACACATACACATACACATACACATACACATACACATCCACATACACATTCACATACACATACACATAGACATACACATACACATCCACATCCACATACACATAAACATACACATACACATACACATACACATACACATACACATACAAACACAAACACAAACATACATACACATACATACACATACATACACATACATACACATACATACATATACATGCATATATATATATATATGCATGCACACACCCACATATACACATACATACAGATACTTATTCATACATACACATACTATATAAACATACACATATATGCACATATGTACACATACACAGACACACACATACACACATACACACATACACACATACACAGATACACAGATACACACATACACAGATACACACATACACACATACACACATACACACATACACACATACACACATACACACATAAAACATACACACATAAACACATATATGCTCGTAGACATACACATATAGATACACACACACAGGCATACCCATAGATTTTCACACGCACACACACACACACACACATATAGATACACATACACATACGTGTACACATACACGTACACATACACTTCCTCATACGCATACACATATGCATACACATACCCTTACCCTTAAACATACACATACCCATACCCATACACATACAGATACTCATACACATAGACATACGCATACCCATACCCATACACATACAGATACAGATAGACATACACATACCCATACACATACACATACACATACACCTACACATACACATACACATACACATACACATACACATACACATACACATACACATCCACATACACATACCCTGCCCAGACCCAGACCCATACACATACACATACACATACACATGCACTTACACATTCACATACACATACACAGACACATTCACATACATATACACATACACATCCACATACACATACACATACACAAACACACACAGACACACACACGAACACAAACACAAACACAGACATAAACACAGACACAGACACAGACACACACACACATACACAGATACAGACACATACACAGACACACACACAGACACACACACACACACACACACACATTAACATAAACATACACATACACATACACATACACATACACATACACATACACATACACATACACATACACATACACATACACATACACATACACATACACATACACATACACATACACATACACAGACACAGACACATACACATACACATACACATACACATACACAGACACATACACATACACAGACACATACACACACACATACACATACACATACACATACACATACACATACACATACACATACACATACACATACACATACACATACACATACACATACACATACACATACACATACACATGCACATACACATACACATACACATACACCTACACATACACATACACATACAAATACACATACACATACATATACACATATACATACACAGACACATACACAGAGACATACACATACACATACACATACACAGACACATAAACATACACATACACATCCTCACACACATACACATACACACATAGATACACATAAACATACACATACATATACAGACACATACAGACACATACATACACTTACATACATACATTCACATGCATATATTTATATATATACATACATGAACACACACATGTACACATACATACAAATTCATATACAAACATACAAATGCTATATAAACATACATACACATACATTTAAACATGCACACATACATGCACATCCATATATCTATATACACATAAAAATACACACATATATATGTATACACACATACATGCACCCACACCCACACACATATATATATGTACACATACACAGAAACACACAGAGATACAACATATATATCCACACACACACACACACACAAACACACACAAACAACACATATACATATATAAGACATAGAAACACAGACATGCTCATACACAAACACATAAAAACACTCATATACCTAAAAAAACATATATTCACATACACACACATACACATACACACATAGAAATACTTGTTTATACTTTAAATTATTTAATATGAATATAAGTATATAAATTCAAATAAATATATTTTAATAAATTTATATGAATTTATATATGTTCATAATTATTTAAAAAAATATTAATATATTATATTCATATATACATATTGTAATTAATGTATATAAATATATTTTTTAATTTTTTTATTGATTAATATAAATTCAATAATTTTATACATATAAAATTTTGAATATAAATCATAAATGTTTTTTATAATATAGGTACATAAATCAAATTTATATTATATATATATATATATATTTTCTTATTGTTTTATAAATAATAGTTAAAATATATAAATACTTACATATAAATTAAATTATTTTTGGTTCCCTCTATCAGTGCAAAAAAATCATTGACAAAGGTACATACTTTATCATTGTTTCTTTTACCATTAATAAAGATTTTATTTCTCAGAGATTTTTGTTATCACTAATAAATGGATCCTCTTTCTCAGTGTTTATTTATCATTGATAAAGTGTAGTTTTGAACAAAGAAGGATCTTTAATAGTGAACACACCCCCTCTCTCCACTATCCACAATAATTATTTAAATAAATTAACATTTAAAAATTTAATTTAATATGATTTAATAAATTATAAATTTTATATATTTATATATGTTAAATTTTATAAAATGTGATAAATTAATTTCTATATATATATATTTAATTTAATTAACAATATAAATTTTGTTTTTCTTAAAAATAAAAAATAAAAATAAAAATCTTATTTTAATATTGATATAAAAAGACATAAATTTTATTTATATATATAATTATAACAATATTTTCAATAATTATATTAAAATATAACAACATATGTATTAGTATATATTTAAATATAATTCATATTTGGACAATAAATTATAAATTTTATTTTCTATGATATACATTCTAACATTTAAAATTTCAATTATTTTATATTGAAATTTTAAATTTATATATTTTTGAATTTAATATTATTTTAAATTTAGTCATTGATATATTTGTATTACATGAGTGTATAAACAATTAAATATATAAAAATGTAAATATGTTGACTAATTATTTATATTAAATTTTCATTTAAAATTTCAATATATATTAATTATTTAAAATTTTAATAATACATACCTACATATATTAATAATACGTATTCCTATAATTTGATTTAATTAGAAAGAATCATTTATCATATTCAGCATTATGTGGTGGTGTTAAGACACAACTAGTTCAATATTGTTTTGTATTATTAAATAAACTTTTATTATAATTAGATTCTATACATGCATCTACACATACATACTTATACACACACTTATACACATACAGGAAAATACATATGAAAAGATAAACTTAATACATAAAAATGAAGATACTATGTAAAAATACATATGCATACAAACATACAAACATTCATATACACACACACTTCAAAAAAAAAGGATTAACGGTGGTTTTTTACTACTGGAGATGGTTTAAACCACTACGACATTGTTTAGTGGGGGTTATGTAAATTGTCTCGTATTTCATGGTTAGAAATCATTTAATGATGGAATTTCTAGTTTATTGAAGGTTTTTATATGTGTTTTTTTAGGGTACTTTGTGGTAGTTATTTATTTAGTTTGGGGTGATTTTTTAAATAAAACCCAGTTGAAAATAAATTGGTGGAAATTAACATAATCATCATTAAGCAATGGATATCAGAAAACATCGATAAATAGATAAAATAAAATCTTTTTAGTGGTAGTTTCCATAAACTACTGATAAATTTATTATATAATATTTTAAATATTTTAAAAAATAATATTCATATAAAAACTCATTAAGACAATAAAATAAATCATAAATGTACAATAAAATCATCATACATACACAAACATACATCCACTGTTATATATATAAAACCTCAGTCAACCCATACCACATTGATATATATATATATATATATATATATATATATTATGTAAAATAATCGCTATTAATCCATGGACAATACATTCATCCCATGACCTATATTACTTCTATATACCTCAATATCTATAACCATTATATGTGAAAATAACCACATCACATCATCCACTAGAACAAAAAAAAAGAAAAATTAGAACTGAACATAATAAATCATAATTATAGTAGAACAATTGATAATATTTATCCATTCCACGTAGACTAATAATCATCATGGTTTCCCTTTTAAGAATAAGATGGATTATAATGTTCAAACTCCTACCTACCAAAAAAATTTCTATCCTACAATACAAACAAAAAAAATTTACAGAAAAAAATGAAAAGGATAATAGACATAGTAAATATTCAAAAAAATTCACATAACATTATTTAATTTTTTAATTAAACCAAATATATTTTAACATAAAAAATAAAATATAATTCTGAACACTTATAAAAAATAAACTTTCCTATTTAATATGTGATTCAATTCTTATAATTGAAAACGGATAAGTATATAATAGTCTAATCAATTATTAAATTGACGTGTGGTGTACTTGAAATTTCTCAATAATGAAATTTTAATTAATTTGATATAGAAACATTTCCTATATTTAAAAAATAATTTAATTGTGTTTTCCTTATGATTTTATGTGAAAATACGGTAGTTTCATACGTGTTTGACCAATACACACACATTTTTGAGATTTAGAACACTAATAAAATGTTTACATAATCCATGTAAGACCGTATCTTGGATTGATTTTTCATCGGTTCATAAAATTTAAAAATAAATAAGAGGTCATTTTACAATGTTTTTGTGACCATATGACAATAGTTTCCTAGTTTTAACTCCATAAAACACAATTTTAAAGACTTTGGTTTGTTTTAAAACTGTTTATTGAGCCATTCTGAGAGCACCACACATAGTAGGGATGTATTGTCTTTGTGTACACTTCAAAAATAATTTAACTATGATTATAAAAAGATTTAACATCAATATGAGGTCATTTTATATATTTTTTTACCATTACACACATGTTTTAGTGTTCTAAAACACTAAAGAACATTTATAGGAATCACAGAAAAACCATCAATTGGATTGAAATGTTGTTAGTTACTAAATTTTAAACATCAATCTAAATTCATATTCATATGATTTCACAGAAAGATGATGTTGTTTTATTGGTGTTGACCTAATGAAACACATTTCTAAAGACATTAGTATCTTTTAAATCTACTTATTAAGTCATTCTGAGAACACCACAAGTCAGATGGACGTGATATCTGTGTGTACAACTGAAAAATAATTCAATAGTGGTTTTATCATGATTTAAAATAAATATGAGGTTGTTTTATATGGTGCTGACCATCCAAATCATGTTTTAGTGCTTTAAAACACTAAAAACGCATTTACGAGCATCCCGGGAAAACCGTAACTTAGACTAATGCATTCTCAGTCCCTATATTTCAAAAATAAATATATGATCATTTAATTAATATTTAATGGTTTTAAAATGTTATATTTATGCGTTTGAAATCCTAACACCCATTTTTGAAGACTTTGGTATCTTTTAAAATTAATTATTTATCCATTCTAAGAATAATGCATATTAGATGGACATTTTTTCTACGCATAAATGTAAAAAATAATTCAAATATAGATTTAACACGATTTATTTTCAATCTGAGTCCATTGAAAATGGGTTTTACTCTCACATATATTTTTTTGTTATTTAAAACACTAAAAATCTGTTTATAGTAATCCAAGAAAAACCTCAAATAGGATTGATATGGTGTCAGTTCCTATTTTACAGAAATACATCTATGATCATTTTACTTTGGTTTCATAATAATAAAACATTGTTTTCTTGGTTTCCACCCCCTGAAACACATTTTTAAAGACATTGGTATATTTTAAAACAACCTATTGAGTTATTATAATAACATCCCACATCATTTAAATGTGGTTTTTGTACACACATGTATCAAATAATTCAATGTTGGTTACCCCATGATTTCAAATCAATATGAGTTTTCATGCTCTAATTTTGACCGTTACATGCACGTTTTAGTGTTTTAAAACACTAAAAACATGTTTATAGGGATCCTGGAAAAACCGTTATTCAATTTTACATGTCATTAGTTACTACATATCAAAAATAAATTTACAATCATTTTACTATGATTTCATAGCCATAAGAGGCTTATTTCATGGTTTTAACCCCCTAAGACATGTTTTTAAAGACATGGAATCTTTTAAAGCCGCTTATTGATCCCTTCCAAGAACACTGCATGTCGAATGGATGTTTTTTCTATGAGTACATATCAAAAACAATTCAATGGTTTTGGTCTCAAGACTTAATATCAATATAAGGTTGTTTTATATGTTTTTGACCATTACACAAACATTTTAGTGCTTCAAAACACTAAAATGAATTTATAGGCATCATTAGAAAACAAAAACTCAAATTTATGTTCTTTTAGTTCATACATTTTTAAAAAATATACAATAATTATCTTATGATTTCATGGCTATAAGAAGCAATTTGATTTATTTTGACCCCATGAAACATGTTTTTAGAGATTTTGAATCTTTTAAAATTCCTTATTGAGTCATTATAAGCACACCACACATCAGATTGATGTTTTTTATATTTGTACACATAAAAAATAATTCAAACTTGGTTTTACCATGATTTAATGAAAATAAGAGGTTTTTCTATGGTTTGTATTGTTACATTCTAGTTTTAGTGTTTAAAACACTAAAAACACATTCAGAGGAATTGTTGACAAATTGTAACATGGATTGACATTCCGTTAATTCCTAAATTTAAAAAATAAATATATGGTCCTTTTCCTATGATTTCATAGCCATCCAAAACTATTTTCATGGTTTTCACCCCCTAAATCATGTTTTAGAGACTTTGTGTCTTTTAAAACTACATATTGAGTCATTTCGAGGACACCACACTTTCGATGGGTGTGTTATTTCTACGCACACATAATAAATAATTCAATGGGTTTTTCCCATTATTTCACATAAATATAAGGTCATTTTATCTGGTTTGACCATTACACGAATGTTTTTGTGTTTTAAAACACTAAACATGTGTTTATGGACATCTGGAGCAAACTGTAACTCATATGAATGTGGATTCAGTTTTTATATTTCATAAATCAATATAATTTTTTTTACTATGATACCATGGATGTATGATGCTGTTTTCATGTTTTTGACCCACTCGAACACATTTTTAATGACTTTGGTGTCTTCTAAAACTACATATCAAATAATTTCAAGCACACCAAATAAATATGAATTTGTTTTATATGTCTACATTTCAAAAATAATTCAACATTAGTTTTCCCATGATTTCACATCAATCTAAGGTCATTTTATTTGGTTTTTATTATTACATTCATGTTTTAGTGTTATAAATCACTAAAAAACATTTATGGGCTTCCCGTACAAACCATAACATGGATTGACATATAACCGATTCCTAAATTTCAAAAATCAACCACTGGTCAATATTCTATGATTTCATATCCATTAGACATAAGAAGTGGGTAGTATGACTCGAAGTGCATGTTTCCAATATGAGTGTCATTTTAATTTAAAATTACTATCACATATCTAAAACCAAGAAAATGGTCTTTTATTGATTTCAAACTTCAGGAAAACAATCCATAATATATATTTAACATGTAATAATTGACCACATGTTAATTTTAAAAATAATTTGTCCTTATGACACAAAGTACATGTTTCAATATTAATGTGTCATTTTAGTTTAAAAAATACATCACATTGACAAAACTAAACAATAAATCACAGTTTTTCTCAAAAAAAATTTGAAAATTATTCATAATTCATTATTTATGTGTAGGGATTGACCACACATCAATCAAAAACAAAAAATGATAGGAATGAATCGAAGTATGTGTTTGCAATATTAATGTCATTTTACTTTGAAATTCCCATCATATAGTCAAAATATATAAAATGATATCTGATTGTTTTCAAATGTTAGTAAAATAATACATAATTCATTTTGGATGTGTAGGAAGTGACTGTACATAAATCTAGGACACTATGTGGTCATTATGAAATGAAGTGCGTGTTTTCAACATAAAAGTGTCATTTTAGTTCAAAATATCATCCACATTTTCAAAACCATGAAAATGATCTTGTATTGTCTTTAATCTTTTGGAAAATGATCCATAATTTATTTTTAATGCTTAGAATTGATGACTGGTAAATCAGACACACAATGTGGGTGGTATGCCTCAAAGGGTGTTATTTTAATATAGGTTTCATGTGGTTGGTATGACTATAACTTATATCAATTTTAATCTTTATAGTTGATATTTAATTTCATTTCATTTACAATTAAATGACTTCTTAATGAAATTAAGATGTTGTTGACCCCCAAACTTCCAAACATCATAATGTTCTATGAAAACTCATATGGTTTCTAATAAGATGATTCTAAATATTTGACTTTCTTCATGGATGATTTCTATTTATAAATATTCTTGACTAAATTACCCTACACGTATTATTTTAGGGGATGATCATTGGTTTTAGAACTAAAATAAATAAGTTACATGAGTGTTTTAGAATACTATATGTGTTCATTAAAAATGTGTGAAGGATCTGTTGATTTTAGAATTTACTTCGATAGGATGAGCTATAATACTTGAAATTTCCTCAAGAATTTTACCTATTTCAATTAAAATTTATAAACTAAATCATTTTCTATTTCTAAACACCACTGATCCAATGCTTTCCTTTAAGATTCATGTTCTTTTAATTTTTCTTTCAACCTTTAAATTTATATCTATACTTCTCGATAAAATTAACTTCTCGAACCCTCATTGGGAGTAGAAGTAAATGATTAAAACGCCATATCATGTCAGCTGATGATGTAGGGCCAGAAATTCATCCATTATACACAAATGATATTTTATTTCCATAAAACTAATGAAACTGCATTGTTATGGGAAACCGATTATGATTTTGAAGGGTTCACATCTCAAGCTTCTTTAATTTTAACAAGTTAATACAATAATTTTAATAAATATTATTTAAATTATATAAAATTCTTAATATTATTTAATTTTAAAAAAAATCATTACTATTTATTGTTATTTCATTACTATAAAGACAGAATAATGTAAAATAAATTATAACAACAAACAAGCCTTAAACCAAATTAACTGAGGCCATTTACGTGGATCAAACGACACCAATAGAGCTAATTGGTACAATTTGACCCATGTAGCCAGCCTAATTTAATTATGTTTAAGTATTTTTTTGTTATAATATATTTTTCATTATTATATTTTCATAGTAATGAAATAACATGAAATAGAAATGAAGAGTACATACTCCAATGTTGATGATAGTGTCATTTGTTATACTACCTTCGGGTTTCCTTTAAACTTTATGTGATATCTCTGTCTGACCAATATAGTACCCAATTAATTAGCATTTATAAGAATATATATACAAGTTAGAAATAAAAATTGACTCATAATAAAATAATAATAAAAATGTATAAAATGAAAATTATATTTTTATTTTTCTTGAAACGCTATGAGACCTAATGATATGAGGAATGACTTGTTTCTCATTATTCAAAATATTTTAGAGAAAATTCTTGAAAAAATATAAAAATTAATAAAAATTATGTCTTTTTTTGTTTTTATGTTATTAAGATATTGTAAAATATGTAATTACCTCCAAAGATGCATCTCTATTTATATAAAAAAATATTTCACTACTCATGAGAAATTCAATTAGAAACTTTCCCAAACAATTGTCAAGAGCTCAAATATGTGTCATTAAACTCATGCCACAATCTCCATTTCTTAGCCAAAATTTTATGATTATATGGGAATTAAATGGATTCAACTACATCAAAATGACAAGAGATCTAGAATTGAAATATGTAACACTTTATAATATATGAATAATTTTAATAATGACTTTTATATTAGTTATCAATGAATATAAAATTTATATTACCTTTACTTGGTCATCAAATAACTAATTTTTACTAGTTGTGGAAACATACTTCCAATATTTTTAATTAAGAGGAATGAAAACTATCTAATATGAAATATTCCTAATAACATGTCCATATATTATGGAATTATCATCAATAGAAACTCTAAATTCATAAAATAAATGATAATCTTTAAGTTTTTCATTCCCCATATATCTTCTATGTTCATATTTATATATCTTATGTTTTTATCTTTATCAATTTTACTAATTTATTAAAAAATTAATAACATATATAGTTTTTTGTACATTGAAATACATACTAATAATGGTAACTCACTAATATCCTCTAGATAGAGGGGTGACCAAATGATAAATCACTAAAGGTTCATGAAATGGTGGGATATAATAGATATTTGGGGAAATTTCCAGCTCACTAGTAGTATCTAGTAAAATGGAATCACTCAGACACACTTAATCTAATAGTATTGGTGGTTTAATTAAAGATATTGATTGGATATGATATTGATTTTTTTCTTGGTATTCAATCAATTAAAATGGTTCATAGTTTATTCAATGTATAAAAAACACATAAGTAAAATATTTTTACAAAAAACGATAAAATAAAACAATGTATATATGTAGAACACATTTATAAATGAGAAATTTTAATATAGTTGTATTAACAATTTATACATTCAATTATCTTCACCTACATTGTATTCATTTTTATCAACCTCCATTACTATGAGTATTTCATTTTCACCCTTTCGTTAAATTTATATTGTTTAAATATTATTAGGGAAAAATCGTTCAATGTTTTGTAATTGATGGGGTTCACTATCACAAAGTACCAATTGACCTTAATTTCCCATATCATACAAGTATCTCTATTTTATGTGTATAAAAACACTCCAACATTCCTATATTTAAGTACTCACATAATAAAACATCCTTACTTGTGAATCCAAGATAAATGGATCACGGTCTGCATGCTCACCAGTTTGGATCAAGTGAGAGAAGTTGAGGAAAGTAAAATGTAATAATTCATTAATTATACCCCTATAATTTTTGACCTATTTTCATTTGAATAAAAAATAAAAAACTAACTATCATAATTTAAATCGATTATTCAAATAATATTTTTAGAGTATCCCACCTTTTAAAGTGTAAATAAACCATTATTTTGAGTTTTCAAGACTTATTCATGATAAATTGTATGAAAATTAAGGCCATGAATATTGTAGGTATTGAATCTCTTAGTTTTCCCTAGAGGTCCTTGAGCTAAAAATCTCAAATCATTTGATATTTTTGCTCAATTATTAAAATTAATTTTATTGATAAGAAGATATAAGGTGTTAATATTAACATAGAAAAAACAATTACACATCAATAAATAGGAATATGAGTATATAATTACATGATAGGAAAACCATTCTATAATATATTTATTAAAAACTTTTGTTAATTCCAAATAATTTCGAGATCGAACCCCTAGTCACATATTGGTATTCAATCTCAATTATTCAATAAATGGATCTAAAATAACACTATTGAGTATCACATGTATATGAACTTTTAGTAACTCCAATTCAATCAATGTAAAATTTGACCCCTTTCCAACTGGGCTTCTAATAGTGGGAAATTCCAAAAAATGGTTTCTAGAATTATAATTAGTGTATATTTCATTAACATATCCAATATAAATGAACCAATTCTAAATAACATCCATATACCTAGAAAATAAGGTCAATAACTCTTTGAATTTGTAACCATTAGTAATAGAGCCTTCTATTTGAGCTTTATTCCTTATCTAACGTATCAAATTACTTAAGTAAATTATGAAAAATATAAAAATATTAAAAAAAAATTACATAATTGTTTGATAAAATTGAATTCATCAGTGGAAATAAAAATAATATTAATGTACACCTCAATCAGATACATCCATTTATATTTTACTGGTCAACTAATTTTATCTTCTTTAACCAAATAAATAGTAAAATTAATCATGAATATGAAACATTAAGGGGTAATAACATCTCCAAATGAAAAAGTGTCAAAAGAAGTATTTCTTGATGTTTATCATGCTCATTTAGATTTATATTTTTTCTAAAAATTTATTTTAATAATGTAAACAACTCAACTAGAACTAAAGTTACTTTCTAAGGAAACATGTTACACAATTATAAGGGAAACAATTGATCCATTAAAATATGTTATTCAAAACATTTCAATCCATGTAACTTTTGATGTTTTAAGTCAACACATTTTGAATTGTTACTTGAAATTACATCTAACACTTTTAAATTCATTAAATTTGGAAGGAATAAATCTTTTTCCTGATTTTTCATTGTAAAAATTGGTAAAGTATAATTTTCATTATAATTTACCATTTATCATTATTTATATTAATTTATTTCAAATCCTTATGAGAATTAAGTTTATTCATTGATTTATCCCACTCATTATGAAATATAAAAATTAAACTGTTACATATGTTCTTCTCAATATGAATTATGTCAATATTATGATGTATCAAATTAAACTCTAAATAAGTAAGTTTCAAGAATATACTCATTTTCATTCACTTTTGTGTTCCATCTTCATTGAATATTGTACCTCATACCCTTTCCATACTTCTTTAAACTGATTAAATTTTCCAAATTATACATTGAAATTCATTAATTATCACAAGAGTTGTAAACTAGATATCTTCTTCAGTGGATTTATCAATTAAATATCACTATTAAATCATTTTTTTAAACATATATTTATGTAAAACATCAAGAAATTTATAATTACACATAAAACACCATTTTCTAATACAAGGTAATCATTGATGTTTAAAAGAAAAATTAAAAACTAAAAAATCCAATCCAGTATGATAGTTGCAAACATAAAATTTTTATATTCTAGGAAAGTCACTAATATTACACATTAAATCATTATGAATTTTGAATTGTTTTATCATTTAATCATCATATTTTTCTATTCCATAATCCCATAATTCTCACAATTATTTTATTATAGGTTTAAGGTATTCATTAATTTCATTTCTATGATTTTTCATTCCATGAAGAATCATCAAAATAATTAAATAAGTATTCTTCATAAACATCCACATAGGTAAATTATAATGGAAAAAAATAACTATCTATATGATATAATTAGTACTTAAAGTAATAAAAGGGTTAAAACCATTTGAAGGAAATCCAAATAATACATTCCTAGGACTTGAAGAAACATTTCGATATAATGAATCAAACATTTTACATGATGTTGAATCTTTTTGATGCCTCGTAAATACATCATTTTTACTATCCTAAGAATTCCACTGCATCTCATATAAATTCTTAGATGGCATGAATAATCTTTACAGGCATGGTTTTAGGGAAAAGTAAAATAATACCTTTTCATGATTTTTCTTCTTATGATTTTTCTTGGTGTTTCATTGATTTGAACTCTCGGCTTTACATACACCTTCCCACTAACCTCAAAACACACATAATGTTGGTGTTTATTAGAAACTTTATTCATCAAATATTGATCAAATAGTAAATTATGGTGAAACTAAACCAGAATAACATCATGACCCTCCAAAGTAGTGGCAACAGAGTCAAACTGAGTCTCCCCCTCACAAAGAACATAATATTTTGTGGATTAATACCATAAACTAGTTCGAAATTTATAAATTGAGTAGATTAATGCGTAGATTTATTGTGATAATATTCTACCCAAGGTATCCAATGATCCCACAGAACTAGTTTCATAATAGTATACCACCATAAGTTAGTTCCAAACATTTGTAAACAATCTCAAATTTTCCATCTATCTGTGGATGGTAGGTCAAAATCATCTTTAATATTTTTCCTTCTATAAGAAAAATTTCCTTTTAAAAGTTGACGAAAAACAAGGAATCCATGTTACCTAAAATAGAATTGGATCTTACCTATAACTAGACCACTTCCTAGAAAAAAATGTTTGGCACCACCCTCACTATGTATGGATGATGTAGTAGTAAAAAATGGGAAAAATTTAATCATATATCCACCATCACCATTATCATGTCATATCCCAAAGCCTTGAGAATTATATAAATAAAATCCATTGATATTTCCTCCCAAACCAAATATGGTATATGGAGTGACTGGAGAAACCCAGCGGGTAACATGGTCTGGTACTTCTTCCACTCACAAATGCCACACTTCCTGACATATTTCAACACACTGTGAGTCAACCATTTATTTAAAAATGCACCGTTGTGCCTTTTATATGTTTTATGTTATCCCATGTTTCCACCCACAATATTAGAATGAATGAAATTAAAACATTTAGATATAAATCTTGACTATTTGGAAAGAACCAGCTATCCTTTGTAGTATAACAACCACCCACAATGACAATATCAAGGACAAGATTATAGGTGATGCTCAAGGGAATCCATGAGACCCTTTACGTCCCCATCCAAAATTTGTTCTTCCCAAAATATTTATAAATACATCTACATAGGTATAGAAACAACAAAGTAAAGATCAATTTAATCCAAATGGCCAACATGTCCCTCTTCCATGAGTCTAGACAAAGAGCAAACATTATATTTTTTCATCCATGGTTAATGCACTACTTCAACATCTAATACAAATAACATATCCTATCAACCTTGTTGGTTTATTTTATTCATTATCTGGCATAATAAATGCTTAAGATTCTTATGGTAATTATATAAAGTAAAGTTTTTACCTAATAGGTAATTCAACATGTGATTAATATCTATAAAAATATCCATAATTTCATTCTCACAAACTGATTTAGAGAGATTTATTTTAGTTAAACACTTTTTGAAATATACTATCAGTAGATTTACTACATGAAAAAAACTCATATTTCATCTCTTTATGAATCAAACTCAATAAAAATGAATTCAAAAAATTAAGAAGTACCCGTAGTGATGTTTTCACCATGATTCTCTTTAATTCCCAGAATGCACAATCAAACTTATCATTCTAAAAAGACAACATTTCTTTATTAAATCTACAAAAGGTTAAACAAACTTCTCATACCCCATAATAAATTTCACGTATAATCTAGTCAATCCTAAAAATCCTCTCACCCCCTTTACATTATATGGTTATGGACAACTAACCATATAGATGATTTTACTAGGGTCCATGGTTACCCCTTCCCTAGAGACTAGGTGTTAAAGATACTCCACTAATGTCTATGAAAAGGACACCTTTTTCAAAAAAAAAAATCAATTTGATTATCAACAATATATTGAATAAAAACGATAGATGCTAGATATATTTCAACCAAGATATACTATAGACCAATAAGACATAATGAAATGTGGAATAATAATTATAATGTGTATCAGAACACCTGATTCATTGTCAACTAAAATGTTTTTTGGGCATTCATAATCCCAAAAAATATAATGAGGTACTCATAGTGTCCCTCGTAGTTATTAATTATTTTCCAACATATTCCTCTATAATTATTATTTGATGAAATTCATATTTAATTTCCAATTTGGTGAAAATTTTACCCCATTTGTCGTATCCAATAACCCCTCTATAATCAGAATGGGATACCTATAATAGATTGTTAGATTATTTATGGCCCTATATTCTACACACACCCTCCATTATTAATTATTTAATTATTATGATAGTGATAGAATATGAGATGTTACATTTTTAAATAATTACTCTATCCAACATATCTACAATATGAAAATCTAACTCATATTTTAGGATATGATACAACATATATGATTTGATATTAATAGGTGAATCAACCTAAATAAGAAAAATTGTATTATCAATAATAAGGATCAGTGGAATTCCATTTGGTTCATCGAATAGGGGATGTTACTTCATTAGTACATCCTCAATATTATTTTGCATCATATATTACAACTATTCAAACTCACTTCCCTGAATATTTAACTTTGTTTTCCAGTTTGGTCAATGCTTTAGACATACAATTGTGTCTATCAACATTATCTACTAAAAATTATATCTAAACTCTTGAAACAAGTCCAGTGAGTAAATAAAATCATCCTTTATATCCCTATAGTTCAAAATCCCACTTTCACCCCCACCTTAATCAGTTCTTCATCCACCTCCCACAGTTTCTCCACCATGTCCACTCTTGTAGATTCCTCAATTAATATTTCAACAACCTCAAATCCTGATTTGGATAGTGATTCATGGTATTATATGGATTCCCACATATGAAACATATCCCTTTATTCTTATTCTCATTTCTCTACAAGTAGATAATATATATTATTACACTCCACATGTCGTTGCCTCCAACTCATCTGTTTTCTTATTCATTTTTATTTCTATCAACTACTGGCCTACTTGGTGGAACAAAAGGTACCATAGGTATAATTATATGTTGCACAAGGAAAATACAAGGCCTTCCTATACATATTTTGAGTAATAATTCTCTAACCAAACCACTTTTCACTTTTCTAGCTACTATAATCATCTTATGCATGTTTTTATATTCATGTGTAGAGACTCTATTCTCTATTTCTGGTAAAACGTCTCCCATGAAAAAAAACCATGAACCACATTTCTAATAGTTATGGTATCTATAGGGATACTTTTTTGAAATAACTAATGAATTTTTCAACCACCCTTATATGTTGGAAGGACTTTAAATACCATATTGGATCATCCTATAATTCTTTCCTATACTGCTCTGTTGGTTCTAGTTTCAATTTCTCCCACATTAGTCCTGGACCAGTATATTTCCATGATAGGAACCAGTATAAAGTTGTATCCTCCATAAATATATTCATTAATAGTAGATTCATGTCTTCTAGTATTTTATTAATTAAAAATTTTGTATCTACATCGGTTATATATCCAAATAAATGTTCTTTGGATAAGGTAGGAATTTACACTCTCTTTGAGATACTTCTAAGTCTATCTTCATATAGAATTATTCAAAGATGAGTTTTCTATAAGAGTAGTACTAAATACTTTATTTCTAATTTCTCTACTGTTAGATCTAACCTTGGTTTCCTCACCTCACCTCCCTGAACCATGATCAATCTGCATATCCCTCTCCTTCATTTTTCAACTAAGTGTTAATTCATATTTCATAGGGTACTTATGATTATTTATTAATTAAAACTCATCTTCTCTTAAAATAAAAAACGGGTTTTTCCTTTCCCTTATGTATTTCACAAGGTTCTCTGCACCGCATGAAGCATCCACTCCATCTCCAATTCTTCACCCTAATAATTTTCATGTGTAGTTTCTAATGAATCAAGCTTACATTCTATTCATATATATTCTTCCAACTAGAAAACATGTTTTAATAAATACACACTCCATGTTAACCGACAATGTAAATAATCTGACCTTGAGTTCACTATACAATAACATTGTTCTCTACTATGTTATGATTTCTTCAAAATTGAGACCATGACCCATAAAATCCCACAAAAAATGATTTTCCTCAATGAATAAACAAAATTATATCGATATATAAATCCTCTCAATGATAACACCAAAATGTTAGGCACTTACCTTACACAATGTATTTTGAGAAGTATTACTATGATAAAACAATATATCCTATTCAAGTCATGACCTATAATTACCTTACGAAAAAATAAAGATGAAATAAAGGTATTCTATTGGAGATCATATAGGGAGAGACCACCTCCTTGAATTTCCCTTCTAGACACACACTTATAGAATCTGAGATCTCCTACCTCTCTATGTCCTGCTTAACCAGGTGTGTCTTACCAATATCATTCTTGATTCCATCACTCTAATCCAATGAATTGGTTTTACATTAGGAGACTTGACCAAACTAACCTTCCATGTATTCATGTGATCCATCCCAATAATTTTCTCCCGTACTCAAACCAAAACCACTAAGTACATAGATATTAGATGGAGGCCTCACCCTATGGTATGTATACACGAAAGATGACATATCTAGGGAGACATCCCCACCAATAACACATTGGTTTGTATTACTTAATAATTTATTTATTTTTTTGAAGAAAATATGACAATTTCAATTTATAATTATGATTTTAATACTACTTCCCTTAAAAATAATGATCAGAATTCCAAAATTCTTTTCATACTTGTATATGTACTACATTGTTAAACTAGAATTGAAACACTGAAATTTTAATCACCCTTAATTTCAGCATACTTGAGAAAACATGATGAAATTAATTTATTCCCTAATTTGATATTCTATGAGTATAAATCATCACTCTTATTAATTTTTCTATTTCATTAATTTGGGGTATCAGGAGGAGTTTAAATTAATTATTTGGTTTATGGGATAAAGTTTTGAGATTATAGTGGTCATTAAAAAGAAGGTTATTAATATTGTTTATAATAATAATAATCATTTTCATTTTCATTATTATTATTATTATTATTATTATTACCAGTAAAATTAAATAATAGGGGCTTCCCCATCCCTCCTTTCTACTCACATGTGGAAGCCTCTAGAGGGGGGGGGGTATCCTTTCTATTTTAACACCCTATTTCCCTGAACCAATCGACTGGTTCTTGTACTAATGGTGAACTACGTGACCTTAGGTGTGCATCCAATTATTCTATATGCATACAAATAACAACAAGGGTATATGTGGTGGTAGTGGAGAGACAATACCCCTTGGTGATAATTAATAATAATATCAGAAAAATATAGTGGAAGAAAACAAAAAAAAAACAAATAAATAATAAGTCTAAATATACAAACTACCAGTTTGATAATCATTTACAATGTTATACAGTCATAAAAGAGTAAAATATACCACCCATGGGTTGATGATATATGTACATGTACAAAATAATCAAAAATTAACAACCATTCCAACAATGTGGAACCACCTGGCTGTTTACAAAATCACGCCAACAATCCCACGCACCATCAACACATCACTATAAACCAATATACTAACATCAAGCCTTTTCCCTTACCTATATTCAAATACATAAAGTCTACATGAATCTCAAAGGGATTGTTCAGGGTGTGAGTATGAACTCAATAGGATACCACTAAAAGAATCCTTAATTAGAATCCATATATATATATCTGTAAGAAAAAAATAAATAACGATGTCATCAATAATTAATTTCATCACCCAATCTACCCATGATCATCAATCCATGATGAGTATTTACCAACTTTTTCCAATGTTGGAGTGGAATGACACAACTATGGTCTATCAGACTAGAAGAACCTTGACCTTCCACTCAAACCCATGTAACTCAGGTTATACATCCTCCATTATTAGCCTAACTATCACAATTATACCTTGAAGCCCCACTAACTTTTCCACATTTATATCTTCAAGATCGTTCAAATATATCTATCAACAAGGAGGGTAACACCCACCCCTTCAACGATATATCTATCATTACTAACTATTTTCACTACAACTTTAACATCCTCCACACTGATGGTCAACACCATCCACATATTTCACATAATCTACAAAGTCGACCACCAAAAAAAGGTGAAATTAGACACCTCATTTGACATTCTATATATGAAAATGACACAAACAACCCCATAAACTAACCGAAATGACCAGAAATCATTAACACCCTAGCCTACAACTTCGATGAACCAATTTCTCCACTAACCACAATGTCCAACACCATCCACACCATATTTAAAATGCTCAAAAATAACGAATCTAAAAAATAACCAATTCATAAAATATTTCCTCATTTTCATAAAACTCTAAAACTAGACAACCAAGATACAACCAAAACCACTATTTCCCACATGAGACTATCCCTGGTATGTCTTAAGAAAAAAATATACCCCAAGTGGTTTTTTTCTTGATATAATGATAATGAACTATCCCACATTTACTTATTACATTATGCATAAAACATATATAAATTGGAAATATCTGGGGTCCACCTACCTATAGTTTGTAGAGATTCACTCACGAGGGAAATTTGGTTAATTCAAATTTAATATAAATATTTATAAAAACCATACAAAAGTCATGATATTAGGGTTTTTAGCAGAGATTAATAAATTGTTAGAAATATAGATATTATTCACATGAAAATTATTAAACATTCCCATAACTACCTCCTACTTTAGACTAAAAATCATTCCAATAATATGTAGAGGGGATCTCAACTACAAAATAAGAGAGGGGTGAAAGCCTTCTCTCATATGATTTCCCTATTTACAGGTCATCAATCAACCCCCATAATTCCTTAAATAAAAAACGTGAATAATTTATTTAATACATGGAATATTTTGGAAACTTTTTCATCAAAGATAAAAATTTTCAATGGAAAATATAATACTAATTTCATAAATATCTTACCAGATTCCAAACATAACCATTTTTATATAAATTTCATACTAGAACTATCTTACTAGAAAAATAATACTATAAATAATGCTTCTAAAACAAATAACATACTAGTAATATCATAATAGGAATATCATACTAGGAATAGTTAATCTAGAACAATTTGCATACTATTAATTTTTCACACGAAATATATTACTAGGAATAGTGATTTCCAAACAAATATCTTATTAATAATATAATACTATAAAAATCCTACTAGGAATATCTTACTAGGAGTAATTATTATAGACAAATATATGACTATAAATATCATATTAAAAATATATTACTAGAATATCTTATGAGGAATAGTGATTCTATAACAATTATCATACTAGAAATATCTTACTAGGAACTTTTACTTTTCCAAATTTGTGAAAATACACCACAAGACCCACAATCCCCAAAAACTATAAAAATTCATTTTACGGCCTTCCAAACATATCCTTACCCTTTAAAAATTGAATGTTGATGTTATAACACCTATGAAAACATTTACAAAAAAATAAACCCTTGATCCAAATAAAACTCATAAGCTTCCTTCTCTATCCTATACCAATACACCCAACACCACTATAGGGTCCAAAGTCACATGCTTGTTTAAAGACCTAACCAAAATATCTATTAAAAAATACGAAGGACCTTACAACCTAACACTATATGATAAATCAACCCATGATATCCCAAAAACGTTCTAATTAAGTCTTACATAAAACCTAATCCTCCTAATCTCCCATTCCTATAATATCAGGATGATACCGAACACATCCATATCCACACCGTATATTAGGACTACCCCGGTTACCTACCTCAATATAACAATTAATTTCATGAGTATTCCACATATTAATAATTACCTACCGGATATCACCACCCCCAATTTACCTGACATGAATGTGAAATCACACATGTCTATCCCAAACACACTGACTATTTATGTTGCTACTGACCATCATCATGATGACCACTTGATACTCAATGAAAATGAATCCAAAAAATATCACAAAGGAATATCATACAACCCTACCTATCATAAAAAACAATTATCAACATGATCATGAAGAACCTATGACAATATATGGATATTCAACGTGCTCTGAGTATGTTGGATCGATCACATACGACTGAATCGAATCCCAACTTACCAATGCATGTGCCCTCTATGGATGAACTTGTACTCAATGTTTTTCATTTACCATAATTCCATGTATTCCATACACTTCCAAATCCCACACACGAATATTAATCCCAAATACAATCTCTTGGTTCTACCTCATATGTCTAAGTATGACTCATTCCATGAGTTCCATCTATCAGTGCGATCCTTTGAAAAAATTTCCTTAAGTATTCCATCTAGCTATATGCGTGAAACTCCGTTGTTGGCTGATTTTTCTAAGCATGAACATGTATGGATTTACCAAACCTGAATCATGTCACAGATGGACTACTCTATTGAGTTATTACTGCATCTCAAATCATCTCTAACTACCCTTGTGGGTCATACTATGATTTTTCCTAAAAACTAAAAAAATTATTAGTTATATACACACCATCCACGTAATTAGTTTTTGTTTTATTCCATTTCATCTGTTAATATTGTTATTTTTAATGTTTCATAATGTGTATGAAGTATTTGGATAATATTTTTGAAATAATCTGAAAATAAAAGAAACTAAAACACCTAATGTCAACTTCAAACCACCCTAATCAAATAGAGTAAACTCAACCATGTTTATATCGAGTCTAGAATTTTAATAAATCGAGCTAAAACCTAACTAATTAATTTTGGATAAATTTTCAATATAAATTAATTATCATATAATAAACTTTTTTAAAGAAATTTTTATGAATACCATATCCAAAATTATCTTTTTTTGTATCTATTTTGGATGTTATAGAACATCTTATATACCTAAATAAGCATGTGACCAAATCATTAAGAAACAAAATCACATTTCACCTTTTATGTTTTATTTTGATTTTATTTTTATTTTCAAACTATGGAGAACCCACATAATGGTTTCATTTCTAAATTATGTGAGAGTTTCCCAAATTAAAAGATAACTATAGGGAAAAACATTTAATGGGTTGAACAATAATAATCTTTATGGAATTTTATTTTAATATCAAAATTTTGTTATTGTTTATATTCAATTTACAGGTATACTGTTTATCATTTTCAAGAATTTTTTTGGTTATTAGGATCATATTTCATGATAGGCTCCATGATATTTTTTTTTGTATATGATTTTTTATTCAAATATCCCTCTTATGTGCTTTGATATTATTTTTAATTCTATGAATCTTCTAATCCATTAATAAGCATTACCACCGCTTTGAACTAGAACATAAACATGGATGGTTCATGACTCTTGGTATGTTTTTCCATTCCACACACCATTTGATCATTCGTTTGTGTTATTTCAGTGTATGCTTCATTTGTTATGCCTTATTAGAAGAATTAATGACCCCACAAGACATTATTCATAGAGATTCACTCATTCAATCAGTTCAGATCAACCCACTTGGTATTCCTTTCTATCCTGATGAATCCCAAGAATGTTTTAGTGAGATATCCATAAGGGAGATTGAGGAAAATCCTATCATCTTCCCTAGAATATTTTAGTTCACTATTTAAGAAGGATTTCTGAAAATATCTTTTCAGGTTAAAGAACTATGGATTTTCATGAACCAAGATATTTGATGAAGATCCAGGGGAGATATAATTTGGTGTACCATTTCAGATCTATGGGTATCTTTAACACCCTCTAAAGTTTAAAAAATCATCATTATATAGTATTAAGTTTTATAGATCTTTAATGTTTCCTCTTTAGTTATTAGTTTCTTCAAGTTATAGGTTCAAAGTGATAATTTTCTTGATCTATTTTTTCAAAGTGTATCTTCAAATTTTGTTTGTTTGAGAATTAATAAATTAAATGATTGGATGGTGTTCCTTCTATGAACATATTACCACAAAGCTATAAATCCCATTAAATATATGTGTTCCAATACCAATTTCAATTCACTTTTTATTATGAATATACTATATTCATTTTAGATTCTTATTGTCTTGAATCAACTCATTTTTATGGTCTTATTACACTTTTTTCATAATCATCTAGTTTCCCTCTTTAGTTTCTAATACTGAGTAGAAATAAATTGTATATTTAGTGGTCTATGGTTTCTTGGGGACTTACCATTCAATTTAGATCCCACAAAATTGTCAATAGAGCCTCTTAAATAGACAATGGAGTTTTTGAGATATTAAATAGATAAATTCATTGGTGATGATGAATTTAACTTATGGTGAATTAATTTGAGATCCCAACTTGTCTAACATGGGCTCATTGATACATTAAATATCCATTAAAACCCTATAATAATTTGGTATTATGGTGTTTATACCACAACTACCTATGAATATATCTCTCCTGATATTTTAGTTAAGGCCTATAGATCACTGTTATTATCCATAAGAGATAAAGTCCTCAGGGAGGTATCTTATGAGTCTTACACTACTAAAATTTGGTTTAAAATCAATAAAATTGTTTAAATCTAGTTCACTAATTGGTTTTATTTATAAAAATCATTAAAATTTTAACATTAAGATACATTTTGGTACTTTAATCAAATTCCATTTTGATGAATTTAAAAAAATTATGCTTGAATTTTACAATATCAATGTTTCTATTAATGATGAAGACCGAGATATGATCCCTCTCATTTCACATATTAATTCATATTACACTATTTTAAGGAAATATTTATGGTCGACATTTTTTAACATTCGAAGAATTTATGCCATAATTTCCATCAATCTAATTACACAATAAACCCTCTATTAATAATGATGAAGAGAGATTATTCTGTAGGTTTATATCTGAAAATCGAACTAAAAATAATGAGTTATTCAAAGGAAATGGGAATAACAATAAAAAAATATATGTAATAGATCTAATTTTATTTCTAAGAATGTTTCTTTCTACAATTTTGGTAATTCATGCCATATTATGTGTGAGTGTTGGAATCACAAACAAAACCAAAATTTTGAAGAACTTATTGATTAGTCTTTGATTATTGATGCAGGTCATGATAGTGTTGTGGTTATAAATGTATTTACACATGATATATTTAGTGAGTAGGATTTATTATCTGGGTTTTACTTCTATACGTTTCCTGATAATGATTCCTTTCTTGAGTTGGATGATATAGTTAAAGGAGAAGTTGTTCATTGAAATAATAGGATGTTTCAAATCTAGGATAGAAATTTGTTTTATTATAGCTCCATGACAATTAATCCATCACCTTTCTTGATTTTAGGTGGGTCCATGATTTTAATAGGAATCTCATATCCCTAGTTTATTTATAGTATAGATTATTTTCTTTCAAGTTTGAATTAGGTTGTCTTAAGATCCCCTAGGTCCCTAGAAAAGAACTCAGAGGATCTCTTGTTAATGGGATTTATGTTTTGGATGGGAAAACTCACTATATAAAGTAAAAAACTAGTTATGTCTCTAATAATGATAATAATATGGTTTAGAATCAGAGGCTTGGGCATGTAATCTCCAAAGGTCTAGAGGAATTGATTAAACATGGGTTTTTGAATTATATCACACATAAAAATCTCCAATTTTTTTGAGGATTTTGTCTTTGGTAAATAATAACGTGTTAGATTCTATAGGGTTTATTTTATAGACAATAAATATTTAGGATAAATCCATCATTACTTGTGTGGTTCTTCTAGGAAAACCTCTCACAGTGGAGGATAATAATTTGTGGCCTTAATTGATGATTTCGCCCAAAAATTATGGGTTTAAATTATTCAAAACAAATATGATGACTTTGAGACAATTAAAACATGGAAATACCTTATTTAAAATCAATTTTTATGAAATATTAAGTATATGAGAATAGATAATGGGTTAGAATACTTTTCATCTGATTTTATATAGTTTTGTGAGTTTGAGGGCATATTAAGATACCTTACTATTTTGGAAACTCCCTAGTAGAATAGTATATCCAAGAAAATGAACCGCACTATACTAAATTAGGTATGAAGCATTCTTTCATCCATGATCTACCTAAATTATTATGTGATGTGGAAAAAATACTATTGTGCATATGATTAATATCTTTCCTTAAAGTAAAAAATTAGCTTCACACTCTTAAGGAGCTATGGTGTAACTGACCTCATTCCTATAATCACGTTAGATTCATTGGGAGAAAAATATATTTCCTTGTTACAATTGATTAAATTGAAATGATATATCATAAATAAGTTTTCATTAGTTATCCTAAAGGTTTTAATAGGTATAAGCTATGGGTTGATAAGACATATTAAAAAAAATTATAATAAGATGGGTTATTGTCGCCCTTGTATCTGATTTTCCTAAAAATAAGAATCTCACTAATGACAATGATTACAAAACATAAATATACAGTATTGATATTGGTACTCTAGCCTAGTTTTTTGATCCCATTGAACCTTCTCCTACTTAACCTCAACCAAAACCCAAATTCATTCAAACTGAAATATTGATTTGGATAGTGAGCCTTTAGATTATCCTAGTTACTACCAACTTACTCATGATAGAGAAAAGAGGTTCATCATGCCTCTTTATTTGTTTGGATAATATGATATAAAATTCATTAAATTCCACATTTTCTAGGATATTATTGATGATGATCCTAAATCATATAATAACATTGTTAATGAAAGAGATTCCAAACATTCTTTCATGTGTGACTAAATGAATTACTAAAAGAAAAATTATAGATGTTCTATTGTGAATAAACCAAATAATCATAAGGTAATTATATATAAGTAGACATTCATGAGAAATGAAGATAATACCATAGATAAGAAAATTAAATATAAGGCGAGATTGGTGGCCAATTGATTCCTTCAATAGAAGGGAAGTGACTACTCAGAAAAATTATTCACCTGTTATAAAATACTTATCTATCCCATTGTTTTATTATTTTACTACTTACCAAAACTTTCATATTTTGAAGCTTAATGTTAAAATGACTTTACTTTATGGTGAAATTTTTGATAAATTACATTTGAATCATCCCAAATGTTATATTGATGATTTCAAATCAAATCAGTCATACCTTTTAAATAAGTCTTCAAATGGTTTAAAACATGCTTCAAGGTAATGGTATTTGAAATATGACCCACTCACTCTTGATAATCATTTTAATAGGAGAAAATATTATGTATCTTTTTACTTTAAATTGATTAAAAAAATTCCTTCTTTATCCAATCTATATTGATGATATATTAGACATTTTTAAGGTCATAAAACATAGTATTTTTATTAAATCATAATTGAATAATTACTTTGAAAATAAAGATTTAGGTGTATCCAAATTGATTCTAGGAATTAATTTATTAAATGATAATTAAGAAGTTGTGATATCTATCTCAATTTGCTTACATTGTGAAATACATAAAGAGATACCCACCTAAGTCCCTTATGAATATTATTATTCATTTTTCATAATGATTTGGACTTTCATTATCAAAATAAAATGTTAATCATGGTGATGTTGAGTAGATTTCTAAAATACCAAATGTCAATATTTTTGGAAATATCTTGTAAATCATTATTTTCAACAGACTTGATGTGGCCTTTTCAATATTCACATTATCGTATTCATGGACAACCTAGGAAAACCACACTTTTATACAACTAAATGGATTCTTTATATACATTTCCCACTCATCTATATTATCATTATTCTTTGCCAGAAATATTGATATGTTACAGTAAGGGTACATTGTTTTTGACGAATCTTTCTTAATATTAGCACTTCGTTGTTTTTTTAGAAATCTACAGTTCAAAATAAATGTGTTTAATACATGTGTTTCTATATAATGTGTTAAAAATCACAATGTACCTAAAATAATACCTACACAAAATGGTTAATAAATTCAATACATGTATCTTGGTTTAACATGTGTTCATATATCTGTGGTGGGTGAAGGTTTAATTTCCCTTTAGAATCCTTGAGATGATGCTTCATAATAATTTTCTGAAAGGATCTCTAAGCCATTCTAGTGACCATTAATACAAACTTCCATTGAAAATAATCTAGTATAAATTCAATCTAAAAGGGATAATGAAGTCTAAATCAATGTTTAATTATATTATTTTATTTAGTAAAACATATAATGAATATTATAATGTTACCCTAATATAATCCCAATTTAGTGTCTTCATCATGGGAACAATATCCTCTATAGTATCTAGACTATAAATCAACGATTCTCTTATTTTTTCTTTGGTATAGGTTGTTTACCTACTACAATTTCATTATTTTTAACATTTTCAATGTGTTATCCCTTGGGATTTGAAGTATCACCATGTGGAGAAACCTATTTCTCATCAGGATTAGTAAAAACATTATATAGAAAAAACTTTATTCCTTAGGGTTAGGCCCATCAACATGTTTTTACTTGGGATGTTTAGCATTAGCCTATAGATAAACCTATTGTTCCTTAGGATTGGGAGAATCATCATGTGGATAACCCTATTGTTCCTTAGGATTAGGTAAATCGACATATGGAAATGCAGTTATCTACATAAGTAGTTAAAAATTTAATTTAGATTTTGTTAATTCAGTATTGAACCCATAATACTATGAAGTAAAATCATGTATATTTAACAAAATTTAACCAGATTATTGAACTCTATTTTATTTAATGTTTTAATAGACTTGACACCTCTATCGAGTACCGAAATCTTCTCATTATGGTCACCCCAAACACACAAGAACATATCTACATTGAAACCACTGTGAAATGGTTACAACATCTTAATAAAAGGGTATTCTTCAGTTGAATTGAAATTTTATCATGTAGTAGTTTTGGTCGATACACGAATAGTTGACCATATTATTTTTAAAAGACCTAATAAATAATCTTACTTCATAATCCAACCTACCAGGACCCTACCTTGGAAGGTAGTAAGCTGTGTGTGACACCCTAAGACTACATCTAATAGGTGAGGGTTGGTGATAAACACTAGGTTGGAATATAACTTAAATGGGAGTCCTTATCCTAAATTACCTATACGTACTCACACAATAGACTCCATGTAATAATTTAGAGATATAGCAATAACTAAAAAATTAATATTGTAAACCATTCTTGCAACAACCTCTATGAAACACATTAAAGTAATGAAGTGAAATAAAATATTCCCAACGGGGAAAAATACATGCCAATATATAAAAGTGGTCCCAAACTAATAATAACTGAAAAAGGGATAGAATGAATAGATATTAAACCAAAATATCCATGGTTGAGCACTGAATACGATTAACACCTCAATGTACTACTATGATCCTCTGATGTCACTGATGAACTATCTATCATTTATATAAGTCACAAAACATTCAGCAAAAACCTATGAAGGTGTGAGTATATAAATACCCAATATGATGCCCCATTAAAACAAAAAGGATAAATAAAAATAAGAAACAATAGACAACATAACCTATAAATAATTAGAGTAACGAGGAACCCAACATATATGTTTGAAAGATACCCAAGAGAGTGATAAATGGGATATCTATCTTTACAGCCAAGTTAAGAATTATGAGTCAACCTGTAGCTCTAAGATTAAATCTATGATTCCACGCATCATGAAAAACCACACCAGAATATGTACAGAGGTGTTACACCTCCCCCATACCCTCCTACCATATCATACCCTCACCCTCTCTCCCCCTCCCTCACTTGCACACCCTCACCCACTCCCCCCTTCATCCCTCTATTCACCCTCCCTCCCTCCCATGCATGCCCTTACCCTCCCCCCTTCAACCATCTTTTCACCCTATATCCCTCCCTCACATACACTCACCCTCTCCCCTCCCCTCTCTACCCTCACGATCCCTCACCCTCACCCTATATCCCCCACTCCTCTCTCTCCCCACCCCTCCCTCAATCATGTTTCCACAAAACCTCCCCCTCCAGACACCCCATGCCCTCACACCCTCTACCTTACTCGCATGGGATCATGCCACTCATTCATTAACCCTATCCCTCTCTCACACCGTCCCTCTCTCCCCCTTCATTCCTCCCTCCAACCTATCACCCTCTCTCACTCCCTCACATTTTATCTATCTCTCTCTCTCCCCTACACCTCCCTCACTCTCTACCTCTCCCCCCTGTTGAATGTGGGTGCCCCAGACCCAACATGTATTGTAGTTTGATTACCACTACATGTACATAGTTTGTTATAATACACATGTTCATATTGCCATTATAGTATAGATACTTCTAAATCCACTTTGTTTATATAAATTTCTTTAGATTACATGTTGTTTCAAAGGGTTATACCAGATCCTATGCTATAATGAGAACCCCCCAGATTTCATGACAGTAATCATAAACTAATGTCTTATGGTCCAGTTACATCATTCTGAAAGGACACAGATGATGTGTGACCATAAGGTGTTGGGGGATCATAATCATTGAGAATTATTCTCATGAAGTTCGCACTTTATGACCTCTTGTAGTTGAGATCATAAAGATAGACCTGCATAATAGGAACACCATATGTTTCAAGTGTCATTGGTAGTTCCTATCTACAGACATCTATAATGGTCTACAGACTTGAGATCATTATCAATGAATGTCGTTTAATTTCATACTTTAATGAAAGGAGAAAACCATGATGATAATGTTGTGGAGGGGTAGTTTGTGTTGGGTACCTCACTGGTGATAGGGAATGTATTTAATGATCAATATAGGATTTTCCTCTTTCGAATTGAGGATGAGATATCTCAGGATTGGATAATTAGGATGGTTTTACATTCATTAAATCCATGTCCATGGTAGTGGAAGGTAAGACCATACGGAAAAATCAACAAATAAAACATGGAAAGATAAAGGATGCTGACACTAGTGTGCATTCTTATTTATTAAGATATCGATGAAGAAGAGATTATATTACAAAAACCATGTTCATAGGAAGGTATTCATTAGTTTGACTTTACATTACCTCTACAGGGGCCTCGATCGGTTGCTAGACCCTACTCTTAGTCGGGGGATATTTTTCACAACTATTGAGATAAGGGCCTAGAGGGTCACACACTATAGCGTTTTGAGAATATGCCATATTATGGTAATAGTAATATAGAACATAGTGGGCCCCGTTAATGGGTCCAAGTATTATCCAATCTCTATAGATCACCAAGTAATAAATTAATTCTTTAATTATTCATGCTTGAAATAATATGTTGAATTTATTTATAACAAGTATTTATAATGGATTAAGAAAATAAAAAGATAAAATATTATTCGAAGGGATATAAATATCCTAGGATCATTTAATATTTTTAGGAGAAGTGAGTCGATTTATAGACTCATGTTTATCAAGTAATATATATTTAATATATATTGCAGATAGTGATAAAATAATAATTTGCCACGACCCATCCTCGGGGCCATGCCGTGACTGCCCCAAGCCTTCCTTCCATAGGCCAGGGGTTGGTGACTAGCACCAAAGGCGTAAATCCGAAAAAAAGGAAGGCATTGTCTTTATAAAGTAATGAAACACAACAGAGTATGCGACAGAAGTAAGCAAAGAGTAAAACTGTATACAAAAGTAAGTGTTGGAAAGAAAGGGCCAGAAATACAAGACCAACAGTAAGTATAGTAAAACTGAAAGTCTAGTACGACAACAATAAAGTAAAGAAGCAACCACTGAGTCGTCCTCTGGGAATCCCACCTGAAGGGTGGGTACAGATGGTCTCCTCAGCTCCTTGGATCCATCTGTCCGCTCCGTTTACGTCTCACCAAGTGGTCCACCTCTAGGTACCATCCAGATCAATAGGTTTCTACCACGATTAGTGTTGTCCGTCGTCTGAATCCAACACAACGTAGTGCGGGCATAACCCATGCAGGGGTGAGTATACGATACTTAGTAGGGAACCCGAGACCCCCAAAGGTCTCCTAGACCACGTAGGATAAACCCAAAAAGGAAAGATACAATCATGAAGTATCAAAGAACTCTACTTAGGTATATCCCCACACATATACCTAATTCATCAATTCTAGTTCGGCTCCAAATCTTGAGCCCAAGCACAACCTAGTCCACACAGGAAAGAATTCAATCACACTGATGGTAATGATTGAAAGTCAAGACTCATCTCACATAGGTATACATCTTTTGTAATGTTATAAAGATGATCAGATGTAGTCACTGATTCATCTATGTTGTCAGACCCACGTAGGATACTAGACCAACTAAGTTGTCGGACCCACGTAGGATACTTGAACAGCTACTATGTCAGACCGATGTAGGATACTAGAACCGATGTCAAACTGTCAGACCCACGTAGGATACAAGAACATAAAGCATCATCGTCGAACCCACAGAGGATTTCAGTATGGTAGTCGTTGCAGTCGCATCCAACTCTAGGGTTACTGCACATAGCACGCTAGATTCTGGGAGGGTCCGCTCCTCAAGCAAAGGGTTAAATACATAAAAGGTCACTATTTCCAATGTTGATGTATCCCGAAGTTCCATCTCATCAAAAGGAACCCAACGTGACAGACGGTGCGTCAATCGGACGCACGGTCTGAGAGTTGTTAGCATTTTTGCTCCGGGGGCCCAGTTAAAAATACGCTTGTTCAAAACCTAGAAATTTTCCAATGTTGTCCAAAAATCACTTAGAGTGTTGCAAAATGACCTCCATGTCACGAGGTTCCTAGTGCCGTAGACGGGGCATTAATCAGTCGCGCGGTCTTCGATTTATTCACCTTTAATTGAAAACGGGCCCGACCTTTTAATCCTAGTGGGCTGGGGGTCAGGTCAACTCGGTTTTGATGGGTCCGACCCGGTAGAGGGTAAGACCAGCCGAGTGAATCGTGTAGCCCGACACGATGGGGTGCGACCCGGCCCCACTTGGCGTGGCCCAGCCCAGCAGGGCGTGACCCAGCTGGCCGAGCAGCTCGGCCGGGGTGGGCGAGCGGTTCAAGGGGGTGCGTGACCCCCCACTTTCCAAAATCGGCGATGCCGAGCGGCGCCACCCTCCAATCTAGTCAGCCAAAGCTGATCGGTCTTCCCGATGAAAGGGGCCCTCTCGGGCGGGCCGTGGTCCTACTGCGCAGCACCTTCGGGTTCCATGCCTCCTTCACCTGACCGACCGACGAGCCGACCGATTCACCACCGAAACGGCCCACAAAGCACGGATCGCGATCCTCCACAGTGCAACGCCCCTATGGCGCTGCAGTCTTCCATTGGACTAGCCTACTTTAGCCGGCCAGTTCTTCTTCAGCCGAGCGTCCCGCGGTTGCGGGCCGTGATTCTTCCGCATGTGGCTCGCGCGTGGCTACCGCCTTCGTTCCTCACCACCTTCTCAAGATGATCTCCATCACAAATAAAATATGCTCTGGAGGGTCGTTGAGCCGTGTGCATTCAGCCCATGCCCTCTGCGTTAGGTAGTATCAATTGTCCATAAACAACCATTCACATTCAACAGCGATAAGTGTATAATTTTATCAAACTAAAATTATACAATTTCCCCTACATTAAAATAGGATTCGCGATAGTCGGACATTAGGGAAGATGGTGTCCCGGGGAGACGGTGTCAACTCATTGACATCGGGGAAAAAGGAGGTGAGGATGGTGCGTCGTCAGCATTTCTTGCGGGAGGCTCCTTCGCCATTGGCTTGGTCGAAGATCGATGGATGTGATCATCATTCTTTGGGAGTTCTTCGTTGGAAGGACAATGTTCTTCGTTGAAGAGAGGAACTCCTTCAAATTCTCAAGAGCTCCACCAAAATATTTTACATGAAAATATTAAAATAAGACCTTCCCCAATTTTCTATGATTTTCCAACCAATTCAAAATAATTCAAAAATAATTATTTTCACCCAAGTTAATTCAAGTACATTAATTATTTGGGTTGGCACAAATTATGAGAGGAGGTGGCCTCATAAATGCTTGGGAGGTGAAGAGGTTCCACCTTAATGAAGGGAGGAGTTAATGGGGGGTTAATGGAAGATGAAAAGGTTATGATCGTGTGGGACCCACCTCACAAATATCCTCTCATGGGAGGTTATGTGGGTGTGGGACCCACATCTAACTCCCCTTGGGGGGAAATAACCAACTTCCATAAATAACATTATGTTCCACAAATTTTATTTATTTCATTCTAAATCCCCAAATATTAACTCTCAACCCTCATAAAACAGAACTACGATAAAGGCCCCCTTAAGTGAATACCGGCGCTACGAGTTCATCAGTGTCTTCATATTTCAATTCTGAGCACCGGTTCAAAAGATAGAAAATCCTGGATATACGTTTAATGAACATACCCGAACAAAACTTCAGAAATTGATTCCGGGCACACCAGGCCTCAGAATCAAGTGCCGTCAGAAACCACAGACTCTTAAAATTTCAAAATATTTATGAAAAAAAAATTCTTAAAATTTTAGGGTCTTTAAATTACTCCCACATCAGGGATTTACATCCTCGTAAATCTAAAACATACACTACGGAAACAAAAGGGGATACTAAGCTCGCATATGAGCCTCCCACTCCCAAGTGCTCTCACGGAGGTTCCCGTGCTTCCAGCGAATGTGCACTAGAGGGATCGGCCGTCCATGTAGGACCTGCTCCCGTCGATCCTTGATCTCCACCGGTACCTCCATAAATGTAGCCTCGTCATCAATGTCCAGCTCCCCATGATCGATGATATGGGTCGGGTCCTGCACGTATCTCCTCAACTGAGATATGTGGAAGATGTCATGCACCCGGTACAACTGAGGTGGAAGGGCCAGGCAATAAGACATCGCACCTACTCTGCTGAGGAACTGGAAAGGTCCGATGAAACACATATATAACTTTCCTCCGAAACCAAATAATCATAGACCTAATCGAGGTGATACCCATAGGAAGACGTGGTTGCCATCGTCAAACTCTAGTGGTCTCCGTCTCCTATCATAATAGGACTTATGTTTGCTCTGTGCAACTTCATCCACTCCGGGATGATCTGCACCTTCTAGGTCATAGCCTGAACCATCTCTGCTCCTACAAGTGCTGACTCCCCAGGATCAGTCCAGCATAGAGGTGATCTGCAAGGTCGGCCGTACAGTGCCTCATATGGTTCCATCCTGACGGGGGAGTGGTAACTATTGTTTTACGCAAACTCCACTAAGGGTATGTGATTCTCCCAGCTGCAACCAATGTCAAGGACACATGCACAGAGCATATCCTCGAGAGTATGAATGGTCCTCTCAGTCTGACCATATGTTTGGGGATGGAAGGCGGTGCTCAAGCGAATCTATTTCCCAAAGGCCTCCTATAACCCCTTCCAAATCCGGGAAGTGAATCGAGCATCTCAATCAGAAATGATAGTGGACAGCGCACCGTGAAGCTATACAATCTCTTGAATATAGAGGCATCCCATGCTCTCTACTAAGCCATGCTCTCTGATCGGTAGGAAATGGGCCGACATGGTGAGTCGGTCAATGATCACCCAAATAGAGTCGTGTCCTCTAGATTTATGTGGAAACCCCATCATGAAATCCTTGGATATCCCATCCCACTTCCACTGCGAGACCTCTAAGGGTTGTACCAAGCTTGCTGGTACCTGGTGCTCTACCTTCACTTACTGAAAATTGAGGCATCGTGAAATGAACTATGCTACAACCTTCTTCATACCCGGCCACCAATGCTGTCGTCTGAGGTCCTGATACATCTTTTCCACTCCTGGATGCACTTCTAGTGGAGAAGTGTGGAAATCCCTCAGCACTTTTTCCTACAGTGCAACTGGTACCATAGTACGTCCCCTGAAGAGGATGACGTGCTCCCCTCCTTCAGAAAATCCATCAGGTGCCTGCCTTGAGGATATCTGAGCACATCGTTTCTCGCAGTCAGTGTCCCCTCAATGTGCCTCTCTAACTCGCTGATGAAGTGGAGGAGTGACTGTGAGAGACTAAAGAAAGGTTTCTCCATCAATATCCACAATGGATCTCTGCAACGTGGCTAGCTGATTCGTCGCCTCTCCTAGCAGATGAATGTCTGATATATTGCTGAGAGCATCAGCTACAACGTTCCCCTTCCCACGAGTATATACTATCTCAAAGTCATAGTCCTGGAGGAACTCAAGACATCATTTTTCTCTCGGGTTCAGATCATTATGGGAGAATATACACCTGAGACTCTGGTGGTCAGAATAGAGTGTAAAGCGCTCGCCTATCAGATAGTACCGCCACATCTTCAAGGCGAAGTCCACTCCTGGTAACTCCAGGTCATGGGTAGCATAGTTCTTCTCATTCTGTCTTAACTTCCATGAACTATTCACAATCACTACTCTATCCTACATCAGGACACACTCGAGTCCGGTCCCTGATGCGTCGCAGTAAACTACATACCCAAAACCCTCCTCCGACAACCTCAAGATGGGCGCACTGGTCAACCTCTTCCTCACCTCATGAATGCTCTCCTAACAACTATCTGACCACATGAAGGGTTTCCCCTTCTTCATCAAGGCTGAAAGTGGTACTACAACTCTAGAAAATTCTGTCACAAATCTCTGATAGCACCCAGCCAGACCTAGGAAACTCGGCACCTTTGTCTCACTCCTGGGTGGCTCCCAAGAAAGCACTGCCTCAATCTTTGCTGGATCCACTACAAATCCCACATCCGAGATGACGTGTCTCAAGAAGTGTACCTCTCATATCCAGAACTTACACTTTGAGAGCTTACCATAAATCGGGTGCTCTCAGAGTGTATCCAATACAACCCAAAAGTGGTAGGCATTCTCCTCCTCAGTAGTTGAGTAATTTAGTATGTTTTCATTGAAGATTACTACAAAAGGACTGAGGTAAGGCTGGAAGATCCTATTCATGAGACTCATGAACACTTATGGGTTTTTAGTTATTCCGAAGGGCAGAACCAAGAACTTGTAGTGTCCATACCGACACCTGAAGGTCGTCTTATGAACATCCTCATCTCGAACCCTATGCTTGTGATAGCCTGGCCTGAGGTCTATCTTTGAAAACCATCGTGATCCCTTGAGCTGATAAAATAGGTCATCAATACTCAGGAGTGGGTACTTGTTCTTCACGGTAACCTGATTCAGGCAACGGTAGTCGACACACAGTCGCAAGCTCCCATCCGACTTCTTGGCGAACAAAATCGATGAAGCCCAGGGTGAAACACTGGGTCGGATGAATCCCTTTCCCTGTAAGTCCTCCAGTTGTACTCGCAGCTCACGAAGCTCAGCGGGAGCAATCCGATATGCTGGAGTAGATATCAGTGTTTTCCAAGGCTACAGGTCAATATAAAAGTCTACCTCTCTGTGAGGAGGTAGTCCTAGAATGTCGTCATGAAAAACGTCTGCATACTGATCCACATCAACTGGAAAACTCAGACTCCACACATCAACTACTCCAAGGATGAGACTAGACAACTGATGTGTGATCGGTTTCCCTCTCATCTACGAAAGTCCATCCTATGCTGCAAAGGCTCCCTTCTCACCGGTGAAGGTGAACCTGCTTCCATCTGTGTGGACACCCCACACTTTGTGCCAAATGCAGTCGATCTGAGCAAAGACTGTAGACAACCAGTCCATACACAAGATGACGTCATAAGGCCTCAACGACGCTACAAGAAGATCCAAGCTAAATCTCTCACCTCCTAGAGTAAGCTCTCACTACCGGCTCCGGTGCGTAATCACTGAGTCTGCTCACGTAGGAGTCTATAAACATAAATATCGAGCCAACGGCTCCGTCGGAATCTTCGAGGTCTGAACAAGGGCAGTGGCAATGAAATAATGACTTGTACCTGTGTCTATAAGTAATGCATCAAGGGTGGAGTAGAAACAGATAGTACCTCAAATCATCTCAGGTGCACCATGGTCGTAAGCCTCCAGTTCTTGGAGTTGAGCCCACCTCTATCCACTAACACCCTATGGTCGGGGTTGGCCTCCTAGTGGTGGTGGTGGTGGTAGAGCCTCCAAACGTCATCCACCACCCACTGCTCGGCCAACTCATATGCCTCGTCCGCCTTCTCCCTGCAGACTTCCACGGTCGAGCCTCTACCGTTTCCTAGGAGGTCCCTCCACTGTCTGATGCTCATCTACATGGTGGGTCGGGCAGTCTCGAGCCATGTGACCCTACCCGCCGCATGCATAACAGTGCCTGCTCCTCGTATAGCTGGCTCTGTTTCGGGTGCCCCGCACAACCAAACCTGTATCCTGAGGTCGCTCTCTAGATGGCCTGGTTTTCTTGGACCTATGCGACATATTTCTAATGCCTTCTACAGAAGACTCCGCTACGTGTCGCCCTATGGTGGGTCTCGCTGCTGGTGTCGGCTCAGTGAGAAATCTCTCCATAAGAAGGGCACACTCTAGCACTCCTGCCTGCGTTTGAATGCTGAGGGAGATCATCGATGCCCTAGTCTCATGCCTCAGTCTCGGCTCAAAGGTCCGAGACCTAAAGAATGGGTCAAATACTATGTTCGTGGTGTAGCGTGAGAGGTCAGTAAACCTCTCTGAGTACTGAGCTACTGTCATGCTGCCCTACCACAGGTGAAGTAAATCCTGAATCTGCACCGCACGAAGGGTTACTGGAATAATCTCCGAGCGGCAGAGACTCTCTAAGTCTATCCAAAGTAGACATGCCTCGTCCTAAACCTAGAGAATAATGTTCCACCATCTACCAGTTTCTTTTTGTTGGAGACTCGTAATAAGAATCACCATATGGTCGGATGGTGTCCCTACTAATCTGAAGACTCTGACGATAGCATCCAGCCAATCCTTGGCTACCAGAGGGTCCGTCTCTCTGCGGAACTTAGGCGACGTCTGTCACTAAAAATCTTGCAACATACTCAGGTGGCATGCACTCTCTACTGCTATGGCTGGTAGTATCGTTGGATCAACAGTTAGTGGTATCGTTGGTGCCTCTACTGTGATGGGGCCCTGCACCGAGGCCTCGTTGCTCAGTGGGCTGCCATCTCGTATGTGATTTGGAACCCTTTCTGTCTACCTTTGTGGGGAAATCTTGAAAAGAAACAGGTGATCCATAGTCAAAACAATATACCCGGTGAGCTGAAACAATGTAATCACAAAGAAAACATTTGAAACACACATGTAATCAGTACTTTCGTGCACTGAGATTGAAATCAGGGGTTAGGGTCCTGGTGTATAGATAGGTCAGTCACCGCAGCAACACTAGATTCTCTGGACTGAAAAACACACTCAATACTCTTAACACTATTTCTTCATAGAATGTAATGATCAGAGTCATGAGTTCTGTAGTAGAACCAATTCCTCTAATACCAATTTGTCACGACCCGTCGTCGGGGACCGTGCCGTGACTACCCCAAGCCTGCCTTCCATAGGCCAGGGGCTGGCGACTAGAACCAAAGGCATAAATCCTGAAAAAAGGAATGAATTTCCTTTATATATTAAACAAACACAACAGATAATGTGACAGAAGTAATCACAAAGTAAAACTGTATACAAAAGTAAGTGCTGGAATGAAAGGGCTAGAAATATAATCCCAACAGTAAGTACAGTACAACTGAAAGTCTAGTACAACAACAGTAAAGTAAAGCAGCAACCACTGAATATTTCTCCAGGAATCCCACCTGAAAGGTGGGTAAAGATGGTCTCCTCAGCAACTCGTATGAATCCGTCCGCTCCGTGTACGTCTCGCCAAGTGGTCCACCTCTGGGTACCGTCTATCTTAACAGGTCTCCACCACGATCAGTGATGTCCGTCGTCTGCATCCAACACAACGTTGTACGGTCATAGCCCATGTAGGGATGAGTAGACGATACTCAGTAGGGACCCCGAGACCCACGAAGGTCTCCCATAATCCACGTAGGATAAACCCAAATAGTAAAGATACAATCACAAAGTATCAACCAACACTACTTAGGTATATGCCCATACATATACCTAAGTCATCAATTACAGTTTGTCTTTAATTCTTGAGCCCAAGCACAACTCAGTCCACACAGGAATGAAGTCAATTACTTATGGTAATGATTGAAAGTTAAGACTCAGCTCACACAGGTATACATCTTTTGCAAAGTGATAAAGATGATCATATGTAGTCAATGATTCATCTAAGCTGTCAGACCCACGTAGGATACTAAACCAGCTAAACTGTGAGGCCCACGTAGAATACTAAGACAGCTACTCTGTCAGACCCACGTAGGATACTAGAACAGAAGTCAAACTGTCAGACCCACATAGGATACAAGAATAGTAACCATCGTCGTTGAAAAAATGGAGGATTCCAGTATGGTAGTCATATTTTCCGAAACCATGAAGGATTCCAGTACGGTAGTCGTCATCACCAAACACACAGAGGATTCCAGTACGGTAGTCGTTGCAGTTGCAACCAGCTCTAGGGTTCCCGCACACAGCACGCTCGATTCCGGGAGGGTCCTCTCCTTGAGAAATGGGTTTGATACATCAACGGTCACGAAGTCCATAGATGATGAATCCCGAAGTTCCACCTCGTCAAAAGGAACCCAACACAATAGATGACGCATTAATCGGACGCTCGGTCTGAGAGTTATTAACATTTTTGTTCAGGGGCCCGGTTGGAAATACGCTCGTTCCAAACCCGGACATTTTCCAATGTTGTCCAAAACTATTTTAGAGTACCTCAAAAGGACCACCACGTCACAAGGGTTCTAGTTCCACAGATGAAACATTGATCATATGTGTGGTTTTCGGGTTATTCGCCTTTAAGTGAAAACGGGTCTGACCCGTTAAGCCCAGTGGGGTGGCGGGTCCGGTCAACCCGGTTTTGGAGGGTCCGACCCTATAGAGGGTCGGACCGGCCCGGTTAATTGTGCAGCCCAGCCTAGCGGGCTGTGACCCGGCCCAACTCAACTCGGCTTGACCCAACAGAGTGCGGCCTGGCTGGCTGAGGCTCGGTCGACTGGCTGAGCGGCTCAGCCCGGGTGGCCGAGTGGTCCGAAGCGGGGGCGTGGCCCCCTGATTTCCCAAACTGGTGATGCTGTCCTCCAATCCGGTTGGCTGAAGCCGGCCTGTCTTCCCAGCATAAGTGGCCTGCTCGGTCGGGCCGCGGTCCTGCTGTGGGGCCCCTTCAGGTGCCACGAATCCTTCACTCGGCTGGCCGACAAGCCGGACTATTCGCCGCCAAAGCGGCCCACAAATCTCGGGCCATGATCCTTCGTAGCACGGTGCCCCTTGTGGCCTCGCGGTCTTCCTTCGGCCCATCTAGCTTTTTCCAGCCGGTTCTTCTTCAGCCAAGCATCCGGTGGGAGCGGGCCACGATTCTTCTGCATGCGGCCAGCGCGTGGTCGCCACCTTCGTTCATCACCACCTACCCAAGATGATCTCCATTGAAAATAAAAGATACTACGGAGGGTCATCAGGCCATGTCTGTTCGGCCCTAGCCCTCCGCGATAGGCAGTATAAATTGTCCATAAACAACCATTCACATTCAACAACGATAAGTGTATTATTTTATCAAACTAAAATTATACAATTTCCCCTACCTCGAAATAAGATTCCCGGTAGTCGGGAGTTGCGGAAGATGGCATCGTAGGGAGACGGCTTCAACTCGTTGACATTGGGGAAAATGAGCCGAGGATGGCATGTTGTCATTGTTCCTTGCGGGTGGCTCCTTCTCCTTTTGCTTGGCCGAAGATCGAAGGAAGTGATCGTCGTTCTTTGGCGGTTCTTCATTGGAAGGACGGTGTTCTTCGTTGAAGAGAGGAACTCCTTCATATTCTCAAGAGCTCTCCCAAAATATTTTTCAAGAAAATATTAAAATAAGACCTTCCCCAATTTTAAATGATTTTCCAACCAATTCAAAATAATTCAAAAAGAATTATTTACACCCAAGTTAATTCAAGTAGATTAACTAGTTGGGTTGGCACAAATTATGAGATGAGGTGGCCTCATAAATGTGTGGGAGGTGAAGAGGTTCCACCTTAGTCAAGGGAGGAGTTAATGGGGGGTTATGAGAAGATGAAAAGGTTAGGCTCGTGTGGGCCCCACCTCACAAATATCCTCTCATGGGTGGTTATGTGTGTGTGGTCCCCACATATAACTCTCCTTGGGAGGAAATAACCAACTTCCATAAATAAAATTGTGTTCCACAAATTTTATTTATTTCATTCTAAATCCCAAAATATTAACTCTCAACCCGCATAAAACACAGCTGTGGTAAAAGTCCCCTTAAGTGATTACTGGCGCTGCGAGTTCATTATTTTCCTCAGATTTCAATTCTGAGCACCGGTTCAAAAGATAGAAAGACTCACACGTACTTTTACTGAACATAACCGATCAAAACATCAGAAATTGATTTTGGGCACACCGGCCAAGGAATCAAGTGCCGTCAGAAACTAGAGACTCGTAAAATTCCAACGTATTTTAGAAAAAACATTCCCTTCAAATTACCAGGTCTTTACATAAATATTATTTAAGGCATAATTTAATTTGACATAAATAAATATTTATAAAACTGATACAGAGAATATCCAATACACAGGGGCCGGGAACCCATAGTAGGTGTTTAAGATATCCCCTATATAAGTAAGAGAGGGGCCCTTCCAATGAAACTATTTATGTTTCAAATATGAGAGACTATCTCCCCTCCTGGATTCTAGAGAGATATTCTCTCAAGTAAGGAAGAAATTCAAGATCATGCTTCTTGGATCGAAGTCTCCTTCCTTACAGTGATCACTGCTGCGTTGAAAAGATTGTCGGTGTACCACACTGGAACTCAAATTCCAACAAACAATGCACGTGAAGATTCAGAAGGCATGAGTGGATGATCTACAGGACTTCGACATTGGATTCATCGAGCAACGGTCATTGACATCTTACAACACAATTGTGAATGTTAGATCCAAACAAGGTACTTGTTTATTTTATTTTTTGTGCTCTGCCAAATCCACATGTGTTCCTCAGACCGTACAGGGATAGTTCTCCATAGTTGGCGTTGTAACATTGCTCCTGTGATGTGAAAAAAATTTAATTTCCCAGTCCATCAGCTTCCGCTGCCCGTCTCGGTACCTAACAGTGGTATCAGAGTGACGCGTGATTTTATAGAGTCAAAGGAAAAATTAAATTGCATTAAATTTATGTACAAGGCATTAAATCGGTTCCAATGGATCCAAACACATTTCAATCAATTTTCGAATGGCCTAGTTTTGGCCATTTGAAAATTTTAATCGGATCGACATATTCGGTTTTAAATTTTCAGATTTAATTTTATAAAGAATGCGTTTTAATTTTATGTATGTGTTCTTCAAAATACCAAAATACAGCAACAATTTGGATGGAATCCAGTCAGCAGAATATTTTCAATGTTTTTTTAATTTTGGAGTTAAATAAAAAAATATTATGAGATAATATTATTTTATTTTAGTCAAATAAAAAATATTTTTTTAAGAAAGGTTCTTTGAAGACTTGGGGTCTGGTCATATATTATTTATTTAAATTATTTAGACATTAAATTAAAAAAAAATAAGAGACCAAGACCCCAAGTTGGGTCTTCTCCCTTTTGTTTAAAAAAAGGGGAAAGGTTAGGGTTTATTTTTTCAAAAGACAAAATAAATAAATAAAGGAAGGAAAAGACCCAAGGGGGTAATCTTCTATGAGGTTAGCACGCATCCCCTGTGGAGAAACCCTAGCAGATGCCTCCCTTTCCGGCAGTCGGTCCACCTCCCTTCGCACCTCGTCGGAGCCCCACACCCAGACCTCCTCTCCTTGCTTGTGCCACACACCAAAACCGAACTAGGACATGCCACCTGGAACCTAGACCCTTCTTTTGCTGTCTAGACAAGCCTGACCACCTTTCTGCTACCGGAACGCCGCCCCTATCCCATGCAGGCCAGACCACCGCCCCTCTCACCGGTGCTGCTCCCTGATACCGGACCGTTCCACCCCGCCTACCTCATGTCGTCCCAAAAGTCCCGACCCGGACCACATCCATCTCGCCGTAACCAGACCAGGCCTTGTCGGACCAGGCCACCGCCCCTACAGCTGGCCAGAGCAATGGGCAGCCGCCCTTGCGACTGGCTGGAGTGGGGCCACACCGTCTCCACACCCTACTAGAGGAGTCTGTTGCTGGTCAAAAGATGTTACCAGCACTAGTGCTACAGGACCACTCGGTCATTCCTTAGACTCGTCATGGTAGCTCTGTAGTGGTGACACGGTCTCAACGCGATGACACCGTAGTTCCATTGTGGTCCCACCTCTATGGCACCACAGTTATTCCATTATTTGGACCTGCTCCAGGATGACACCCCATGGCGGTTTGCAGTCCTGCCGGACTCCTTCCCGGCCAGAGGTAACATCATTAAATAATTTTAATTAATTTAGTTTTCTTAATTAAATTAATTAGATTTATATTGGGGTTTAAATATAATTTAATTTGAAACATTACTTTAATTAGAATTAAAATTAAATTAATTTTTTAATTTCATTTTTTAGTCAAAATTAAAACAATGGTTTAATTTAATTTTTGGAATTAAAATTAAACAAAAATTTTGGAACTTATAAAAATAAATTAATTTAATTTATTGAAATTCATTTAATTTAGTAGTATGCCCTCATACTGTTGAAATTTTATTAAAGTTTAACTTTTAATTGTGTTTTGTTTTAACTGACTGGTCTTGAGAAAGCGATCGAACCATGCATGTCTGGTTTATTTGTTTATTTATTTATTTATTCATTAGATGCGGTGATTGTAATAATTAATTAAATAAATGACAGTATTTGAATCATTTTTTAATTCAAATATGTATAAGGGATTGTGTGTCCAATGCACAAGATGTATTTTTTACCCATAGACCCTCTCGCTTGTGTGAAAGTATATTTTTAATTAAAAGATGATGATCCAAGATGCAGACTCCACCAAGTCGAGGTATTAATCCAGACGGGAGATGAGCGCATTGCACTGGGGCTAGCTGGGACATGAGTCATGTGTCGACTCAGGTATGGATTCCCCTTGGACAAGATTGATCTATTATGGAATGATAATTATAGAATGCTCAGGACATGTCATATTTCATGATTTACCTTTATGCATTATCTATTGTTTTATACGAATGCATGATTATTTCTTGATCACATAGAATAATAAACAAGGTAAAAATGCATAAATAAGTGAAGAATGTATTTCTATTTCATGTTTAGTTGCGAGAGTGACAATCTAGTTTGAACATATAAATAGAAAAATATTATATTCATCAATAAATATAAAAATCCCTCAAAGATATATTAAGTTCAAATGCCTTCCATTTCTTGCATCTAAACTAAACTCGGTGTTTGGAGTGCTCGTCAGACATAGTTGAGAGTTTCACTTACTACCGGGGCATTTTCAAGAGAGAACTGGGCTGACTAAACTAAAGAGTGTAGTCAAGGAATTGCCATAGATAATTTCCTATCCCTTTAGTGGCATGATGTTGAGGGAACAAAGTTTCGATTCCAAAATCTGGGACTTTACTCCAAAATAAATGGAAGAAAAATTCAAGTGGTTGGCCAACCTAGTGCCTACCTTAAAACCCTCCGAGTAGTGGCGTAGCCATAGCAGGTAGATTATGAGAGAGGTTTCGAGGATCCTTGCCACTATAATAATCAAGCAACAGAGTTTTCCGAATCTAATAGTGATGGATATTAAGGTTCACTAAAATAGTGGAAGACATTAAAATGATATAATAATTTACTAATCATAAATGTCAAAAGGTAATCAAGAAAAAGTATTAACTGCTAAATGTTTATCTGATGTAGATTTAATATGGAAATCACCAACACCACAAGTATTTTATCACTGTGACCAATTCTGGATAAAGAAAATATCCTAACTGGAAATAACATTCAGAAGTGGTACAAGATCATTCACATAGTACTACACTATGAAATGAAATTATATGTGTTGGAATCCGCAGTTCCTACTAAGCCTCCTCAGGGAGAAAGCAAGGCAGAAAAAGATAAATGGAGAAAGAATGTAGATGATACACTTGATGTAAAATGCATCATGTTTTCATCAATGTCCATTCAATTGCAAAAACATCATGAGGATGATGACACCTACAAGATGCTTCCACATCTACATGAATTATATCATGAGAGGTCAAGGCAAGAAAGGTATGAGATCTCAAGTTCCCTTTATAAGTGCAGGGTAGTAGAAGGGCACCAATCCATTCCTCGCATACTCAATATGATTGGAAATATTGAGAGTCTTGAAGCCCTTGGGTTCAAATTGAACCAATAAATAGTAGTGGATATCATTCTTGCCTCTTTACCATCATGCTTCTTGAAATTTATTTTCAATTATAACATGAATGACCTGAAAAATTCACTCCCTAACCTTTTGAATTTAGTTTTCCAGGCTGATAAGGATATGACAAATACCAATTCATCTTTCCTTATGGTGAACAAGAAAAAAAGGCAAGGAGAAGGTGTATAAGGACATGTTAAGGCCAAAGACACCAATGCATCATCCTAAAAATAAGCCAATGATTTAGAGGAAAAGAAATAATCAGGAAGATGTCTGCTTTGGATGTGGCAAGAAAGGACACTGTAAGAAGAATTACAGAGCTAGGATGAAGAAGAAAACTGATGCTTCTACTTTAGGTATATTTATCATTGAATGCAATATATATTTATCTATAATTTATGTATTTGATACGACAAGTGGATCACACATTTGTATTCATATACAGAAACCAAGTAGGTTTAAGAATATTTCAAAAGGTTAAGTGGATCTCTAAGTTTCAAATGGTGCATGTTTGGAAGCCTTGGTAGTAAGAGACTATCACTTAACCTTTCAATGTGGTTTGATTCTAGTTTTAAACAATTTCTATTATGTACCATCAGTAACTAGAAACATTATCTCTGTGTCTGGTTTAAAATCTATGTTTTTTTATTTCATGTTTGCAAATAAATGTTATCTCTTTTATAGGGATATTATATGTTATGGTATGACACATCTTAACAATGGTTTAAATATACTAGAACTCAAGAACCCAATAATGCAAATTAATGACACAAACAGCCAACATGAGTCATATATCACTCGCCTATGGCACTTCAGGCTTGGTCATGTAAATGGAAAACGATTACAAAGAGTACATAAAGAAGGTTATTTAGACTCGGTACTGTTTGAACCCTTGGATGTATGTCAAGCTTGTTTACAAATATAGATGAGAAAATCACCTTTCTCTGGAATGTGAGAAAGAACCAATGCGGTACTGGAATTAATACATACTAACTTATGTGGTCCATTTCCAGTAGAGTCAATGGGTTATTTTTGATACTTCATTACATTTACCGATGACTATAGTAGGTATGGATATATCTACTTAATGTGGTATAAGTCTGATTCCTTTCGTTTTTAAGCAATACAAAAATGAAGTAGAAAACCCACTTGGTAAAAAGATAAAATCACTCTGCTTAGACCGAGGAGGAGAATATCTTAACCATGATTTCATTGTTCACTTGAAAGAGTGTGGAATAGTATCCCAACTCACTCCTCCTTATACACCATAATGGAATGGTGTTAGTGAAAGGTGGAATATGACCTTTCTTGACATGGTCAGATCAATGATGAGTCATGAAAATCTTCCATTATCCTTTTGGGGATACTCTTTTCAAACAACAACATATACCCTTAACCGAGTACCTACTAAAGCTGCAGATGGGATTCCAAATGAGTTATTGTATTGAAAGAAACCCAGTCTGATACACATACGTGTATGGGGGTGCTAGGAATACCAAGTGACAAATTAGCATCCAGAAGCACCAAATGCATATTTATAGGTTATCCTAAGAAAACTAGAGGATGTTACCTATATAACCCTTTATATAGAAAAGTTATTGTGGAATGATACACCATATTTATAGAAAGGTAAAATATTTCTATTGGAAATAATGGGATCAAGATTGAATTCGATTAAGTTAATGCTTCATATGCACAAGATTTAGTAGAGGAATAATCTCCACAAGATCAAGTGGAACAAGAAGTTATTCATGAGACACAAACATTGTTTAGGTCAACGCGAGAGGTTAAAGTACCAGAGAGTTATGGTTTTCTTGTCACTAAGTCAGGTGACACATTAGTTCATGACTATGATGAACCTCTAACCTAAAATGAATAATATCAATGAAAAGAAGTTGCTAAATGAAAATATGCCATGAATTATAATATGGGGTCCATGTTCTAAAATAATGTTTGAATTTTTGTAGACCCTCCATCTGATGTAAACCCCATTGGTTGAAAATGGGTATTAAAGAAGAAGCTGGACATGGATGGTGAGCTTAATACCCTTAATGTAATAATGGTTATAGAGGGTTTTAGGAATCATTAAGGCATTAACTATGATGAATCCTTATCACCATTTCCAATTCTTAAATCCATCATAATATTTCTTTCCATAGAAGCCTTTCATGATTATGGAATTTGGAAAATGGATGTCAAAACTTCTTTTCTAAATGAGATGTTGGTTGAAGACATCTATATGCCTCAAACTGAAGGGTTCTTCAAGTCAAATAATACCAATACATTATGCAAGCTACATAGATCCATTTCTGGATTAAAGCAGACATCAAGATCATGGAATGTTCATTTTGATGAGTCCATAAGAAAATTTTGTTTTTTCAAAAATTAAAGCGATCCTTTTGTCTACAAAAAGGATGATGGGAATACCATCGTTTTCCTAGTATTACATGTTGATGAAATATTAATTATGGGAAATGAGGTAAAAGTTTTACAGTCAGTTAAGACATGGTTAAATTAAAGATTCTCCATGAAAGACTTTTGTGTAGCAGCCTATATTCTAGGGATCAAAATATATCGAGATAGATCTGAAAGGCTACTTAGGCTATGTCAAATCACATATATTGACAAGGAACTCAAGAGGTACAATTTGGAATAATCCAAGAGAGGATTTTAACCTATGTCACATGGTATAAATATCTCTATGAAAATGTGTCCACAAACATTAGAGGAGATTGATAGAATGAGTAGAATCCCTTATTCCTCAGTAGTAGGTTCTTTCTTGTATGTCATGCTATGTACTAGCTTTGATGTCGCATTTTCTTTAATCATGGTGGTTAGATATCAAGCCAATCTAGTAGAGCTACATTGGGTAGCTATTAAAACTGTCCTAAAGTACAGGATTCGTACTATGGATATGTTCTTGGTGTATTGAGGAGATAAGGATCTAGTAGTGTGGGGATACACTGATGCTAGTTTCTAGATGGATCATGATGATATGAAATCACAGTTCGGATACATATTTTTTTAAATGGTTGTGCAGGGAGCTAGGGAAGCTTGATGCAAGATGTTTTTGTCGATTATATAGCAGAGTCTGAATATATTTCATGTTTCGATACAGCAAAGGAAGAAGTCTGGATACACAACTTTATCACATATATTGGTGTTGAGCCTAGCAGTGCAGACCTTGTTCCAGTACATTGCGATAATACTACTGTAGTGGTGATTTCCAAGGAGCCAAGGTATAACCAGAGGACAAAGCATATTCTTCAGAAGTTTCATCTCTAGAGAGATTTTACACAAAGAGGTGGATTAAAAGTTAGTAGAGTATCCACATAGGACAACATGGAAGACCCCTTGACTACATCTATTTCTTAGAAAAATCATGATTCTCATGTGGGAGCTAGAAAATGGAAACCAGTTAGCATTTGTCTCTAGTGCAAGTGGGAGTTTTGAAAGTGGGCACCCTATACCCAGATTGTATTGTACTTTGATTACCACTACACGTATGCATTTTTTTATAATACATGTGTTCATATTTCCATAGTAGTGTAGATACTTCTACATCCACATTGTTTATGGAAATGTCCTTAGATAACATGTCGTGCCAAAAGGTTAAAGCAGATCCCATGATATAATGAGTACCTCATGATTCCATGACAGTAATCTTAAACTAATGTCCTATGGTCCAGTTACATCATTCTAAAAGGACACATATGATGGGTGACCATAAGTTTCTGGGGGCTCATAATCATTGAGACTTCTTCTCATGATGTTCCCACTTTATGATCTCTTATAGTTGAGATCATGAAGATAGACCCACATAACAGTAACACACCATTTTTCAAGTGTCATTGGTTGTTCCTATCAACAAACTTGTGTAACGGTCTATAGAATTGAGATCATTATCAATGAATTCCATTTAATTGAGTACTTTGATGCAAGCCGGAAACCATGACGGTAAAGTCGTGGAAAGGTAGTTTGTGTTGGGTACATCATTGGTGACATGGAATTGATTGAAGGATCAAGATAAGAAATGTCACTTCCGAGTTGAGGAAGAGATATCTTGGGTTTGGTTAATTAGGATGGTTGCACCTTCGTTAAATCCATGGACATGGTAGTGGAAGTTAAGACCATCCAGAAAAATCAAAAAATAAAATAAAACATGATATAGGATGATGACACTAGTCTGCATTCTGGTTTTTTGAGATATCGATGATGAAGAGATTATATTACATAGACAATGTTCATAGGAAGAATGTTGTTTCTTTGAATTTACCTTATCTATATAGGTGCCTTGATGGGTTGCTAAACCCCACTCTTGGTCGGTGGATATTATTCACTGCTATTGAGATAAGGGCCTTGAGGGTCGCACACTATAGCTTTTTGAGAATCTACCCCATTATGGTAGTAGGAATATTGAACTTGGTGGGCCATACTAAAGGGTCGGAGTATTATCCAAGTTTTATGGATCTCCAAGTAATAAATATATTCTTTAATTATTAATGCTTGGAATAATATGTTGAATTTATTTATAACATGTATTTACAAGTGATTAAGTAAATACAAAGATAAAATACTATTCGAATGTATTTAAATATACAGGGTTCGTTAAATATTATTAGGATAAGTGAGTCGAGTTATAGACTTATGTTTATCACGTAATATATATTTCATATATATTTTTGATAGTGAAAAAATTATAAATATTATTTAAAGAATAATTTAATTTGACATAAATAAATATTTATAACATTTATAATGAAAATATATAATACACGGGGGCCGGGAACCCATACCGGGTATTTAAGATATCTTATATATAAGTAAGATTGAGGCTCTCCCTATGTAACTATTCATGTGTAAAATTTGAGAGCCACTCTCTCCTCCTGGATTCTAGAGAGATATTCTCTCAAGCAAGGAAGAACTTCAAGATCATCCTTCTTGGATCGAAGTTTGTAGACTTTCGGTGATCACTGCTACATCAAAGTGACTGTTGGTGTATTGGGTTATCACTCAGATTCCAACCAATGACGCCCATGCAGATTCGAAAGGCATGTGTGGATTATCTAGAGGACTTTGAGATCAGCATCTTTGAGAAATGGTCACCGCCATCCTGCGACGCACATCCACACGTCAGATCTGAACAAGGTAATTGTTCATTTTATTTGGTGCTTTGTCAAATCTACGCATGGTCCTTGGATCGTACCGGGATAGTTCACCGTAGTCGACGTTGTAACATTACTCCGGTGATGTGAAAATTTTTAATTTCCCAGCCTATCGGCTTCCGCTGCCCATCCCGGTACCTAATAATGGTATCATAAGGACGCTTGATTTTTTAGAGTCAATGGAAAAATTAAATTGCATTAAATTTAAGTACATGGAATTAAATTGTATCCAAAGGATCTGACCGCATGTCCATCAGGACGAGTTATGGCCTTTTGAAAATTTCAATGGCATCGACGTCATCAGTTTTAAATATTCAGGATTAATTTTATAAAGAATGTGTCTTAATTTTATGTATGCATTCTTCAAAATGTCAAAATCTGTCCATGCTTTGGCTGTAATCTGGTCGCTAGAATATTTCCCGTGGTTTTTTATTTTTGGAGTTAAATAAAAGAATATTATGAGATAATTATATTTTATTTTAATAATTTTTTTTAAGAAAGGGTCTTTGAAGACTTGGGGTCATGTAATATTTTATTTATTTAAAGTCTTTAGAATTTAAATTATAAAATTTTTGGAGACCAAGACCCCAAGATGGGTCTTCTCCCTTTTCTTTTAAAAAAAGAGGAAAGGTGTTGAGGATTATTTTTTCCAAAGAAAAAATAAATAAAAAAAGGAAAGAAGAGACCCATGGATGTCTTCTTCCACGAGGGCAGTGCACGATCCCCTCGGAGAAACCCCAACAACTGCCTGCCTTCCTAGCTATCAGTCCTCCTCCCTTCACTCCTCACTGGAGCACCACACCCAGACCTCCTCTCCCGGCATGTGTCACATGCCGCAACCGAACTAAGTCGCGTTGCCTGGAACCCTCACCCCATTCACAACGTCCGAACATGCTCGACCACCACCCCGCTTCCGGAATGCCGCCCCTGTCCCACGCCGGTCGGACCACCACCCCAGTCCCACGCAAGCCAGACTGCCGCCCCTATTTCGTGTTGGATGGACCACCGCCCCTATCACGCATAGGTCAGACCGCCACCCCGCTCACCGACGCGGCTCCCTACTACTAGAACGCACTACCCTGCCTTCCTCACATCATCCATGAAGTCCCGACCTGGACCGACGCCTCCTCGTCATTGTTAGACTAGGCCGCGCTGGACTAGGCCGCCACCCCTACGGCTAGCCGAAGCAATAAGCAGACGTCCTTGTGGTTGGCTGGAGCTATGCCATGCTGTCTCCACACCCTACCGGAGGAGTCCTCTTCTGGATGAAAGACACTGTCACTGTTGGTGCTGCTGGACCACGCGATCACGCCGTGGTCTCACTGCATTAGTGTCGTGATTGTGTCGCGGTTTCATCGCTGTTGCGCCGCAGTTGCACCATAATTGTGCCATAGTTATGCAATTATTTGGAACTACTCCATGATGACACCCTGTGATGGTTCGCAGTCCTTCCAGACTCCTTCCTAGCTCGAGGTAACGTTGTTAATTAATTTTAATTAATTCATTTGTTTAAAATAAATTATTTATAATTATATTGGGGTTTAAATTTAATTTTATCCAAAACATTAAATATTTAGAATTAAAATTAAATTAAAATTTTAATTTAATTTTATAGTTAAAATTAAATTAATGGTTTAATTTATTTTTTGGAAGTAGAATTAAATTAAACAATTGGGAAAGATAAAAATAAATTAATTGAATTTATTTAAATTCATTTAATTTATTAGATCACCCAAGTACTATTTAAATTTAATTACAGTTTAATTTTTAATTACACAATATTTAAACCGACCAGTCATGAGTAAGTGACTGAACCATGCATGTCAGGTTTCATTTCTTATTTAATTATTTATTCAATGCATGCAATGATTTTAATAATAAATTAGATAAATGATGGTCCGTGAATCTTTTTTTAAATAAAATATGTATAAGTGCCTGTGTGTCCAATGAACAAGCTGTATTTTGTACCCCTAGACCCCCTCAACTGCGTGCAAGTATGTTTGTAATTAAATAATGATGATCTGAGATGCAAACCCCACCATGTAGAGGCAGTAATCCATATGGGATCCGAATGCAATGCACTGGGGCTATCTGTAATGACATTCAATTGTCGAATCATGTATGGATTCCCCTAGGTAATGATTGATCCGTTGTGGATCGATCATAATAGAATACTCAAGACCAGTTGGATTTCATGATTTACCTTTATTCATTGTTTATTGTTTTATGAGAATGCATGATTATTTGTTGATCATATAGAATAATAAACAAGGAAAAAATGCATATAGAAGTGACAAATGTAATTTAATTCCATGTTTAGTTGTGAGCATGACATCTAGTTTGAACATATAAATTGAAAAATATTATATTCTTCAATGAATATAAAAATCTCTCAAAGATATATTAAGTCCAAATTCTTTCCATTTCTCACATCTAAACAAAACCAGGTGTTTTTGGTCCTCATTAGCCATAGCTAAGAGTGACTCTTACTATCGATGCATTTTCATGAGGGAAATGGGTGGACTTAACTAAAGAGGTTAGTACAGGATTATCCATATCTATCTTTCTATAACTTTAGAGGAAATATGTTGAGGAAATTAGGTTAGGATTTCAAAAGCTGGGACCTTACTCAACAACACAAGGAACCCCAAGTCAAGTGGTTGGCCAGCCTAGTGCCTACCTTGAAACCCTCCGTCTGACGGTGTAGCCATAGCTTGTAGATTATGATGGAGGTTTTGAGGATCCTTTCCACTAGAATACTCATGTGAAAAATTATTAAAAATATTATAGTGATGGGTATTATTTTTTTCTAAAATAGTGGGAGACATTAAAATGATATAATTATTTATTAATCAAAAATGTCAAAAGGTAATCAAGACAAATTACTAACTACTAGATGTTTATCTGATGTAGATTTAAGATGGAAATCACTAACAACACAAGTACTTTATCATGGTGATTGATTCTGGATATAGAATATATCCTGACTAACAATAACTTCCAGGAGTGGTACATGCTCTTGCACATAGTACTATGCCATGAAAAAAATTTATATTTGATGGAATCCCTAGTTCTTTCTGATCCTCCTCAGGGAGAAAGCAAGGATAAAAAAGATAAATAGATAAAGCATGTAGATGATTCACTTGTTGTACAATGCATCATGAAGTCATCAATGTTTAGAAAATTTCATAAAATTCATGAGGATGAGGAGACATAAAAGATTATTTCACATCTCGAATAATTATATCATGATTGTTCAGGGAAAGAAAGGTATGAGATCTCAAGTTCCCTTTATAAGTGCAGGCTAGTAGAAGGGCACTAAGTCGGCCCTCACATACTAAAGATTATGGGGTATATTGAGAGGCTTGAATCACTTGGGTTCAAATTGAACCAAGAACTAGCATTGGATATCATTCATTCCTCTTTACCTTCAAGCTTCTCAACTTTTATTTTCAATTTTAACATGAATGATATGAAAAAGTCACTCACATACCTTTCAAATTTCGTTTTCCGAGATGATAAGGATATGAAAAATACCAATTCATCTTTACTTATAGTGAATAAGAAAGACAAGGGAAAGGAAAATGGGTTAAGGCCACGTAAAGGCCGAAGAAACCAATTCATCATCCTACAAAGATGCCAAAGATTAAGAGGCAATATAATGAGTATGAAGTTGTCTGCTTTGGATGTGGCATGGAATGACACTAAAAGAATTATTGTAGTGGTGGGAAGAAGAAGAAAACTGATTCTACTAATGTAGGTATTTTTTTCATTGAATTCAATATATCTTTATCTACAAGTTGGATATTTGATACAAAAATTGGCTCAAACATTTTTATTCATATACAGGAACCGAGTAGGTTCAAGAATACTGTAAAAGGTCAAGTGGATCTCCATGATACAAATGGTTCAAGTCTGGAAGCCATGGTTGTGGGAGATTATCACTTAACCTTTCCAAGTGGTTTGATTTTAGTTTCAAACAAATATTATTATGTACCATCAATAACCAGAAACATTATCTCTATGTCGAGTTTATACACTATGGGTTTTTATTTCATGTTTTGAAATAAATTTTGTCTCTTTTATAGGGATAACATATTTTATGGTATGAAACATATTAACAATGATTTATATATGTTGGAACACAAGAACCCTGTAACGGAAAACAATGAAAAAAACAACCATCATGACTCATATATCACCCACCTATGACACTTCAGGCCTGATCATGTAAATGAGAAACAATTCTGAAGATTACATTAAGAAGGGTATCTAGACTCAGTACAGTTATAACCCTTCGATATATGTCATGCTTTTTTATGAGGAAAGATGACCAAAGCACATTTCTATAGAAAGGGAGAAAGAGTTAATATAGTTCTATAATTAATACATACTGATGTATGTGGTCCATTTCTAGTAGTGGTAAGGGGTGGTTTTTCATAATTAATTTCTTTTACCGATGAAAATAGTAGGTATAGACATACCTACTTAATGTGGTATAAGTCTGATTCCTTTAATTTTTTAAGGAATACAAAAATTAATTAGAAAAACAACATGGTAAAAAGATAAAAACACTCTGCTCAGACTGAGGAAGAGAATTTCTTAACCAAGATTTCATTAATCACTTGAAGGATTTTGGGACAGTATCCCAAATCACATCTCCTTATACACCACAATAGAATTATGTCAGTGAAAGGAGTAATATAACCATGCCTCACATGGTCAGATCAATGATGAGTCATGCAACTCTTCTGTTATCCTTTTGGGGATACGCTTTGAAAAAAACAACATATACCCTTAATCGAGTGCCAACTAATGTTGTAGATGGGATTCCATGTGAGTTATGGTATGGAAGGAAACCCATTTTGATACACATATGTGTATTATGGAGCAAGGCATTTTTCAAGACTTTACTAAGTGACAAAATAGCATCCAGAAGCACTAAGTGCATCTTTATAGGTTATCCTAAGAAAAATAGTGGATATTACCTATATGAACCCTTAGATATAAATGTTATTGTGGAATGAAACAACATATATATATAATAGATCACATTTATATTCAAAATAATTTGAGAAAGATTGACATTGATGATGTTAATGCTCTACATGCACAAGACTTGGATGGTGAACAATCTCCACAAGGGAATATGGAAGAAGAAGTTGTTCTTAAGACACAAACATTGTGTTGGTCTAAGAGAGATATTAGAGAACTAGAGCATTATGGTTTTATTGTCACCAAGTTAGGTGACATATTAGTCCTTGACGACGATGAACCTCTAACCCACAAGGAAGCAGTAGAAGGAAAAGAAGCTTCTAAATAAAAATAAGACATGAATTATAAGATGGATTCCATGTACCAAAATAAAGTTTGGATTTTGGTTGACCATCTAGCTAATGTAAAGTCCATTGGTTGCAAATGGGTATTCAAGAAGAAGTAGGACATGGATGGTGAGTTTAATACCTTTAAATCTAGACTGATTGTAAAAGGGTTTAGGAAACGTCAAGGCATTGAATATGATGAATCATTCTCAACTGTTTCAATGCGTAAATCCATAAGAATATTTCTTGAAATAACAACCTTTAAGGATTATAAAATTTGGAAAATGGATGTCAAAACTGATTTTTTAAATTAGAAGTTGGTTAAAGATGTCTATATGACTTAACCCGAAGGGTTTGTCAAGTCAAAGAATGCCAATAAAGTATGAAAGCTGCAGAGATCCATTTATGGTTTGAAGAAGGAATTAAGATCATGGAATGTTTGGTTTGATGAGGCCATAAGAAAATTTGGTTTTTTCAAAAATGAAAGCGATCCTTGTGTATATAAAAAGGTTGAAGGGAATTCCATCTTTTTCCTAGTATTATATGTTTATGACATATTAATTATGGGAAACGAGGTAAAAATATTACAGCCAGTCAAGAATTGGTTAAATTAATGTTTCTCCATGAAAGACTTAGGTTAAGAGGCATAAATTAAAGGGATCAAGATCTATCAAGATAGATCTAAAAGTCTTCTCGGTCTATGTCAAAGTACATATATTGACAAGGTACTCAAGAGGTACAATATGGTACAATCCAAGAGAGGATTGTTACCTATGTAACATGGTATATATATTTCCAAGAAAATGTGTCCACAAACATAAGAGGATATTGATAGAATTAGTAGAATACCTTATGCTTCAGTAGTGGGTTCTATGCTATATTGTGTTCTACGTACTAGGTTTCATGTCTCCTTTTCTTTAACCATGGTGGGTAGATATCAATCCAATCCAAAATAACTTTATTTCGTAGCTGTTAAAACTATCCTATAGTACTTGTGTTCTACAAAGGATATGTTCCTGGTGTATGGAGGAGATGAAGAACTAGAAGTGAGGGGATGCACTGATGCTAGTTTCCAGAAATATCATGATGATATGAAATCATAGTCAGGATACATCTTTTTTCTGAATGGTGGTGCAGTGAGCTGGAGAAGCTCAAAGAAAATTGTGGTTTCCGATTCTATAGTAGTGTCTGAATATGTTGTAGCTTCTGATATAATAAAGGAAGTATTCTGGATACATAACATTATCTCTGACATTGGTGTTGTTCCTGGCAGTATAGACCCTATTCTAGTATATGTCGATAATACAGCTGTAGTGGTGCTTGATAAGGATCCCAAGTCTCACCAGAGGATAAATCATATTCTTAGGAAGTTTAAACTCTTGAGGGATTTTAGTCAAATATGTGAAGTCATAGTTAGCATATTATCCAAAGAGGATAATTTTTCATACCCCCTGACTAAATCCATTTCTCAGCAGAAGCATAATTATCTTGTGAGAGCTAGCAGATTTAAACCTTTTAGAAGTTGGCTCTAGTTCAAGTGGGGGTGTTTAATGTGGGTTCCCGAGAAAAAAATTGTATAGAACTTTTATTACCACTACATGTATGTAGTTTTTTATAATAAATGAGTTCATATGTCTATAATAGTGTAGATACCTCTGCATCCACTTTGTTTATGGAAATTTCCCAAGATTACATGTTGTGTAAAAGGGTTATAGAAGATCCCAGGATATAATGAGAACCATGAGATGCCATGAAATTATTATTAAACTAATTTAATATGGTCCAGTTTCATCATTCTAAAAGGACACAAATGTTGTGTGACCATAAGGTGCTGGAGGCTCATATTCATTGGGGCTTCTTCTCATGAAGTTTGAACATGATGATATCTTGTAGTTGAGATGATGAGGACATACCTGCATAATAGGAACAGCACATGTTTCAAGTTTCACTGGTTGTTCCTATCTACTGACAGGTGTAATGGTCTCCAGACTTGAGATTATTATCAATAAATGTCATTTAATTTCATACATTGATGCAAGGAGAAAACCATTATGATAAAGTTGTAGAGAGGTAGTGTGTGTCGGGTACGTCTTTGGTGACATGGCATTGATTGAATGATCAAGATATGATTTTTCTCTTCCAAATTAAGGAATAGATATCTTGGGACTGTTTGATTAGGAAGGTTTCACTTTTATTAAATCCATATCCATGGTAGTGGAAGGTAATACCATCTGAAAAAATCAACAAATAAAATAAAGAAAGATAAAAGATGATGACACCAATGTGCATTCTTCTTTATTGAAATCTCAATGACGAAGAGATTATATTATACAGACCATGTCTATAAGAATTAAGTTCTCGATTTGACTTTACCTTATCTCTATAGATGCCTCGATGGGTTGCTAGACCCCACTCTTGGTCGGTGGATATTATTCACTGCTATTGGGATTTGGGCCTAGAGGGTCACACACCATAGTGTTTTGAGAATCATTCCTATTCTGGTACTAGGAATATTGAACTTGGTGGGCCTCGCTAATGGGTTCAAGTATTATCCAAGTTATATGTATCACCAAGTAATAAATAAATTCTTTAATTATTCATTCTTGGAATAATATTTTGAGTTTATTTAAAACATGTATTTACAAGTGATTATGTAAACACAAAGACAAAATATTATTTGAATGGATTTAAATATCTAGGGTTCATTTATTATTTTTAGGAGAAGTGAGTCGAGTTATAGACTCAAGTTTATCATGTAGTATATATTTAATATATATTTCATATAGTGGTAAAATTATAAATATTATTTGTGAAATAATTTAATTTGACATAAATAAATATTTATAAAACTGATACAGAGAATATCTAATACACAGGGGTCGAAAACCCATACCCGGTATTTAAGATATCCCCTATATAAGTAAGATAGGGGATTTGGTGAGTCAACAAGGATATCCTATGACTTCTCCATTCGTTACGGTTTTATGTCTTGAAAATCACCAACACTTTTTCTATGTTCTGATTTTTTTTAAGTTCTGTATTTTTTATGAGATCCGGAATTGTCATTCTATTATGCTTACAGATATATAATTCTAATTTTCAATTTTTTTATACTTACAGATCGGTCATTACAAATTGTCATTCTATTTTACAATACCGATTCTTATGTATATATGATGCTGATATTCAATACTGATTCCGGTGTATATATTATGCTGATTTTCAATATCGATTCTGGTGTATATATGATGTTTATCTTCATGATTCCAAATCTGGTGTATAAGTGACTCCGATTTTATGATTACGGTTTCATAACAAATAAGATACCTATTTCACAATCTGATTTACTTTTTTTATGATTCTGTTTTCTTGAAAATATTATTCTTAAGAATCTGTTTTCCTGATTTCATAAGATTACGTTTTCTTGATAATTTTAGAGTTGATTAAATGTATCATTCCAATGATATTAGATTCAATGTTCTCTTATACTTACCATTTATCATTAACATAACATCGTTTCTGTTACTTGAAACGATGTCATACAATTTGTTATAGACTAACCATTGTTTATTTGATGCATATCCAGGTCCCTCCGAAATTTTATGGAAAATATGATTGTTGGAGAGGAGTCGACCATTGGGAAGCTTTTCCTATAAATAAAATATCATTTTAATGAGAAAAGAACTTCAAATTCAACAACTAGATTTGATGAAATAAAGCTGTGGTGTCATTACTAGAGATAGAGGCTCTTACAACTCTCAGTTCTTCGTGAAGATGTCGTGAACAACTTGTTCAGACTTACATTGTGTAGACTCCGATTGTGCTGATCATGGTCTTCCGATATTGGAAGACAGAGGTTCTAATTTCCTTCTAAATCAAGGTCTTGCGGGGATATCAAGACAGATACTGATTTTCGGATTGAGGTCTTACCTGGTTTTGAGTAAGACATACTTTCTTGAAAGTATAAATCAAGGAACCTTTATCCAAGGTTGTTGGATACCCTTCTCTTTGGGTTGAAATAATCTTTTTGTAACTTGTTTACTATTACAAGTTGTTTTAATTCCACTATTGTAAGTTAACTTTGTTAACGTTAGAAATTATAACCTTCTTATACTCTGTATTTCCGTTAGTCTGATAATATTATAGATTATATATGCTTTAAGGTAGAATCTTTATTTTAAGAAAATAGAAAAAGTTTCTTTAAGAGGTCTTTTAAATGTTTGTTTAACCTTGTTAAACATAACTTTAGTGGTTCCAAATGAATTTTTAAAGTATGAAATCCACCCCCTCTTGTATTTGAGCATATCATTTTTACATATTCGATCCAATAATTGGTATCAAAGGAAGTTTCTGAAATACTTATATTCACATATATGTTTTGATGCTCAAGTGTTCTTTTTCTTAAATTCTTCATATTTGTTTTAAACATTTCATACTAATAAGTTTTGTGGAAGGAAATATCTTTTTGGTATGATGGAAATTCATGTTGGATCTCAAGATAATCTCAATCCAACTAGACCACCAATCTTCGATGGAAATGACTATGAGTACTGGGGATATAGAATGAATACCTTTGTGATAAACACAGGTGTAGATAAATACATTATGTTAACGGGAGATTATAAGATTCTTGATAAGGAACTTAGAACCTTTACTAATCCAGAAAAGGTGGAATACTAGCTAAAATCTAAGGTACATAATACTTTGCTATGTTTCATGAATAGAAATATATGTAGCCAAATTTCATCATGTGAAACTGAAAATAGTATTTGGAAGATGCTTGAAGTAACTCACTTTGGAACTTTCAAAGTTATTGAAACTATAAGAGCTATGCTCAGGGATGAGTATTATGGTTTCTTATTTCCTTATGTAGAACCCATATGTAAGTTACAACAAAGATTTATGACTATCATCAATGGATTACAATAAATGGTTGAGAAAGGTTCATATGATGAAGCACTTGTAGAGAAGATTGTAGAAATCATGCCTAACGAATGGGAATCCAAGAGAACTGCTATAGATGAGAATAGTAAAGTTACTCAGATTTCTCTTGATGAACTGTTTGGAACACTTCTTCAACATGAAACCAGAATAAAGAGAGATGCTGATAATATTAAGAAGAAAAATGGAAATGGAGGTGTTTCTTTTACAACTACTTCATATTATATGAAAGAAGAAACTCTAGAGAAAATTACAAGATCTAAAGCAAAGAAGGTTGTTGTTCAATCTGAATATAGTGAAAGTGAAACCATAGAAAATGAGTTAGCCAATCGTTCTCTGAGGATGAACAAGATTGTTGGACATAAGAATGTTAAATATAGATACAAGAAGAAAGATGGAAAAGAAAAGAAATATAGAGAAATGACATGATATGAATGTAGAATAACTGGTCATATTAGACCTATTTATCCATTTCTTAAGAAGAGAGACAAGAAACACAGGAATTCTGAATGAAACAAGAAGAAGTTTAACAGATCAAATCATAAAAAAGTCTTAAAAGCCAATGAAACTTGGAGTGCCAGTAGTGGATATTTATATGATGAATATTCAGAACATGAATCTTCTGGAAAAAATAATATTGGTCTAATATCCAGAGCTCCATTTCAAAATCTTTGTCTTATGGCTAAGGTACGAACTACTGAATCCTTAACCAATAATTCTTTACGTAAAAATTTTCTAGATAAAGGTTTTTCATCAGATAAAGAATCTTATTCATCAGATAATGATAATGATTTTCCTTACAATGAGGAATTTTATAGATTTTCTAAGTTGTTAGAAAAGAGAAATTGTGAGGTTTCTAAGAAACTTGAGAAATCAAACTCTATAGAATCTATTTGAACAAAATAAATTCTAGATCGTTCAAATATCTTGATGAGAAAAATGATGTTTTAAAAATTAATTCTAAGAAACTTGAGGAAGTTAATTCTAAGAAGGATGAAATTTATGAGGATCTTAAAAATCTATTTTTATGAAAAAAAATGTTTTAGATAATAAACATAAATCTAAATATATTATTCTTGAGGATAAGGATTTAGTCCTGAGACTAAAATTAGAAATATTTTCCTTCAAGAATCTTTTTGAAAATTTTAATTTTGGTAAGAAAATTTTTGACAAGATGTATTCTCAAATATGACCTCATGGTAATAATTAGGTATTAGGTTATTCTCATGAAAAACATATTTTTAAAAATAATTATTTTGTTCCTTCAAGATCCCATTTTTTTACTAAATGTCAAGGTGGTGGGAATTGGAAGAAAAATTATTCTTTAAATAAAGTGCAATCCCTTGGGTTTCATAAAGCTTATTTTTCTAATAAAATATGGTTACCCAAGATTTTATTATCTAATAGTTTTGGATCCAAACAAGTTTGGATTCCAGAAGCCTAACTATTTCATTTCCAGGAAAATGCTGGATGTACCAAGATCCTATGGTACAAGGATAGTGGATGCTCCCAGCACATGACTGGTAACAGAGACTATTTCAAAAAGATTTAAAAAACAAAAGTTGGGAAGGTAACTTGTGGTGATAACTCTCAAGGAGAATTTGTCGGTATAGGTAACATTATTTTTCTGGGTAAAAATGTTATTTCAAATATTCTTTTCGTAAAAGGCCATAGGCACATTCTCATAAGCATAAGTAAATTATGTAATGATGGTTACCATGTGAATTTTAGAAATTATAAATGTTTAGTTTACAATTCCAAGGAAGAGGTTATTTTCTGGACCCTTAGGCATGAGAATGTGTACACCATAAACCTAGAAGAACATAGATGTCAAGATCTATCTTTCCTTAGTTAATTTGAAGATCAATCATGGCTTTGGAATAGGATAATAAGACATTGTAACTTAAGGAATCTTAGTAAGCTTTCTAAGAACGAACTTGATCTAGATCTACCGAAACTTAAGTTTGATTATTCAAAATTTGTGATCCTTGTCAATATGGAAAGTGACATAAATCTAGCTTTAAACCTATAAGTGAAGTTACGACTTCTAATTCCGTACAGTTAGTGCACATGGATTTATTTAGTCTAACACAAACTAGATGTATTGGAGGAAAATACTATGTGTTTTTCCTAGTTGATGACTACACTAGATTTACATGGGTCTATTTTCTCGCAATGAAATATAAAGCTTTTTCTTCTTTCAAAATCCTTAGAGCTCAAGTTAAAAATGAGAAAAATCTACCATTGATAACTATTCATAGTGATCATGGTGGAGAATTTGAAAATTCTGATTTTGAAACATTTTTTTAGTAAAAAGGGTATTACTCCCAACTTCTCATCTCCATGAACTCCTCAACAAAATGGTGCTATAGAAAGAATAAATCACATTCTTCAAGAGATGACAAGAACCATGTTGATAGAATATTCTATAGAAAAACATTATTGGGATGAAGCTGTAAGTATGACTTGTTTTACTATAAATCGAGTATTAATAAGACAGTTTCTTAATAAAACACCTTATGTGTTGTGGACTGGCCAAAAACCAAAAGTTTCTTACTTCAAAGTTTTTGGTTGCAATTTATTTATCTTGAATACCAAGGATAACATACTTAAATATTCACCCAAATTTGAAGAAGGAATTTTCTTAGGTTACTCTACTAACTCTAAGGCATATAATGTTTTTAATAAAAACACTTGAACTGTGGAAGAAACAGTACATGTTAATTTTGATGAAAATGGTCCTTTTATTTTCAAACAACCTTATTCTTTTCCTGATATATTTTCTAAAACTGATCACCAAACATTGATAACAAATATTTCATACAAGGATAATTTTCAAGAAAATGTTTCTAAAACATTTACTCCTGATGATTTTCTACCATATGTTGATGAATATGTTTTTCAAAGTCCAACTTAGTTGTTACTTAGGAATCATCTTAGGGATAATATCTTTGGAAATGTTAATCAACCAGCAAGAACTAGAAATTATTTAAGAAATGAAGTTGAACATATTGAATTTATTTCCCAATTTGAACCAAACACTCATGAAGAAGCCTTGGGTGATGAATATTGGATAAAGGCTATGCAAGATGAACTCAATGAATTCGTATGAAATAATGTTTGGATCATAGTTGAGAAACCTAAGGAGACTTCTGTTATTGGAGTAAAATGTATTTTTAGAAACAAATGTGATGAAAATGGAGTTATTGTTAGAAATAATGCAATATGGGTTGGAAAAGACTATAAAAAACAAGAAGGAACAGACTACGAAGAAATCTATTCTCATGTAGCAAGACTTGAAGCTATTCTTGTTCTTTTATCCTTTGCATCATTATTTAATTATAAACTCTATCAAATGGAGTATATGTGTGCTTTTCTTAATGTTTATGTAAAGGAGGATGTCTATGTAGATAAAACCTTTGGTTTTGAAGATAAAACATATCCTAATCATGTTTATAATCTTACCAAAGATTTTTATATACTTAAACAAGCCCCTAGAGCTTAGTATGATAGACTTTCAGGATTTTTTCTTCAAAATAACTATGTAATGGGAGCTGTTGATCCAACCCTTTTCATTAAGAAATTTAAAAAAGATGTTTTTATTGTTCAAATTTTTGTTGAAGACATCATCTTCGGATCAACTCATCAATCCTTAACTGATTCCTTTGTGAATCTTATGAAATCTGAGTTTGAAATGAGTATGATGGGTGAGTTAACATTTTTTCCTGTTTTTCAAATTTCACAAAAACTACAGGGAACTTACATATCTCAACATAAGTTTATCAAAGATATTTTAAAGAAGTTAGGGTATGACAAAACTAAAAGTATAAGTACTCCGATTGGAACCTCTAATACTCTTGATATTGATGAATCAGGGAAACATGAAGATCAAACATCTTATAGAGGGATGATAGGATGTTTACTGTACTTAACATCTAGTCGACCTGACTTAATGTTCTCAGTATGCTTATGTGAAAGATTTCTAGAAAATTGAAAAGAATCGCATTTAAAATATGTAAAAAAAATTTCTGGTATTTAAACGTAACTTTTTATTTTGGACTATTTTATTCCTCTGGAAATGATTTTGAACTTAAATGTTTTTTAGATGCTCACTTTTTTTGTTGTAAAATCGATAGAAAAAGTACATCAAGAACTTATCATTTATTAATATATTCCTTAGTTTCTTGGTTTTGTAAGAAACAACACCCTGTAGCACTTTTCACTGTTGAAGCTGAATATGTAGTAGCTGGAAGTTGTTGTGCTCAAGTGATATGGATGAAACACACACTCACAGACTATTGTATGAGTTTTACTAAGACTAAAATTATGTGTGATACCCTAAGTAAAAATCCTACACATCACTCTCATGCTATGCACATAGATATTAGACATCAATTTATTAGGGATCACACACTTAAAGAATATATTATTCTTTAATTCATCAAAAATCAAGAACAACTTGATGATATTTTTACAAAACCTCTACCTTATGATAGATTTAAATACATTAAACAGAAGTTAGGATTGATTTTTGTAAGGTAATCACTCATATATACTTCTTGTTTAAATAATTTCCTAACATTAAACTACTCTTTATCTCAGGGTGAGTACATATGTTTGTTTATTCCCTTTCTTTAAAATCGTTTTCATTTATTTGAAAATTTCAGATTTGAAAATTTTGGATTTCAAAATTTCGGATTTGAAAATTTTGAATTTGAAAATTTTGGATTTGAAGATTTCATACTTAAAAATATCGGATTTAAAAATGTTAGATTTAAAAATTTTGTATTTGAAAATTTCGGATTTCAAAATTTCATATTTGAAAATTTTGGATTTGAAAACTCCCATGAAAAATTCTTATAATACCAATAAATATCTCAGAGTCTTCCAAAAGGTAATCATTCTTACTCTTTATTTTTTGTATCTTAAGCTTTAGTTGTTGGTATTTCAAAATTTCTTAAAATCCGGTTTTCATTACTTCAAAAGATTAGAGTTCATATTTTCTATATCCATTCTAAAGCATTAGATAAAATCAGTTTTTTAGCCATCTGATTATCTTATGGAAGTTGAAAATTCATAGCTATGTCTATATAAGGGGTGCCTCGTTTGCAAGTATCACACCATCCTTTCTGATCCTAGTGCCAAAGTTCTGTTGCTGTCAAAGACTTCGTTCCTAAGTTATCTATCACCATGAATGACTCTGGAATCTGCAGCAGATCAGATTCCAGTTATCAAGGAGAATAAGGACAGGTCAATCTTTATGGAAAGATTAGTGTGCCCTATGTTCTTTGAAAAATATGACTCCCTTATTTCTACGGTGATAAGATCTAATGGATGGGAAAGTGTCTTTGTGGCTATGGAGAAATCTCAAGATCTAGTTTATCCTGACCTAGTTATTCAATTCTATGAATCTGTTACATTTTTTCAGAAGAATGGTAAGGATCTTTTTAAGTTCAAATGTGATGGTAAATCATATACAGTCCCCTACAAGAAGGTAGCAAATGTTCTTAACAAATTGTATAAAGGGGAGGCTATTCCTTTCTCTCAAAAACTCTCTGAGAAAGAAAGATATTATGAAAAAGCCAAGGCTTTGGATTTTCTCGGTATTATGTATGTTAAGAATCCAAATATTAAAAATCTTATAACAAACCACAAGATGGTGGCTATCTGGATGCAAGGATTTCTTATTCCATGAATGGGAGATAAGGATTCTTTAATGATATGTGATATCTTTCTCTTAGATTTTCTTGTCAACATAAGGAAGAACAACTTAGTGAAGTACATATTTCTCACCATTCATGCAATAAAAGGCGGAACCATAAAATCTCATATCCTTATGTATCCAACAACTATTTCTAGGATAATAGTTATGTGTCTTCAAGAACTGAATGTTCCATGCCAATCAGTCTCAAATAATTTCAAGATTTTGTTGCTAAGTGACAACACTCTAAGGAGGAAGAAAGTAGATTTTATTCTAGAATCCAAAAACATTGAATAAATAGTTGTCCAGGACAATGGTGATGTTCCAGAATCTTCAAATTCGGTTTCTAGGAAAAGGAAACTTGTTGAACCGAGCATTCCAGTACTAGTTCCTACTATTCCGGTTTCAGCACCTCCTCTTATAAAGAAACAAAAATCTTATTCAGATTCAACAGTTGAAAAGTGGTGAGAAAGGACAGCTACTAGAAAGTAAGGAGATCCTTATTTTTGTCTAAATCCTATAGAGGAAAAGGCTCTAAGAACGAAGGAAGCAGAAAATCTTGAGAAAGAAAATAAGGAGAAGAAGTTAAATAAGAAATCTTTGGAAGCTCAAGTTTTTCAGTCTCTTCTAAAAGTTGTGGAAATGAAATCTCAGGAAGTAACTGAATCTCAAGTTGTTCATAAGAAACCAGTGGCCACTATTGAAATCCAAAATGCTAAGAAAGTGCTAGCCTTGTCAAAACTAGTTCATGAAATGGAAGATCAGATAATCCAAGAAGATGATGATGATGATGTTTTAAGGGAAGTGGAAGATTATGTTGGAGCTTCTTTGATTTCAGGTTCCAAATCTATAGAACAAGTTGAAGAACAAGTTGAAAAAGATGTTCAGGAAGAAATAGAAGTTGGGGAAGAGGTTGATGTTGAAGATGATGAAGAAGATGTATTTGAACTAGAAGAAGAAAAAGAAAAATACTAGGTTGAACAACAAGGTGAAAAAGAGGAATAATTTCAATAAGAAGAGGGACAAGGAGGGTCTCAACATCATGAGTTTGAAAAAGAATAAGGTTAATAGGGGGGTCAAAATGTTTTTCATGTTTCAGATAAAAAATCTATAATTCAAGACCCTGTTAAAGGCAAGAATGTTTTGATTACTTCATCTGAAAAGGAAACGCCTCTGAAGTCCTCTCAGAGAATAGAGAGACCAGCTTCCTTAACACCAAAAGGAGCTGAGAAAAGAAAATATGATTCAGGATCCAAGTACTCTTCATCTATCGAAAATGATTTTGTCAAGTTATCTTTAAGAAAGTTGGTCAGTACCATTCCAATTCTTGAAAACATTGATTCCAAGAGTCAAATGATGCAAGATACCCTGAATCAAAAGACGAAATCGACCAATATTCTTATGAAAATGGTTGTCAAGCAATAAGCAGACTTTTGTAATCTCTTGATTGATTACAAAGATCATAAGGTGACTTGTAAGAAAGTCTTTTACCATACCAAAACTATTTATTATGATCTAAGACAGTTCTAGGATTTCATGGATTCAACAAAAGGATCTTTTAATACTTGACAAACTGAGTTCAACTTGGTCAAGACATCAACCTCTGAGAAATCTAGTCAACTCAATTTTGTTGCTCGATCTATTAGAAGTGAGAAGGAAGTCAGAGCCAAATTATAAAGAAAGGTGGATGCTCAAGAAAAAATTATCTTGTCTTTAGGGAAGAAGAATCAGGATTAAGAGATCTTACTAAAAATGTTTTAAGAATATCATAATGAAGTGAAGAAACTTAAAGCCATGATAAAGAAGATGTTGTCTGAGCAGAAGAATAATGGATGAATTTTCTTTACATTCAGATGTTTTGTTGTAATATAAACCTTATTTCTAAAGTTTTCTTAAGAAATTTCTTGCTTATATTTCTTTTTCTTTCGAATGTATGCTTGCATAACCTTATAGGTACATCTTATACTTCTCCATTCCTTTCCCTCTTTTTGAAAATCACTTAGGGGTAGAATTTATTTAAAGGACCAATTTAATCTATGAGAAGGAGAATATAGTAAGGGGGAGTATGGAAAGTAAGAATAATGTTCAAGTAAGGGGGAGTTGTCTTTTAAGAAAAAATGTTTGTCTAAGGGGGAGATATTACCTTATAAAAACCCTAATTCTATGATCAAGAATAAATATATGGGAAACATAACCTAAGAAGGATTTAGTCATATTTCCAAAATCTTATTCAAAAGGGGAGATATGTTTTTTGTTATACTTGTTTATATATGTCAATATATTCTTCTTTAGTAAAGTTGTTTGTGCTCTCCAAAAAGGTGGATATTTTTGAGTCAATGAGGATATATTATGACTTCACCATTCCTTATGGTTTTATGTTTTGAAAATCACAAACACCTTTTATAAGTTCTGAATTTTTTTATGTTCTATGTTTTTCTTAAGATCCATAATTTTCATTTCATTATGCTTATAGATATATCATTCCAATTTTCCATTCTTTTATACATACATATCTATCATTACGATTTGTATTTTAGTTTTAAAATACCAATTCTGGTGTATATATGATGCCGATCTTCAATACTGATTCCGGTGTATATATGATGCCGATTTTCAATACTGATTATGGTGTATATATGATGTTGATCATCATGATACCAAATCCGGTGTATAAGTGTCTCTGATTTTATGATAACGTCTCCAGAAGAAATGAGATACCTATTTCACAATTTGATTTACTCTTTCTTATGATTCTGTTTTCTTGATAGTGTTATTCTTAAGAATTTGTTTTCCTGATTTCTTAAGATTACGTTTTCATTATAATGTTATAGTTGTTTAAAGGTATCATTCCAATGATATCAGATTCTATGTTCTCTTATACATAACTTTTATCTTGAACATACCATCATTTCTCTTACCTGAAATGATATCGTACAATCTATTATAAACTAACCATTGTATATTTTACACGTGTCCAGGTCCCTCCGAAATATTTGGGGAAGTATGACCATTGGAGAGGAGCCAACCGTTGGGAATCTTTACCTATAAATACATTATCATTTGACCGAGAAAAGAAAATTAATTTAGATAACTAACATTGATGAAATAAAGTTGTGAAGTGATTTCTAGAGAGAGAGGATATTACAACTCTCAGTGCTTCATGAGGATGTCATGAACAACTTGTTCAGTCGTGAACAACTTGTTCAGACTTACTTTGTGCAGACTCTGATTGTGATGATCATGGGATTTTGGGATTGGAAGACAAAGTTTTCTATTTCCTTATAAATTGGGGGTTTATGGGGATAACAAGATAGATACCGATCTTCGGATTGAGGTCTTACCTAGGTTTGGGTAAGATAAACATTCATGAATGTATAAATAAAGGAACCTTTATCCAAGTTTGTTGGATACCATTCTTTTTGGGTTAAAAGAATCTTATTGTTACTTGTTTACTATTAGAAGTTGTTTTAATTCTGTTTTTGTATGTTAAATTTGTTAATGTTATAAAGTATAACCATCATATACTTTGTAATTATGTTACTCTGATTATATTACATATTCTATACACATTAAGGTAGAATCTTTTTTTAAGAAAATATATAATGTTTCTTTAAGAGGTCTTGTGAATGTTTGTTTTACCTTGTTAATCATAAATTTAAATGTTCTAAAGTAATTTTAAAAGTATAAAATTCACCCCACTCTTGTGTTTGAGTGTAACGACCCAAAGTTTCATTAATGGAAAATCCCTCTTGATCCAGTTAAATGTTTCTTTATGAAAAACGTTTTTATAAGATGTCAACTTCTTTGGTTTTGTGTTAAGATTTGTGACCGTTACTTTTATAGCCGTTGAACAGTGATCACATGAGTAGTATAAATATAAGGCTTTAACAAACCCAATTTTACTCAGAAAAAGGAAGCGATGACCTCATCCAGTAGAATTGCCCCATATGAAGCCCATTTTTCGAAGCTCGGAAAAGTGGTGGCATATTTGGGATTCTCCCTTGACCAAGCCCAAGCTGAGCTTCATTATGTCAAGCTCGAACGTGATCGTCTACGGGAAAAGTGGAAGTTGATAGAGATTACCACACGAGTGATGTTATCCGAGTCGCCCCAAGAGTCTGTCACCATCGCACACCTTACCCTTAGGTCTTATGCGGCTATTTTAAGGGGTTATGTAACAAATAAGTAGTACTATGTTCATGTGCATTATTTTTGTATATAATAATGAATATAATTTCTAGTCATTTTTTGTACATTGTAATAGTTTTTAAACTACAAATGGTATTTTTTTGGTTATTATTTAATTACGAATTATATTTTATTAAATTAAGTTATTTTTGAATTAAATAATATTTTAATAAAATATTATTATTAATATTAAATTAATTTTTATTAAATATAAATGATCTTATAATTTTATGAATGCAATTAAAAGTTTTATTAAGGTTTGAAAGCCATTTCTGTCAAAACCTGTGAATTTTTTATAAATATCAGTTTTAATTTTAAAAGTGAAAATTAAAATATTTAGAAAATTATTTAGATAAAATAAATATTATTTTTGGAATCAGAACTTCGGAATTATCCAACAGTGACTTTTTCATAATTTTCTGAGACAGTCAAATTTTTGGGTAAAAATTAAATACAGTTTAAATATATAATCTGTTTTATGACATCATAATGACCCAATGGTGATGTAATAAAATACCATAATCCTTATGTTCGGCCAATATATGTTTTATCATTAAAATAATGAGGTTTTGGGTTTGTTTGACTTACTTTTCAAATCATTAATGAACCCCTCAAGACTTATTCAACACTTTGCCTTTTTAAATTAATTTCCATGGGAGTGTGACTCACCTCCACATAAGCAAACCTGATTTTTTAATAATTTCGGACCTTTTCCTTGTAAAATATTTTTTTCCTCTTTCTTTTTCCAGAAACCATGGGAAAATACCATTGGATGTTTTGTGGTTTGGATTATTTTAATATAAGTGGTCCCAAACCTAAATAATAAAGAATTCTCTCACATTTCCTATATAAACCCACCCAAAATCCCACTTCCTCCTCACTAAAATCCCTTGGAGTTCTTCCAAACTCTGCCCTACTTTCTCTATAATCATCCTAAGGTGCCCAAGCTCCCAAAAAGCCTCTCACAAGCCTCTCTAGCCTTTGGAAGCACACTTCCAAGTAAGGGTTTTTTCTTCCTTTCTCATTTTTGTCAATTTTCTTTAAGTTATATTGCCCTTTTAATTTCAATTATGAATGTTGGGGTATGGTTTCGCACCTCTCCCCTACGGACCACTTATTGTTTTAATGATGGGAGACCCCTTTCTCTCTCATTAAATGCCTCCCATGTACACCCGTTACTATGCCGAAATTCCGAAAGGAACTTTTTCTCCTCTTTTATATTCAAGCAATACTTTTGTATCATGAATCTAAATTCCTTTTCAATTGTTGGGACATGTATCTATATGAACTCCTTAATTTCCATTACATGTATATACCTTTCTCTCTCATCAACAATTTTTATGAATTCTTATGTCACGCCGTTACGCTGCCGAAATCACACCGATTTTCTAAGCCAATATCATTGTGTACTGAATACCATGCCCATTTATCCATCAAGGGTATTCACCTTTATGAACATTTACTTATTGATTATAAAGTTTCATGTATGAATTCCACATTCCATTATCATGGAATAAATTATTATGTTTTATGAATCCATGTTTTATGATCCATGTGGCACACTTATACATGAAATGAAATGTTTAAGAAGGGTGCACCCTTTATAGTGCTCCAATGCATTGGGTAAAGTATAGTATCATGATACGTCATGTGAAATGTGTGTTGACTCATGATAATTCAAGTGCAACGAGGGTTTACTCTGCTTCATGTGCAATGAGGGTTTACTCATTCTCCATGTGTAATGAGCCTTGGCTCATGCTAATTCAATGTTAAGTGTTGATTCCACATTTCCATGTTATGATTATCATGATTTATCCTGCATTTATGTTCACGTTTCTCTTATTCTCTATTGATATGCCTATTTCCTAACATGTATTGTACTCCTCATTTTATTCCATGTGTACTCCTTTACTGGGCTTTATAGCTCACCATTTTCTTATGCATGTCCTCAGGTTATCCCATGCAATGCAAAGTACAAAGGAATGTAGTGGTCATGTAAAGGAAGTTTTCAATAAAGATGTTGTATTTCCATGTCTTATGTTTTTATGTAATGATACTAATCCCCAAAGACACTAAACCTCTCGATCTTCTTTGTTGTATTAAGTGAAGTTTTATTTAATAAGGCATGTTTATGTTGTAATAAAAAGCAGGTTTTTCATAGTTGGTATCAAAGGATAGGTTTAGTTATTTTTGGGATTAGGAAACCCTAGTAAAGCCTTAGATACAAGACTAAGTATAATAAAAACATCCCTAAGTTTTGGTAAATACCAAGTAAGTGGTTTATCAAACAAATACATCCCTGTCTGGATACGAGCAGGGAGAGGCGGCTCTGGCACATATGTATCCTAGGGGTAAATCCCGAAAACACCACTTTCAGCTAGACTCGAACGGGAACTGGTGCACGACAACGGGCCTTTCTTCACTCTTGGTTACAACACTCCCGGGGGATATGTTTTGATAAATTAACAATCTTACTATGAACCCTTATTAAGGGAAAAATGCCCCTAAGAATATATGTTAGAAGGTAGATCATGAAATCTTGGATTGAATCCTATAGACTCATGAGTTAAAGAGATTAAAGATTATTTATAAGTCATCAACTATTGTCTTTGTATTACCCTTTATGTGTTACCCTTAAATTTCCTTTTATTCCATCCAATGGCCGGTAATATGAGGACTCAGGCTAACACCGTTGTGAAGATCAGTGTGATGATTATACTAATGAGATGCCTAATCCAATGGGAGCGGGAATCGCGAACTTTGTCATGCTTCTCTCTCAGCTAACTCATGTTTTGAATAGAAACATGGGTCAAGAGGAATGTTTAACCCCCCTTAAGAAAGAAAAAGTCACTATCGAGAGCTTCATGAGATAAAGGCCTCCTATTTTTAGTGGATCATATGATCCCACAATATCTGAGCAATGGATCAACTCCATTGAAAAGATATTCTCCATCCTCCAATGTTCTGAACCAGAGAAGGTTCTCCTAGAAGCTTATCGTATGGAGGGTGAAGCTGATCAATGGTGGACGTGGATCAAAAAGACGAAGCCTGAGGAGGAGATCGAGGCATTGGAATGGAAGGAATTCCGGAAGATGTTTTTCGATAAATATTTTCTGCGCACCCTCCGTCTTAAGATGGAAAGGGACTTCCTTTCCCTCAAACAGAAAGACGAAGAATCTGTGGGAGCGTACGAGGAAAACTTCACAAGGCTTGCACGATACGCTTTCGGCTTTGTTGTTACCCCCGAATGCAAGGTTGACCACTTCTTTGGTGGGTTGAAGCCTAGATTGTGGAAAGCATTAGCGATCCGTGACTTCGACAGCTATGAGGAAATTGTCTGATGTGCCCTCAAGGTTGAAATGGAGATTAGAGAATCATAGGGTTATCATGGGGACAAGAAGCATAAGGTGGACTTCAATGCTGGTGGGCCGATGGATAAATCCAATGGCGCTAAGAAGTTCCATCACCCCACTTGCCAAAAGTGCAGAAAGAAGCACCCTGGAAATTGCCTTAGGGGGACAAGAAAATGCTTTAGGTGTGGAAGAGAAGGGCACCTAGCTATTAACTGTTGGCAATAAGGACCCGCGGCTGCGACAGAGGAGAGGAACGCTCCGTTCGAACCTCAACGCATTGTTCAATGCTATAAATGCAAAGAACTGGGTCATTTTCCAAATCAGTGCCCTAATCCAAGGGTTATCGGAGGCAACCAACAACCTCCAAGACAGCAAGGAAGAGATTTTGCCATCACTTCTGCCGAAGTGAACCCCGACAACGAAGTGGTGACAGGTACGCTAGTTATTCATTCAAGAATAGCGAACGTACTTTTTGATTCAGGTTCTACACATTCTTTTATATCTCTAAAGTTTAGTAGAACAATCCCAGCACCACCACAAATCCTGGAAGTAAAGATGTCGGTGAGTATGGAAAATGGGGCAATCATTGCATCCCATGAATATAAGTCCTCCCCTGTTATAATCTGTGGATTGAATTTCTCGGTGAACCTCATCATACTCCCTCTGGTGGAATTTGATGTAATTCTTGGCATGGATTGGCTTTCCTTATATAGAGCCAACATAAATTGTCGGTAGAGGGAAATCACACTCCATATGGAGAATCGACCCCCGATTCATTACAAGTGTCAGGAGGAAGACGAATCTCCTTTAGCTCCATCATCTCAAGCATGGATATTACTTCCTTATGAGCACGCATATCTGGATCAGATGATTGATTCCAAGGAAGAAACAACCCTTGATGAAATGCCTATTGTGAGGGAATTCACGGAAGTGTTTCGCGAGGAACTTCCTGGCCTTCCTCCAAGAAGATATGTTGAGTTCTCAATTGAACTTGTACCTGGGGCGCTACCAATATCCAAGACTCCATATAGAATGGTTGTTGTTGAGCTTGAAGAGCCGAAGAAACAACTACAGGAGAATCTGGATAAAGGGTTTATACGCCCAAGTGCATCACCATGGGGTGCACCAGTCCTCTTCGTCAAGAAGAAGGATGGGTCAATGCAGCTTTGCATCGATTATAGTGAACTTAACAAAATCACGATAAATAACAAGTATCCTCTCCCAAGAATAGATGACTTGTTTGATCAGCTGTGTGGAGCACAATACTTCTCCAAGGTGGACTTACGGTCGGGATATAATCAAGTAAGGGTGAAGAAGGAAGATATCCCCAAGACTGCTTTTCGTACAAGGTACGGGCACTATGAATTCATAGTAATGCCTTTCGGACTCACCAATGCTCCAGCAATATTCATGGACTTGATGAATAGAGTCTTTAGAGATTACCTTGACAAATTTGTGGTAGTCTTTATAGATGATATTCTAATATAGTCCAAAACCAAGGAGGACCATGAGGAGCATTTAAAAACTGTACTAGAGACTTTGCGCAAGGAGAAGCTCAATGAAAAGTACAACAAGTGTGATTTTTGGTTTAAGGAAGTCTCATTCATGGGCCATATCATCACATGCAATGGGATATCTGTGGACCCCTCCAAAACAGATGCAATTGAGGGATGGATGAGGCCAACATCGGTAATGGATATCCGTAGCTTCTTGGGGTTAGCTGGATATTATCCATGATTTGTGAGAAATTTCTCACGATTGTCCAACCCTCTTACCAAGCTAAATCTAAAGGGAGTAAAGTTTTCTTGGAGTGGTGAATGTGAAGAAAGCTTCAAGGAGTTGAAAAGGAGGGTTATCACTGCACCCGTGCTCACTTTACCCACAAGTGGGGAACTTTTTGTGGTATTAAGTGATGCCTCAAAGAAGGGATTAGGATGTGTGCTAATGCAGAATGATAAAGTGATATCCTATGCCTCAAGGCAGTTGAAAATCCATGAGCAAAACTATCAAACGCATGATCTGGAGTTGGAGGCGGTGATCTTTGCCTTGAAAATCTGGCGGCATTATCTCTATGGAGAGAAATGTGAGATATATACTGACCACAAGAGTCTTAAATATATATTCACACAGAAAGAGCTTCATATGTGCCAGAGAATATGGATAGAGCTCATCAAGGATTATGAATGTTCAATACATTACCACCCTGGGAAAGCGAACAAGGTGGCAGATGTCCTATGTAGAAAGGATCCAGCTATTCTATCAATGATGAGAATTGAGAAGGATCCAATCTTCTTAGACTTGATGAAGATGGACGTGGGAATCATAAAGAAGGGAACATCATCAATCCTTTCACAAATGATTGCTCAACCATCTCTTCTGGAAAGGTTAATGGATGCTCAAAAGGATGATGCGGGAATTCAAGAAAAAGTGGAAGCTATCAAAAAAGGAAAATCCTCAGAGTTTTATGTTAATGAAGAAGGAATTGTGCGGTTTGGGAAAAGACTATGTGTTCCATCCAGTCCGGATCTGAAGAAGGAACTTTTGGATGATGCAAATAGTTAAAATTTCCCTATTCACCCTGGGAGCACAAAGATGTATCAAGATCTCCAAGAAAACTTTTTGTGGGAAAATATGAAGAAGGATGTCACTGAATATACATCAAAGTGCCTGGTGTGTTAGAAAGTGAAGGCAGAGAGGCAGAAGTCTAAGGGGATGATGCAACCATTTCCCATACCAGAATGGAAATGGGAGAACATCACCATGGACGTTGTCACTGGACTTCCAAGGACATCCAAAGGCAACAAAGCAATCTTGGTTTTTGTGGATCGTCTTACAAAGACTGCACACTTCATTGCTATTCGAGAGGATTTCTCTTTAGATCAACTGGCACAGATATATATCAGGGAAGTGGTACAGTTGCATGAAGTACCACTATCTATTGTTTCTGACCGAGATCCAAGATTCACTTATATGTTTTGGAAGAGTCTTCAACATGCTTTGAATACTGAACTGAACTTCAGTACGGCCTATCATCCTCAAACTGATGGCCAATCCGAGCGGACTATCCAAACACTTGAGGATATGTTGAGAGCGTGCTCAATGGACTTTAAACGAGGATGGGATCAACATCTTCCTCTGGTTGAGTTATCTTATAATAATAGTTTCCACTCGAGTATACAAATGGCACCATATGAAGCCCTGTATGGGAAAAGGTGTAGAACACCAGCATGTTGGGATGAGGTCGGTGAACGTAAGCTTCTTGGACCAGAATTGGTCAAAGAAATGGTGGAGAAGGTGAAAACCATTCAGCAGCATATCAAGGAAGCCCAAAGTCATCAGAAGAGTTATGCAGATAATCTTCGACGATACCTTGAGTTTAAAGTCGGAGACAAGGTGTTTTTACACATATCTTCATGGAAGAAGGTCATGAGGTTTGGAAAGAAAGGGAAGTTAAGTCCAAGGTACATCAGCCCCTTCGAGATTTTTGAACGTGTTGGGGTTGTGGCCTATCGACTAGCACATCCACCTACTATGGCCAAGGTGCATGAAGTCTTCCATGTATCCATCTTAAAGAAGTACATACCGGACCCTTCACATGTACTCTCTTCTGAGGTGGTACAATAGGAAGATGATCTTTCTTATGAGTAGAAACCAGTGAATATCTTAGATCGTAGAGAAAATGTTTTACGAAATAAGACAATGCCCCTCATCAAGGTGTTGTGGAGAAACCACAAGTTTGAAGAAGCAACTTGGGAGTCGGAGGATACGATGAAGCCGAGTTACCCACATTTGTTTTACTATGGGAAAAGGAAAATATCAAGGGAAAAATTTCTTAAGGGGGGAATATTGTAACGACCCAAAGTTTTATTAATGGAAAATCCCTCTTGATCTAGTTAAATGTTTCTTTATAAAAAACGTTTATATAAGATGTCAACTTCTTTGGTTTTATGTTAAGATTTGTGACCGTTACTTTTATAGCCATTGAACAGTGATCACATGAGTAGTATAAATATAAAGTTTTAATGAACCCAATTTTACTCAGACAAAGGAAGTGATGGCCTCATCCAGTAGAATTGCCCCATACGAAGCCCATTTGTTGGAGCTCGGAAAAGAGGTGGGGTTTTTGGGCTTCGCCCTTGACCAAGCCCAAGCTGATCTTCATTATTTCAAGCTCAAATCTGATCGTCTACAGGAAAAGTGTAAGTTGATAGAGATTACCACTCAAGAGATGTTATCCGAGCCACCCCAAGAGTCTGTCACCACCGCACACCTTACCCTTAGGTCTTATGCGGCTATTTTAAGGGGTTATGTAACAAATAAGTAGTACTATGTTCATATGCATTATTTTTGTAAATAATAATGAATATAATTTCTAGTCATTTTTGATACATTGTAATAGTTTAATGTACAAATGGTGTTTTTTGGTTATTATTTAATTAAGAATTATATTTTATTAAATTAAGGTATTTTTGAATTAAATAATATTTTAATAAAATATTATTATTAATATTAAATTAATTTTTATTAAATATAAATGATCTTATAATTTTATGACTGCAATTAATATTTTTATTAAGGTTTGAAAGCTATTTCTGTCAAAACCCGTGAATTTTTGATAAATATCGGTTTTTATTTTAAAAGTGAAAATTCACATATTTACAAAAAAAATTAGATAAAATAAATATTATTTTTGGAATCAGAACGTTGAAATTATCAAACAGTGAATTTTTCATAATTTTTTGAGACAGTCAAATTTTTGGGTAAAAATTAAATACCGTTTAAATATATAATGTGTTTTATGACATCATAATGACCCAATGGTGATGTAATAAAATACCATAATCCTTATGTTCGTCCAATATATGTTTTATCATTAAAATAACGAGGTTTTGGGATTGTTTCACTTACTTTTCAAAGCATTAATGAACCCCTCAAGACTTATTCAACACTTTGCCTTTTTCAATTAATTTCCATGGGAGTGTGACTCACCTCCACATAAGCAACCCTAATTTATTAAAAAGTTCGGACCTTGGCCTTGTAAAATATTTTTTTCCTCTTTCCTTTTCTAGAAACCATGGGCAAATACCATGGGATGGTTTGTGGTTTGGATTATTTTAATATATGGGGTCCCAAACCTAAATAATAAAGAATTCTCTCACCTTTCCTATATAAAACCACCCAAGATCCCACTTCCTCCTCACTAAAATCCCTTTGAGTTCCTCCAAACTCTTCCCTACTCTCTCTATAATTCTCCCAAGGTGCCCCAAGTTCCCAAAAATCCTCTCACAAGCCTCTGTCTATCCTTTGGAAGCACACTTCCAAGTAAGGGTTTTTTCTTCCTTTCTCATTTTTGTCAATTTTCTTGAAGTTGTATTGCCCTTTTAATTTCAATTATGAATGTTGGGGTATGGTTTCGTACCTCTCCCATACTGCCCTATTATTTTTTGAATGATGGGAGTCCCCTTTCTCTCTCATTAAATGCCTCCCATGTACACCTGTTACTATGCCGAAATTCCGAAAGAAACTTTTTCTCCTCTTTTATATTCAAGCAATACTTTTGTGTCATGAATCTAAATTCCTTTTCAATTGTTGGGACATGTATCTAAATGACCTCCTTACTGTCCATTACATGTAAATATGATGAGGAACCCCTTTCTCTCTCATCAACCATTTTTATAAATTCTTATGTCACGCCGTTATGCTGCCGAAATCACACCGATTTTCTAAGCCAATATCATTGTGTAGTGAATACCATGCCCATTTCTCCATCAAGGGTATTCACCTTTATGCACATTTACTTATTGATTATAAAGTTTCATGTATGAATTCCACATTCCTTTATCGTGGAATAAATGATTATGTTTTATGAATCCATGTTTTATGATCCATGTGGCACACTTATGCATGAAATGAAATGTTTAAGAAGGGTGCACCCTTTATAGCGCTCTAATGAATTGGGTAAAGTATAGTATCATGATTCATCATGTTCAATGAGTGTTGACTCATGCTAATTAAATTTCAATGAGGGTTTACTCGTGCTTCATGTGTAATGAGGTTTTAGTCATGCTCCATGTTCAATGAGCCTTGGCTCATGCTAATTCAATGTTAAGTGTTGTTGCCACATTTCCATGTTATGATTATCATGCTTTATCCTGCCTTTATGTTCATGTTTCTCTTATGCTCGATTGATATGCCTATTTCCTAACATGTATTGTACTTCTCATGTTATTCCATGTGTACTCCCTTACTGGGCTTTATAGCTCACCCTTTTCTTATGCATGTCCTCAGGTTATCCCATGCAATGCTAAGTACAAAGAAATGTAGTGTTCATGTAAAAGACGTTTTCAATAAAGATGTTGTAGTTCCTTGTTTTATGTTTTTATGTAATGATCCTAAGTCCCAAAGACACTAAACCTCTCGATCTTCTTTGTTGTATCAAGTGAAGTTTTATGTAATAAAGCTTGTTTATGTTGTAATAAAAAGCAGGGTTGTCATATTGAGCATCTCATTTTTACATATTCGATCCTAGAGGATCTTCCCAGGTAACAATTCATGTGTTAAATTTGAGAGCTTCTTTGTCCTCCTAGATTCTATAGAGTTATTATCTGAAGCATGGAATAACTTCCAGATCATCCTTCTTGGATCTATGTCTCTTGCCTTGTGGTGATCACTACTGTGTCAAAGAGATCATTGGTGTACCGCGCTGGCACTCAGATTCTAACGAACGATGCACATGAAGATTCAAAAGGCATGTGTGGATGATCTAGAGGACATTGACATTGGAGTATTTGAGCAATAGTCCCCAAAATCCTGAAACACACTTGCACACATCAGATCCAAACAAAGTACTTGTTCGTTTTATTTTTTTTATCCGTCAAATCCACGCTTGTAACTTGGACCGTGCTGGGGTAGTTCACCAAATTCAAAATTATAGTGTTTGTTTGGTGATGTGAAAGATTTTAATTTCCTGGCACATTAGATTCTACTACCCATCTTGGCGCCTAACACCCCCATGTGTCATCACCCACTATCTCCCCCTTCCTCACTCTTTTCACCCTATCTCATAACTTCACACTCTCTCCCCCTCCCTCCACCATGAATCCTCACACAATACCCCCTTCCTCCCTCCTTTCACCCCTATCACTCCTCCACACTCCCCCACACCCCTCTCTATCCCCCCACTCCCTTCCTCTCCCCACCCCACCCTCATCCCCTCCCTCCCACTCTCCCCTTCCCTCCCTCATGCGTCCTCACCATTGTGAAATGATTATGACTCCCCAATAAAAGGGACATCCTTGGTTGAATTGAAATATAAACCTATATTGGTTTTGGTTTATAACATTATAATTGACCACTTTATATATACAATACCAAATAAGTAATATACATTCATGATCTAACCCACCAGATCTCACCTGGGCTAACAGTATACCGGTTGTGACATCCCTAATAGGGGAGGGGTTGGTGACAAGCACCGACTATGTATATAATTGAAATGGGAGTCCTTAACCAAAATTTCCTATATGTTCTCACACAACAAGATTTATAAAATATTTCATAGATATAGGAATAACTGAAACAACAATACTGTAAACCATGCATGCAAAAACCTCTTGGAAATACATCAATGTAATGAAGTGAAATACAATACATCCAAATGAAAAAAATACATGTAAAACTAGAAAAGAGATTCCAACCTAACATTAACTAGAAAAGGTAAAATAATTAATAGATACTGACCCAAAATCTCCACGGTTGACCTCCAATCATGGAAAGAACCTCTACATACGACTATGCTCCTCTAAAGTCATCGTCGATATTCCTATCTTCTACATAAGTCATGACCGATGAGAGAAAATCACATGTAGGGGTGAGTATATACTTAACTAAAAGGATTACCCCGAAAAGAAAAAAGAAATAATATAATAAAGAAAAGGTAGTTAACATAACTCATAAAGTAGGAGTTTAAAATGTGAAAACTAGAACTCACTATGCTGAAAATGGAATAAACAAGAACTAACATGGAATATTATTTAACATGGTCTCATAGTGAGTTCTTAAAAATTTGGGACATGTTTTTTTACCAAAACTAATTCATGAATCACAATACATCTTGGACTTACTGAGTTAGAAATTATATACTCACATTTAATTTGTAATAATATTTATATTTTTCAAATTAGGATTTAAAACATAGAATTGAATTTAATATTTAGAGTTTAAAATGTGAAAACTATTATTTGAGACCCATGAAAAATATTTTAACATAAATCATGAATTTTACATTAAAAAATACATTTGTAAAACCATTTAAATTAAAAATTGTAACACTCTCAAATTAAAAAAGAATAATATTATATTTGGTAGTTTGTACGACACGCAACAATAAGCATAGAAGAAAATATAACACCTTAAGATTTATGATGTGTTTATTTTTAAATAAATTAAATCTCTTCAATGTCTTGAATTAAAATAAAAAATGAGTTTATCTTGAATTATATAAGATGGTGGGCACTGTAGCGGTGGCACGGAAGCAGCGGTGGCACTGTAGCAATAGTGGGAACTATAGCGGTGGCAGGGCATTGTAGCAGCGGTAGAGTAATATAGTAGCGGCAGGTACTGTGTAGTACTGTAGTAGTGCAGGTACTGTAGCATTACTATTCATAGAATAGGCTTTGGGCCAAAAAATGGTCTTATGGGCCATTTAGTGGGAAAAATTCCCACTGGGCCTTTGGGCTATGTAAAGGGTCTCCCTCTACCTAGTTAAAGAGGTCTTTACTTTGTATTAATAATAAACGAGGCTTCGACCCCAAACTTAAAAAAATTATAATGGAAGGTATGAATAATATTAAATAAATTTTGAAAATTATGGTTATATATTGATTATAAATAAAATAAAAATCATTTAAAATAAAAATAAATGTTTTCAATAAAATGGATTTTTTTCTAATGGACAGTTTATTCATGCTTCACACACATAATTTAAAATTAATTTTTAACAATTTTAGAAACTAAATTTTGTAAAATAAAATTCATTTTTTAAATAATAAAATCAAAATTATATTATATTAATTTCTTTTTATTTTTCTGAAAAGTTTCATTTTTTGATGAATAGTGAAAAATACTGAATTTTAATTGAAAAATGTCTTTTAGTTTTAATAATTAATAATGTTAAATTATTTTTTGAATTGATTTTAAAGTAATATTAGTTAAATTTTATATTAATTATTACAATTCTGGTCATTGGAATAATTTTCATATTTTATTTAGATATAAAAATGTTGTAAACTTTTGAACATTTTCTCTTTAAAACCCTGTTGTCTCATCGCCTGTCAAGGACTAATTTTAAATTATATATTTCCAATTATATGAATTTAATTTGGAAAAAAGGATTCAAAATTTTTAATCAGAATAATTTTAAATGACTAATAATTTTAACTTAATTTTTTTACCAAAATTAATAGAGAAAACAGTAAATATTAATTACCACAGTTAAAGAAAAAGTGGGTTTATCCGGGGCAAAACTAAATAAGTAAGGGTTAAAATGAGTACTAACTAGTATGAAATATATTTCAATGAATTATTTAAACCATATATATTATATTTTATATAATAATCCATTTTAGAGGTTTTTTTAATTGTAAAAAAATGGGTATGGTTGAGTGTTCTCAAAAAATTACAAGTGTTCCACTCACATCACTTATAAAAGGCCATCATCTATCCCATCTTATTCAAACCATATAACCCCTTATATCAGAAAAAATATTCCCAAATCACTTTAATAATTCCCTACTATAATCATATAATCCTTATTTGTTTTCATAAATATAACCTTAGAAGGATTTTGGTTCAAACCTAAGGAGAATACCTAAAGAAGATTTTATGTTCTTCATCGGGCATATTTTTTTCCTCCACATACATCAATTATTATTAAACCAAAATGATATAATAACCATAGTATCTTAAATATATAGATCTATTATTATTTTATGGTCACTAATTACAACCATCCTCTCTTCTAGAAGATGCGATACAAAATCACCATTCGTGTGTATATCAGACAACCGCCTCACGAACATATGTCATTATTTTTTCCATTAAAACCAATAAAAGTTGGTTATGATGATTGATATAATATATATATATTATATATAATATAATTATACATATATATCCGTTATATGAAAAAAATATTTTTAATCCCATTCTGTAATGGATACGATAACATCACCTAGGTGTACGGCGGACTACAGACTCATGAAACGACATGGTTCGTTTTTCACTGAGGATTTACATAGAAGCTAATAAAGAAAAATTTAATGAATATATCTGAAAAAATGAATTAATTATGATATTAATTAGGAATTTATCATTCTTAAAATATAATTTATATCATTTTCTTTCCTAACTTTTCATTCTCTAAATGATAATAACGTCGTTTGCATACGTGTGAACTACCGACTTCACGAAATGATGTTAGTATATTTTCATAACCAATCCACATGTATGATATATATGTATATTTAAAGAAATATTATGGTATGTATTATATTATTATTATTATTTAATGATAAAATATTACTTACTTCTTTTACATAATGATCTTTTAAAAATGGAAACTTTACTTATGCGTACGTACGACCTACCGTCTCCTTGATTATAACATAGTTAATTTTTAATGACCATATATCATGATTAGTATTATAATTTTAATATATATATATATATAAATGATTTCAGGATTATTATTTTTTAGAGATTCAAATAATTACCTCTTAGACCAACATTCACCTTCCAAAGTCATTTTTTGACACATAAATCAAATATCATCAAAACACATGATGTAAAATTAAATTGATTAAGTAATCATATATGACATGGGAATGAGTGAAATAAAAGGAATAATAAACTTTAAAATGGTTATTAATAAATTAAATAATTTACATAAGTTTATTATTTAGGAAGATAAAGAATATACGTGTTGATTCAAACTCAAGGTAAGGGATTTCATCTCAATTTCATTTCATTATGGCATATTTGAATTTTATGAACATAATTTATTTTATATGGTGTATATAATACCAATTTGACATGTTATATCAATATTAAATAATAATTCATGGTATATTAAGTTTTAATTTGGATTATTTCATCGAAGGGTATTTTACCTGAAAATCACAAAGTGGTAAAAAATTTCATTACTCAGTTTATTTTAATTGGGTTATATTACTTCTTCATTGTCATGGATATTATATGAATATTTATATAATATATTTTTATTTTATTATGTTTTATTTAAAAATTATTTTATCTGTATTTAATTTTGTTACACATAATCGATTCATTGATTAATTATCACTTTTGTGTTATTATCACTGTAAGAGTTTATTTTACAATCTCATTCGAATTGAAATTTTTTATTCTTGAATTTTTGTTGAAGGAAATTATTTGATAATTTTATACTAAACCAATTTTTTTCATTTAATATGTTTATTCATGATATTTTCATGTAATAATACCATTTTTTACTCTCTGGTGCTTAAAATAATTGACAAAATGTTTATAAGAAATCGCAACTTCATTTCTCTCTTCGATTGAAAATATATTTTCTTCCAAAAACTTTTTTTCTAATAAAGTTTTATTTTTTTAAAACTTTTAAAAATGATTTATTAGGGAAATTTTTAATAGTTTTTAATTTTAAAAAAATGTTTTGAAAGGAATGTTATATAGATTTTCTGAATAAGGCACTTTTCTAACTTTTTTAGAGTGAAAAAGAAATATTCTTTTTAACATGTATGAAATGAATGAATTAACCACCATGATTACGTTCATTTATATGAATATTACTTTAAATAATTACATTCATATTTTTGATGAAAATATTTTTCCTAATATTCTTGAAATTCAATTTTTTAAAAAGTTATGTTCAAAAAAATTTATTTTGAAAATGTTTTCTATTTTAAAAATTTATTTCCAAAATGAAAAGGATATTTTCCTAAATAATGTTTCTAATGATATTTTTATGGTATTTATGTTTATAAATAACAACAACCCTTTATTTTATATATAATCCAGTGTGTATATCTTGAATTGATACCATCCTTATTATTCCTCTGGATGGTTTATGCTTATTATAACCACAGATAGTACGGACATTCACTTATTAGATTAATTTTTGTAGTCAATAACTTCCCCTTGAAATTTTAACTTTCTTATGATTAAGGGAAATTAAATTTACCCTAAATAGGCATATTATTTATCATAAATATTTTTATTAGTTAAACTTTATATCACTTATACATACAATGTTCTATATTGAATGTAATTTATTATTTGTAAAATATTGATAAATTTGTATTATTTACTCAATATAGATATTTGATGATAATATATATTGTTTATGAATTAAATTTATTATTAGATATATTAGGAATACTTTGGAAATTAAATATATAGGTGGGCATTGTATATTGATATTCCCTTGATGCATCGGTAGTCTCATGGGATGAATCAATTGGATAGCCTTAGTTAAATTGGTTTTTACCCATTATTTTAAAATTTTATTAATGATAGATCATGAAAGTAGAGGTATCAGGTTATTAAGAAACATGACATCCAATAAGTACGAATTACATTCATTATGAATTTAGTTATTATTATCCATGATATTTTTTCTATGATATTATCTCATGATGCATTTCATTTTCAGTGTATTAATTAAATGACATGTGTTTTTAGTTATTTATATTTACATATTGAATAGGCCTTATCCATTTATGATAGTCATATTAATTTTTAAATGATTTTTTTCCAGTTATTTACCTTTCCATATTTATTATTCTAGTCAAATTATTTAAATTTTGTAGGAGTTTGTTATTTACATTTTCATATGGATTATGGTAGTCAACTTTTTTAAATTAAATATATGATTAGTTATTTACCTTTCTATACTTATTATACTCATTGAATCTTTATTAAATATTCTATACATAAACCTTAACGAGCATTTGAGATCACCCTTATTTGTATTTCCTCACCAAGAATCTGTGAAGTGTACTATGAAATATATGCAAGAGTACTCTAGAAGGAATAATGACATTATCATAAAAATAATGTTTTAATTTGTGTATTCAAAAGTAATATGGGAATCATGTATGTATCTATTTTACCTATACTATCAGACTATTTAGTATTTTTGGATATGATTCCTTATGTCACATCCTAGATTTTACATTGAGGTATTTTCTTGTTTATTTTTAGTCTTATAGTTTCCTTGTTATTTCCTTTGAGATTTTAGGGAAAAGTTGAAGTTTTGGGTAAACTACAAGTGGCATATGGTTGGCGCATGATTAGGGGAAATTTTAGACCCTTTCCTAGAAAACCGTGTGACTAATTTCATTTTTAGACATAGTTGAATCACAAGGTTAGTGCACAGTTTTTCATACCGTGTGACTAATAATGTGGAATGTACCTTTTGGATAGTGGTGACTGCATAGTTTTTACATGATTTAGAAAACTGTGCAGCCTTTCCAGGTCATTAAAAATTAAAAAATTATTATTTTCACTCTTTAAATATTACCCCCAAATCACCAATTTTCCTTCTGATTTGGGATTCTCATCATTAGGCACCTCCTCCCACCCTACATTATCCCTTGGATATTTACTTTGCTGGTATATTTGGTATAGTTACTCTACGATTCTTCAAGTAAGTGAAATTTCTCCTTGATTTTGTCGTCTTTCTATGTTTTATCTCCCTCTTTCTTGGGGTTTCATATTTCCATCGACCGAGGTAAAACTTTTTAGGTTGAATCTTGTTATTGATGGTTAAATGTTGATGTTTTTAGTTTAATATTTCTCTTACATGGTTATCTTAAGGTGAAATTTTGGTTTAGAACCGATTTATAGAAGTTTATACTTTTAAGGAAGGTAGTTCCAAGATTAAGCAATATTTTATGACTTTGATAAGCTTTCAAGGATTTTTATTATGTTCTATGTATTCTTCATAAGGTGAAAAATGTGTTTTTGAAAGATTTAAGGAGAATTTGTGTTGAAAATTTTTTATCCAAAGAAAATGGGTTTTGAGTTGTGTCTGTTTCATGTGTGATTACTTGTTTGGAACCTTAAAGGTGTTTTTTAAAATTTGTAATTGGTATGATGTAGTATTTGATATATATTTGAGGTGTATATAGCTTGATATTTGGTTTTCTAAAATAAACGGGTTGGATTCCATGTGTGTCCCTTTGTTATGATCCATAAATGTGCTTTATAAATTGTGAATGTGACTTTATAAAATATGTGAAAGGTGTATTTAAAATTACTTTGGTGTTCATGTTAATTTTAAATAGGATTACTTATGAGAAATGGTGTCTTTATGTGTATATTCATATTCCTTTTCTGTTCTAATGAATGTGGTGATCTTTTTGATATATGAAATCGAAATTGAGCACAATGGGAATCCTAGGTGTCTAGGATAGAATACTAGGAATAGTTTTCAAGTGATTTGGAAGTCACTTGGCCTATTTTTACTTAGTAGTATTTAGGATTACAACAATAATAAAATTATGATGATGATTGTGATACCACTAGACCATGGTATGCATTCCCCTCTAGTGACTCGTGTTTGAGAACGCTATTGGTTGTGGTTTCTATAACACGTTTCACCAATATATAATGTTCCTAGGGTCCCATTAGTTCTAGTTCATAAAGGTATTTCTATGAATTAGTGCTCTTTATTGATATTTTACTTACTGTTAGCATACAAAAAACTTGGTTGGTTAATTGAAAAGTAAAGCACCTCTTCCATTCGAAATGTTTTCCATTTAAAATGTATTCCTTTAAAATGTTTTCAATAAAACTATTTCTATAATTTTTATAAAACTATCATGTTGATTTTTCTTTTAAAATTTTAGCATAGAATCTATTTATTTGGTTACATCATACTGGGATTTGTCTTACAATCTACATATAACTTTTGGTGTATGTAGACTTATTTATGTTTAACATAGGTAAAGGCAATATGCATCGTGATAGTGGTTCGGGTTGGTAGTGGTATTATTTTATAGGTGTTGGTGCTGGATTCGGAGTAATGAACCTCATGTTTCATGGAGAATTTTGGGTTGTTATTTGTCATTCCCCTTACCATTGTTGTATTTTGGTACTTTTGGGTTTTGGTTAATGTGTTAAGTGTGAATCTGAAAAATTCTACACCTATTTTGACTATGTCTATCAATATGTGTGATGTTTATTTTTGTTGCTTGTTTATTATTATATAAATGGGTGAAATCATTCCCAAATAAGTATTTCCATACCCAGGAACTTTTTTCAAACTAGTGTTGATTGGGAAAGACCTTCATCCCTAACCATGGGCTGGGTCGGGTGTTGGGGTGGATGAAACATGGATTTGGTTCATGATAAAATGGTATCAAAACTAGTTAGACTCCTATTGGTTGAGTCATGTTATTTGGGAAGATTCTAGATATATATAAACTAGGGATGTCATGGATTGAGGTTCTAGTTGTGAGTAGGGTGCCTGACTGGCATAGCTCATGACTAATATTGAGACACCATTGGATGTTGGGATTTGGTTTGACATTACATACAAGTGAGATGCATAAGATGCAGACTTTATATGGACACTGGATTGAGGTGGAGTGGTTTGGTTAACTTTTTTTGTGATGGATTTGATTATATTTTGATTTGTGGAAATTCTTGAGTTTTTATATTATTTCTAAAAATTTTGATAACATATATCAATGAGGGTATTGATGGGTTTCCCTGTGATTTTTGTTTTTTGTAGTAGGATGCCTCCCTAGAGAATTTTTATGTAACCACAGGAATAGGTAGGAGAGATTTATCCCTCCCCAATTAACCAGAGGTTAGTGGAAGTCATGGTTCAGTCTATTCATTCTATGGTTCATGAAGTGGGATATGGTCCTGCTCATGTTAGGGAAGTTAAACTAGGTCCTATAAATTACAAGGCTAGAAGTTTCGTACGAATAATCTTCCACCATTCTGAGGTAATGTGGAACCCAAATAAGTGTAGGAGTGTCTTGACAAGATTTAGAGTATGTTCAAATATCTTATTACTCTTAAATATGTTAGGGTTATGTGTGATTTGTTTTTTTGGTAGGTCCCAGTCAAAAGTGGTGGGACTTAGTGGTGTAAGATGGAAAGTATGAACAAATGGGTTGGAAAGATTTCAAAATCATTTTTAATGAGTAGTACATTCCTGAGGTTTTGGCTAGGTCCCAAAAGTTCATAGATCTTACCCACGGAGACCCAAATGAGATGGAGTATGCCAACCACATCACAGAGTTGGTACGGTATGAACCCAAGGACATTTCTAGTGAGAAGATGAAGGATCGGATATTTGAGAGGGGGTTGTGACCAGAAATTTATTTTCAGTTATTTATCTTTAAGATGAAAACCTTTTCTGGGGTGGTTGACTATTCTTGAATGGTAGATATTGATTTAAAGGGAATTTCTAGACCTTATGGAGCTATTTCATTAGTAGGAAGTGGTAGTTTATTTAAAAATAAGATAAAGGGGGATTAGAAGGTGAATAAGGGAGGTAGTAGTGTAGTCCATCCTTCCCCGATGTCTTCTTCTGTGGATTCCGATTCTGGTTCATTGGTGTTCCATTAGTGGGGGAGAGAAAGTCACACACGAGAAACATGTAATTACCCCTATACCTTTTAGATTAAGTGGATTTATATAAAATTTTTATTGTGTTTGAAAATTAGCATGCCTATATTAAAGTGGAATAGGTTCTTTGGCCTTTAAGGGAATGTCATCCCAGTCAAAGCCGATGAGGGTTCTTGGTTTTGAGTTCTTGGAATGAGGGTTGGGTCATCATCTGGGAAGAGTTGGTATAGATAAGATCCTTAGGACAATTTTCATTCTTAGGCTAAGGCATAGATAAAAAGACAATATGTAGTGTATCAATCACCAGTGGAATCTGGTACAGGGACCACAACAGTTCAAAGTATGATCCTTATTGAATAATCTTTACGTGTTGTTCTGTTTGATACTGGTGCATCTATTTATTTCATTTATTACCATCTCATGGATCTGTTTAAGTTTCCTACTAAGATGATTTCATGTGAAATGGAGTTAGTGATTCCTCTTGGTAGGAAGAAAGCTTACGGTTTCTGGTGTTCGTATTGTTCACTCATTTTATAAGGGGTTGAAAAATACTGTGACTTTCTAACTTTGGAAATGGTCCTTTTTGACATAATATTTGGGATGGATTGGATGGTGATTTTTAGGTGCACATTTATTATTATCGATGAAGGGAGTTATTTGTGGCACATGATGGAAGTAATACATTTTTTAGGGTGAATGGGATCCTCCATCGTGTCCTGCTAGACCTCCCCTTTCAGAGTTAGATAATAACTTTTATTCGATATTACCACTCATGTTTCAGGATGGTGATAATGGTGCTAGATTTGGATTACCTGATGTGGTGGATGAGTTTCCAGAAGTATTTCTAGAGGATTTCTCAGGCTTTCCTCTAAAGTGGGATGTTGAGATCCTTATCAATTTTTCATATGGAACAGAACTGATATCTTTTCCCTAATACCATATTTCTCCCCACTGAGTTGAGGGAATTAAAGGAATAGTTGGAAGATTTGGAATACAAAGGACTCATTCACCTAATCATATCATCTTGGGCGACCCCAATTCTATTCTTGAAAAAGGATAATGGATCCATCTAGTTGTGAAATGATGACCATAAGTTGAATAATTTAAATATTAATAATAAATACCCATTGAACTGCATTAACAACCTTTTTGATAATCTTAAAGGGGAAATATTGTTTTCTAAGAATTATCTTCATTTTGGGTATCACCACGTCTGAATTATGGAGGTTGATGTTTTGAATATAGATTTCCAAATAAGGTATGAACATTTTGAGTATTTTCCAGGCCTTTTGGGTTGAAAAATGTTCCATAAGTCTTTATAGACTTCATGAACAAAGTGTTCTATCAGTATTTTGACTTATTCATTGCATTATTAGTGGATGACATTCGGTATACCCAGGCAAGGAGGAGGAGAATGCGGGTCATTTTAGGATTGTGTTGGGAACACTTTATGATCATCTCCTCGATGAAAATCTTTCCAAATATACCTTATGTATCTAGGAAGTAAAGTTTCTGGGTCATGTGATCTTAGAATATGGGGTTTCGGTGGACGCTGAGAAGATTATTGTTGTGATTTCATGGGGAAATATGATTAATGTTATTGAGATTAGGATATTTTTGAGGCTTTAAAGGTTTTATATGAAGTTATTCAGAGTTTTATCTCATATTTCTCGACCCATAACTGTGATCATCCTGAAGGGGTGAAGTGTGAATGGAGTTTATAATGCCAAGATTATTTTGTGGAGCTTAAGTGGAAGTTCACCACAGCTCCAATATTAATATTTCTAGAATACGTAAAAGGATATGTGGTCTACTATGATGCTTCAGGTATGGGTATAGGGTTGGTTATCATGACGAATGAAAATGTGGTGACATATGGTTCCCACCAACACCAACCACATGAAAACAATTACCCAACCCATGACCTAGAGTTATAAGTTGTGTTGCATAACTTAAAGATGCGACATCATTATCTCTATGGGGAGATGTTTTTAGTCTACTCAGTTCATAATAGTTTGGCCTATATTTTCTCCCATAATTATTTGAATTTGAGTCATCATCGTTGGGTTGAGTATCTTTAGGTGTTCGATTTTGATATCATGTACACCCTGAGAAAAGTTAATGTTGTTGCAAATGCTTTGAGTAGGAATGCACTAGTAAAAGAATTGAATGAGTTCATTGATGAGTGGACATTGATGGTAATTTTATCCTAAATGAATATAGATACCAAAGAGCATAGTAGAGGTGTGTTATTGGATAGTGTGAAATTGATACCTTCTATTGTGGAGATGATTCAGAAGGAGCAGCCAATTGATGAGTTGTGACAGTGGTCTATTTAGTTTGTTCATGGTTGGGAGAAACCATATAAGTGTTTATAGTCTTCTGAAAGAGTTTCATGCTTAAAGTGTTGAATTGTGGTGTTGTTGTTGTCTCAGAAGGTGGTGATCCAAGATATACACTATTATCATTGGGTCATTAATCACAGAACTACCAAGATGTTTTATGATGTTTTTTGTTTATTTTGGTGTCCAGGGATGAGGAAAGACATGTATTACATTGTATACTGATGTTATATGTGTCAGTAGGTTAAATAATAGCTCCATGATCTCTTCGGTCTACTGCATCTATTACGTATTTCTACTTTGAAGTGGAATGAGATCATTATGGATTTCACTGTTTTCTTACCTTTTACACCTCATGGAAGGAATTCCATTTGGGTAGTGATTGGTCATATGACCAAATCACCCCACTTTATTCTAATTAGAGACTTGGATAAGGTGGATGAGTTGGGTCGTTTGTATGTTCACGAGGTTGTGAGGCTTCATGGTGTACCATTGTAAATTATCTCTAACTGGGACCCTTTTTTTCCTTGCGATTTTAGGAATCCCTTCATAAGGAAATGGGATCCCAAGTCCTATTGATTATGGAATAACATACTTAGAAGGATGGTTAGACATAGTAGGATAATCAGATCATAGAGTACATGCTTCGATCATATGTTTTTCATTTTGGTGGTTTGTGGCATAGCCATTTGGGATTGGTTGAGTTTGTGTATAACAACAGTTACCAGTCCTCAAATTAAGTGGATCCCTTCGAGGTGCTTTATTGGTAGCCATTTCAGTCTCTTATATGCTAGGATGAGGTGGGTGATGCCTCATTGTTGGTACCATGCCTTGTGAAAGAAACTTCTGATAAATTTAAGTTGATTAGGTAGTTCTTGTTGATAGAACAGAGTCTCCATAAATATTATACCGATCAAAGGCACCAAGATCTGGTGTTTTCTATGTGTGACTTGGTGTTTCTCAAGGTGGAACCTCACTTGGTTCGATGTAATTTGGGTAGGAAAGGGAATCTTACTCTGACATATGTTGGACCTTTTGTGAATACCGAGATGATTGGTAAGGTGGAATATATGTTATATTTTCCTTCTTAGTTGATATCAATATATGATTTGTTCCATGTCTCTCAGTTGAAAAGGTATAATCCGGATACATATCAAATGTTTAATTGGGATGAAGTGGACATGGAACAATATTTTTCTGTGTTTGAAGGGATGATGTAGATTGTGGAATCCGGGGAGAAAGTATATTATGGAAAATATGCACCAATCGTCTGAGTTCTTTGGAAACATGGTAATATTGACAATGAGACCTGGGAGTAGAAATATCTGGTTAAAGTGAAATATCCATATTTATTCTCTGATCAAGATTCAAGGTGAATTTTCATTGGTGGAATGTTTTTTTTATAGTGGGGAGAATTTTCACATCTGTGATTTTATTTGGAGGTATTTTACTATTTTATTTTAGTCTTATAGTTATCTTATAATTTTTCTTCGAGTTTTTAGTGAAAAGTGAATGTTTTGGGTGAACTTCATATGGCACATGGTTGGTGCATGATTAGGGGAAACCATACCCCCTTTCCCAAAAAAGCATTCGAATTATGACATTTTTCAATAGAGGTGAATAAAAAGGTTAATGCATGGTTTTTCAAAAAAAGCGACTAAATTTATGACTTTTCCCTTATGGAAAATTGAGACTACACAATTTAGAAAACCATGTTGGAAAACCATGCATCCAATCAAATTCATTAAAAATTGGAAAATTACACTTTTTCCCAATTCAAATATTATCACCAAATCACTCATTTTTCTTCCCATTTTGGATTATCATACCAAGGATCATCCTCCCACCCTCCTTGCTTAATTGGATGTTTACATTAGGGGTGTATTTGGTGAAGGAAATCCAAGATTCATCAAGTAAGTACAATTTCTACTTGATTTATTCTTCTTTCTAGGGGTTGTCTTGTCATTTCTTGGTGTTCCATATTTCTATCAGGCAGGGTGATGATTTTAGGGTTGAATCTCATTCTTCATAGTTCAATCATGATGTTTTTAGTTTAATATTTTCTTTATATGGTTCTCTTGAGGTACGTTTGTCATTTAGAGCCAATTTATAGAAGGTTAAACTATTGTGGTAGGTGGTTTCATGCGTAAGCAATATTTTATGAATTTTATATGATTCATTTGATTTTGGTTATGTTTTATTTATTTTCCATGAAGTGAGAAATGTGTTTTTGAAAGTATTTAAGGAATGTTTGTGTCGAAAATTGTTTTTCCAAAGTAAATGTGTTATGATTTGTGTGTGTTTCATGTGTTATTCCTTATTTTGTGCCATAAATTTGTTTTATAAAATGTGTAATTGATGAAAATCATAATTTGAAATGGATTTGAGGTATGTATGGATTGAAAATTTTATTTTTGAAACAAATGGGTTTGATTCCATGCTCTCCCCTTTTTTATGATTCTTGAATGTTCTTTATAAATTATGTAAGTTACTTTATGAAATATGTGAAAGGATATTTTTCAAATATATTAGGTGTGTTTATTAATTTAAATTAGGTTTTCTTATGAGAAGTGGTGTATTTATGTATATATTATCATTTCTTTCATGTTCATGTGAATGTGGTGATCCATGTAATATGTGAAATTGAAATTGATCATGAAGATAATCCTACGTGTCTAGGTGGGATGATTAGAACTAGAATGCCAGTGATTATGAAGTGACTTGTCCCAGTTTCACTTAGTAGGATTTAATATTACAACAGTAATAAAATTATGATGATGATTGTGATACCACTAGACCTTGTTATGTATTTCCATATAGTGGATCATGCATGAGAACACTGGTGGTTGTGGTTTCTATACCACATTTCACTGAGATATGATGTTTCTAGGGTCCGATTAGATCTATTTAATATGGGTATTTTCAAGACATAGTTCTTTATTATGATATCATACATACTATCAGTGTATGGTACTCTTTTTTGGATACTTGAAAAGAAAATCATGTCTTTCATTTAAAATGATTCCATTTAAAATGTTTTCGTTTCAAATGTTTTCAATAAAATTGTTTCTAGAATTTTTATAAAACAAGCATGTTTATTTGTCGTGTAATGTTTTTAGCATGGAATCTCTTTATTGGGTGACATCCTACTAGGATTTGGATCACACCCTATATAAACCTTTGGGTGTATATGGACTTGGTTATGTTTGACTCAGGTAAAGGAAATATGCATCATGATAGTGGTTAGGATTTCTAGTGGTCTTATATTACTAGTGTCGGTGGTGGATTTATGGTGATAACCCCCATGTTGCATGGAGGGTTTTGGGTTGTGTTTGGTTGGTGTTCCTCCCCATTTTGGTATTTTTGTACTTTTGGGTTTTTCTTTATGTTGTATTTGAGAATTTAAAAAATTATACACCTATTTTTATTATGTCTATCCAGATGTGTGATGTTTATTTTTTTTGGTTTCCTTAATTTTATATAAATGGGTGAAATCATTCTCAATGATACTTTTTCATACCTCGGAACTTGTTTCCAGACCGTGGAGATTGATAACTTTCATTAGGCCTTGCCACAGGCCGGGTTAGGTGTCAGATTGGATGAAATTATTATTTAGTTAATGACACCTTTTATATTATGTAAAAGTATTAAATCAAGAACCAACCCTAGGTTACTGGTGTCGGGGTTGGTACAAAAACTTCTAATCCCTTTTCCCAAAATAGGGAAACAATAAAAAAACCCCTTTAAAATAATATTAATTTTTTTCAAGTCCCCTTTTTTAAATAATCAATTATTTATAAAAAATAAATTCTAACATTAATTGATGAAAATGAATTTATAATATCCTTGACAATAATAACATTTCATATAAAAACCCATCATCCATTATAAAATTCTTCTCAACCTGATAAGTTGCACAATATAACACAAAGTCAAGAAACTATATCCTTATACATAACCAACCATACCATCACAATATTACCCACATAGAAATCCAAACCTCATTCCACAATAATCACAACAAAAAAACACCACTTCCACATTACACACTATGATACATACCATCTCTACCACATCCACATCAAAAATTATCATAACACCCCCAAGTGTAAGAACCCAATTTTTTTTTGAAATACATAACCTTTTAGTTTTTGTTTATTTATTAAATTTTATCCTAATGGGATTTCTTAATGGATTCAATGAGGAAATATGAGTGTTTGGGCTTTTTAATGAGCCTGAAACCTGATATTTGGGAGTAGGAAGTAGGAAACATGGTTAGTAGAAACCATGGCACCAATTCAGCACAGTTAAATCAAACCATGTGGGGTGGTCCAATGCACTATAAACGGTGGCACAGTTTGATAAAACCATAAAACCCAACCTATATGCTCATGAATTTGTTTCATAATATTTAAGAGATGGAAAACATGTAGTTGTCACATGGTTTTTCTATCTATGAACTATTAAATTGTGAGTGGTGTCTTTAGATAGATATGGGTGCATAGTTGGTGCACAGTTTGGCCAATTGTGCATCCAAACCATTAAAACCCTTATATGACGGGTAAATGAACCATTTTCACTTAAGGTATTTATGTGTTTAACACCAATACTTTTTTTGTATTTATAGATTAGTGTCCATATATCACTCCCTCTCTCCCATTTGAGATTATATCCAAGCCTAACCTTGGAATTGTGATAAATTCCTCCTTTGGAATCCGATTTGAATGTCACCATTCTTGTTGGATAACCACAAATTATTTATCTATTCCACTCATGTATTTTTTAAATTGTATTTATCATGAAAAATTTATTTTGGATCAAGTTCATATGACCTATTTTTAGGGAGTTTTTCTCTTTGCTTGATTTCTTCTGTTCTAGCCTAGATTAGAAGCCAAAAATGGACGAGGAGTTGACAACCAAGATAAGGAAGGTGGTCACATACTTTTCCATACAAGTCTTGGTGTTTATATTTTTTTTGTGCCACATTCATGATTTATTAAGTGAAGATCATTAATTGGATTAATTCTTAAATTAAGTATATTCTTTACAAATACAACTCATGAGACTGTTTAAACATTGTTAAGGGTTTTGGACCTCAAATTTGAACCACCCCTTAGGTTTCTGGTCAAATGATATTAATCCACTATTGTTGGAATATATGTTTAATTAACCTTTTAGGTATATCATTTACCGCTTTCCAAGGGATGTTAAATTAAATTATTAAGATATAATTGAATTGAATAAAGGGGTAATGGAAGACCATGTCCCAAGGCCCTTGTCTATTGTTCTTTCTCGCTTATGATTGAGTTTTCTTTCATAATTGAAATGGATAGTTAAAATTAATGGGATGATTCATTTGATTCTAGGACAACTAAACCTATGAAATTAGTTAAAACACCTTTTGAGGTGAGTTAGTTGATCATATAAAAGTGATTCCCAATTAAACTAAAATGTTTACTTTAGTGGTATGGTTAGTCTTAGGGAACATGACCATTCATATTTCCATGACGAGAGTGAGATGTGGGTTCCAATATAAGATCACCATAGATGGATTCTTCAAGATTAAATAATTATATTATTAAAATTAATGATTATTATATGACTTGGGTGAAAAATTGGTTCTTTTATGAATGCCATGGTTGAAATCAATTAGTTACTACCTCATATTTAATTGTGTGATACATAGAATCCTTTATGGAATTACAAGGAATTAATCAGTTGGTACACTATTTTTATTCCATGAGTGATAATTTGACTCCCTATGTGGGCTACCAATGATGGACATAGAGTAAAGATTATCATGTATGCCATGATTGACACTTGGGATCCCTTTATTGACTACCAAGGACAGACTCAGTGGGTAGTGACTTTATACCACACTTAGAAATATACCTGGATTCCTATGAGTGATACCTATAATAGGATTGTAAGGAGTTTGATTAATGATATAACTATGGTGATACATAGGATACAAATTAGGAATGCCAAGGACAAGCTTAGGTTAATTTTGGATTGAATAATTAAAATGATTATATAAATTTTTTTCAAGCCAAATCACAAGATTGGATTGAGTTAGAGCTTTACATTTTACTAAAAAATCTTGTAAGATCTGATACATAGGGGATGATCAGGATAGGATCCAGGTCCTGAGACTTTAATATAAATTAAATCATGACTGAATAATTACTCCAAGACTGTCTGGATTAGGTAGAAGCAGGTATCATAGGAAGTGTGTACCATTGGAACTTGGTCCTACGTGGGTTATTTATTACCTCACCTAATCTAAAAATTTATTATTACCTTAAAAATATATATTATATATTCTTAGATTGTAGGGAATTATACATTATTTGTGGAATCCTATTGAGTTTATATCTATGTAATATCTATGTTTTTTACCGGTAAGACTTTTTAATATTCCAATGAATATTTCTGAAGCAGGGAGTTGAGTCATCATGGGAAGCTGGGGCCTAGGGATCCTCAGTGAAACAATATTAAAAATATTAAATATTTTTTTGTGACTATATAACTACACTTGAAACTTAAATAGCTCATGTTTTGAGTCTTACATTGTAATTATGAGAGAGCAATTGATTCTAGAATGTTGTTTTTACCCTAAGTGTGGCCTAAGGGTGTCTGTATAAGGAGGTTAGGTCAGAGGCGAGTTGATGTGCCGTTAAGTGGTGGATTAATTATTAATTAAATTAATTAAATAAAAATATAATTAAATACCACTCTCCCCATTACATTGGCACAAAAAAACACCTGAGAGGATCCCCTTCTCTCCCTTATCCTCCTCACTTTTGATGATGGATGGAAACTAGCCAAATCGACAAAGTATGGTGCTGTCAATATTTGGTCTTAACACATATCATCATCAGATCAAGGAGAACCACAATCTGGGAATAGGTCTTTATCCAAAGCATCATCATTTCACTAAAGTGGTGCGAGAATATTATTTTTGGTCCCGATCCATTTCCTTATTCGTTTTAAGGTTCTAGATACCAAATAAAATTTCTAGTAATCCCTTCTAGGTAGATCTGTGAGTTTTGTGGAAGAGGAGGATGAATCAGAGACTTTTTAGGTAATTATTGATTTGAATTACCATCTACACAGTGTGTAGTTCAGTGAAACACACAATGTAGCTATTCATGTTTGGGAAAGATGAAATTTTAGGTACTATACACCATGCATAGTGGTTACCTGATATGTAGTTCCCTAAAAGTGTGACCTTGGGACATGGATTGGGTTAGATGGGTGAAAAACCATGGTTGTGTACTAACAAATGTAAAAGATACATAGAAATGGGGTCTGATACATGAACATCGGATATTGTACACAGACATGGGAAATCTGCACATGGAGGTGGCCATTTAACCTAAACAAGCCATGTAGTATGGGATACAAGACATGTAAGGTACACGGTTGGTCAATCAGTGTAGAAGGAAAACACGACCATGGGCCAAGGGAAGAGGGAAATGGAATGTAACTCATATAAACACCTTGTAACACTACATGGAATGATAATCCAGGTATATAGGATACAAAAATTGGTGCTCTGGCAAGCCCACACGCTGTGTGTGCCCCGGTGTAGGTCGTGTACTCCTCGGAGATCTTCTTAGGATTTTTAACATTCTTTATATTATTTTCTGAGACATAGATTCAGTCTTGTGAGTAGTTAAAAAAAAAGTGGGTTTCTGTGTATAATGTGATGGGTCCCACCATTATAGATTACGTGATATTAGGTGGAATAAATTGAGCAAGATACATGTGATGTTATACTAAGATGATGTTAGTGATTGACATAGTTTTTGAAGAGAGACTCTCAGACTAGTACTCCCCTATATCTTTAATGAACATGTTTCCATTACCTATCTAATTAGGTATATATGGAACTCCCCACATTGTGTGTGTGAATTAATTACCATTGTGTAGTTTCCTCTAGGGGTGTTACTCCGCTGATGGACTATGGTGCATGTTTCATCATGATGTTCATGAAGATGGAAAGTAATCCCCTATAAGATCAAGGTGTAGGTACTCCATAAAAGATATAGAGGTAAAGTGGATACTCCTCTACCATGTCAGGTCGTGGGTCCTCTATTCTAGGAGTCGATACTCTCATGTCCTTCTAGGGCATAGGTCATCCATACGTGTTATTCAACAAAGTGGTACTCCCCTTTCATGTCAGGGAGCGGGTCCTCTAGCCCGAGGTTAGTACTTCCCTGTCATATTAAGGTATGGGTCCTCCATAGAGAACAATCCCACAAAGTCGGTACTCCTCTCTCCTACCAAGGTGTGGGTCCTCTAGCCACTGAGTGGTACTCCCCTACTGGGTTAGGGTGTGGGTCCTCAATCCATGAATTGTTACTCCCCTATTGTATCAAGGTGTGGGTCCTCCATTCTCAGAGTAGTACTCTGCTATTGGATCGGGTCATGGGTCCCCACATAAGGAGTAGTACTCCCCCATATCTGAGTAGTAGTAAGGAGTGGGTCATCCATTGGATTTGGAGCTCCCTAGCTTGTGGGATATAGTTACGAGGAGTGCGCCTCTCGACTTGATGTGAATGATACCTAGGTAGGGGTTAGTGATCCCTTGATAGACTGGGGAGTTGGCCACTCCATTCAATAGTGGAAGAGGTTTCTCAGGTTAGATAGGAGAAATACTACCTTGACCATGGGGAAGTGGAGAGGTGTGGGTCCATCTGTTCTCTATTGTTAGAGAGGATAGACATGGTTTATAGGAAAGGGTTATTCTCCCTCAAATGTGTGAAGTGTTGAAGGGTGGGACTCTTCACTTCAGTGTCTTTAAATTGCATTGGGTGCAAGGTAATGTCAATAGGATCTCTGGTTCTGGGCACTAGAAATGGACCTAGTAATAAGTAGGTGATGTAGCTTGTTCTTTTTGACATACCATTAAGAATTTTAGAGTTTTTCCCAATGGAGTGAATCTATTGTTCGAGTTCCAACTTGGATGCATGATCTCATGAAGTGTGTTCTCATTGTTTTGTGTAACGGTAAGAACCCACAGAGAGAATCTTATTACTGGTTATGTGGTTGGAACCTCATATGACTTGGTGTCAGAGATGAGTATATATGGGTGAATTACAGGAGTCCTTGTGGTGTTGTCTCATGTTGGGGTTGACACCCCATGCAGACTAATATGAATTATCATGTACAACCAAGGATGGTTCAAGATGGAGTTTCTCTCTCGATTGGGGTTCCCTCTTGATACCATTAGTGGAATATTTCCTTTAAGTTGCTCCATTTTTCCTTTAGGGGTTTTTGGCGAAGCTAATGAGTATTTTTATACACACCCCATCGTGGGATTTGACTGCACATGTTTTGTGTCTTGTGCAGAACAAAGGCCTTCTGATAGAGTCCACAGAAGACCAGAGGAAGGAAGATATTAGGGATATAGATCGGTCTAGGAGTTTACGAGATCTAGGTCAAGGATAATTATAAAAGTTCTAGTTGATATCAATCCCCTCCTTCTGAGCAGGTTGGACGCTTTTACAGTTTTCTTTGGTGGGTGTTGTTTTTACCTTCTTCTTCTTTTAGTAATTATGTTGTACTCTAGTTGTGGGATATAGATGTATGAAATCATTGGTTACTTTTGGTTTTTACATTTCATCGTTTTATGAGATCGGAAATGTGTTCATGCATACATGTACATATGAAATGCCTCCCATGTTAGTGTTATTCCTACTCAACACTAGTTTCCAGCCCATGGCCTATTGGAGGCAGGCTTTGGGAGTTACATCCTGGGCCCCATCGGGTCAAATTGTGACAGAGTGGTATTAGGGATTGTCAGTTCTGTAATGTGACTATAGTTTCATGAGTTTGTTTTGGGTTTTATAGTGATAGTTTTATAATTTTTCAATTTCAAATCATAGTCTAGAGGATCTAGTGTTGGTGTGGAAACCAATGTATCCATTCAACATAACTCTAATAACCTACTTTTCGACTCAGTACATTAATAAACTGGTTGGTGAGAAATAAATGGTGTATGCATTATATAGGATTGGTTTTTTCTGTCCTTCTTGATTCAACTACCTTGATATACTCTTTTACCACGGTTCATCTTCATTCTATTTTAGGATGCCTCAGCAAAGATATCCAAAAAATATTCTATAGTGTAATTATGATGAAAACCCACCCTATGACGATGCTTTAGTGTAGAACCCTAATTTTGAGGTGTTACCTCAAGTGGTCCTACAGTAGTGCCATTTCCTGTAGAGAATTAGGTTTTACTGGCAGTTCTATCCAAGGATTCATGTTAGATGAGCACGCTATAAAAGTTGTAGAGGTTGTGAAATATGAGGTCGTAAGGTGATCAAGACCCCTTGGTAGTAGATGACTGACTCGAGATAGTAACGTGAGTTTTCCGCTTAGTTAGGACACCTTTGGATCATATTGTGGTCCTATCAGTGACCCTTCTACAGGGTGCAACTGAGCGATGGTGGAGTTTGGTGCCTTCTCACGACAAGATGACAATCACTTGGGAGGAGTTTTATTAACTCTTCATGGGAACTTTTTACCCATCCATGTTGAGATAAATGTGTATCCAAGAGATTCTACAACACTGGACGTGTAGCATTGAAGTGGCAGAGTTTTCAAAGAGGTTCACACACTTGTTGTAATATTCATTGGATATGGTTTGGGATCCATTATTAAGAGCATAAACCTTTATGTAGGGATTTATTTAGGAGATCAGGGAATATATGATTCCAGTGTGTATTACCACTTATAATGGAGTGTTGGAGTGAGATCTGGTGGTAGAATGTTTCCTCGACTAGGAATAAGTGGATGTGACTCGCAAAAGTGGTCACAAGGATGAGGCATCTGTAGGAGCTGTAATATAGAAAGTGATAGGATCATGATACATAAGGAATACCCATTCCTAGAAATAGATGCATGGGTCTTTAGTGTATGATAAGCATTAAGGATTTGGTCAACCATAGGAGAGGTGGTGTTACACTTGTGACGAATGGGGGAATCTCGGTAGAAATTTCATGACCTGTTGTGCTAGTGAGAGGGAGTCAAATGAATAGAAATCTTGGAAGAGAAAATTTTTGGATCAAGGAGTTTTGAAAGGTGGAAGATGAGGTGGAGGAGATGGAAGAGTAGCTGGAGGTGGAAAATAGTTTGAGGTGTTTCCACCACCACCACCAGGTGGTTTGCAACAGGCTAAGGGAGCTGGAGGATATGGGAGAGAAAATTTGCAGGCCATGGAGGCCTTTGACCAAGAATATAAAAGTATTAATAGTGGAACATCTTGTTTCCTTTATACATTTTTTTAGTAATTGTTAGAAAATATAGTGAGGTACTCCTATTATATCCACCCCTTTCTCTAGTTTTAAATAGGGTGAAAAGGGGCGTCGATAGAACCTCTTGTTTGAATTGTGATAGAGGGATCAGTAAGAACTAGTGTGTGTCTAGGAAACCCTTAGCTTTTCATTATTACCCTTCTTGTACATGACATGCTCAAGGGGGATGTGGTGTAGTTTGATGTAGATTTGAACTTATGAGTAAGAGGGACACTTTACCCGCTGAGACATGTTTTTTGTGATGCCAAAAAAAACCATGCAGGTGAGTTAGTTAAACCCAAAGTGGATAGTATTAAGGTGTGGTGGAAGAGTTCCTTAGACTTGTGTGTTCAGGGAGAGGTTGTGAGATGAAGTTTCATAGAAGTTCACGGCCTTTCCAGTGGAGTTTTTCTACTCGACTTCATTATCATGGAGGCCCTGGCAGAGGGAGAGTATTACTTAGAATCATTATATAGTAGCAGAGTTATAACATATGATGATTCCATAGTGTGTATTGGTTTCTTACCATACATACTCAGCTTGGATGCCACTAGTAGGCGTGGAGGTGTTTCTGTTTTGGTGAGCTGTGTTGTAGTTAGAGGTTTGTAGATGAAGGTCCTGGTAAGACCCAATATTTTATCATAGGAAACCCAATTTTGTTCATGAATTCCCTCATGTGTTCAACTTCAACATTGAAAAAAATAGGAGTTTGTTTTATAGTCCATCTAGGGGTGGATGTGAACTATGGGGTTTCGTTAGTATTTGCGTCAGATTAGCAAGGTGGTGAACCACTAGACCCCATGACTGTAGATGAACCATGGTTCTTGGTGCTTTTCCACCGTTCGTTGCTAAAGAGACATGTTCCCATTTATTTCATGATGTTTTCTTGGTAGAATATAGACATAAGAGTAGTTTGATCTTAGTTGTTCTTATGTGTGTGTGCTTGTAAGTAGTACAAGAACCCTTAGTGAGCATGCTGGTGTGGGAGTACAGTGGGGAGCTCAGTTTCTTCCCTTGTTATTAGGATTTTGATTTTCAGGGATGAAAATACCTAAGGTGGGGAGAAATTAATGACTTATGTTTTTACTTGTAAGGCTTTGGAATATTATATAGAATATATCTGAAGTCGGGCGCTGAGTTGGCATGGGAAGACGGGGCTCAAGGAGACTCGATTCAACTATATTAAAAATATTGAATATATTTTCTCGTGTGTGTGTAGTTTCTATTGAAACATAAATAAATCCTATTTTTATTCTGGTATCAGATTTATGAGACCATATTTGAGTCCATAACTTTGTGTTTACCCTAGACATGACCTAAAGTTGTCCGCACCAGGAGGTTTGGTCGGAGGTGAGTTGACGGGTCATTAAGTGGTGGATAATTTATAATTAAATTAATTAAATAAAACTAAACCTAAATCCCTACCTCCACCTTCTATTTGGTGCATGAAACACTCGATAAGAACCCCTACTATCCTATATCCTCATCTCTTTGGCTGATGGATGGAAACAATCCAAATTGGTGAAGTAAAGTGTTGTCGATCTCCATTCTTTACACATATCATCATCAGATCAAGGAGAAGCATGATCTGGGTATCTTTCTTCATCAAAAGCTATATATTTTCTCCAATGAGATAGTAAAATTTTATTTTTTTGTTTTGATAACATTTGTTATGAATTTTGTTAATGTTCTAGAGCCCAAAAACAAATGGTATTGATCCATGATAGGTAGATCTATGAGTTTAGGGGAAGAACGATATGAATTAGAGTGTTTTGCAGGTAATTCCTGACTATAATTACTATCTACACAACATGGAGTTTAGTGAAACATGCCTTGTAGCTATTACTATTTATGGAAGATGAAATTTTGGTACTACACACTGTGTATAAGGGTTATGCGCCGTGTATAGGGGTTCACGCCATGTAGTGCCCTAAACTGTGTGACCATGAGACATGGATTGGGTTATCCGTGAGAAAACATTTGGATGTGTACTAAAACATGAGCTAGATACATGGAAACAGGTTTTGGTATATAGACATAGGAAAACTACATGGGTTGGTGTCAATTTATCTTGAACACACCATATAGTATGTGATGCATGACGTGTAAGGGACACAATTGGTCAATCAATGAAGACGGGGAACATGGCCAGGGGTCGAGTGAAGAAGGAAATAGAGTGTAACTTATCTAAATGATGTATACCCTTACATGGGTTACCAATATATTTATATAGGATACACAACTAGGATCTTAGGTGGTCCCGCACACCATGTGTGCCCTGGTGCACGCCGTGTACTCCTATGAGATCCTTCTAGGATCATCCACCTTCCATATCTTCTTCCATGGGACTCAGATTCAAGCTTGTGAGTAGTGTATACTGAGTTGTTTTATGCATAAAATGCAATGGTGGCGTCCATTATGGTTTAAATGATATGATATGGCGTAAATAAATCAAGACTATTTTTCCGATGTGCTGATATAATGTCAGAGATTGACATAGTTCATGAAGAGAGATTCTGGGACTTGTACTCACCAATTTCTCTAGGGCACATGTTTCCATCACCAATTTGATTAGGGAGATATGGTACTCCCCATGTCATGGGTGTGGGTTATTTACCTTTTGGTTGCTTCCTATGGAGGTGTTACTCCCTTGATGGACTAGGGTGCATGTTTTCCCATGATATTTTTGAAGATGGACATTAATACCTTATTGGAATAGGGTGTGGGTCCTCCATATATGAAATATAGATAAAGTGGGTACTGCCCTGCCATGTTAGGTAGCAGGTCAACTATTTTAGGAGTCGGTACTACGCTATCATTCTAGGGCATGAGTCCTCTATATGTGTTGTCCAATAGAGTCGGTACTCCCTCGCTATTCTAGGGAGTAGGTCCTATAGCCTTGGGTTGGTGCTCCCCTACTATATTAGGGTGAAAGTCAACCATATTGAACAAGATGGAAGATTTATTACTCCCCTATACTACTAGGCTGCAGGTCCTCTAGCCACTAAGTGGTACTTCCCTAATGGGTTAGGGTATAGATCCTCAATCCAGAGAGTGGTAATCCCCTATTGTATTAAGGTGCGGGTCATTAATTATCTGAGTAGAAATCTTCTTTTGGATCAAGGCATGAGTCCTCACTTATAGAGTAGAACTCCCCCTTCTCCATGTAGTAGTGGGGAGAAGGTCATGTATTGGATTTTGAGCTCCCTTAGCTATGGGATACATTTATGAGGAACGATCATCTATACTTGATGTGAATGACGCCTAAGTAGGGGTCAATGCTCCCTTAATGGACTGAGGTGGGGTCCACTCCATAGAGGGGTGATAGGGGTTTTGAGGGTTAGTTAGATGTATTACTCCCTTGAATATGAGGTAGTGGAGAGGCACAATTCCCTCTGGTCTCTCTTATTAGAGAGGATGTATGTGGTGCATATTTTGGAGCCGTTCTCCTTCAACTGTGTGCAGTGGTGAGGGGTGGGCCTCTTCAACTAGGTTTATTTAGCTTGTTCTAGGCACACGGTAACTATTATAGGACCTCTGGTGATGGGAACTAGAGATAGATATATTAAGATGTTCCTCGTGATGCATTTTCTCTTAGACATACCATTAAAAAGGGTTAATTTGTTCCTGACAAAGTTAATCTCTTAGACAGGTGGCATATGGGATGGATAATCTTATGGAGTGTGTTCTCCAAGATTTGTTTTATGGTTAGAGACTATAAAAAAATCCTATTAATGACTATGAGGTTGGAACCTCATGAGACTTAGTGTCTGAGATGAGAATATCTGGGTGATTTCTAGAAGTCCTTACGGTGTTGTCACATGTCTATGTTAAAACCCCTTATAGGCAGAGTTGACTTTTCATATAAAACAAAGGATGGTTCAAGATTAGGTTTCTCTATTTTTGGGGGTTCCCTCTAGCTAGGTCGAGTGGGATATTGCCTTTCAATTTCTCCCTTTTTCTATTAGGGTTTTTAGGGAGCCTTCTAAGTATTTTTATACTCACCGTGTGTGGGATTTTCATACAAAAGTTTTGTATCCTAGGAAGACCACATTCCTTCCGAAGGAGTCCACATAGGAAGTGAGGTAAGAAGTGATTACTGATATAGACCTAACTTGGTTTTTACTGGTGCTGGGACAAGGATATTTCTGGAAGTTGTAGTTGACATGGATCCCCTCATTCAAAGTAGTTTAGATACTTTTACATTTTTCTTTGGTGAGCATTTTATTTCACTTCCTTCACTTTCAGTACTTCTGTTTTACTATGGTTGTGGAATATAGATGTATTCATTCATTTTTTACTTTTGGTTTTTACATTTCAGCATTTTGTGACCTTGGAGATGTGTGCATGTGTATAGTTACATAGGAAATTCCTACCATATTAGTGTTATGTCTACTTAGTGCTAGTCGTCAACCCCTATCCTATTGGAAGCAAGCTTGGGGATTTACTACCCAGGCCCTATCAGTTCTAGTCGTGACACTCACACCCTGATCAATATGCCTTTTGGTACCCATAAAAAATTCATAGATATAGGTATGGATAAGGGAAATCACCTAATTTTTAATTGCTTGATTTATTATATCATGATATAGGGGGAGCATAGGACCGAGCTATAGATAGTGATGATATCAATAGATAGACTTTTTCTGGTCCTTTTTGGTTCTTTCGTTATAATTTTATGTATGTATACCTATTTCCCCATTTTCTTGTATTTACTTTTTATATAGAATTCCATGATCATTATTTTTTATATGAAATTGATGGATGTGATGACTTGGTTATTTATATAATGGATGTGTATTCTTTAACTGTTCATTTATCATTATGATTATTCTATTTATTGATATTAATATATCACTACACTACACTCTGATCATGAGGGTATAGTATCCCCACTATTCCACCATGGACCCTCACTACTAGTCAGAATCCTCTAGCCTATGGAGAGGTATGCTTAAGAACATGTGGGAAACAAAGTTTAGGTAATGTTGAGTGAACTAGGTTCAGAACATCACTAAGTGGTATCAATGGTTTCTTTTTATTTACATTCTATTTTTGGATAGAAGGAAGGAGATATATGATGTGTTAGTATTATTTCATGTGCCTTTGTTTGGTAGTAACTAAACCATGTACAATGAAAATCCAAATTACCGGATATGTGAAATGTTTTTTTGGATAGTTCTTATTATAGTTTCTTTGATTTCACCATTGGGTGATGCCCAAGATTTTTGATGTTTTGTATGATTATTAATTTTTACCCTTTTCCTGGTTTGGTAAGGTAGTATTATATGATGAATCATCATAGGCACTTTAGGATTTTTATTTCATGAATTATTTCATGCCATGTTTTCTTATAGTGTGCATTTATTAGAACATTATTTGGTTCTTTTATTTCTATGTACATGAAATTTTTCTAATATTTCATGCAGGGACTTGATAAATAAGTGGTTGTGATTAAATATATGAGACACATTAATTTATAAGTTGTAGGGATCTTATAAAATCGAAATATTGATCTATATAAATCAACTATTTAAGAGAATTTTAATATAAATGAGAATTCATTTAAATTAATTTGAATTTTAAAATTAAATGGTCACCATTAAATAGTGATACCAATTGAAATTAAAAAGTTATTTTCTATACAAATTGTAATTTACACTCTGTATATTGGGACTTATTAATTATAGAAGAGAAATTTACCCTAACCAAACATTAGTAGTGGGTAGTAGGCAGTGTTTCTTACTTTCCTTATGATTTGTATGTCACATAGACCTAGATTTAGAAGTATGTAGAGGGGTTTAGATTTTATATTAGAATCCTTTTACCTATCCTATTCTTGTATCTATGATTTTATTAGTTATTAAATATTGTATTTAGGTGTGTGTTTGTAATATGTAGAGACATTTCACCATGATAGCCTCGATTCATGCACTGAGAGGGCGGCGAAAACCATGATCTAGTGGTTATGTGAACTAGTTCCCCAATAGAACCTTTAAATGTTCCTCTTATGACACTTCTAGTTATACCTAATATGGGTAATGATTCCCAGTTTTGAGATGGGTTCCTATAGGTTATGCTGACTGTTTAGGAAGCCCCGCAACCAGCCACAACTATGACAGAGCTGATGCAAGAGTTAGAAAAGTAGTATATTCCCATGTTTTCAGAGGATAGTGGATTATAGGCTATATATTTATGGATATATTTCATTCTATATATTTTGAATCATCTCAAGATACCTCCCATGAGGTGAGAAAATCTCACCATGAATATTCTATCAGATTCCACCAACATATGGTGGGATATTATTACTTAGACGAATTGTCATCAGGATATGGATTAGAAGGATTTTCATATGGATTTATATGATTTTTATCCTAATATGTTGAGGGAGGATAAATTCGGATATTTTATAAACTTGAATCAGGGAAACTTATCAGTCATGGACTGTTCTTCCAATTTTATGGAGCTCAAGTGTTCCATACTTATTCTATTAGGTGAAGAGTTATCAAAAGTTAAGTGATTTGAGGATGGTATCAAGTATGACGTCCGATCACTGGTGAATTAATTTAATCTTAATAACATATCTGATATAGTGAATCAGGTTCTTATCATGGAGCATATCTTGAGAGAGGTTAGGGATGAAATACAAGGTTTTTCAACACATATATCGGGAACTACATCAACCAACTATAGGAAGCATCATCAGAAGCTTCCATATAGTGATATTAGTAGCCATGGTATATAATAATGTAGCTAGGTGAGATTCCATCAGTGTGGTTGAATGGGAAATATGAAACCTTGGTGTACCAATTAACCAGTTGAGCGATGATTTTTCAGTAAGATGGGATATCTACAACACTTTTTCATGGATTTCCCTCCAGTAGGAACTCTAGGAGGGCCTGCACTGACTCCATGTTCAGAAGCGGGGTCAACAACTTCTTTTTAAGAAGTTATATAGAGTATGTCCAATCGATCAAGATGAGGAGGTGGTTATGGCTTGGGTATATATACACCAGATTTATAGTGATCGTATTATAGACTTGCTTAGTATAACCAATATATATCTTTGGACCATTGTTCCAGCCAGAGGTATGTAGTGAATCTGATACCTGAGGAGAAGTGTCCAAAACTTCTATAGTGAGAGGTACTATCTTGGTCACTTCAAATATAGTATATTCTATTTTCATTAATTTTTCTTCAATTCCTTCATATTAAAGCCTATTGTGGAGAGACTTGGGTTCGATGTTCAATTTTCTTATGGCATGATGACTATTGATACTTCACGGGGGATATGATCAGAGAGTGTATTCCAGTACATGGAGTTCCACATTATGATAAGTAGGTGTCACTTCATATATGATATCTTTTTCCTCAATATGATCTGGTTTTACATCATTCTTGAGATAGACAAGTTGGTTCCCTATTGTGCTTATGTTGATTACTGTAACCAAAGTGTGACTTTCACATGGGCATAGGGTAGGGATTTTATTCACATTGGTGAATTGGATTTCTAGGATATTTGAGATAGAACTGAGCATCATAGGATGAGTAGGATGACAACCCACATTTCTATCTTATATTTGGATTATTAGAGAAGGTGCCAAGATGATTTTCCTCTCGTGGTTGATCATTTTAGGGAACCTTTCCTAGATGAATTTTTAAGACTACCTCCCAAAAGAGAGTTAGATTTTTTCCATAGAGTAAGTTCCTAGATATTCACTGGTATCAATTACTCCTTACAAGATAGATACTACTAATTTTCATGAGCTCAAGAGGGAACTAGAGTATTTCGAAGATAAGGATTCTATACGACATAGTTCTTCACCATGGGGTTCATCGGTCATTTTTTCAAAGAAGGAAGAAAATAATTTCATGATTTTTATAGATTACCATTAGTTGAACAAACATACAGTTAATAAATAGCATACACTACTTTGTATTGGCAATATCATAGACCATCATTGAGGATAAAGGGTTTTCTCTAAGATCAATATGATATCATGTTATCATCAGGTGCGTGTTAGACCATTAGATCTTCCACCTAAAAGAATTCATAGTAGATATATATTCTATGAGTATTTTTTCATGATGTTCAGACTCATAAATGCACCATTAGTTTTCATGGCACCGATGAACCTTGTTTTCCAACCATATATAAGCTCATTCGTGGTGGTATATGTGGATGATATATTGGTGTATTCTCACATTAAACATGACCATGAAAAAATCTTTAGATTGTATTGGATAAGATGAGAGAGAATAAATTATATGTTAAGATCAAAAAGTTACACTTTTAGATGGATAAATTTCACTTCTTATGTAATATTATCACAAAGACATGAGTATTAGTTGACCTAAATAAAGTGATATCAATTGTTTTTTGGTATCACCCTAGAATGTATTTGATATATGGATTTTAATGGGGGTATTTGGTTATTATTGGTACTTAATTCAAGACTTAAAATTCTTAGTAGAACCTATTGTGAGATTTATTGAAATTGGTGTAACGTTTATATGGTTAGAATCTAGTGAAATAGTGTTTCATGATATGAAAGAGAGACTGAATTCAACATTGATCCTAGTTCTTTTAGAGCCGAGAAGAATCTATACAGTCTATTGCGATGCATTAGGTGTTTGGGTAGGGGTAGTTCTGATATATGATGATTAATTCATGGTGTACATGTCACATTATTTTAGGCCACATGGGGGGGAACACCTGACGAATGATCTCATGTTATCAATTATTTTACATGCCTTGTGCTATTGGAGGAACCAATTTAATAGAGAGAATTTTTGGTGTGTATAGATCAAAAAATCTTTTAGTACACATTCACAAATTAGGACATAAATCTATGGCAATGAAGGTTCATTTAATAACTAAAATATTTTTACTTTGAGATTTATTATATGATTGGAAAGGGAATTGAAATTGTTGATGCTCTATGCAGGACTCAAACACATGTAGTTAAGGAGGCCAATAGAAAGTGGAAGATTATAGTCCTATTTTATAAAAAGAACATCGCGGTTTAGGAATGTCACATATATTCTATACTTGTATCATTTTCAGTTACCTCCTCAATTCTTGAGAGAGTGATGATGTAGAGGCTATCTGATTCTGAGGAACTGGTCATATGAGAGAGAATTTCTAGTGATGACCCACATCATATTTGGATCATTGATGAGGATGAGATATTACGCATCATTGTATGTGTTTGGGTTCCTATAGACATCCAAGAGGAGTTGATACGAGAGTCTCATGCCCCTATATAGGTAGAACATCCCAACTTTACGAAGATGTATCATGACTTATTCCGCTAGTAGTCGGGGATGAAAATAGAGATAAATGGGTTTGTTTCTCAGTGTTCCACCTCTCAGAATGTGAAGGAAAAACACTTGTGACCAGTGGAAATTTTATAACCATTTTCTATTCCTAAGTGTAAATGGGATGATGTTTGCATGGATTTTATGATAGTAATTCCTAGATTACCTTAAGGTAGTGATTCCTTATGGGTGATTATTGAAAATTTGAAAAAGGTCACCCATTTTCTATCTATTCCAGATAATATCTCAATAGATTAGATTAAGAGGATCTAAATTCCTGATATCAGATGCCTCCATGGAATTTTCCATTCTATCATATCAAAATGAGATGATCAGTTTGCAACGTTGTTATGGATAGGGTTATAGAGGGACCCAGGATCACTTGTACTACTAAGTACAACCTATCACACATAGATTAAAAAGCTTCCACGAGCATATGATACAAATTTTAGAGGACATGATCTGACCATTAATCCTTGATTTAAGAGGTACATTGGAGAAACACTCACATATCATCAATTATTCTTAATATAACATCTTCCATGTGACCATATAGATGGATCCTTATGATCCATCATACGGTAGGTCATCAAATTCACCCATATTATAGTTAACTATATGAGATGTAGTGCTACTAGATCCTCATATCATTTAGGATACTTTTGAGTAGGTTGATATTATTAAAAAGTGGATCTCTATAGCTTAGACGAGACATAAATCATATGATGATCATTACTATCGACCACTAGTGTTCATGGTGGGGAGTTAGGTTTTCTTACATGTTTCACCTACACTAGAGTATCAATGAATTCTAAAACATGGGAAGCTATAAAATAATTATGTCAGGAATTTCATGATTCTAGAGGGAGTTGGTAAAATATCATACCAATCGTAGTTAACTCAGATTTATTGAGATATAAATGAAATCTTTCATGTATACCAACTTCATCGATATCCTTCAAATCTATCTCAAGTTCTTCAGCATGATGTGGTTGAGTTTGAGGTAGATGCGTCCTTTGAGGAGCATCTGATCTGCATTGTTGATCATGGAAAGAAGGTTCTCTAAGGTTTGTCAGTTCCTCTAGTATGAGTTATATGATAGTGTGTCCATTTATAAGATGAGAATTGGTAGTGGGAGGATGACGTATGTGCCCAGTGGCCAAAGTTATTCTAAAATCATGCATTACCCCATTTGTAAGATAAATTTGAGGAAGAATTTATTTAATGGGGGAAGATTGTAATAACACTGATTTTCTATGATGTACAAAACCTATTATTTTGAATTTAATTATTAAAAATTATCCTATTAGGAATGCATAATGGGGCCATAGAGGAAACAAGGATGTATGGGGTTGTACGAATCCCATAGCTTGAGAATATAGAGGAGGCAGTTGGGACAAATAGTTAGTTGAAACCATGTATTCAAATATACATGGTTATATCAAACCATGTGAGGTGGTCCTGTCACTATCTATGGCTTCACAGTTTTATGAATTTGTATAACCTAGGCCGCATGCCCATGCATTTTCTATAGACTTTTTTATAGATGAAAAATTCATTGTTTGTGCACTATTTGTCTAAACGTGCACCATGAACACATGAGGGGTGTGTTGATATAGTGCTTGGTGAACAACTAACACAAATTTTTTCCAACAATGAAGAAAAACCATAAAACCCCTTAAAAGATGGGCAAATGAACCTTTTCACTTTAGGGATTTCTGTGTTCAACCCCTATCCCTTTTTCTTATTTCTCTTATAGTAGCCATCTCTCCCTCTCTCATTTGAGATCCCATCCAATCCTAAACTAGTCTTTATGACAACTACCTCTTCTAGACAAGAATTCAAACACAGTCGATCTCACTGGATAGCCAGTAATGAGTTTTTTATTCCTCTCATGACTATTATCATTTTCCTTAATATTTATAGAATTATTTTTGAGTGAGTTCATATGAACTATATTCCTAATGTTTGTATTTTTTCTTGTTTTCTTCCATTCTATCCCAGATTAGAGGGACAAAATGGATGGGGAGTCAAATACCAAGCTGAGGTAGGTGGTCTAATGCTTTTCCCTCAAATTCTTAGTGATTATACATATGTTGTAATGATGTAAACTAGATTTTCTGAGAAATTATTTTAATTTTATTAATTCTGAAATTAAGGATAGGTTTTACCTATACCACTCACAAGACCATTAATACATTACTAAGGGTTAAAAAAATCCAATTTGAACCACCTGTTGGGTGTGTTTTCAAATGAGATTAAACCACCATGGGTGTAATATGTGTTTAATTAACCTTCCAGGCATGTTCTTTACACCTTGCCTTGGTATGTTAAATGAAATGATTAAGATATAATCGAATTGAATAAAGCAGGAATGGAAGACCATGTCCCTAGGCCCTTGGAAGTTGTTCTTGATTATTGTTTCTTGAGTTATCGTTTATAATTGAAATGGATAATTAAAATGAATGGGAGGATTCATGTGATTATAGGCCTACTAATACCATGATATTACTTAAACCACATCATTATTTGAGTTAGTTTATCATATAAATGTTATGGCCAATTGAACTAAATTGTGAAATTAAATGGTATAGTTAGTCTTTGGGCGCACGACCAATCATATTTCCTTACTGAGAGTGAGAGGTGGGTTAAAACATAGGATCAATATAGATTAAATCTTATAGATTGAATTACTAAATGATTATAATAAATTATTATTATGTTACTTGGGTGATACATGTGTTCTTGTAGGAATTCCCTGGAAAAAGAAATTTGGATGCTAGCTCATATATAATCAATTCATACTTGAAATCCTTTGTAGACTACTAAGGATATGCTTAGAGGGTAGATTATTGTTTTCCCATGTGTAACTCATAGACTCCATGTGTGTACTTACAAGGATGGAATTAGAGGGAAAATTATCATGTATGCTATGAGTTCCACTTGAGCTACATTTATGGACGTCTAAGGACAGACTTAGTGGATGGTGAATTTATACCACACTTAGTGAGATACCTCGATTACTATAAGGGACACCTTGGATAGTCTTATATAGTTAATGGTTAATAATATACCTAGAGTTTCAAATTAGGAATGTAAAGGATCAGATCAGGCTACTTTTGACTTGAATAATTAAAATGATTATATGACTTGTCTTCCAAGCAAAAACACAATATTGGATTCAATCAGACCCATATATTTTATTGGTGGATTTATTATACACATACCAATGTATATAGTACATGGGGGATGATTTTTCTAGGAACTAATTCCTGAGACTTCATTATAAATTAAATCCTGATTGAATGATTACACAGAGACAGTCCGACTTAGCCTAAAGAAATTGTAAGGGATGTGTGTTCCATGGGAACCCAGATCTATATGGTTTATTTATTACCACACCTTATCTACAGATTTATTATTACAAAAACACTATTTATTATATATTCATATAATGTATGGAATTATACACCATTGGTGGTGGCCTACTGAGTTTATATCACACTCTTCTAAGACATACTTTTGGTACCCAGACAGACTTCATTAATATAGGTAGGGATAGGGTAAATCTCCTAGATATTGATGGTTGATTTATTATAGCATGGGAGTGGGGGATTATAAGACCAAGATATGTCTCGTGATTTGATTTGGAGATAGTTTTTTGGTTCTTTTGGTATACATGTATGCATGTGTACCTACTACCATGTTTTCCTGTATTTAATTTTTGTATAACATGTGATGATTATAATTTTGTATATGACATTAATGCATATGATCACTTGGTTATTTATATGATATATGTTTGTTCGTCATTTGTTCAGTTATATTTATGCTTCTGCTATTGATTAATATTACTATACCGCTATGCTACACTCTGATCAAGGGGGTTTAGTCTCCCCACAATTCCACCATAGACCCTCACTACTAGTTGATAGCCTATGGAATATGGGGAGGAATTCTTGAGGTCATGTGTCAAAATGTGTTTGGTTACTATTGAGTGAATTAGGTCTAGGATGTCATACTAAGGCAATAAGCCATAACCCCACATCCTTACACACCCCAACTTCTAAAATCGCCTCAAAAAATCCTAAATAAGGTAACAAAAATCATAGAAAGGAAACAAAAACAATCATAGTAATACTAATAATAAAACAAAATAAGAAATCTGTCTTGACCTGTCTCAGTGGGGCCCGCGCTGCGACTCCCGAAGCCCTCCTCCTATAATCTAGGGGCTGGTGACTAGCACCGAGTTGGAATATTACCAATATGGGAGGAATCACATAAGTACCTTTACAAACACACACATCTCCAAGCCCACAAATGCTGAAATAAAAAAACCACTAAGGAACAAAATGCAAGCATTCAACTAAAGCCAACCAAAAATAGTACAATAGAAGGTAATGTACTAAAATTAAACCGGGCCAGAGACTGAAAATTACAAAGTCCACCCTGTAAGCACAAAGAGGTACTGGGACTAGTGCTCATAGTATTAGGAACACCTTAACCTATAGAGAACTCAAAAATCCCTGTCCTACCCTGGTCCGCCCCGGACTTCGTCAAAAGTCCACTCATCTGCACAAGACATGCCACATGTAGGAAAAGCTTGTGTATGGGTGAGTATAACAATACTCAGTAAAGGACCCAAAAAACCACAAATAAATACACAAAAGAATGGTACAGTCAACTCTACACAGTATATTTCTACTGAACATATAATAAGAGAACAAAATCCAGATATACTCAAAACCCCAACTTGCACTCTAGAGACAAGTCAAAAACCACATACCACTACTAGGGATTCAGTTCAAAAGTTCCACGAAGCACTCATCTGAGAGAACTCACTCCATGAGTCTGATAGATCTGATGTCATCTGTCTGAGAAGTACTGTTCATTGAGAAAATCCACGAGAGATAGATACACTCATTCTGGGAGAACACACTCCTGAGTGGGGAAAGATCACGATACACAAATGTGGATCTATACTAGGGCCTTGGAGGATACTTTGACTCATCCAGATTCACTTGCTAGGTAGAGGATCGATGACCTGTGTAAATAGTCATGTTGATACCTGACTCTACCTAGGGTTAAGAATTGGTATAGGATTTCGCTCCAGGCCTCTTAGAGGGATACCTGACTCTATCTCGTGATGTCATGTTGAAGGGTTCATACTCTTGTGAATGGAAATGACACCCGACCTTTAGGGGAATGATAAGAAGGGGAACTAACCCAAATAAAACATGTCCAAGATACAGTGGAAAAGAAGATCAAGCCATGTACTGATATGTAAACGGTGTGTAGAAGTGTCACACGCCATGTCCTATGACCCCGGGTACTGCTCGTGTACAATGGCCCATGTCGCAAGGCTTGTCGTGTAAAACAAAACATCACAGCATGTAGAAAGGATCACATGCCCTTTCAATGTATCTGTTGTCTGCTCCGTGTATGCAGGCCATGTGCCCGTACATGGCCTCAACCCATGTGTGTCAACCTGTGTAATTGGCACATGGGGTGACCCGCACTATTGTCCTTTACATGACATGTACTCCACCCCATGTCTATGTATCACCTTGGATACACTCCGAGTCCCGTATAAGGACCCACAAACTATGTTCATTGGAAATAATTCCATGGCATCACTTCACGCACCGCAGAACCCTAGCATCCACTTATCTTGACCAACACATCGTGTTCTTCGGGATACACGTCGTGTGTTCTAGAAAATTACAGAATCACAAACCTCTTCCGTCACGCCTTAGGTGAATCTCCAATATTCGATTCAGCTTTATGTTTTCCCTGAAACTTAAATATTATGGTCGCCCTGATGTCCTGAATTCATCTCCATTGTTTTTGGGCATCCAATCAGCCCCGAAAACACGTATCGATCTACCAATGCTAAGAACGCACAAAGAACGGTCTGTCCTGATCTGAGCTGATTCATCGTCCTCCATATTCATCACACCTCCACTAGGTTGTCACAGTGTCGGATCTCAAATTTAGGATTATTTTGTTGTAAAATTGATGTGTAATGATCTATTGTTTGTCTCCACGTGAAGAACATAATGAACACGAAGAAAAGAGGAAGGAAAAATCCAACAAACTAGATTGAGGGACGAACATATGCCATCATTTTTCATGGCATCAATTTGTCCCCGTTAATAGGTTTAACAAGCGAATCAAACAGTAATCCCCCAATTATCACAATCATAATCCTGAATCAAACCCCAAAGAAACAGAAAATAACACCCTCCCGCAAGAACGCACGATCTGTGGATCACCGTGTTTGTGGGTTAACCTGCATTCATCATTTAATCCATTAATGGGGAAGATAAGAATTGAAATAACAACCCCTACCACCATTTTTGATGAAGAGGGAGATCATTCATTGGTTGGGACTCGATCTCGCTTTGCAAAGATCCATGCATCGTTGTTTGTCTAAGTTTGTCAAAAAATCTTCCAAGGTTGGATCCCTTCCGAAGCTCTAGAGGATTCTAGGGAGTTCTTGAGGGTTATGAGTCTAACCCTAAGATCCTTCTTATTTAATGAAAATAAGCATTTTTTCATTATGGAAACATTTAAAATAAAATAAAATAATTAATTTTATTTTATTTCCATTAAAATGTCCAAAAAAACTAACTCTTGCAGATGACCCGTGCCAGTCGATGTTAGGTCCCTCCTAAGGCAAAGTCAATTCTATGAATGCAATGGTGCCCTCAAATTTCTGATCTAGGAACCAGTTTAAATGTTATTACATTTTTTCAGGAAAACCTCCCACGCACGCTATTTAATGTTTAATTAATTTTAACCACTGATTTTGGGCACTCCGGGCCTTGGAATCTTATTCCGTCAAAAGGTCTAGTCTCAAAATAATTCTATATAACATTTAAAAATAATACAAGGAGAATTCAAGAAATTAAATTATCTCTACCTTGAGGATTTGTGTCCCTAAAAATCCAAAACAAGGGCTACTCAAAATGATGTGGGTACTGGGCACATATCTGAGTCTCTAGCTCCAATGTGCTCTTCTAAAGATTCATGTGCAACCATAGAATGCGCACCAAGAGAATAGATTAGCCATGAAGGATCCTCTCCTACCAATCCTTGATCTCCACAGGGTACCCAGAAAATGTTGCGCCATATTTGATTTCCAGCACTCCCCATTTGATGATCTGTGATGGGTCATGCAAGTACCTCCTGAGCAGCGACACATGGAATACATCATGTACCCGGTGAAACTGTGGCAGTAGAGCTAGGCGGTACGCCACCTCGCCAACTCTGTGCAGTATTTGAAAATGTCTGATGTTCCTCTAATATAGCTTGTTTTCTCGACTAAATCTCCACAACCCTCACCGAGGTGAGACCATAAGGAAGACATGGTCCCCTTATTGGAACTCCAGAGGTCTCCATTGGCAGTCTGCATAAGAATTATTCCAGTCATGTACAGTCTTCATCCACTCCTAGATGATCTGAACCTTCTCGGTGGTAGCTCACACCAACTATGGACCCATAAGTGGTGACTTTCTAGGGTCGTTCCAGCAAATCAGTGACCCAAAGGGTCTCCAGTATAATGCCTCGAACATTTCCATTCTAGTGGTTGAGTGGTAGCTGTTGTTATATGCAAACTCCACCAGTGGTAGGTGGTCCTCCCAACTTCGACCAAAGTACAAGATATAGGCCCACAACATATCTTCTAGAACCTAAATGATCTTCTAAATCTGACCACCTGTTTGGGAATGGAAGACTATGCTCAAGCGTAGCTGAGTTCTGAAAGCCTTCTACAATCCACTCCACAACTGGGATGTGAAGCGGGCATCTCAATCTAAGACTATTTCTAAAGGGGTGTCATGAAGCCAAACTATCTCCTGCACATAGAGGCATCCCGAGCTCTTCATGTAACTCTGCTCTCGGATAGCTATGAAGTGGTCTGACTTAGTGAGTTGGTCAACGATCACCCATATGGAATAATGTCCCATGGATGTCTATGGTAAGTCCGTTTTGAAGTCCATTGATATTCCATCCCACTTCCAGGGGTGAGAGAATCTTACTAGAACCTGGTTCACATCCTTCACGTGTTGGCACATAAGGAATCAAGAAATGAACTCTAGTACTGCATTCTTCATGCCAGACCTTCAGCACTATCATCAGAGATACTGGTACATATTCAACTCTCTAGGATATACTGATAAGGGGGATGTATGAAACTCCTTAGGACCTCCTCCCGCGATGCCACTGGTACAAAAATGTGTCCTTTGAAAATAACTATGTGATCCCCACCTTGAGAATATCTATCAGGGGCATGCCCCAAGGATAACTCAGTACTTAAAGCCTCATAGTTGACATTCCCAAGATGTGCCTCCCTAACTCGATGTAAGAGTGTAGGGGTGAAAACCGTCGACTGAATGTAAGCTAAAAACTCTATATCCACGAAGGAAAACTGTAATGAGGACAACTATTTCGTCTTTTCACTCAACAGATGTGAGCTCAATCTCCGACTAAGAGCATATATCACCTTATTCCCCTTCCTAGGAGTATTCATGATCTCGAAATCATTGTCCTAGAGGAACCCTAGCCAACACATCTACCTTAAATTTAGATCCTTATGTGAGAATATATACTTGAGGCTCTTGTGGTAATAGTAGATGATGAACTACTCATCCATAATGTAGTGTTTCCACATCTTCAATGTGAAGACTAAAACATCCAAATCGATATTGTGGGTTGAATAGTTTTTTTCGTGTGGCCTAAGATGGCGTGAACCATAAGCAATAACTTCCTATCTTTGCATTAGGAAATAGCCAAGACCAGTCCCCAATGCATTGAAAAAAACTGCGTACTCGACAGCCTCCTCCGATAATCTCAAAATTGGGGCACTCATAAAACACTGCCTCAACTACTCGAAATCCTATTGGAACATCTCCATCCACATGAAGGGTTACCCCTTACTAGTTATGTATGTCATCAATGCTGATATCTAGGAGAAATAAGGAATGAATCTACGAAAATATTCGTCTAACCCAAGGAAGCTCCGAACCTCCATCAGGCTCTATGGTGGCTCCCATGCTAAAATTGCCTCCACATTGGTTGGGTCCATTGCTACTATATATATTGAGATGATATGTCCCAAAAAGTGGACCTCCTGAATCCATAACTAGAACATTGAGAGCTTCCTATAAAGTTAGTTCACTTAGATTAAGTCCAGAACCATCCACATGTGTCTCACGTGCTCCTCCTCTAATGCTGAGTATACAAGGATGTTGTCGATGAACACCACTACAAACCCGTCTAAATATGGCCGGAAGATCCACTTAATTAGTCCCATGAACACGGTGGTGTAATTCATCATGCCGAAAAGCATAACCAAGTACTCATAGTGACCGTAGTGGAATCTGAAAGCCATATTTGGTATATCTTCGTCCCGTACTTGTAACTGGTGGTAACCTGACCGCAGGTCAACCTTCGAGACTAGTGTTCCCCTCTCGGCTGATCAAAGATGTCATTGATCATCATTAGTGGATACTTTTTCTTCATCGTCACCTGTTTAAGGCACCGGTAATCCACACAAAATCTCAAACTCCATCCTTCCTTCATGGAAAACAAAACCGGGGTCGTCCATGGTGAAACACTCGGTCTCACGAAACACTTTCTCTGCAAATCCTCCAACTGCACCCATAGCTTGTGAATCTCAATAAGAGCCATCTGATATGCTACTAAGGAAATCGGTGCCATCACAGGGTTCAAGTTGATGTAAAAGTCTTCCTATTTACTTAGAGGTAGTCCCATAACATCATCAGGAATGACATCAACATATTTTACACCACTATAGGATATCTTGGAATCTCAACATCAACTACTCTAAGGGTAATTATTTCTAGTTGATGTGGGATCAGATGCACCCTCTTATTCCTGAGCCCATTCAGTGCTGCCTGGGTCTGATTTTCACTGATAAAGGAAAACCCCATCCCATCACAAAGGACACACAACACTCTTCACCAAAAGAAGTCAATCTAGTCATGGACCGAAGATAAAAAATCAATATCGATAATGATGTCATAAAGACTCGATGCTGCAACCAAGAGGTTCCAACTCAAACTCTCACCTCCAAGGGTGAGATCAAACTATCTGCAATGGTGCGTAATCCTCGAGTCTCCTCTCGTAGGTGTCTCCAAGTGTAAGGGTTGAGTCAACAACTCTACCAAAATCAATAAGTTTCACACAAGACATGTGGAGAGGAAGGAATGATTTTCAACTGTGTCAATAAGTATGACAAAAAAGGTAGAAAGGACATAGATCATACCTCGAATCATCCATGGAGTCCCTGGGTCGTATGTCTCGACCACATCCAGTTGTCCCCACCCCTGTTCTCTAGCCCCCTCGGCCTGGTGTGGACCTCTTGGGTGTGGTGGTGGAAGTAGATAGAAACGTCTACCACCCCCTCCAGCTCTCCATACTCCTCTGTCACGTCCTCCACCTATCGGGTCTGTTTGCTCCACTCTCTTCCTCTGACTCGGTTGTCCATTCACAGCTTCCCTATTAGTAGCTCGACGAGTCGGACAATCTCTAGCATGTTTTCCCCTACCGTCGCACAAGTAGAACCACCACTCCATAGGATGAATGAATCCAACCTGGGAGCCCTGGACTGCCGATCCCCTGTCCTGGGTCTTCTTATGACGTCTACCATGTCCAAATATTTGTGCCTGACGTCGGCTCCCTCCTGCCATGGTCTATCTCCAATCTGCCTGCTGCTAACTGCCGTAGGATGTCTCTTCTCCACCAAGAAGCTCACGATCACCATGGCTCTCTCGAGCACTCCATCATAAGACGTTATGCATAGAGGGATAACAGTAGATCGAATTTCCCATTGTAGACCTCTCTCGAAGGTCTGGGCTCTGAAGTACTGATCCCTGACCATATCCTTTGAGTACCTGGTGATGTTGGTAATCCTTGATGAATAGTCATCCACAATCAAACTTCCTTACTGGAGATGAAGAATATCCTAGATACGCACATCTCTCAGCGTAACTAGCGATAAATCCTACCTAAAGAGTCGCTCATACTGCATCCATGAAAGAGTCTCCTCATTGTGAGTCTGTGTGGTTAAACTCAACCATCACCCTATCAAACCCTAAAGAAGGCTTGCTCCTAGGATCACCATCTGGTCTGCCGGTTTTCTCATGAGATGGAAAACTCTGGTCACCGCCTCAAGCTAGTCCTCAGCCTCCTGAGGGTCGGTCATTCCTCGAACCTTAGGTGTATCTATCTCTGGAACTCATGGAGCGCGCTCAGCCTCTGCCCCTCATCGGTCTGTACGGAAGGTACAATGGGCTGCTCCACTGGTGGTGCTATAGAAGGTTCACCTCCTGGAGGTAATTCTTGGGATACTGGTCCCTATATCAAAGCCTCGTCACTAAGGGTGTCATCCTTGTGGTCACTCTGCTGAATCCTAGATGGTATGTATCACGAAGGCATCCTATAAGGAACATGATGTACCATTTTGAAAGAGTATATCTGGATAGCTGACACAAAGGGCATGGAAAACACAACCCATTCATATATGATTCATGTGCCAATCTCTTATTTCCCCCCAATTAGTGTTTTCAGGTACTGTTTCGGGAAGCACCTTATCAGAGTCCTGGTGTATGGATACTTCAACTACCCACACCAATAATGGAGTCTCTGTCCTGAAAGCCGATCTTGAAACACTTAACACTCTTTCCCCAAACCAATCTCACAAACTCTTGGTTCTATGGTAGATCTGACCACCTCTCATACCACTCTATCATGACCCCTCCTAGTGGGGCCCACATCGTGACTCCCGAAACCCACCTCCAATAGGCTAGGGGCTAGTGACTTGCACCAAGTTGGAATATTACTAATATAGGGGGCATTTCCTAAGTACCTGCACACACAAAACATCTCCAAGGCCAAAAATGTTGAAATAATTAAAACCAATAAGGAAAAAAATTCCTGCATACAACTAAACCCAACTAAACAGAGTACAATAGAAGGTAAAGTATTGAAAGTAAACTGGGCCAGAATACAAGCCCACATAAAACAATAGACTGCAAACTAAAAATTCCAACCTATAAGAAAAAATAGGTACTGGGACTACTGCTCATATCCATAAGAACACCTTGGCCTGTAGGGAACTCAGAAATCCCAGTCCTACCCTAGTCCACCTTGGGCTTTGTCAAAAGGCCGCTCATCTGTACACGACTTGACACGTGCAGGCAAAGACCGTGCAGGGGTGAGTATATCAATACTCAGTAGAGGACCGCGAAAACTACAAAGGAATACACAAATGAAAGGTACATTCAACTCTACATAGTATATATCTACTGAACATATAATAGGAGAACAAAATCTAGATATACTCAAAACCCAGTCCTGTAGTCTGGAGACAAGTAACACCACCACAAACTGCCATTCATAATTTTGTTTAAAGGTTCTACAAAGAACTCGTTAGGGAGAACTCACTCCACGTGTATGATGGCTCTGATTTCGTCTATCTGAGAAGTTCTGTTTTTTGGGAAAAGACATGAGAGATAGATACAATCATTCTAGGAGAACACACTCCAGAGTGGGGAAATATCATAATACACATATGAGGATCTCTTCCAGTGCCTTGTATGATACCATGACTCATCTGAATTCACCTGCTAGGTAGAGGATCGGCTCCCTGTGGAAATGGTCACATTGATACCTGACTCTTCCTAGGGTCAATAATGGATAGAGGATTTCGATTCAGGCCTCTCGGAGGGATACCTTAATCTATCATAGGAATTCCTACTGATGGGATCATACTCTTCTGAATGGAAACGATACCTGATATTCAGGGGAACGAGTAGAAGGGGTACTAAACCAAACAAAAAATGTCCATGATATGGTGGACAAGAATATAAATCCATTTACATAGAAGTAAATAGCGTGTAGAAGTGTCACATACCGTGTCTTCTGACCCCATGTACTATCCGTGTACAACGGCACGTGTTGTAAGGCTTGCGATGTAAAACAAAACTACACGATGTGTCGAAAAGATCACACGCTGGGTTAATGTATCTGAGTTCCAGTCCGTGTACGCAAGCTGTGTGCCTATACATGACCTCAACCCATGTGTGCCAACCAGTGTAATCGACACATTGGGTGACCCACACTACTGGCCTCGTATGGCGGTGTGGTGGGGTACAAGGTGTGTACTCCACCCCATGTTTGTGTGTCACCTAGGATAAACACTGAGTCCCGTGTAAGGACTCACATGCCATGTTCTTTAGATAAAATGGTGTTTCATCACTTCATGCACTAAGGAACCCTAACTTCCACTTAGTCATACCTACACATTGTGTTCTTCAGGATACACGTCGTGTGTTCTTGAAATTTCTAGAATCACGAACCTCTGCCATGGCACCTCGGGTGAAGCTCTGATCTTCAATCCGACCATCATTTTTCAACAAAACATGATGTTTAAGGTCTCTCTGACATCCATAATTTGTCTTCGTTGTTTTCAGGCCTCTTATTGGCCCCGAAAACACATATCAATACACCCGTGCAAATAATGCTCGAAGAATAGTCTCTCCCAATATGAGCTGATTCGTTATCCGCCATTATCACCGCACATCATCTAGGTCGTCATGACATCATATCTATAATTTCGGATCATCGCATTGTGAAATGGACAGGAAATGATTCATTGTTCGTTTCCCCACAAAGAAAATGAATAACCCGAAGAAAACTGGAAGGAAAATCCATCATACCAAATTAAGGAATGAACCTCCACCATCGTTCATCATGGCATCGATCTATTTCTGTTAATAGTTTTAACAAGCGAATCATGCAATAATCCCATAATTATCACAATCATATTCTTGAATCAAACCCCAAAGAAATGGAAAATAACACCCTCCCGCAAGAATGCACAATCCGCAAATGACCCTGTTTGTGGGTTGATCTGCGTTCGTTGTTTAATCCAATAACAAGGAAGAGAACAATTAAAATAACAACCCCTACCTTGGTCATCGATGAAGAGGGAGATCAGTCATCGGTCCATATTTGATATTTCTGTTCAACAACCCACAGATCATCATTTGTTTTCATCCATCAAAGTTCCTCCATGGTTGGATCCTCTCTAAAGCTCTAGATGATTCTGGGGAGTTCTCTAGGGCTGTGAGTCTAACCTTGGGCTCCTGATTATTTAAAGAAAATATGATTCATTGAATTATGGAAAAATTTAAAATAAAGTAAATATTTTTATTTTATTTTATTTAAATTAAAATGCCCAGAAAAATAACTCTTGCTGTTGACCAGCGCCGATCGATGTTATGCCCTACCTATGGAAAAGTCGCTGCACTGAATGCAACAGTACCCTCAGATTTCTCATCTGAAAACCCGTTTAAAAGTTATTTAATTTTTTCTTGAAAACCACTCATGCACACTATTTAATGATATATTATGTCAACCATTGATTCTGGGAACTCCAGGCCTCAAAATCGCATATCTTCGAAAGGTCTAGTCTCAAAATAATTATATATAATATTTAAAAATAATTCATGGAAAATCCCAGATATTAAAAAATCACCTTATCATAATTTCCTTCATAATAATTAAGTGTAGTAAATAAGAACATCTTCACAAAATTACATATTTCTAAGCAAACTTTTCCATTAAAATAATCAAATAATTATATTTTCCTGAAAGATGATTTAATGAACCCTATCATAGTAGTAACTGAAACAGAATAGAAAAACACTTTTGAAAATAATCACATCAAATTTATTTTAAACAATAAAACATATAATTTCCCATCATATATTTTGTTGTGGAGAAAATTTATGTTAACATATTAATTAATAGTCTAGAAAATATATTTCCAATAAAATCTATCAAAACATTAAGAAAATAAATCATCCAAATAACTCCTCAAAAATAACAATAAATTTTATCTAGTTATATCTCATCATATTTTGATGTTCTCAACTTTTCAAATGCTTCTATTTTATAAATAATATCTATGCATGTTGTTTTCCCCTATATCATCTTTTTTGAGTTACAAATAAAATCTAATCATGTTTTGTGCTCATGAATCACTATTTTCATAATAAAATTAAATATTCCATAAACATTCCACCACTGAGGAAACATGATATATGATACCAAAATGAAAGAGAACATAATGTTTATTTCTAATCATAAAGTTAACGTAAGATCATTTTTGCTTGAAAAATTAAATTTCATAAAAAAATGCTTTTCATCACACTTTAAGAGATTATTGGAAGATGAATTTCTTCCAATTATATAGATTTAATTTGGTAAAATGGATTCAATATTTTGTTGTAAAATAATTTATGTTATTTAATAATTCCATTTTATTTTTTATTCATTATGAATAGTAAAATAAATAAAAAATTCATCACCATGGTACAAGGGTAAATTGGTTTAACCTAGATGAAAATTAAGTGATGATGTCATCATTTTTCATATTAATTATTATTTTATATATTTATTTTTAAACTCACCACCTTAAAATTTATATTTAAATATTTATGGGACACTTGTACAAGAAAATTACCTATATAATAATTTAGGTAATGAAAAATACAAAAATGCCACTCTCTTTCCTTTAAATATATATTATATTTTCACACAGGGATAAAAATAATTAGTGAAATAATATTAATGGTTATTTTGATTATAATGTAATTATATTCATTAAGTTAATTTATTTTTAATTTTTAGTGATTATATAGTTACCTTAAACATTTATTCATCAGTGTCACAATGCTGATAAAAACAATATAAAACTAAAGGCAACTAATTTTAAAAACATTAAAAGCAATTTATTTGGGATTGTTTTTAGTAAAAAATAAATTTTAAGTTAATAATTATTTATTATTTATTATTAAATGGAAAATATTATAAATTCATTATTATCATCATTTCATTAAAGTCAAATAAATTTAATGGTGTCAAAAATGAAATAAATAATATTTCATGTTAAACAATATTTTATTAAATTATTTAAAAATAATAAAACATGGATGAGGAAAATTAGGATGATAAATGGGATAAAATTTCATACATTCTTAATTTATTATATATTTGTTATCATTTATGAAAAATTATTACACTTTCAGTTTGAAAATGTTTTTACCACGGTTATGGTCAAAATGGGTTTACTGGGGGTTAAACCAAGACACAAGGGTTTGTTTTGTAATTAAACTTGTTGAAATCCTATTTATATATTATCCCAAAATAAAATAAATGTAAAATTTTATGTATTTTAATTTTATATTATCTTATTATAATATAGTATTTTAAGACATTTCAAAAGTGCCCCTCCCATCACTTTTTAAATGGCGCTCCCTCTCCCCTCCTATCCATAATTAATGAACCATTTATTTAACCCAAAAACTACCCAAATAACTTACTAACTTAAATCAACACATACTATAGTATTTTTTATCATAATAAAATAAGGATTTAGGTTTTACCATAATTAGGTTGTTTGAAGAAGAATTTACTTCTAAAACGAGCACTTTTGTTTTATTTCTTCTTGGACCTCCTTCAAATCTTATTATAACATGATAATATAAAAACATAAGTATATTACATATAAATATATGTTATTATGTTAATTTAAAATCCTATATCCATCTAGTCTTCCATAAAATGGGAAATGAAACTCTTGTTTGTGTGTACGACAAACTACATGCTCACGAACCGATGCAATTCATTTTCGATCGCCACCTATTATGAATGGTTTTAATTATTGATTTAATATATATATATATATTTATATATATTATATTAATGAAATATTTATCATTCTTAACATATAATATATTAATCAATTTTTTACATTTCCATTCACTAAAAAATGAAAACGTCATTTCTGCGTACATGTGCATTACCTCATCCATGAAGAGATATGATTCATTTTTTATCACCACATAACAAGAATGAAATATGTATAAATATATTTAATTAAATAATATGGTATTTATTAATTTATTATAATTATTGAAATATAAAATAATACTTATCTTCTTTCTATAATGATCATTGAAAAATGGAAGCATTACTCACGCATATACACAACCTACAATCTCCATGATTGTAACATTGTTCAATATTCATAAAAATATTTCATGGATGATTTTAAAAGGATAATTGATGTATAAAAATTATAATAAATTATAAATTATTATTCTAGAGATTATTTAACAATGATATATTTTACCATATTCAACCTATCGATGTCATCAGGGACATACAAACTAAATATCATCAAAACATACAACATGAACTTAATGGATTATGTAATTAAATATAACATGGTATTAAATAAAATAAAATGAACAATTAATATCAAAAGTTTTATAATTTAAGTAAATAATTAACATAGGTTTACTATTCATTAATATAATAGAAATATGAGATGTGTGAGACCTCTGGTAAGGGATTTCGTCTCAATTTTCATTCACTGAGGCATATTTTATTATTATGCACCCAGTTTATTTTATAAGTTGTATATAATTCCATTTTACATGTTATATCATGAATAATTAATAATTAATGGTATTTTATGTTTTAATTATAATTATTTCTTCTATTTGTATTTGACTTGGAAGAAACAAAGTGGTAAGGGGTTACATAACACAATTTATTTTAATTATGTCCATTATCTTTGATAATATATGATTATTATTGTAATGAATTATGAATTTTCATATTATATATAAATGTTTTTTATGATGATTTACATTTTATACACATAATCATTTTATTTATTTATTATTACTTCATTGTTGTTATCTATAGAAGAGACATCGTCTCAATTTCCACTCTATTAATAAATATTTGGTACTATACCCTTATTTATTTTTTATAGTGTATCCACCACCCCCTTGATATTTTATATCATTAATATATTTAAATTAATGGTATTTAATGTTTCATTTTATGTTATTTCATTCATTATGGTTATGATACAAAAATTACCAAAGTGATTAGGGTTTATACTTCAGTCTCTTTTTAATTACGATTATTTATTCTCCAATTTCCACTAAAGGAAATTATTTGATCATTGTATAATAAAAAAATTTAATTTTAATATCATCTGGTTATTTGTGAAGTTTTCAAGTAATGGTACTATTTTTGTAACTTTGATACTTAAAATTATTGATAATGTTTTAAGGAAATAAAACAGTATTTCTATTTTTTGTAAGAAATGTTTTTTCTTATATATCCATGTTTTCAAAATAATGTGTTGAATTTTTTTAATCATTTCCAATAATTTTTTAAATTCATATTTACCCTTTTAAAATTTTTTTAAAAATGGTTTAAAATAAATTTTCTTGTAATTTTGAAAACTAGGTACTTTTTTACATTTCATGAAAATGTGATTGGTATCTTTGTTTTTACAAATTTGGAATGAATGGAATTTTTCCACCATAATTAAAAATCACTAAATTGAAATTGAGAATAAGTGGAATCCTAGGATACTAGGTGCATATAATAGGACTAGTATTTTAGAGGAGTTAGAAGTGGGTTATCCTAGATTCATCTAGTAGGATTGAAGACTACAACACTAACTAAAAATTGATATAACAGGAAACCATTAGACATTGGGATTCATTCCCCTCCAATGGATTGTTCGTGAGAAAACTGGTTTTTGGGGTTTCTATACCACATTCCACCAAGATATGAAATACATAGGCTCTCACTAGAGATAATTCCTATAGGGATATCCTAAGAATTAGTAGTCATTTGTGACAATGTAGTTACCATCAGTATACAACACACATGGTTGATTTTTTTAGAAGAAAATCATGTTTTTAATTTGAAATTATTTCTATAAAAATATTTATATTATTATTTATATTAAAATTTAATATATATTTTTCTTATAATGTTTTATAAGGGAATCTAATTTTTGGGTGGAATCCTACTGAGCTTTATCCCACACCCTACAAACACTATTAGGTGTATGTAAACTTTGTTATACTTGATAAAGGTAATGGGAAGTTGAATCATGATGGTGGTTTTGGTTTTTAGAAGTCTCCCTTTACAGTGTCGGTGGTGGTGGATAGGGGGAGGTGACCCTCATGTCACATGGAGGTCTTGGTTCATGTTTGTTTGTGTCCCTCTCCTTTTTGGTTATTTTGGTTTTTATTATAGATGTAAATGTTGAATCAGAAATTTTTTAGCCTCTTTTGATTGTATATTCAGATTGTGATGTTTACTTTGGTTATTATTATTATTATCCAACTGGGTGAAATCATTAACAAGGAAGTTTTATTATATCCATTCACTTTTTGTCAGCCCATGGGGATCGGGAACGCTCTTCGATCCTTGTCATGGGTTGTGTCCGGTGTCTGGTTGGATGAAAATCTATCTTGGTTTGTGACAAGAAATCACCCAGGCAATGAAATATAAGTTAGATTCCTTTATTGTAGAATGAATGTTTAGTAAATGAAATATAGACTATTATTCTTATCATAAGGTCTTCAATGATGATTGTTTTACAATACTTCTCTTGTACAGATTCTATCTTTCTAGAAAATTCAATAAAGGAGTACTAGAAAACTATGATGTGGATATTATAATATTCTCAATTATTTGAATGAAATTTCTATATGTTTTAGTATATATTATCCATTATGGGGTTACATTTATGTGGTATTTATAGGATCTAAAGACACAGGGAAGATTACTACTTCTTTTTTAACTATAGAGTAATTATTATGAGATAGATATATTAACATAAACCAGTAGTTACAATATTAACCTGCAAAGGATATTATTTAACATAAACGCAATATAGAAAGGATTTGATCTATTTGAGTGGTTTAATAGTGGAATTACAAATAATCCAAATGAATAAAACATTATTATGTGATAGTCAATGTGTGATCCAGCATGTTCAAAACATAGTGTTTCACTCATGAAAAATAATTCATCTTAAGTATCACTTCATTTAGATGAATAAATAATATGAAGTAATAGATCTATGGAATGTTAGTGGGATTAATAACCTGGCAACACATGGACAAATTTACTTAGTTTGGGAAAGTATTGAGTGATTTTTTACCATAGTTGGACATGGGTGATGGAAGGAAGCATTGGAGGATCCTTGTACATATGGGAATAATTTTAAAACATGAATATGGTTTCAGGGTATGAATTTACCTTATAGACAAGAGTCAAATGAAATATTTGAGAGTAGTATTCAAGTGGGATACTATTCAGGATGTTTAAATCCATATTTTTGGTTTCTGTAACTCTAAATTTTAAAAGAATAAGTCATTTAATCCATTATGGAACTAGTTTAATATATAAGAAGTAAAATCTAGTTGAAGCATATGTTTTAGATCATTTTTATAAAAAAATAAATTTCCAAATCAAGACTATTATTTTTATCATTTATCTAAGATATATAATTATTATGATATAATATTATAATATTATAATATTTTAATGTGAGCAAATTACGTATATGAATTAAAATATAACTGATATTCTTTACAATTTTGTTTCCATGTACTTTTCAATTATTGAATGTGATCAATATTTAAATGTTGAGAGTGTTCTACCTTCTAGGTTGAGTATAATTTGTTCCACAATTATATAATCTATATTGGTCGAGGATCTTAAAATGAATAATCATATTTTATCTTTTGTGTTGTATGAATTTGGAATTTATAATAATCTTAATGATATATAATTACTTAAGTGAGTACCTTTCTAAAAGAAAAATATTATAAAGATAAAAAAATAATAAAGAAAAGAAAAAAATTTCTAATTATTTTAATGATTTAATTACTAATTATAGAGATAAATTATCATAGTGAAGGAACTTTAAATGAAGTGAAACCAAGAAGGAAGTAATGTTTTGAATTTTTATACACTAAATATTTCATAATATAATTGAATCGTTATAGTGATACCTAATTAATTCCAAGTATCTCATGATAATTGAATTAAGTAATAAAACAAAATCAAAATGGTTCCATTGTGAAATATCATGATCCTGGAGATATACACACTTATTTGGGTTATAGTATCTTAAAGATATCAAAATTTATTCCCTATAAATTTTCCTTACATGAAATATAGATCTAAAAATGTCATTTTTTGATATCCAAGTCCTATAGTGGAATATCTAAGGGCATACAACACTTGTACGATCACTAGAAGATCAAGTGATTGATCCCAAACATGGGTTGATCCATGATTGATATTTATCCCTATAATATATAAATATAAGAGATAATAAGAGATAAAAATTTATAAATCAGTTAAAATTGAAAACATTAATATTCATGGAAATATGAGATTAAATATTAATGGTTAACATTCTAAAAAATCCCATTAGGATCTTGGAAAAGTTAAATCCCTTAAACGATCCCAAAATGACATGAATAACTAAGTATACATGTCCTGACTATCTTGAAAATTTTCTTCTATCAATGGGAATATTAATTAATGTCGCATGATGAGAAATGATGATTTCAATAAAATAATTCCTCTTTTAATTATTTAATGAACCTCAAATGGTACGATGTTCACCTAAAAATAATAATTTCTCATATTCCACTTTATAATTTAAGAAACATGTGAATAAAGGGATAAAAATAAAATTATTACTATTATAAACTAAAATAATATAATTTAATTAATATACCTATGATTTTTAACTTGGACACTCACTGGTCCCCATATAAGGGGGCCACTTTATCTTGAACTCCAATTCATCTAAATTTTGTGGAACTAATGGATAAAAGTTATCTGTGAACCTCAATGTCCTTATCTATATAGTAGCGAGTCCAAATCAGAGGCTATGAGAGATATCTAGTAACACATCTTTTCCCCTAAGGATACAAGGATAAGTCATAGATATTACTAACTTATATTAATGTTTACCATGTAATATAATCCCTTTTCCTTGATATCTCATTCCATCATGTAGCATCACTTTTTCTATCAACCTATATACTCAAAATCTATTTATTTGACTTTATAGAAATGAATTTTTTGATATAAAATCCATTGATATAAACTTATCAAACAGTTTTATTTCTATAAATGTGCTATAAATTTCATCCTACGTTAAATAACGTAGGAGGAAATACTTTAATGACATATTAATTAATTTCACATAATTCATGAAACACCCAATATCTCCAACTTCACGATGAATATATAACATCTTGGATTATAAAATACATAAAAGTATTTAATTAATTATATTAATTAATAATAATAATAAATGTTAAGGATAATTAAATTTCCATATATAGGAACATCACATGACACATAGAACATGTGGATTTCCTACAGGAAATCAAGTTCTCAAAACCTTCAGTCTTGGAATTACTAAGGGTGAACATCATGAAAAGAAGTTTCAATGCCTTATAAGACCCTTACCCTTGATATCATGTATCATTTGTGATAAATCATATGATGTGACCCAATAATAGAATATATATTTAAGAATGTCATGAAAACACCCCATGTTTTTCATCATAGCATGAAACTACGATAATTTTTCAATGAAACAAATACTTGTTGGATCTCATGAATGGTTATGGACATTGAGAGAGGTTAGGGTGAATCTATGTGTATAGATATTTAAAAAACTTTCAAATATCATTCTTATTCAAATAATATTTCAAGATACTAATTTATTAAAAAATTAATATTCACAAAACACATTTATTAATGTGGTTCTCCTCCTTTATGGATAACTAAATCTCTGATGCTCCATAGTTATTATCCCTCCCATATAGATCCTATCTTATTATAAAAAGGAAATATATAAAGGTTATAAACTAGAAACAATAAAACTAATAGATTGAAAGATTTATAATATTTCAATAAAATAATGATTGTCCCTGATAAATGATTTCCAATAAAGCTTTGATCCTCCACACAAACTCCACATATAATGATACTCTTCTTCTTATTCATAGATAAATCTTATGCATATGTTCTTAGTTGAACTTCTTCGATTCAATATTATATAAGTTGTTCTATCCCAAAATTCTCAAACCATTATCACATATTTCATTTAATCATTTTATTCATCAAACATTATGTGAATAATATTTCCATAATAGTTATGGAAACTGTCCATGAATTAAAATACGTTTAAATTCATTCATAAAATAATTACATTTATATTCCTGAATGATCAAGATCATTTCTTTCCTCATGTGAAATTTAAATACTTATTCTTTATTTTTTTTTGAAAAATCCATAACTTTGTAACTTATTTGAATATGAAAATAATAATGGTGGTTCACAAGCATCCTATTTGAAGTCAAATATTTCATTGAATCATGATTTTCCTCAAACTCCAGTGTCTCCCTTAGCTGGATATTTGGGTCTGAAAATGAATCATGATCATTTTTAATGATCATAGTTATTAATCCATTATGATAATATTAATAAAATAATTTAATTTATTTCTTCTTTTAAATTATAAATCCTAAAAATTTAATTTCTCTACTTTAATATTTTAAACATTTTCATAAAGTGTGTAACAACTCTACCTAGGCACCATAAAATCTATATTGATCTATGAAACTCTAAATTTAAATAAATTTATCAATTTCCTATATGTATGAAATCTTATAGGGTCAAAATAAACTCTATATTCATCCCTTTTCTTGTTTTTATCATTTCTCAACTCTATATAGAGTACAACATAATATATGTTTGTATGGAAAACTCTACATTGACACAGAATTAACTCTAAATTCATTAACATTAACAACATTCATCTATTCACAAATCTACCTAGATAAAAAATAAACATCATGGTAATGCCTTTGGTAAAATTATCCACTATCCGAAGGAACTCTACACATATTTAATCTACGCTCAGGCCTATTACAAATTTCTACATCTACCAACTCTACATTCAAAGAGAACCATATGTATTTGAAATATAAAATTATGTCTCTTTTAAATTTATTCATCTACGAGAGTTGAACTATATGTTCACTTAGGAATCTATTCATGTCACATAGAGATGTACATTATAGAATGTTACCATTTTATTAATCTATTATCCCTATTACACTTCTAGCCTTCTTATGTTTTAATGATCAAAAAACAATCAAGGATATATTGATTTTAGTTGAGTTGTTGGAAAATAAAGGTATCTTGGTTATTGTAGGATTATCATGACATTTTTTTGAATATTTAAATAAAATTATTGAATAATAAAATCACATGCATCGAAGGGTGCTTGAGGGCCTTGGAAAAATTTTAAGTGCATATGGAGGAATGGTCAACCTTTTTTAGAGACACCAACTAGCCGATGGTGTGTAATGTGGCTTCTAAAACTCATGTAGTCTAGATAAGAGCTACTAGAGGAGAACCAACTAGCTGGTGGAAGTTGTAAAAGTTAGTTAATCCCCAGATGTCTCACTGGTATTAAGAATCATTCATTTTCAAAATGGATTTTCACACCCATGGTGCTCCCAAAGGACACATTATGGGTCATGATCCTTTTATTGATGGTATAAATTATTGTTATTGGAGAAAACATATTTAAAACATTTTTATATTAATTGGTTAAATTTTATATAATATAGTAATTAATGGTTATATGTATGTATTAAAAAAACAAAAATTGACACCTCATGATATTTCTGTATTTTAATTAAATAGTAAACATTGATTTTATAGCATTGTGATTTATACCAAAATGAATCTAATTCAATTTCTACATGAAAAATATCTCATTGAGTCCAAAAAATATAAAATTAACTCATAAAGGAATGAGAAAAGTTATATATACTAGAATATATATTTTTTCATAAGACATTGAGTGTTTTTCTCTACATCTAAATGAATAAATTAAGGAAATATTTAATTAATTGAATGATATTTGTAATAGTAAAATGGATCTTGGTGATACTATTTATGTAAATATTTTATTCAAGAAAATATTGTGGGTTCAACCACGAAATTGGGTACCCAAAGTTACCATGATTCAAGAAGATAAGTACTTATAGATTTTGGAGGTATAGTATATAATCATATCACTCAGAAAATATGATATAAATATTAAAATATAAATAAAAAATGATCTGAAAGAGGTTAATAAAAATAAAAATTAAATTAATTTCATGGAAATCAATGATGACTCGTCCAAATGTGAGATGTTGATTTATCATATTTCTAAAAATATGAACAAGTAAACACAAAGGAAAATATCCTCTTGATGCATAAAAAATGCAAACCAAGAAATGTATGTTAATTGATTTAGTTTTAAATGATGAGACACCTAAAGATAAATTGTTCCTTGAATAAAAATAAGTTTAAAGACAACATGAAAATTAAAAAATATTTAAATATTTAAACTTGTAGTTTCAAAAAGGATTCATTTTAATCATCTAAATTAAGAAATTAAAATTCTTATTTCATTATGTATGATATCTAGGTATATAAGAAATTAAATTGGACATTTTCTATTTCTTTCAATTTTACTTTTTTAACCTATTTTTTATCTTATTAAGATAGTATTTATGTTATCGATAAAAATAAAAATTATTTATTTGAACTTGCTTAAAAATTTAAAGATATTGAAAACAAATATAAGATTTTTGTTTTTGAAAAAGACTATAGTTTGAAAGAATATATGATTTTTTTTAAAACTAAAAGAGAAACCAAATGTTAGGAATTTGGAATCTAAAATTAAAGACCTTAAAAATAATTTTTCTCAATTCACACATGGATATAAATGTCTACATATGATTTTGGGAACTCATCATATTTTTAAAATTGATTCTATAATTGGTTTTTTCAGAAAATATAGTTTTCCCAAGAAAATTAAAAAGATACATTTTTTTGGAATTTCCCAAAAAAAAATTTATAATTATTGTATGAAATTCGGGAATTTTATCTATGAATAAAATTGAAAAAATGGTTGATATGTTAGTCCAAAAAGAATTCATCTCACATATTAGATTTTTAAGAGAAAAACTTTTCCTAAATAGGTTTGGATACAAAAATATTTATTGGATAACTTTATTAGAACATAGATATGTGCACCATAAGAATTGGTATCTTAATATTTTATTAGAAAATGATCTCAAGGGAAAACCCAAAATTATACTTGGTATATGGAAAATGGTTGATCAAGGAACATGTGTGGTGATTCTTTTAAAATAAATCTTCTCTAAGACTTCTGTAGACGAAATTTCATGTTTAGAGATGATCAAAAAGTAAAATTACTAGTCTTGTTAATATATTGAAGTATAATTTACTACGTATCAGTCAATTATGTGGAAGTTTTTTTAGAGTTAATTTTGAAAATGTTTTTTAATGTTTTTAACTCTAAAGTAAATTTTTTTACTTAATTAATATTATTTTAATTTTTTTTACCATATATCAAAATTATCTTACAACTGAAAATATTATTTATCTAAGTGTACCTGGTAATGAGTGTTGTCTTTGGAATTAGAACCTAGGATATTGTAACATTAACTCTCTTATTAATCTCAACTATAACCAACTAGTGAGAGATTTAAAAATTATATTTTTCCAATATAACATAGTTTGTAAACATATCTTACTTGGAATGAAACAAAAATATTCCTTCACATATAAAAAATATGTTTTCTCTTCTAAATCGTTATAACCAGTCCACCATTGACCTTTTGGGACCAACTCACAGTGATAGTATTGGAGGTAAATCTTACACCTATGTAATTAAAAATTATTATAATAGATACTCACTCATCGTCTTCTAAGATCATAAAAAATAAGGATTTTAATATATTTATCCATTTTTTTCATGAATTTGGAAAATGAAAAGTCTACAAACACTTTTCTTTTTAAAAGTGTACACAGTAGAGAATTTAATAACAACGACTTCGAATAACCTTTTGTTTCTAAATATTATCATCATAAATTATATAATACTAGTACACCTTAACAACATCTGTTTATCAAAAGAAAAAACATAACCCTCTAAAAATGTCAGTAACTATATTTATTGAGTTTAATATACCTCAATACTATTGCGATGAGGTGGACAATACTACTTGTTACAACCATAACCGTGTTCACATAAAACAAATCTTTTGAAAAAACCCTTAAAAACATTGGAATGGAAAAATTCCTAACATTGGATTCTTTTTAGTTTTTAGTTTTTAATGATTTATCCTTAACACCAGGGATATTGTAAGAAATTTTAACCCCAAATATGATGAATTTTTATTTCTTGGTTAATCAAAATAATGTATATCCTATCAAAAAACAATTTGGATTCTTTCTTGGGAAATATGAACTATATGTGTGTAAGTCAAAGAATGTTTTTATTGGTTGAAAGAAGATCTAAGAGCTTGGTATACCAAATTGGATACTTTATTGAGAAAAAAAAAATTCAATAAAATAAGGATTGATAGAAATCTATATATAAAATAAGAACAATATATTTCTCTTAATTTTATTTTTTATGTTGATGGAATCATATTCAAAAAAATAATAAAGAAAATTTTTAGAAAATTTAGGAGTAGATGAATAATATTTTTGAATTTTTTAGAATGGGATATTTTAAATACATTCTCGGATTAAAAATATCACAAAAGAAGAAATATATTTTCCTATCTCAGGATAAGTATTCTACGGAGGATTAAAATCCATTTTCCACACCAATTTTAGTTGATATTTTTTTAAAGTATGATGAATGAAAGGAGGTTGATCCTAATGATTTCAAAAATTTCATTGGAATTTTATTATATCTAAAAACATTAAGGACATATATAGTGTATATTGTAACACTTTTTCCAATCATAAATGTAAAGAAAAGTAATCTTATCTAATTATAGGAAATATATTCTTATATATTTTAAGGGAACAAATAATTTTGGATTGAAATGTGATAGCACATGAGTGATTAAACTTTTTAGTTATATAGATATAGATTTGGTAGGAGGTTGTGAGGATAGAAAACCCATATCTGGTGGGGTTTTATTTGTGGGAGAACATTGTGTATTTTTTATAAAAATGATAAAATATTTATAACTCTTAGTATTATTGAAGATGGGTATGTAGGTGGATGTAGACATAGTTGTAATACTGCTTTTTTTTATGTGATGTTACCCATTCTATAAGGTGTGATTATCAAAGTGCTAAAAATCTCACTGATAATCAGATGCAGCATTCTCATTCCAATTACATTGACATCCATGATAAATTCATTAAAGATCATATAGAACTAAATGAACTATTCCTGTATTTTATTCCTAAAATAGAGCAATATGTTGATATTCTCACAAAACCTTCATCAAAGGAAACATTTTATAAGAAGTGTTTTATAATGGGTGTTAATCTTCTCTCTCTTAAAGGATAAGGTATGTAATTATTTACCGTCCCATATTTTAATTGGGTATTGTTTTCAAGTGACAGAATAATTTAATATCATAAAACTATCCATTTTTATGTGTTTTAACTTTCAAGGTAAATAAGCTATTTAGAGGGAGTTTTTAAAACAGTTGATTTTTGATTTCATCATGTGAACATGGTGAAAGCTATTTTAATAGTTTATTGATGTTGATATAGAAATTTTATTGTTTAGTAAGAAGTTGAGTTAAAGTAAAAGGTTCATTAAGAAGATGAAATAGTTTTTTAAATCACTACTTATTGATATTATGATATTGTTGCCCAATGATTATTGTTTCTGACAACAATTTCTCTCACATATTATTTTAATTTCAAGATAAATAATACATTGACTGGTTTATAATGTTCTAGTTATTTATGTTCCTTATTTGAAGAAAAAACCAAAGTGGGAGACTTTTGGAATCAAAATTATTGACTATTATTGTTGAATGAAATGTTTATTTAGGTGTTTAATTTTGTTGACAACGGTTTAATTAAAATTTAGAATTTAAAAAATCACATAACTAATTTTTAGGATTGTTAAACTGGTCATAAGTTCAGAAGACATGTGTTGATTATGTTGAGGATGAATCATTTTCTACAACAATGAATAAGTTCATGGAAATGTTGATTTTCAGGAGGATAATGCGATGAATAAGCCCATATATTATAATTATTAATGGATGAGGAGGTTTTTAATGTTTCCATAAAGATAATGAGGCTATTGATTTTAATATTTAAGATCATCCTTACAAAGAAATATGCCTACCATTTGCTAGCCAAATGGAGACTACCTGAACCACACATGTGAGACCCCTGGGCCAACCATGTGGGAAGCAGTCAAAATGGCTAGATGACCATGATAGTAGAAGGAAGTGGGAGTATATACCACAAATAGAGTATACAAGTGGGTATTCATAGTGTGCAGAGAGGAGTCTGGGTGGAATGAAAAATGTGATTTATGTACCGTATATATCATGGGTCTAGTGTGTCAGAGTGCCAACACCAATGTCATGTATCAAAGTGGTAGTGGTAAGGGATCATTTATTAAGAGTTTAAAAATAGATAATTAGTCCAATATGGGTTCTAGTTTGTGGGTTACTATTACCATGTTAAATAAACATATAGACATAACATGGTCTGTCAGATGAAACTAATATGGGTCATTCAATCTCATATATCATTCATATTTAAAACAAACCTATTATTTTCTACCTCTATCCATGTTGAAAGTTCTAGTTTTCCAAGCGTTTCATTTTTAATTTCTCTATTAAAAAATTTATGATCAAATAAATGATAACATGGGATGAAAATGATAAGGACACAAATACAAAATCTTTTTATTGTGAGATAGTTATTATTTGTACAAATAGAGCTTCAACCAAGATGAAACAACATGTTACAATGGAAATATATATGGGTTCTTAATCTTAAATGATTATAAGGTATTTTAGGTGATTATTTTCTAATGAATGTGAGATACTCACCATGAAAGAAGATATCCTCATAAAATAATAAATAGAGTCATGATTTGTAGTGTAAATATGAGATTACCAAAACCATCGGTAATATTGTTATTAGACTTGACATGTCATTTTTTTCAAAGTCTCAAAATATATTAAAAATATGATGAATAAGTTATTTAAAGGAAATGGTGCATATCTATAACTACAAAATTCTAGTGTCTGGGAATTGTATCAAGTCTTCTATGAATATCTCTTTTTTTCTCAAAGACAAAAAATCATCACAAATTTTTGTTTCATGAGGATGATTTTCAATGATCCTCATAATCCATGAAGAAGAATATCTATGGGAATTAAACTTATGTTTCAAACATGAATTTTTACATAAAGAACTGTTAATGTGAAGTCCTTCATATTTGTGTGATCCACTTACATGGATGTGAAATTCCTTACATTAATTTTGTTACTATTTAGTGTCTCTTAAACCTTACCAATATATACATACATTTTCAAAAATAAGAATTGAGAAGTTGTAGTATATTGTAAAAAAAATTCATTCAATGTTTAATGTAGGGATATAACAAGATATATTTTCATAAAGAAGAGTGAAAAAGTGGAAAATATAGTGTGCAGGCGTATATGAATATATGAATGAATTGAGAAAACCTAAAATAGAATATGAAAAAAAAATTAAAAAATAGCCACAAATATATTTGTGCTGGTGTTTTTAAATACATCCACTTGAAGAAATTTCATGAATGTTGTAACAAAATAAAGTGAAAGGAAGAAAATTAATTTCTAAATCACAAGTGTGAAGAAATTAAAAGAAACACAATAATGGAATATTGAATCATGTTGGTTAAGGTTTCATATGGCTGTTATGAAAACCTTGTCACGTCATATTTATATGTGTGGAAAGAATATACACTGGTGTATGATAATAGTGAAATAAAAGCAAATGGGTTTTCTCTACATGATATAATCACATTTAAAAGATTATTTTATAGTGGTTTTGTTGCATCAGTTTATTTACAAGACAAGATAACAACTATCTAATCTTATTGAGTATTTATCCTTTTAAATAACTATGTTACTAGGGTTGTTATTGTGTTATTATCTTTATAGAAAATCATATCTATTTAATTAGAGGTGAAGTTTATTTCACAGAGAAGAAAATATAAAAATATATGATAAATAATTCACCCCTCCCCCTTTTAGCAACCACATAGACCCAAATTGGTCCTTTCATGTGTGGGTTAAAAATCATACAACCAAATTGTTCAAAAATGTTCTGAGTTATTTTTTTATATTTAATTATCTTGTTATTGTAGGTTTAGTTTTAAATATAACATAGAAATAACACTTCATTATTAATTATACTAATTGAATCACCATAATTTAGTTCATAATATTGTATAGTTCCAATATTTTTATTTTTTATATATGTTATTATTCTCTCTATAAAAATCGGTGGAAGGAAAGAAAATAATTTATCTTCGTAGAATGATTGGATGCAGTACACCATTTACATAACCTCTAAAATCAATTTACTGGTATACCATATAAAATCATGAAATTTTAAATAATTTAGATTTTATAAAAGTTTCGATGTTTTTTATTTTAATTTTGATGTATTCTCTTTTTTTTCTATAACCAAAGGATAATTTTTATATGTAATTATTTGTAATAATTTATTATATGGATATTGTAAGAGTTAAATAATTTTACCACCATACTTTTATTTTCTAGGTAAATCTAGTAGTAAATACTTAGGAAATAGAATGGTGAAATCATTTTTTATACAATTTTATAGGAGTTGTTTATCAATGAAATTTATCAGAGCATATTAAAATTTTGGTATTTTTTATTCTATCAATATTTCATTGACATATAGTGCAATCTTGTAATAATTCTTATTAAAAATCAATTTTTTATTATCTTTATAGATCATAGTAGGAAAGACTTAGATAATATAGTTTTTATATTTTTCATGTTTCCCCTAATAATCCCTTGAATGTCCATTTCTAGTTTAGTAGGTAAGGTATTCTAAAACTATTTCTATATATTTTGATGTAGCATGAATTTTTTAAAAAGTGTATATTGTTTTTTTTTCATATGATGAGTTTAGGAACTAATTTTTATTCTTCTATTAGTTTTTGGGTATATAGAACCCAAGAAGACACGACCTCAGGACAATCCAGTTTTTATTTTTTAAATTTAATAAACACATAATATAATTCATGATAATTTGAGTAGATTATCATATGGTTTTATAATTTTTTTTTCATTATTTACTAATGAGAATTTATTCTTTTTTAATAAAAATTTCATTCCACTTATGTTATTCATTAATTATTACAATGAACTAATTTATATAATTATATTATTTCATCACCTTTTTTATATCCTATTTATGTCTTGATTAGTACTTTTAATTTTTAATTGTAAATATATTACTTGTTAATATAAAATATTTAATCTACTTTGTGCTAGGGGTGGGTGATTTCATTTGATAGATTTTTTTTAGGACCCGTGTTCTCCAGAACTGTCCATACATATTTATATTTTATAGGGTGTAGTGATTTGTAAATTTTTCATAATAAAAAATATTTTATGGAATCTAATGTCTGTAATTTTTTTTCGTTTTGAAATACTATTGTCATAGTTTTATATAACCTATTGAAAAATAATTTTCCATCTTGATATTTTTTACTATCATGAAAATTATGTCTTAGTAATTCCATGTGTAATATAAGTTCACATTAGAAAATATTTATTTTTGGATAAAATTGTGACATATTAAGAGATATTATAGTGTTAATTCTTTCACTACTATGAAATTAATGAGGAATAAGAAGTTTTATGTGGCAATAAAGTCATTATTTCAATAGGCAGAAAAAGACATCAATCTTTGCGATTCTATTTCAACATTCCCATCGGTATGTTGCACCAAATATTTAATATATTTATTATCAATAGAAAATGTTTTTAATGTGACCAAAATTTCATGAAGTATGTTATATAAAATTATTATATTTAGTAGTTTTATGAGTTAAAGTATTAAATTCCAAAACATTTTATTCAAATAATATAGTTTTCTAAATCTGAAAAATATTAAATAGATATATTGATATGTGATTTTTTTAATATGAACCTTTTAATATTTTTGAAAACAATGTTTATGGAAATTAATTTTTTATACCAGCCATAATTTTTTCATTTTATGTCAAGGGTCAATGATTTATATAATTTTAGGTATTCTATTCTAACATATTAGTAAGGACAAAAATTGATGTGAATGAAAGCATTACACAGAATTGGTTCTATCATACTATAAATGTACCCATTATACTTCTTTTTTAAAACAATATATTAAATTAAAAAAATACATAAAATTCACTCCCCATATATGTATACGACATATTCGAATTTCAACTAATCCAATTTTTATGTAACAATATTTTTTATGTTTTTTGGCCTAAATATCTTATTAATAAATATATTATTCTTTGGATTTTATATTTTGAATGTCTTGTTTGATAATTTTCATGTTATTGTTTTGTAGAAATATATAATTTCCTCTGGATTGAGTATAAATTTATCTTTTATTATTTATGCATGTTCCAATATTTTATGTTTTGATATATTTTCTAAATTGAAATTTCTTAAAAATTTGTATCCATACCCAACCAATATGAAACTTCATAAAAGGATGTTGCTGGTTTGATGATCTATAATCAATATTTCTCCCTCTCATCAGGTTATAAAAGAATCTTGACACCACCTATGATTAAATTAAAATATTTATGAATCAAAAAGAAAAAATATAGAAACTGAAGAAAAAATTAATCAAATAGAAAAACTATAATCAAACCTTATTAAAAAATAAACTATATACACTCCTAATGTGAAATACCATAAGGGTACGATCATAGTTATTAATAAATAAAAAGTTTTTTTGTATAAGTGGAGTGTATAGTAGAATTCTAAGCTTGAAGAGATAAGGGAGTGAAATATTTCATAACATAAAACATTATTTGAAAATAGTATTGAAATATATTTAAATGAAAACATATAATATAATTAGTGTAGTGAGACTTTAATCGACACCCATTATATAATTGGTGGGATAAGATCATGGTCAAAAACCATAGTACAATAACTAATTGAGATGATGGATAAATAATATGGAATAATACATAGATAATTGATGGGAATAGGGGAATCATATTAGAGAGGTTTGGAGATATTGTTAAATAAATAAATATTGTGATCATATTTAATCCATCCCTAATAGTGTGTCTTGATACCTATTTTATATCCATCAGATACTCTTCTACCATAAGTTAATTTATTACTATACTTTGAATTATCTCTATGGATCCAGTTGGTAGCATTGTATTCCTTCCATAGTTGATTGGTATCTTCTTTTATAGAAGGATTTTTTCTTTTGTATGTTTTTTCCTATATTATATTGAGGTGACATCAACATTGGTTGCATTATATTATTAGGAGTCATGTGAACCATGTTCTCACATATTATTTTTAATAATTTTCTAATATGGATGTTCCCACTATAAATCTAGATGATATATCATCTCATTCTTCAATATCTTTGAGTATTGATAAACTCTTGATGATTTTATAATTTAACTACTTCTATGGTGTTTCTTTATATAATATGGAAAGGATATTTTATATACTCTATATCTCGGACGATAATGGAGATTATATTTAGAGCGATTTTGGTGATATTTTAGGAATTTTTAAGATATATCAGATATTTTACCAGAAAAAGATTTAAAATAACCCACAAAAGTGGTAATAAATTTTTGTTTAAAAAAATTACAATTTTCATCCTTTTGAAGTGTTAAAATAATAAAAATTATGAAATTATTAGACGACCATAGTATATCAGAGTAAAAACAATATAAACACAAGATAATTAAAACCACAAGTATTTTATAAATTAATGATAAAAGAAATAATGAATTAGAAATTTAAATATTATAATTTTTAAATAATTTTGATAAAAGAATTAGGACATCAAAAATAGAACATAATACAGATTACTAGTTAATAACCTAGACACCCCTAAATTTATTTTATAATTTTTTGTACCTAAAGTGTATTGGAGATCATAAATATGATTCATGTCATCCTCAACATTATATTCTCAAATTTTCAACCTTCAAATCCCTAGGAATACCTTGATCTGATACTATAAGAAGGTGTTAGTATCATAACCCTATATACTCTATCTTCTATACCTAGAATACTCTGACCAAACTCATCAATATTATATCACTTCAACAAATTAAAATCTAAGATCTTTCTTCCCCACAAAATACATTGACATGATGGTTAGTATTTAAATGATTACAATAGGAAGAACTATGAGCTTTTTTAATAAAAACTCACAACATTAATCTATTAGATAAATATTATAAAACAAATACAATATGAAGAACTCAAGAACAACACGACATTATAGTCTTTAAATTACTATAATATTTTTAAATATCTTCATATATACTCTTCTATTATATAATGTGATTTTTAATTTATAGAGATACTCAAAAGGTCATATTTTGTGATCTTTAGGATTAGTTATAAAACATGAGTATAAAATTCATCCTCAACCAATAAACGTGGAGTCTCTCTCTGTATAATGATGGAGTAAATTGGAACTAGTAAAGTAACCATACATTTGGTATAAAAAATAAAACTCGATCTTCATGATTAAAAAATTTCCATGAATCCTTGAATCAATTATATTTCCATTGGAAAATATTATTATATTACCATTTGATAGTATTAATTTCTATTAAAAAAATTAAAACAAAAAATACACAAGGTAAATTAAATTATCAATGATTTCCATTGTGATTAAAAATAGGTAATGTAAATATTTCACATAATAAGCTCACCCTTTCTAAAAATAACAAACACGAATAAAAATGGAGAAAACTAAATTTAAAAAAAATACTCTATATGAATTCCACATGTTATAGTCAAATTAAAAATCCAAATTAATTTTTTCAATGTAAAATCACCCATTTGAAGAATAATAATAAAATATATTATTTTCAAAAATTCTACCCCTTAATTAATTTTTCAATGTCTATATTTCTTTTTAATGTTTTATTTAATTTTTAGTTAATTTGTCCCCTTTTTATTTTAAAAAATGGACAAAATAAGTAATTAATGAAACTCAACCAACATCTACCTTGTTATATGCATGTAATTTTAGTGGATGAATAACATTTCTCCCCCTATCAATTTTGAGTTCAAATCCTGATACAAAGAAAACTTCATTTTCATTTTGGATATAAGCATTAATTCAATGGATAAAATGCATCCGTAATTTAAAATATTTATTTATCAAAGTTAACCATTCAATGAATAAGAAAATTATTTCTATTGTAATACCATTCAAAAATATATATTTTTTAAAACAAAAAATTAATATAAAATGTCACATGTATCAAAAGTATCATAAATTTAAAAATTTATCATTCATTAGAAAATTTTCAACCATTTGTTTCATGCTCTTTATTTTATTTTGTGAAACAACTAGATGCATCTATACTTCAGTAGAAATTGAGTTGTCATTATTATTTTCTACTAGATCATTAAAAATCTTTTAAAAATATTTTAAACTTTTTCATTGAACATGGATGTCATTATACAAAGAAACATTTTTATCATCAATAAAATTTAGATCCTTATCCAGAAATTTAATATTTCCAAAATTACCACATCTTATAGATATAAAAATTTAATTCCTATTAGATAATTATATAACTCCAAATAATTTTCTCTACTAAGTAAACTTGATTCTACTTCCATAAACATTCTCAATAGTTAATCATATGATTCACATTCATGTTGAATCTCGTATTTTACTCATGTAAAATATTGGTTACTCTATCAAATTGAATAATTAAATTAAATTAACAATCTCACTTTTTTTTTAATTCTATACATTTTGGTTCATACAAAAAATTTCAATGAACTATTGGATCTCTCTTATTATTGTTAATCCTCCTCTCCATTATCTAAAGGTTTGTCTTCTAATTGATATAATTGTGTTTTAACATTATCTAGGGAAAAATACATAACATAAAATGGTTCATCAAATTAATCAACATAAATTCTATTCCAACCATTTTTTATATCCTACACTGGATAATTTTTCATTTCCTTGGATGAATCAAATGAGTATGAGTTAGAAATATAATTTTATTTGATGAAGTTGTATATTTAGATGAAATCTCGAATGAGATAAATATTTTTTCCATAGAAGTATGAATGTAATATTCTACTGGTGAAAGATCATTCAAAACTATTACCTTAGGATACCTTAGTATTATTTTTATATACATCAAGATATATAAATTTTGAAAGTATTTCTAATTGGAAAACTTGCACATCAGCAGTAGTAGGTGGAAATTCGACGAGTGATTTTATTGGTGAATTTACAATGGAAAAATTTCTTATTAAATGACATACTTTACATTCTCAATATCTTATCCAAATTATAAAAGAGGTGAAGAGGATAAGGAGGAATTCTCAGGTAGTTTTTTTATAGTTTATTTCCCTTTTCTGGTAAAATAATGATTCGTCATTAGTTGATACTCCTCAACAATATGCTCTCAAATAGTGATAGAAGGCAGAGTTTCCCTAGAAATATAATACTTATTCAAATTCAATGAGTAAATTTTTTCAAATTTCTCCCCAGTTATTTTCAAATCAAAATTTTCTTTTAGATATTTTGCCTCATATTTATCTAAACCAAAATAATGTTTCCCTATAGATCTTTCTTCTTCTTTCTTCTTTTCATCATCTCATTTCACATTCAAAAACATGTTCTGAACGTCAATATGACTCTACAATTATTCTTCATATTAAATCCTTAAATGAAAATGTATTTTCTATTTAATATCACTTTCTCTCATGTTTTTAATTTTCTTCTTAAAAGGCGAATTATTAAAACATAGAATCGATTTTTTATCTTCCCCTTTTATATATTTGTGTATATCTCAAGAATATCATCTTTAAATAATTTTTGGAATTATGTTGAATCTAGTTCCAGTGAATTTATTTTCATTAAATTCACACATCATTCTCTTGTGGGAGTTTATTTTACAAGGAATTTTACATGAATCGATCAATATGAACCAAAATTTTAATATTATCAACATCGAAAAGAATTAAGAGAAAACTATTCAGTATCTAGATATAAAATTGAATATTTAGATTTACCATTCTAATGAAAATATCCTCAATTTATGTCTGAATAAATTTAAATATATTGAAGTTCCTAAAGCATAAATGGAATTCCAGTAGATACACATCTTGAATTTTTTTAATATACCTATATAAATTTCTTAATAGTATAAATTAATGTACACATTTAAATTAAATTTGAACACATGGTAGAAGATAGATTGTGTTATGCACACTATCCTTAATGATCAATATGTTATCCTTAATATATTATTTGGAAAAATGCCTACTATACTCAACCATTTTACATGAAACAATAAGTGATTCTCCGTCATGTATAATTCCTAATAACTTGCCAAATATTTCAAGATTTAATGTCATCCCATTTTCAAAAAGAATAAAATTTACCTAATTTACACCTTTTGAATCTATAAATATAGTCAATCCATACAATTCCCATATGAACAAAGTATAAAACAACTCATAGATTTCTCTTTGTAAACTAATTACTCCCAACCCTGAAACTCAATCACATCCTTCAACATGAAGTAATATTTTTAAATAGTTTTAGGTTTAGTAACCATTCTTTAATAATATCCCTCAAATAAATTTCTATAAAATATACCATTATTTAAATGGAAATTAAACATTATTCAAAAAATTCCAAAAAAAATATCTACAACTATTCAATAATGAATGCATAGACCCAACTCTAGGTCAAAATATTTATATATGTGTTATGTAAAATTATATATGCCCATTAATTTCTCAAGATGTAGAATAAAATTATTTCCTTCTAAAATATAACATGTCATATCAATTTTTAATATAATTAATTTTTTAGTTCCATAAATGTTATTTATTATTCTTTGGTACAAAATAAAAATGTAAAGAAGAGTAAACTTCTATTCAAATTAATATATAAAAACCAAAAGATATTGACATTCTAAAAAACATAGACTTATGAAAAAAAAGGATAATATTGTAGAATTTAGATTTTAGTGAAATAGAAATATATTATTTTTTAAGGACCGTTACATAAAAACATCACTCTTAAAAATTAATAAAATCATCGGTCTTTAAAAGTTTTCAATTTGTATAGTCAACTAAAAAACCAAAATATTCACCCTAAAAAACAGTACATGATAAGTATTAATAAATATATAGAAACGTTTAACCTAATTTAGATATTTAACATAAAAAATAGTTTTGGAAAACATCAAAAAATAAAGTATTAGAAATATGTTTTTAGTTTATAGTGCATAGAAATTTTAATTCATCAGAATTATGTTCTAGGGAGATAGACATTTTAATGTTTAAATGTATTAACGAACAACACTTTTTGAACCAAAAAATTCTAAGCCTTTTGATTCTCATAGTAGGAAGTTATTTTTAAATAAAATCACTTTTCATTTTGAATCACTAAACACTAATAAAATTAAAATTCTTTCTATAGTATAAAAAATTGATGAAACATATTATAGAATTGTGAATGAATCTAAAAAATAGATTTTTTTGGTAATTTTTTCTTCATGTAGTCATACTACCTAGTTCAGATGATGTTATTTTAGGTCTCAACTAATTATAGATTTTTTAAATGATTTTATTCTTATAATAATCCATTTTACTAATTTCTATATGATTTTTATCTCTGAATTAAACTGTATAACCTTATTATCATCCAAATAATATTTATTTTGCTAAAATTTTCTAATAATCAAAATATTGTATGACCGTTTGTTTTTTTGTTAAATGAAAATACTCTAATTTTTTATATTTTAAAAATTTCCCATGATCTTATCCATTTCCAAAACAAGTATTTATTTCACATATGTTAATTTATCTAGATCTTATAATGCATTTAAAAAAATTTATTTTTTATTATAGACTTAGATTTAAGCACACTAAAATTTTAATATATTTTAGATAAATTAGCTTTAGCTTTTTCACATTCATCTTTCATTGTCTTGTCTCTTTTTTAAATGGTAGTCATATAAAAATCCAAATCTTTTGGAGATGGAGAATTATATTCTACATAATTACTTTTATAATTATTATTATAATTATATAATCATTAAAAATAAAGAGTTAAATTGTAAGATCTTTGAAAGTTATGTTTCCCATCAATCTTTTATCAACATATCGAATATTTTCCTAAAAACGTTTGATCCACCTACTATAATAACAACCTTCTAATAAACCATCTAATGTGGCATCACATTCACTATAACTCCATGTGTCTATTGGTTTCAAACGTTATAAAGGATTATAGAACAATTGAGGGGGGTTGAATTAATTTTTACCCTTTTACAAATTTCAACATTAGTATATTTAACCCCTTCAACTCATTAGAGTTATTCCCATATAAAATATTAGTAAACTCTAGTGCATGGAGGAATATAAAATTAAACAAGGAAAATATTATTTAAAAGGTTTATCCTCAAGGTGAGAACACAAATCCTTGACATAACCACTCTTACAGGTCAATGGAAATCCGCTGTTATGGAGAAGTTAATACCAATTCTATCAAATCCTATTGGATACCTTTTACCTCCCAATAGAAATAATTATAATGAATCTCTGTAGTTTTCAAAATTTTTATTACAAAATGTGATCCATAAATATAAATTTTACTTTGAATCTTTATTCTCTAGTAAGGTATATTTAGAAATATGTGTTTGATCCACCTCGATCCAATCTACCTATGTACAATGAAATGTATCCTATAGTCTCAAACCAATGTCCATATTCTTAATCTACACAATTTTAAACTTTATAACCTATCTTTATAACAAAATTTAACTTATGAAACTTATTTTAAAAAACCCATACCCATTTACTTAGTTTTATTCTCTCTACCGGTTAATTTGATCTTATCATTATCTAATCTTCTGACCAGTACCCTCTATCCAGAAACTCTTCCTAAATACAAAATAAATTCAGTTAGAAAATTTGTTATAATAACAAATAAGAAGAGTATTTAATTTTATACATGGGTGAAAATTTTAATTAACATTATACTTTTCACTTGTATTTATATGTGCACTAGAAATAGAAAAGGTGGGAAAAAAAATATTTTCCCACTCACAAAAAATCACACATATGAATTTAACAATCATTTGAATTTATTTGGGAAAGTTCTCAACTCATCTGGAGTCTTATTAAATAGTATTGTATTGTAAAAAACATTAATACATTCAATATTTATTATCTTTATAACCTTTTAAATTATCATTATGAGAATTTATTATTTAAAGCATCTCAGTCTAGAACTCTATTCATTATTACAGTTGTCTTGAAACAATTTAAATAACTCACATTTTTTCTCTTGACCCATTGAGAAATAGAAATGAAAGAAATATTTCATAATATGACACTCCAAGACAATAAAAATTGGTTTATTATACTATTTCAGCTTCTGAATAATTTAGAAACTTTTAATATCCAACTGGTAGAAACTCTAATATGTCTCACATTTTCATCCACTTTATACATCTATTTATTATATATTAATATTGATCATACAATATCTTATGTAACTATGTATCTAATAACTAATTAGTGTCCAAATACTATCTGATGAAACTTTTTATTCTTTTATATTCTTCAAAACTTTACAATATCTTCCACCATAAGACATACACCTTTATTATAAATTCTACGTTTGATGATATTTTTCGGATTTATTTGATAAAAACTTCCCATTGTATTAACTCAACAACAACATCATGTCTGAGTAGATATGTACAATAGTGAGCATGAACATATATATCATTAAAAATATCTTCATTTGATCAATTACTATGGTGAAGAATCTTTAAAATTTCACATAATTTTTAGTTGATAGTAAAGATGATCTCATCCATTGCCTTTTCTCTAATATTTCATACTTTAAAAAGATAAATGTTTGATGAATTGGTTATAATCATATATTTCGGATCAGATGAAACTTGTCCAATTAGAAACGTTACATTTCATCAAACATTATCAAATTAAAACTTATAGTCTTTTGAAACCTTTTTTTTTCTGTTGATTCACCGTCCAAGTATTCGCATTTTAATAAATTTAACTTTGGAAACTCAAAAAATTCACATTTCTCATTTCTTTTAAAAAAATTATCTCATATCATGACTTCTTCATGATGTTTTAAAAACATAAATGAAATAAAAAAATTATCTAATTTTTTATTGAAATATCAACACCTTCATTTATTTATAAGTCCCAACCACATAAAAAAATTTGAATCCATCTTCCAAAAACTTATAAATTTATAAAAAATTAATTTCTTGATAAACTGTGTCTGATGGAAAGTATAATCACTAACTTTTCAAGAAATGTTCATTATTTATATTTTCATCAACAAGAAATTTATGAGAATACAGTAAAACAAAACTCACCTGATTTACAAAAACATTCGTTTACAAAATGTTAGTCGTCAACAAAAACAAAACATTGTTAAAAAAACATCACAATGGATATTCAGCTAAAAATTATCCTTACTTCTCTTATTAGAATATCAAATTAATGTTTTTATTTATTTACTCTTCATAACTGGTTTTTTTTAATATGACTAGTTTTCCTGTACTAATAATATAATGTTTCATTAGATTACTTCCTATCACAATTTTATTTCATGTATTTCTGGTTATCACTACAAATATTATTCTTACCAAAATACCGATTCACCTTTCTTAAAAATGATTTATCACTCCTTCAATTGACTTAGCATAATAATTTCTATTATATTTACATAGATGTTTATTTGAATATTCGAAATTTAATCCTCCAGATGTAGTTACAAATACTACCACATTCTCCTTTTTTTAATTCTCAATATCTCTTTTCAAATGAATTTTATATTTCATAAGATTACCAATAATATTATATATTATTAACATTGATATATGTATCATTCCATCAATTGAGTTTCTTTTTAATTCTCAATATTTCGATAATATATATACTTTTCTCAACAAGTTCAATATGTGAGGATTACTTATCACTTAGGTATTGTAGAATAATCACAATGTCCATTAATATATGAGGAATATGGGTAATATATTAACTAGGAAAAATGGAAATAGATTGAAAATTAGATTTATTCATAAAATATTTTTTTTATAATAATTATGAAGTACGAAAATGATAGATTTCAAAAAAAGATTCAAATTCCACATGTAGTATTATATGACGATACGTGACTATAGATATTCCTATAAAAATATCATATAAATATATTTCTAACATGAAAATGTAATAAAAATTCTGCCTTTTTCTATCCCAAAAATGTAGTAATATATTTCTTTTTAAATTTTGAACTACCATCAGAAAAATAATATTCTCATCCCTAGCATTAATCACATAAGTATCCACATGATCAATCTAGTAATCATAATTTTCACCATCAAGAATATGAGGTATGTTTAGATTTTTATTTTATAAAATTCCAATGTGTATATAACCTACCATATTAAAACATTAATATTATTTTATTATTATTATATAGTAAGTATAATGAAAATAAAATTCAAATTCTAATAAACCAATAGTGGGAAAAATATTTTATTATGCTCAATCTAAAATTTGTAGACTTTATTTGTTACAAAATCTTATACCATATAAAGATAAAAAATAACCTATAAGATGTGGGGATGAATTTTAGTTAAAGAAACAAAAAAAATTCATCCTCTTGAAGTATTAAAACTATAAAAATTTAGAATTAGTAAACACCCACACTATATTATAATAATACTATTGTGAACATAATGGAGTTAAATCAATTGATATTTTATAAAGTATTTATGAAATAAAAAAGAACAATGGAAATTTAACTATTATAATTGTAATAAATTCCAATGAAATTATTAGCACAACATAAATAATACATAACATGGAGTATTAGTTAACAAATTAAACACTCTTATAAGGATATTATAAAACTATACATTTAACCCAATGTGTATATGGGATTGTAAACCTGATCCTAGGTATCCGAAACATTATCCTATTAAAATTTCAATCTTTTTATCCCTATGAATTACTTTAACTCATTATAAGGTATCTATATCATATCAATTAATACTATGTATTTATAATATTATGTGTCTGTATGTGTTAAAAAATTAAGGTAATTTGAAACATTCTTCTAATTGAGGGTCTATATTTTTTAATAGATATTTGGAGTGGGATTTTTAGAGTTTTAACACAAAAAAAGTTGTTTTGGACTTAGAATAATTGTAGGAAGATGGCCAATAGAAGCGAGGGAGATTCAAAAGAATTCCAAGATATCCTGAATACATTTTACAGGCACTAGAAATCCAATGAGTTGGCAGTACGCCTGGTTCCAATATATGGTTGGGGGAATTGGAGACTTGTTGGTAATTTTAGGGAGAAAATTTTCATTCACATCCCTTTGAGTTTTTGAGGAGGTGAACACCTCATTCCTCCTAATTTATCATGAAGAATCAATCGTCCCTAGCCTTCTATACTAATTTAAAACAACCATAGATTTGGGGTGTTTTAATGGTAATTTATTATCATTAAACATTGTATCTAACCTCTTTTGGCCTTATTCCATCTCCCCCTCCATTATCTTATAGTATTTGTCTCTACCGGTTAAGAATTTTGTAACACATTTGATTAAATTATAGTAGGTAAACATTTTTATTTTAATAAAACTATAATAAAATGAACATATTAATATTTCACGTGTAAAAAATTATTGTTTGATATGATGGATGTCATTTCTGAACTTACTGGGTCAAAATAAGCCTAGAATGAATTTTTGAAAATTTTCCCAGAGAAATAATATTTTATGATTAATTGAGAATTTGATATTTAAATATTAATAATTTGATTTATAATAATGTGTTAATATATTTATAATTATCCATGTATTTTTTTATAAATTTATCTTAAATAAATGCGTGGTCATTTAGAGGTAAAATCAATTTTTTTCATGAAAATGTTTTTAAGTGCATAATATTTTTCCATTTTAATTAAATAAAAAATTGTATAATAATGATTGATTTAATTAAATTTATAGTTTATATATATATAAAAATATTAATTTAAATCCACATAATATTTTTTAATATTCATATAGTTAATGTAATATCATCTTATGCTTGAAAATTTTATTTATTGAAAATTTTTTATTCATGTTTTGTGGGTTTAATTTTAAATTAAATTCTATTGACTATATGAATTGAATTTAAAATATTGAATTTGATATTTTAAATAAATATAATAAATATTATTTAATAGGTTAAACATATTTTTTTCATTATAAATAGTAACCAAGGTAAATATTTATCACCACAGTATGGGTAAATCAAGTAAAACTGGGATAAACTATGGGTTAAAGGTTCAAAATATCTCTAAAACATGAATTTATACTATTTTATGAGTGGTTTTAAAACAAATGTATTATTAAGGAGTTTAATGGTTTATTTTATATAATTATTTTGAATTCGGGGACCCAAGATTGACTTTTGGGAAAGATATGTTATGCTTTATTCAATTTAAAACGTTTTTTTAGTATTTTCATTTAATGAAAATTTTGAAAGATTATATTCAGTATCAGATTGATAAATCATATATAAACCATGATTTTTTTTATTGTTTTATCAAAATAATTTGGAAATCCATTTAATAATTTATTTTATGGAAAAAAAAAATTTACTATTAGATCATATATTTTTCTAAAAAAATTTTTTACTTGCATTTTGTTTTCTTATATTATATGTAATTTAAACCACCTATAGAAATAAAATAAAATAAAGGGATTGAAAATTTTGAATCATCATGTCAAAATTTAGTTAGAATAATTTTTTATTTTTTATTTATAATTATGTTATCATGGAAGAAATTTAAATTATGATGGTGAAGGTTTAAAATGGGTATAAAGTGGTTTAACTGGAAGGTAACGATTAAAATATATCCAGAAATTTTCCAAATGTGACTGGTTATGTTTATGTTTACACTACATCATCTTATATTCTAATTTTGGGTTCCTTAGAACCTCTTGACATAATTATTATATATATGTAATTTAATCTTTTAATTAATTCAAAATGTGTCCTTTCCCTTCCCTATAAAAGGATACCACCAACCTTATATTATCGACACTTCATGATACTTATAGGTCAAAAAACATATGAAATAATAACATCTAAATTATCTTTCCAATTACCTATATCTTTTAGTTTTCCAAAATACCATCCTTTCATGGTTTAATGTGTAAGTCAAAAGAGGTTTCTCTAAGAGAAGGTAATTGCCTTCACCAAGATCCTTCTTTTTTTACTTCTCCTTTTTACCACCACAAATTATGTCTTAAAAATTACAATATAAAAACATTAGTATCTACTATAAACTTATATTTAATTGTATCCATGACTTAATTTTTATTTATCTTTTTCTCTATCGAATGGGAAATAAAAGCATCACTAGTGTGTATGGAAAACTATAGTCTTACGAACCAATGTAATTTTTTTATCATCACTGACTCGCATTAATGATAATAATGATATAAATAAAAAATATATATGAGAATTTTTACTTAATATTGAGTCTATAAATTGAATTTATCATCTAATTACTCACACTTTCACTCTTTGTGAAATTATAATGTCACTCGTGCATACGTATGACCTACCGTCTCCATGAAGTGATATAATTACTTTTCCATGTCCAAATTTCAAGAATGACTCTATGAATATATATAATCTATAAATACTATATTTATAACATTAATATTATTCTTTATATGATGAAAATATATACTATTCATTAGAATCAAAACTTTTCTGACAAAACATTCCTGAGAAAATGAAGTAGTTAACACACGAAACAATGGTAATAATGAATATTGTTGAAGAACAGGTTATAAGATGTTATAATAGGATCATAAATGATATTATAAATGTTAATATGGTTATTTTGAAAATTAATAGCATCTTTTAAACCATTATACATGAGTTTAAATTGTGTTTAACTAATGAGAAGTTTGAGTTAAGGAATTTTATCTCAATTTTCACACTATTGAGACATATTTGGTAATATGCACCAATTTAATTTTATATGGTGTTTATATTAGACCATTAATGTATTTAACATTAATATATACTTACTAATTATACATAATGTTTCTATTCATGTTTACACTTTCATGGGGCTTCAATAAAATATTTTCCAACTATGTAAGGATTTATTTTAACAATCTCTTTATCAGGATTTCATATAGTTTTCGTTGAAGGAATATTATAATATATATTTAATAAACTCCATATATTTTATTATCCTCTATATATTTAAGGTATTTTTTTATTTTATTAAAATATCTCTTTTTCACTTGATTCAAGTAATGCAATGTTTAAAAAAAACTGATTCTATTTCTTTTTTGGATCGGATAATTTTTTCTTCCATATCCATATTTTCCAAATTGTATTACAATACTATTTTTTATTTATTAAAAATATTTTAAATTGAAATTTTTGGTTATCCTTGAATTTTTAAATGGTTAAAAAATGAATATTTATAATTTTTTTCAAAAACAAATATTTTTACTTTATATAAATTCAAAAGGAATGTTTTTTTAATGTACATGGCAATAACAGAGTTTCCCACCACTATAACTATTTTACAATGTTTGACACATTATAAAAGTATTAAATGGATTTAAAAATAAAAATATTTAATAAAATATTATTTTTATATTTTTCTTAAATTTTATTTTATTTTCCACAATACATGAATTTATTTAAAAAAATATTTCAAATGAATTGATCTCTTATTAATATTACGGTAATTAGATTTCTCTCGAAACATTGAATTTATTGTGATCAACTTTTATTGGAAATTAAATTTCTCTCAAATATCCACATTCCATTTAGCATGGATATTATTATTTCTTAAATCATATACCATTTCCACATATGGTGTTTTACTATGAAGGTTTTTTTATTTACTGGTGAAATATTTGTATTTTGTATCCATTACTCAACACAGATATTGTTGACAAGGAATATTTTTTATGAATTAAATCTATCTTTTAATATATGAGGATTTAATTAAACATATATGATGGGTGGGGCTCAGAATTATATACCCCCTCGATGCATCTATGGGTCTCATGACATAAACCAATTGGAGAATTTTTTTTATGTATACCAACCCATAGTTTAAACTATCTTAGAACAAGGCCATGATGGTAAATATATCATGATTTCTAGGATCATGAAGTCCAATATAATTCATTTAGTTGTCTTTAAAAAACGTAGTGGAACACATTTTCTATTATTTGTATTCATTTACATGAATATTCAAGTAATCTATAAATTATATATGTAATTTAGAAAGAAAAATTGAACATATCTTTTAAGGGATTAAGCTTAACCTATAAAGGGAAAAAGTTTCTGAAACCTTTTCGTCATATAATGATATAATATTAGGTTCCATAAAAATAATAATTAATTTTATAGATCCAATATATTCAAGGGGAATTAGGATAATAAGAGTTTAGTTGAGAACCAACAAAAAGGAAACACAAAAAAGAATAAGTATGAAATGATGTAATTTCCATCATGTAAAAATTATAAAAAGAAAAATCCTAGAAAATTAATAAAGGTTATGGAAATTTATTATAACTGTGGATATAAGGTTCTTCTATTTAATTAATGAAATGGATAAAAAGAAACCACCAGACCGAGCACTTAAAAGGGATAGAAATGGGGAATTATTTACACCAATGTCCCAAGTGTTATAGGAACCTTCCTTAGAGGTGGTCGAGGGGATAAGGCCAGATTATATGATCAGTACAATTGAGATTTACATTCCTAAAGATGTTATGGAAGGTACTTTAATAATTTTATCTAATTCAATATAAAGATATATTTTATTTTATATCTTTACACTCTTTTATATATTCCATGTATTCTAAAAGACACATATTTACCTAAAACCATAATAAGGGAGTTATTTTAAAATACATATACTGATAATATCACCATAACAAGTATTTTTGAGTTTGATCCTATTTTGACACATAAACATGCCCCTTTTAAATAATTTATTATTATACCTATGACTTAATTTGTTATAATATTTTGTATGTATTTTATTTCAATATATAATCAAGAAATTATTATAAAGATAAAAAAATTTATATTTGTGATGAAGATGTATAAATACCTATATTTATATGAGATACTTCATCATCTAGGTAATTATTAGATCCACCTCTAGTAGCTCTTCTAAAAGAGATTCTTGAGGAAGAAGAGAAGAAAAATATATTGATGAAGAATTAATATTAAAATTGAGCATGTGGCTATTGTATGTGAATACATTGATTTATTTCATGAGAAATTACTTGTAAATCAACTAAAACTTGATGTTTCGATTTCTATTGATTGAAATGGTGATGCAAGACCTACATAAAAGACTCTATAGAATGGCCACTACAAAATTATTGGAATTGAATAAAAACTATAATATTTGTGTAAAAAATAATTTATATGAAATAGTGTTTAAAATTAGCAATACCATGTTCTTTTTTAAGAATAAAGATTAATCTATGATATTTTAAATTTAATATAAGGGCATAAATTCAATTAATATAAATAAAATGTATCATATTTCGCACACTAATGATTTTTTATATCAAATACACTTAGCTCAATATTTTTTGATGATTGAAATTTGACGAAGGTATAATAGATTTTAAGTAAATAAATAATAAATTTAAAATAAAAAATTTCATACAAGGTAAGAACATTATGAATTTACATCAACTATAATTGGATTGAAAAATTTACCCTCTATTTTTTGGATCTAACAATGAAACTGTTCATGGAATATCATGATATTTTTCTATTGGTATTTATTACTGATATATTCATATATTATAAAATTTATAAGGACCATGAGATTAATTTTCAACTAATTCTTGAGACTATTATAAGAATAGAGTATTAAGGGAAATTTTGAAATTCATAATTCTTACATTAGAATGTTTTTTTCTTATACATATTATCACCAAGTATGGTATCTCAACTATTACTATGAATAAAAAGGTAGTAAAATAATTAAGTACACCAAAAAACATAACTAAGCTATGTGGTTTCATTGGTTTTGTCGGTTACTATTTGTGATTAGTTTAAAAAATTCCAAACTTGCTACCTATTAACCAAGATTTCACATACAGGTGTTACATTCTTATGGACAAAGGAATTTGAATAAATTTTTGAATAATTAAAGATGTTGTTTTCCAAATATCCAATTTTTTACTCTACTATCATGAGATGATTAATTTGTGACATATAGTTCTATATTGAAGAAGGGACGTGGTTGTTTCCTTATATATAATGACTATGTTTTTCTTATGCTTCATGGTAGTTAAATATTCATGAAAGAAATCCAAATCATTATATTGAGTTGGAAGATGAAATCTTTTATATAATGATATAGAGGGATTATCTCTATTGAATAAGATATGATATATACATAGATCATAAGTGTCTCAATTATATATTTTCAAAAAAGAGATCAACATAACGAAATGGAAATGGATCTAATTCTCAAAGATTATGATTTCCCAATGTAATACCACCCATGAAAGGAAAATAAGATAGTTAATGCATTGATAAGGAAATAAAATGGAGTTCCAAACAAAATGAGGATTAGAAATGATCCTATGTTCATGGATTTAATCAAGATAGGTACGAGAATTATTATGAATGGGGAAAAATAATTCCTTTATAAAATTAGTTACAAACTATATTTATTAGAAAAGATAACAAATTCATACACTAATGATGAGATTTTTTAGAAGAAAATTAAAGATATGAATTATGGGAAATTGGAAGGATTCATATATGATGATTTTATTCTGAATTTTGGAAGGAGGTTATGTGCTCTATCAATACGTAATGTAGAAAATGAATTATTAGATGATTCTCATAGATCAAATATATCAGTACACCCTGGTAGTACCAAGTTTTATAGGGATTTTAACAAAACATTTTATATGATAATATGAAGTGGTAAATTATTGATTATTTATCATGATTCTTAAGTTGTAAATAGGTGAAGGATGGGAGATATTATCCTAGAGGATTCATAAAATCTATACCTATTAATATGTGTAAATGAGATGAAATTACTATATAATGTTTCATTGAATTACCAAGTACTCCTAGAAAGAATGAAGTAATATCTGTTATTATTGACCACATTATAGAATATGCACATGTATATGCTATAAGAGAATATTTACCTCTTTATAACCTTGAAAGACTCTATATTGATTAATTTTTAGGAATTCATGGTTCACGTATTTTAATTGTGTCTGATCATGATTTATGATTTAAATTGAAATTTTAGAAAATTCTTGAGAATGATCTTGATAATGTGCTTCATTTGAGAACCACCTATCATTATAATACTGATTGACAATCCAAAAGTACTCGTCATACATAATAGGACATGTTTAGATCATGTTTACTAAAATTTTACGCTATGTGGGATCATTATTTACCTTTTTTTAGTGTTTTCATATAACAATAGATTTTATTTAATTAATCACGTGGAACTATTTAAAGCATTATATGGAAAGATATTCCATAATCTAACATGTTTGGATGAAGTTGGTGAAAGGAATATTATTGAACCAGAACTTACTAAATATACCAAGATAATGTTAAATATTATTTAGAGTCAATTTTAACAATCCCAAAGAAGGAAAAATTATATTTCTGATAATCGAAGTAAATATTTGGTATTTTAAGTAAGAGATAACATCTTATTGAATGTGTCTTCATAGAATGATGTTATAAGTTTTATTAAGAAAGAAAAATTTAACATCAGGTACATTATTCATTTTTAAATTTTTGAAATAATAGTATTGGTTTTTTTATTTATTTAAAATAAAACAAATCCTCTCTAAATTAAAATATGTGTTCCATATCACATATTTATGAAATTATATTCTATAACCAACTCGTGTGATCACCTATGAATAAATATAATTGGAACCTGATCTATTTTATTGAAAAGATCCTACAAGATTCTTAACACTAGAAAGAATTTATTGAGGAATCAAAAAACTCGATCAGTAAATGAAAATTTTAGAAATAATAAAATAAAGGAAGAAACATGAGAACATTAAGATGTTATGAATAATAACAAACCTAATTTGTTTATAAATTAATATCTATGAAAATTTCATGGATGAATATATTTAAGGAGGGAATAACGTGTCACTCAAGATTAAATTATTGTAAGTGAATGATATTGTTTAAATAAAACTATGATAGAATTAATTTTTTAATATTTCATGGCACAAAATTTCAAATTTGATAGGATTAATATCAATTATTAACTTAGTCAAAATGATCTTCGATTTTTTTTTAAAATTTTCCCATATAAATAAGATTTTATTAATTATTAAAAATTTATAAGTTAACTTTCATTCATTTATTTATAATAATTTGTTATAATATATATAATTAACCATGTAATGGTTATTAATTATTATAAATAAATAAAAGGTTATTTGGAAGTAAAAAGGGATACTTTTCATAAAACTATTTTTGAGTGAAAAATGTTTTTCCTTTTAAATTAATAAAAATATCCTATAATAATGAATGATTTTAAGTAAATTTATAGAATATATATCTGAAAAATCAATTTTATTCAACATAATGATGATTACTAGTGATAGAGTTAATGTAGGATCATCTTATTATTAGAAAATTCATTTATTGATTTTTTATCATGTTTTTTGAGATTTCTTTTAAATTAAAATTTATAACTTTATGAATTAAATTTTATAAAATGGATTCAACATTTAAAGTAAAAATAATTAATATTATTTAATAATTTAAACATATTTTTTTCATTAGGAATAGTAATCGTGATAAATATTAGTCACCACAAGAAGTGTAAAACAAGTAAAACAGGCTTAAAATATAGGTTAATGATTTAAAATATATAAAACACACGCCTTTATTATATTTTATAAGTGGGTTTCAACCAACATTATTATTAATTAGTTAAAAAAAGTATTTTAAATCATTAATTTTATTTGGGGAACCCATGATTGACTTTTGTGAACAATAAATTATATTTTATACAATTAAAAACTATTTTTGAATCTGAATTTAATGGCATGTTTGAACGATTAAGTTCAGTTTTATCTTGATAAAATGGTATAAAAATATTTATATGTTTATTATATAACACAAAAAAAATTAAAATTAATTTATTAATTTATTTCTAGGAAAAAAAAATTTACTGTAAAATCAGATATTTTCCAAAAAACAGTTTTCATGCGTTTTATGTTCTTATATGAAAATTAATTTATAACACCTAAAGAAATTAAATATCATAAAATGGATTTAAAATTTTTAATCCACATGTAATTTTATTTTATAATTACCCAATTTTGTTTTTCAATATACATAAATTGTCATGGTAAAGAGTTAAATTATCACATTTATGGGTAAAATCGGTATAATGTGGTTTAACTATAAGTTAAGGATTTAAATGTATCCAAAACATACCAAAATGTGAATTTTTTAGTTTATTTATACCCTATAACATATTATCTTTAAATGTTTTGTTACATTATCCCACTAGACTAGATTAATATATATATTATTTAATATTTTAAGTAATGATTAATGTGTCCCTTCCCTTTCCAAAAAGGATACCACATATACTCTCTAATCAAAAATTCATGAGCCTTATAACTAAAAACATTTCAATCATAATTCCTTTATACATTCCTTACCAATATCCAAGATCTTAAATTCATTCTAAAAGACCATCAATTTATGGATTAAAGAGTAATTTAAAAGTAGTTTCTCTAAGAGAATATAGGCATCTTCACCGAGATCATTCTTTTTTTACTTCTTTATTTTTCCAATTTCAATTATTTCCTAAAACACCAATATAATAACACCATTATATCCTATATAATTAAATGTTAATATATTTATTTTTTAATATTTATCCATATTCTTCTCCATTAAATGGGAAACAAAACCATCACTAGTTTGTACGGCGGACTACCACCTCTTGAACTGATGTAATTTGTTTTCCTTCACTGAATTAGATGGATATTAATAATGATGAAAACAATGATTATATTAAATAGTAATGATAAAAAATTGATTCATTAAATTTAATATATCATCTACTTATTTATAGTTTCACCCATTAAGAAATGATAACGTTGCTTATACATATGTACATCCATCTATCTCCATGATGTTATGCGATTCATTTTCCATTTCCAAATTTCATAAATAATTATAAAAATGTATCTAATGAAAAAAATATTATATTCATAATATTAATATAATTATTTATATAATGGAATTATATTCTATTCATATGAACTGTAACGTCTGTGACAAAACATGTATGAGAAAACAAAGAAGTTAACAGGTGAAAAAAATGATAATTACGAAAGAATATAAATGAAAGAGTTAAAATATGTTATAAAAGGATCATATATGATATTAAAAATTTGAATATGTTTTTTATAAATAAATATAATTTTAAATTAATCATAATGGGTTTTTAAGAACATTCAATTAAGGGTGAAGTGTGAGGTAAAAGTTTTCAATCAATATCCACTCCATTGAGATATATTTGGAATTTTGAATATATTGAATTTTATGTGATGTATATATTTCCCCTAAAATGTTTAATATAAATATAAATTTATTCTTGATGATTATTTTTTCAGCATAATTTTAAAAGATCAATGGGATTCAATTTCAAAGTTACTATATAATATGGATTTATTATAATATCTCATTTTTGTGGGATTGGTTATAGTTTTCATTGATTGAATTTGATCATATATAATTCATAAAATAAATATAATTTTTTATGATTTTGATATTTAATAAGTTTCCTTATTTTAAACCAAATTTTCCTCTCTTTATAATTTGATTCAAGTAAAAACAATGCTTAAAATAAAAACTAAACTAATTTATCTTTTTGATCTAGTATATATTTTTCTATGACCATATTTTTTAATTTTTTGTTTAAAATGTACATTTTACTTACTCAAATTATTTATTAATGAAATTTTATGTTAAAATTCACTTTTTATATGGTTTTATTACAATCAATATAATTTATTTTGAAAGTTTCATTTCTGAATTTATTTAAAAAAAATTCAAAAGGAATGTTTTCATTTTAGTATATAAGGCGTTGAAATTTTTTCCTACCACCTTAAAAAAATTTATGATATTTGGAATTCATGTACATGTTTTAAATGGTTTTACAAATAAAAATATTTAATTAAAATTTATTTTAATTTTTCACTTTTACTTTCTTTTATTCTTCAAAATAGATGAATTTTTTACAAACACTCTATTTTAATGAATTGATCACATATTAATTTTGTTTTCATTAAAATTATCTTGATTTATTAACTTTATTATGATCTCTTATCATTAGAAATTAAATTCCTCTTAAATATCTATATTATTTTTATCATGCAATTTCTTATGGACTAAACCATATACCATTTCTATATATGGTGTTTTACATTGATAGTTATTTTATTGACTGGGAAAATATTGATATTATGTATCCTTTATGAAATGTGGATATTTACTAATAAGTTATATTGTTTATGAATTAAATTAATCATTCTATATATATGGAATGCATTGGATATGTTGTGATGGGTAGGTCCTAGAATTATATATCTCCATAATGCATGAAGAATTATAATGAGACATACCCGTTGTCCAAATAGGTTAAATTGGTTTTCGGTGTATACCTAACCATTGTTTAAATTTTCTTGGTGTAATACCTTGATAGTAAATATATCATGATTTATGAGATTATGAAACCAATATTATTCATTTATTTTGTTTGGGAATTTAGTTATTTTTATCCATGAGATTATTCCATCGACATTATGCATGGATGTATTTCTTTCTCATGTTATTGATTAAATGGCATGTTTTTTTCATTGATTTACCATTACATATGGATTATTCAGTATTTAATCTTGGTAGATTCTAATATAAGTAACCCTTACTGAGAATTTTAACTCACCTTTATTTTTTTCCTTTCCTGAGGATATGAAGACAGAACCTTTGAATAATATCAAGAATGTAGAAAATTTAATTTCTATATGTTTTTATATTATGTTTCTAATGAAATAAGGGAATCATGGTTGTGTCTAGTTCTTAAATACTAACAAATTATTTGATCCTTAGTGATGTGGTACCTTGTATCTTTTTCCAATGTAATAAATTAGACACGAACTTTTTGTTACTAGAGTGGTGTTGTTATATATATGAGGATGATTTCAACAGAGGATGGTGATATCATCTAAATTATATTGGTATTTCATAAAACCAAGCTAGGGGATATCCTAATACAAAAATAACACATCATCATACACTATTTTCGTGAGGTATTCTACCATGGATAATTTCTAAAATTCTTTTCTTTAAATTAAATTATTTGAGAAATTAAATCAATTTTGTGTATTATGGATTTAACCCAAGATGATACTGGGAGTGTAATATGGACCTCCCATGTGATTTTTATTATGTATTGAGTGCAGTAGAAGTTTACAGTATGTATTTATAAATTATTCAAAATTTAAAAAAATTATAATTCAATTATAAATTTCTGAAAATAATAACAAATTTATTGTAATAATTTTTAGGTGTTATTCCATGAGATAGATCCTCATATATTCTTAGGGAATAGGGTCAATTCAGTTATAAAAATTAAATATTTATAACACTTCTAAAAACTAGTCTAGTGATGAGAAGAGTTCAATCCATAAAGAAGGAGCCAGAGTGTGTGATATAAGTGTGTGACCATTCCAAAAAATAGAACAAAAACAAAATAATAAAGTGAAAGAAGAAAATAAAAATGGGAAAGGTATATGAAAAAATGATGAGAATGAAGATTTTTGTGATTGTAAAAGTTAGTGTGACGGCAGGTGAGAAGGAAAGATAGAAGATCAAAATTTTTCAAGAACAACATATTGGAGAAATATGGGGAATCGACTGGATAGTACTTATAATTATTTTCCATAATTCATGAATTTAAATTTAAACATCTTGAACAAAATAAAGTATCCTAAATAGATTATTTTTCAGGTCAGTCTATTAATGACTAGACTTTATAGCTTTCCAACTGTATAAGTCACTCAATCAATGAGTAAGAAAAAATAATTTTTCACTGAGTTTAATTATTCAGTTGAAAATAGTGTGTTATTATATCATTATCGTGATTTAATTTCCATTAAAATAATCATATTAAATATTATTTGAGTTTAAGCATGATCAAGATCATTTTTCACTAATGCTTGATGCATTCTATAAAATAATTATCAGAAGATAAATAGGGAGAAGCATATATTTAAGAAAATTCATGAAAAAAGTAAAATAGATCAACCATCACAACATATTCCCCCATAGTTGTTTTTATAAAGATCATGATTGAACTATAAATGTTATAGGATTCTAGTACATAAGAGTCTATGCTGAAAGAAACAAAGAAATGAAAGAAAATAGAGAATGGTCTTCTCTCTCTCTCTCTCTCAACTCCCAATAGATTCCCTATATCTCTCAATATCTCTATGTAATCTTCTTTTTCTCTATATTATACATACTATTCCTAGGTGGTTATGTATCTCCTTAGGTATGTCTCTCTTTATGTGATTCCTTTTTTATGGAATAATCTTGTTATATCCATTTTCCACTTTCAACTCTTTTCACAACTCTGAGATGATATCTCTTACCTCCAGGTGGCACATTCATTGTGTAATTTTATACTAAATGGTGACTGGAGGACAACCCCTTCCAACAGTATTCTCAACTCCTTCAACGCTGGTGCCATGCAATGACCATGATCCAGCACCTTGGATTCTCTCCATGTGGAATAATCAATGGTCGGGGCAATTGAGTGAGGGTTCTCAAATCTCTAGTTTTTTGAGATATTTTTGAATTATAAAACTTAATTAACCCTTCGAAATTATAGGGCAAGGGCTTGGACTATAATAGTTATTGGTCCCTTGAAGATCCAAATCCATTTTTTTTCATTTAGACATCACTAACTGACTTCTGAGCAATTAGTTATAATATATATATATAAATTATTTAATTTTATTATTGGTATAAAATATATACACATATACATATATATATATATATCTATTGTTAGATTCATACACTTATTTATTATTGATATATATTTATATATTATAATTATTATTATTATTATAAAAATATAAAAATATTTTCAAAAATATATACATATTATATATATATATTATTATCAGATATATTAATTTTATATTAACATATTATTTTATTTATTTATTTATATATATTTATTATTCTTTTGTTCATTTTCATCTTCTTATTTCTCTGTTATCATAGGTATTTTTATCTGGGGGGATCATTTATGGGTTCATATTAAACTGTGGCCAAGATGATGTGGGTTTATGTGGCATGAATCATGTGTCTTCTTTAGTCATCATCCTCATGGCTTCAGATCAGGATAAGCAGTGGTTTAGTAGTGGAATCAGTTGACTATAACTAGAATTAGCTCAACGTCATCTTTATCCAAGTTTGGTAGGTGTGTAATCTCTTAAAATCACCAATGAGATTCATGAATTCTTTGTGGTGGCTAGTTTTGATCTAGTTCTGGATTTCTAGTGAGGTGTAGATTCAGTGAAAAATGGCATCAAAGGGTGTTTGGTTCGGGTTTGGTGTATTATCTAATCTATAACGTGATGGGTTTGTATTCCTCTTGATTAAGTGATTTGTAATTTTTTTCATTGATATCATCATCATTGTGTTCATATTCATCATCAATGAGGATTCTTCCATCAAAGGGAGGCCTTGTTTCGATTTTGTAGTGATGCATCGTGGTTTGGTGGTGGTTAATTCCTAGTGGATACGGAAATGTGGATAGTTCATGGTGGGAATGGTAAGATACACACAGTTGAATATGATTACCATGAGATACCTTATAGAGGGGTATATAAAATGGTGGCACAGTTGGTTTATCATGATAGGTATTCCCACCATGAGGTTGGTTCTTTTGATAGGGGCACGATAAGGTGGAATTTTGGTTATGTGGTCGATTTATGGTTAGTAGACTGACAGGGGGACTTCTTCACACTATAATTTGAGAGGGTCAATATGCTGACCATAGAACAGTCAGTATACAGACCACTACATGTAATTTTTGTAAAAAATAAAACAAAATAAAAAATTGAAAATTAATTACTCAAAATAAAAATAAATAAAACAAATAATAAAAAATAATTATTTTAAAGAAAGATAAATAATGAATAAAAGTAATCATTATAGTATCTACATTTAATCAACATATAGTATTAACATAAAAAATTAATTACTTATAATTAATAATTAATTATAATAATGAATAAAATTATTAAAAAAAATAATAGATTAAAATACTTAAAAGTTTTTTATTTGGAAAAAATTCAATTAAAATTAAAAAATTAAAAAAATCAAAATCAATAATCAAAATTATTATTTAGAAAAAAATAATATTTTTGAAATATTTAAAAATTGATAGTAATTAGAACAATTATTAAAAAAGTTTGGTTTATAGAAAGTTTTTTATTTAACTACAAAAATAACCTAATAATAAAAAATAACCAATGAAATTAATATTATAACATTATATATAGAGTTTTAATAAATAAGAAACAAATTATCAAGAATTAAAATGTATTAAATAAAAAATTATTTAGAGAGTAAAATGCGTAATTAATTACACTAAATGAAGTAGAAAACAATATTATAATAGGAGGACTATGAAATTTCCCCACACTTAAATGTAATTTTTTCCATAAAATATTTCTTTATTTTATAATTTATAAAATAGATAATGGAAAACTTCACAGTAATCTCAAAATGAGGCACATTAAGAAATTTATATATAGAGGATCAACATGTGAGAGTTAGGATTTTCAACGAATGACTATGAGAGGTCATTTCTATGTTCAAACACAAACTATGAAATGAAGAGACCAAATATTCCTTCTCTATTGAATGCATAATGCCACCTATATGAAATCAATCAATCCCCTAGTTCAATTATATCCCATGTTCCAAATCTAAGTGTGATGAAAGATTAGATTTAAGTAGAAATAAAATCTTATCAAGATTCACCATTAATTATCATATTCACTATGGTTTTAAAAATCCAATGTTCATTATTATCACTTATTTGATAAAACTCATATAATATGAATATTAGTGAATTTTCCCCTTCTTTATTTTGGTTCAATATTCTCCTCACCTTAATGAGGTTATTTTTTATAAGACCCATTATTTTTAATTTTTCTTAGTTAATTGTTTCTGTAAAGTACTATATAATGAACATATTTAGTATGAATTTTATTAGTTTACATAAATTAAACAAGCGGCCCTAACCGCATATATTCACCATGTTATACCAATTTACCATTTTTTCTATAGTTTCAAAGGATTTATATGATTATCATCTATGTTGGATCCCTAAGGTGATTGATTTTAAAAAGGGTAGTCCCCTTGGGTTGAGTTCAAATTTCCAGCATCCTAAAGTTATGATCATAATTATAAAAATATCTATACAATCTCAATCCCATTATTAGTCATTAAATATAATATCCCTAAAAACAGCATGAAACACCACTTAAAAATAATATACCCATAAAAATTATAGATTTGATGCATCCCTCAACAACCTGCATTTTATTATCCTATAAGTGGGAAATATTTCTCTTGCATGGTTAATCATAAGGCCCTTAGTTTGTGAATTTATTTGAAATTTTTTGACAATTTTTTTTGAAAAAATTAATGGGGATTTTAATGTGATTAAAAATGATGTAATGATAACAAATAGATAAATACCCATCTCCTGATACTTAAATCAAATCATTGTCCCCAATGTTGAATCCTAAGGTGGGATAAAACTTAATTCAGAGATAATTTTCAATTAAACACTAAATATAAATTGAACGGGGTTAAATGGAAGTTTGAAAATCCATTTTCCCACACAACTAATCAATTATAAAAAAGAAAAATATATACAAATGGTACCTATAATACACTTATATAAATTCAAGCACAATTTCTTTTTTGAAAAGTTCATTATTTTAATTTTTATAGACTGGAAAACGTTTTCTTAAATGAGCTCAAATATTTTTTTGTAAATAACGAGGTAGTAAGAGACAACCGGTTGAATATAAATACAATTTGAGGGATCTAGACAAATTTTGAAATATAGCTCAAATTGATTTTCAATTTCCTAAAAACAAACATGCTAGACACCTAGTAATGAAATCTGGGTCATAATTATAATAGGATCAAAGGGCATTACCCCCACATAGATTATTGGAAAATGAAATAGAATAAAATCATAGTATTTAAATGGATAAATAAATTAATAAATTCCTTGATTTTGGGAGATTTGATCATTTACTATTATTAAAAATTACCTCCTCTGTAATCTTGAGTTAATTCCATTTGATGGTCCTTTAAATTTTATAAAATTTTATGAAAATAGACATAATTATACAAAAATTAAATTTTAAGAAAAATTTCATCCAAAGATTGAGTTTAAGAAATTTTATCTAGATGATTTAGAGTGTTTCTCCCATGGTTTTCCCTTTTGTGAGTTTTTGGAAGTAGTAACACTCTAGTGGTACCAATTCATGTGATACCATTATACATGAGTATTAATAGACTATAGAATTATGAATCAAGAGTTTATTTTATTATATAAGGGAAATAAAAAACAGACAAAGACCATGTGTTAGTTCCCATGAAACACTGAGTTTATAGTCCCTAGTTAGACATGATATGGATTCACAATTCAAGAAAATAAATGGAAACCAAGACCTCAATATTCCATTCAATGAAGTGTTTAATTCTCAGGTCATTGAAAATGGAATATTTTCTTCTCCAAATAGCCCTATAGCTCTATTAACAAGCAGTCTTAAAATGGTGAAGGGTCCATGCCAACCTTTTTGGAGTTTTATTAAGATAAATTTCAAACAATAAATGAATAGACGGACCCGATGACCATCCATGAAATACATACTATAAATTATTTTGTTTTGAAAGGTTTTTGTTTTATCTTTTAAAATTTCATCATTTTCATATGATTCCATCATAACTTCTTTTAGATCACTCAACCCTAACAACCTACTCTAACCAGGAAACATGAATTCTATGTTATAGGCCTTCACTTCCCAAAAATAATTTATATATAGTTCCACTAGAATATGGAATGTATTTCAAAAGATGAATATATATAGGGACATCCCTATGGGGTCTTGAAAGTAGTTTTGTAATCCAAGAAAGACTTATCCAACTTCATAAAACAATCATTTCTTGAGCTAGAAACTACCTTCTCTAAAATTTATTTAAGCTCTCTATTAGACACTCTAGCCTTCTCACAAGATTGTGGGTGGTAGTCTGTACTAGTTATATGATAACATTCATACATCTCTATAAATTCCTGAATTTATAATTCTTGAAATGAGTTCCATGATATGTAATGTGTGATCTGGGAACTCTAAAACTATAAAAGAAGTTTTTATTGATTAATTTCACCACACATGATGTATGGTTTTTTGGAAGAGCCATTTACTCAACCCACATAGACTCATTGTTTACAATCCAAGAATATATTCATTCCTATAAGTGTATGGGAGGGGTACATTGAAATCCATGCCCCATATATCAAAAAATTTAACCTATATTATTAATTTTTCTAGAAAATCCTTCCTTATACCTAAATTTCTAGGAATTTAAAACTTATCACCACTAATCCCTAAACTCGATGCATTATTGAACAATTTTAGATAACAAAAACTAGCCTATAAAAATTTCTAAGTAGTCCTTTACCCTCTATGGTTTCCACCCAAAGTTGATAAATGGTAGTGGTCTAGGATGGGTAAAATTTCCTCCTCATCCACACACCGCTTCAAAATACCATTCTAAAAACATCTAAGAAGAAAATGGTCATCCAAAAAGTATTAATTCAACACAGATATAAACCTATACCTCTGTTTGTATGAAATTTCCTTGGGAAAAACAGCAATGGTTAGCAAATTACCATAATTTGTATACCAATAATATTGATTCATAGAAGAAGAAAATAATTGTTCATCTGAGGAAGATGTTTTGATCACCCTTGGTTTCTCAATTTAAGTGCTGAGAAGCCCATAAAAATTGTCTACAACCACATTTTCACCCCATTTTTATGCATGATTATGAGATAAAATTATTGCAACTAAAGCTTCTACCCTGTGAGCCTTCGAATTGTGTCCTTTCAAGCTAGATGGTACATGAAGGATGAATTGTCAGTGAAAATGATCACGCTGCACCCTGAAAAGTATTCTCTTAATATTTCAAGGGAATACATAACATTATCCAACTCCTTTTAGTGGTGGAATAATTTTTCTAAGCTTCATCCAGTAGCTTTCTTGCATAATAAATGGCATGATACCTTTTATCCTTCCTCTACCCTAAAAAATAGATACCACTAAATCACTAGCATTAAACAACACTTCAAAAGGAAGCATCTAATATGTGATAGTAACCACTGGTGAAGAGGTGAGTTTATCCTTAAGATAGTAAAACGACTATAAATATTTATCATGAAAAATAAAATCTGTTTCCTTAACAATATTTGTTTAGATTAGCCTAATGATATTTGCAAAATAATTAATTAAACTCCAATAAAATCTAAAATCGAATAGAAAACTTGTAATACTTGTAATATTATTAGGTTGTGTAAGATTTTGGATTACAAGACTTTTAGAATTATTATCCTAGAGTCCCATCCTAGAAACCTTGTGACCCAATACAATGCCCTCTATAATCATGAATTAGATATTTTCCCAATTTATAAAAAGATTTTTCTCATCGAATATTTCAAAAATATTTTACATATTTAGAAATCAGTTTTTAAAATCATATCCAATAACTAAAAAATCATCCATGAACAATTCAATAATCCTCTCAATCATGTTTGATAAAATTACCACCATACATCTCTAAAAAGTAGTTGGAGCACTAAAAAATCCAATTGGTAATAATTGGTAGAAGAATTTCCTAAATGGAACAATGAATGTGGTATTCACATGATACTCAGGTGAAATAAAATAATGGTTATCATCAGAATATCTATCAATAAAATAGAAACAATCATTTCCAGTAAGTATCTCTAGAATTTATAAAAAATGTCATAGGTAAATTATATTAACTTGTTTCAGCATTGTGTTTTCTACAGAATATATAGACCCATCATTTTTTCACAATTCTTGTTTGAATTTTCACATTCCTATAATTTTTTATCACAATAACTCACGCTTCTTAATGAATATCTAGATAGGAAATATTATCCTATAACCAAGAAACATGATAACATTCTCTCAGAAAAATTATTTTATGTTTGGGTTAATTCTTCTCTATTCTCCCACTCTGGGTTTACATTTTGAATCCATAACTATTTATTTAATGAAAAATTATAGGATTATACCCTTGGTATTAGAATTTTAACTTCCAATAATAGACTTATACTCCCTAATGACACTAAGTAGTATTTCCTATATACTTTACTCTAGTTTGGATGATATTATGATCAATAATGCTAGGAAATATCCCAAAAAATGACATTTCAAATGGGATGTCAAGGGATTGTGTTCCAGATTGGATGGTTCTTTTCTTGAGGTAATGGAAATGGGTTTGGGAGGTCCAAGGTCTTAATCGTGCCTCTTAAAGAAGGTAGAAAATAATTATTCCCCTTTATCACTATTAATTGTAGAAAATTTATCCTTAAATCCATATTCTTTTTTTGGGGTCAAGTTGTGTTCTAATGAAAAATAATCTAATATTTTCTAGAATCCCCATCAGACTCATCTAAATGATATTTCTATTTACTAGAACTAATACCAATAGTGGTCTCAATAGGGATCTCAATAACACTATTAATTTATTCTAGTATCCTAAAAAATATACTTCCTCCTCAACAACATATTCTTCATCTCCTAAAATATCATCTCTAGGAAAAATTGGGTCTTGGGTGTTCTGTTTAATTTTATTTGGAAACATTTAATTCTACTTTTTCTTCATCCAATTAAGATTTATGTTCCCATTTGTGACACTAATGAATGCCCCTGATATATAGAAAGTTCATACCAATGATGATAGGTACATATTTCTCACCCTCCATATCTAGTATCATAAAATCAGTAATAAACAATTCCCTTCCTACTAACACTAGAAAAAAATCTACGCAACCAACTGGGTGAGTAATGGATTGATCAGTACATTGTAATACAATATTAATGGGTTAGGGAACTCCTAATCTCATGTGTTGAAGGAATAAAATGGAATTAAATTTATAATTTTTTTAATATCACATAGAAAATTAAACTAGTCACCTATATCTACAAAGGTGTAAGGGATGAAAAATCTCATAAGGTCATGATGTTTTTGAGGTATCATATTCTATAATACTACACTACACTCCTCTATGAGATTATAAGTGGAAAATTATTCCAAAATTTTATTTTTTGAATATATTTTCTTGCAGTATTTTATATAATATGGTACTTGAATTAGGACCTCCATGAAATAAATTTCAATGTTTAGTTTTTTGAAAACATTGATAAATTTCAACAGTTAAAAATCTTGGTTTTATTTTTCAATTATTTTTTGAAAATGAATTTTTGGATCCATGTTTCTAAAAATTTTAGGCATCCATTCTGCCTATTCTTCATGATTTTTATTACCTTTATTATCCTGGGTTTTCAATCCATTTTCATGTTATTTTTTTAAATTGGGATAGCCGGATTCAAAGTGTTTATAGTGAAAATATCTAAATTTACATATTGAAATTTCTAGATTAAATTGTTTTATATTTTTCAATAGTATGGATTACATTACTAGATTATTGGTGGTTTTAAAGGCCATTTATAGTTTTCAAATCCATGTTATTTACTCTAGGTTTCACTTTATTGGTTCTTGGAATCAAACCCAGTCTCTACCACAAAATTCTCTAACCAATTACCCTATTTGAATTTCATGATTTTTCATCCTATAATAGATATACACTTTATAAAAAAATTATACTTTTATTCATCAAACCTACCTATTATATATTAAAAAATACCACTTAATTCATCTTTTGAGTTAAAAGATTCTTTTTTTGGTTTGAGTTGGTACTACTGTCTAGGTGGTTTTTAAAAAGAAAGTGGAGTAGTGAGTATATGAACTCCCTGGTCCTTCCAAATATAATGTAGGTGGTGTCTATTCCCATGATTATATGTTTCTATAAATTGTTTTTCCTTAGTGTACATCCTAGGACCATATCTATTTTTTTTTATTTTTTAGGAGGTTGGTCAAGCATATCAACATTGGGACACATGAATGCAATGTCCCAAACATTCCACATTGGTGAAATTTCTCTTGAAGTGAGTTTTAAGTATTTTCATTAAAAAATATAGTATCTTTTTTCCTCATATTGTTGACTTGGATGGGGTTAATTCCTCACAGTGGTTATTCTTCAAGATAATTTTTTGTGAGTTTTGTGTTAGTGTATTAAAATTTTGTTTTTATTCCTTAAAGGTTCTATCACTAAAATCCCCACAAGTATATTGGTCCACCAATATTTGGTGGTAAGGGGTGATACTATTGTAGAAATTTTCTATGAGTAACTGGGGAGTGAATTGGTGGTTCAGAAGTTGTCTATGTAATCCCCTAAATATTTCCCAAGATTAATAAAATAGTTTCCTTCATCACTTTAGAAACTAGTAATTTTATGTCAGATTTTAGAATACTTTCTCATAGGGTAATAAATCATTGGGAAATTATTATATAGATGAACCTAGGAGAAAATTATTTCCTCTTCTAACAATTGAAACTAATTTGGGGCATTTTACTTGAGGAAAAATAGAAAAATATTAGATTAATCTCTTCCGCACTTAGGCCTCTCAGTGGAATATATTGAAAACTATAATAAACGTCCCTGATGAAGTCAAGAGTGTATTCACTGGTAATAGCTTTGAAAGTAGGTAGCAGGAAAAATATGGATTTTTTATTTCATAATTTTTAGAACATGGTGAGATTCTAATGTATAATGTATTACTAGAAACAGAAGAAAAAAATATATTCTGTCAAACTATTCCTCCCAACTAGCTCATTGTCAAGGGGATTTACATTTCCAAGTGGGGATTATTAACATTCTCAACAACTCTATTTTTTTCCATTTGGTTTTATATTTTCTTTTTTCACAACCCTTAGGTATCTCTAAATTTCAGGCATAAAAGTATCTATGGTCTTATTCATAGACCTAGTTTTCATACACACAGTAGATTCAATGGAATTTTTTCTTGCAGATTTATTGATAGTTTATATATATATGGTATTTTGTATTCTTTTGTTTTTTTCTGTTCTTTATAGGTAATTTTATTTTGTTTTAATTATTGATAGAATGTTACTTAAATAAATATAGTGCCAAAATATAATAATGTCTTTATCATGAGGATGGTCAAAGATACATTTATAAATCTAAAATATAGCACAATGACTAACCTTGAGGTTTTTCTCAATTAAGTAGAGTCAAATTCACTAGTGATTATCTCAAAAATCATTTTTTGTATATAATATTTTCAAATAATTAAAGAAAAAAATCATGAAATGGTGATGAAAAAACAATGGTTGATATAGTTAGTAGAATGAGGGTAGTGAAACAACTGGAATAGGGAAGTACGACCTAAGACAATAAAACAAGATATAAAAAAGATAAAAGTCAACAAGAATATTGATGAATATTGGATAACTAGCACACTCAAATTTAATGCATATGTTTAAAAAAAACTAGGATGATTTCTTGATTATTTTCAATGAATAATCCCGTGATTTTCAATGTTTTGATTAAAAATGGAAATTACGATGTAATGAATCAAAATTGGGCTTAATGGTTAAAGAATGTATTGATATTTGAGTATTTAATATGAGATTAAGGGGTTATTATTTGAATTATTATTATAAAATGAATTTTTTTTATGTATGTTTTTGTATTTTTTATGGGTTTGGTGAAAAATGATGTATGTAAATGTGAGACTTCAACTAAGTTGGCCTTCCACTTAACCAGCACACATAAGGTGTTTCGACTAGCTATACTAGCCAGGGAGGAACTGCATGGACCAACAGGCTGAACATGGAGGTTAGGCCCAAGCATAGGGACCAAATGAATGAAATATATGTTCCAAGCATAAATACCGAGGGTTTAAATCACTAGTGCAAGTGGAAACATCATGTAGTGGTAGGAGCAGGGTTTATCTGTCGAGTAGGAAGTCCAACATATGGTGGTAGGAGTCCTCTAGCTCTAGTTTGACATCATTGTTTTTATAAAGACACTAAAAGGCTTATATAAGCTCTCTCTAAGAGTGATCATTTTTATGTGGGACAAGTGGTACTCCATGCTTCACTATGACTGATCATACCGCCACCTCTTTACATCACCTTAGTAAATCTCCACCATTGAAATTGCTTGGGAACTCCATTACCACTGTTCCCAATGCTTGGGATCGAGCTCCTCTACCACCATCATCTCTATAAACAAATGAAGTCATATGGGATCCTCCAGGTATATGTCACATGATATTGATCATGATGCCTTATCCTAGTTCCTCACCTTTCTACCACCATAGATCTCCTCAAAACTCTTCAATAACACCCATGAACCCAAAATCGAGTATCCTTTAACCATTACATAGGTCAAAGGAGAAGAGGAGTGATTCCGTTGAGCTCCACCACCCATGATGACGCCTTCCATACATGAACCAATGCACGTCACCGTACAACAACCAACATGAACCATCCTCCACCGAGCATCAATCATGTCTCCACGACTTCACTACTCAGCATCCCTAGTCAGCACTTCTCAGGCCATGATTTCTATGGTGGATCACCCCAATCTCATGCTCATGATCCATCACCAGTAGTGATGCTTGAGGTCACCTATGATTCACATCTAAGAATTTCCAGTCATCCATGGAATCCATTCAAAGTCTCCCTCTGACAAATTCTAAGGCCATATGAAGAGGAATCATCTGCTATCTTTCTCACTAGCCATTGATCTCCATCACCATTAGAGGCTTCCTACACACTTTTGCCACCTAAACAAGGGCTTGATCCCCATACACCATGCATAAACCAAAGGATATCCCCATCCTCAATGCGTGTCATGATCCACATTCCTTGTGCACCTTGATAAGTTGTCTTCCACACTTCTGATCCCTCCATGAAGGCTTGATGATTTCTGAAGGAGACACTTCCCATGTGGACTGGTTTTAAATGGAAATTTAAACACCCAAAATATGTGTGTGTTTCATATATCATACCTATAGTGGGTGGTATTTCCAATGGATGATCTCCCCAGTTCTCAGGAATATATGAAGGATGATGAGGCCATGGGATCTCCCTCATTGCCTATAAAAGGATCCCTTGACTCATTTCCAAGAGAACATAAAATAACTACAATAGAGAGGACCAGGATCAAGACACTAGAACTATTATCTTCCACTTTCTATAAAGAGGATCCACCAAGTAGGGAAGACTGCTTCATACTCCCATGGTCTCTTCCTCCTTATACCTTCTTTCCATTTTTATGATGATCCACACACCTCATCATTCAATGACACCTTCTTTCATGATGGGGTAGAATACAAATTTATTGGGTGGAGGGAATGGGGACCCCTTTTTTGGTGTTTGAGTTTTTATTATTATCTAATAAAAAACTATTTTCTTTTTAATTTAATGGTCTTCCATTTAATTGGTTCTAGAATTTAAATTAAATAAGAGTTTGATTTATTTTATTCTTAAATATTAAATTTATTTGATTTAATTATTTATTCTTCCTATTTTTTATTTATGTTTTGAAGTGTTCAAATTGGTTAATCATTAAAAAATCATGTAAAGGTTTAATTTATTTTTTACTAAACACATGAGGAATAAATGATGGACTAATTTGAATATTAGTGGAAAGTCAAAACAATATTTGTGATTTCTTAAATAATTCAAATATTGGCCATTGGGATTTTGACACATTGATAAATATAAATCAAAGGTGAATAAGGGAAAAAATTATTACCCAATTCACATTATTGTTTTAATCAAATCCAAAAGATTCATTTATATAAAAAACATAATAGCATCAAAAAAGAAATAACCTAACTAAAATCCAATCACTTTCATCTTATTTAAATTTCATAGACTCTAAATTCTGTCCCTTCATAGTATTTAAAAACGTTTTATTTTATTTAATTTTGAAAAAGTAAAAACTAGATTAAAATACTCCTCCCTATATTCTTGTTTTTGTTACCACTAATACTACAACCCTAGGGGAAATTAATTTCTTTTTATGGACCCCATGATAGGTGTGCATCAAAACTTGCACCACTTCCAAGGAGTAAGAGTTAATATAAACCTTAAAAATATTCCATACTAGGACCTCCAATGAAGAACTACTTTATTTTTACCATGATATAGAAACAAAACTATCAACTCGACCTACGAGTCTTAATTTTGAAAAGATTTTTTAAGAAATCAATTTAGAAGACTCAAGAATTCATTACGAATCACCAATAATTTGAGAACACCCACATCTAGGGTTTCCTCTATTTATCATCATAGTGGGTTGTTTTACATATTATTCCTCTTGTTTCAATGGTATTTGTGGGATGTTCTTCATTGGTTAAGGTTTTAATGTATGTCTCTTCAATGGATCTTTGATCTCTTCTACTAATTCTTTCAATTCCCATCTCTATACAAATATTTCTTTGATGTTTCCGAGATTCTTCTCCAATGAAGCTCATCCACTCCTGAGTACCCTTTATCCATTTTTAAAATGATTCTGGTGGGGGAACCACTGATTTTGTGTCCTTGGTAGGCAATAGATGCAAGGCCTTCTGTATTTTAGATATAGTGTTGTCCAGATCAAGATGCCTCCTTTTCTACCTCATGGTTGAACACTTTGGGGAGATGAAATATGATGGATGGTGTTTCTAGGGTCATTAAAAAGCCAAGGTTCTTTGGGCTTTGGTTAGATGTATTAAATAGAGCTCTGGATGTACATTTATGGGGGATTTCATTGGTGCTTGTGTTCAGATCTTGTTTTGTTTTGGTTGTAGGTGTTAGTGACGCCATGGAGGCCATTGGGTGTCATTGGTCATAAGTGCTGATGTGGGTAAGATTCTATGAACGATGTCATTTGTGGGTCTGATGAGCTGATGGTATCTTGGTCGGTGTCCAAGGGGGACTGTCTATTTGATAAGAGTGTATGTGTCACATTGATATTTGGATCTTGTTTCATTAAATTTGGTGTGGTATATATTTATGCAGGTAATGCTGGGTGGGAAGACATATTTGGGGGATGGGTGTGTTGACAGTCATCATCAGCCATCTATTCATATAATTATACATATGGGTACTGTGAATTAATTTTTCATAGCAGTTGTGATCATTATTTTCATTGCATTATGTTGAATGGATGTGATTCTATCACATGCTTTTTTGGGTGGGTGACTCGAAAGATAGATAAGTGTGCTGAAACCTATTGTCTGGTCCTAACTTTAATTCTCAGTGATGGAGGCTACTCTCCATCACTGTGATTCCAACATGAAATAACCTCTTAGTAGGGGTCATTCATATCATTTAAAAACTCCACTGATGCATTTTTTATTGGGGGTGAAATATTTTCCTTTTCTTCCCAATGTAACAACCTGAGATTTTATGAGAATTATTATATTTAATTTCATTCATGTCTTGTGTTGTACGCTAAACCAAAATTAACTTTTGGTATACGCAACAATGTATATTCTTGCAATATACGCAACACTATTCTTGGCTCGTGTTACACACAATTTCAAGTTCGTTTTGTAAAAAAAATTATACGCAACATTATGTATAGATTTTGTTTAATGTATAAATAAAATAAGTTTTTATTATGTTATACGCAACACCAAATGGATCTTTCACTACACGCAGCCCTGACTTGGCTTGAATTACATGCAATAAAATCCTTCCTCGATAGCGTGTGTAGTACGCAATATCGAGCTTCACTAAAAGAGATATTATTATTATATTATTATGAACTAGCCATTATGAATAGTAATACCCACTTTTTGAAAATTTATAAATTTTATCTTTCAAAATGGACTTCATTTTTGGATTCTGAATATCGAAATTAGCCTAGGGTGAATTTTTGGTATTTTTCTAAAAACATTCAATTTTTGATGAATAGTGAAAACACTATGTTACTATTTAAAAACCGACTTTTTATTTAAATAATTATTTATTTAATTTAAATTTATTTTAGATAAAAATTGATACATAATACCAATACAAGTTCAATGAAATTCATTGGACTAATTTATAATAAATTTTGATATATAAAAATTTTATTGAACTTTTCACCGTCTTTTACCCACCTCCTATGAGAATTTGAAAATTCACATAAAATATAATTTTACCGCTTCTGTGAGTGGAATTTCAAAAATCTAAGAGAAAAAGTTTATATCAAGGACTAAAATGTGGTTCAATGAGATGAAAATAATTTTTGGTGAAGAGTAACTTTTTACTTTTATTTACCACGGTTAAAATTAAATATGGTAATTAAGGGTAAAAATGATATTATTATTACCCTAAAACATGTATTAATTCTATTGGATAAGTGTAATTCGACTAGAAACAACCTTAGGAATAAAATATTACCATTTAGGTCCACTTGGATTAGATTAGGACATTTATTATTAATTTATTTAACGAAGGGTTAAAATAGTTAAAATCAATGTTTAATAACTAAATCATTTTTAATATAGAGTTATACATTAGATAAATTCGACTATAAATATTTATTAGAAATATAAAAATATTTCCTAACTAATGGTATATTATTTATAATTGTTAGACATTAAATAATTTATGTTAATTATGACACAATGGTGATGCAGTAATTACCTAAATAATGAAATATTAAAATAATTGATATTATAAATACCAAAATAAGTGTAATTTTAGACTTTTTATGAATTAAACTACTTTTATATGTTAATATGACATGTTATTATTTATTTAATTAACTATTCTAGAACTAACCATGCTGTTATGATTTTCACAAAAATCAAATACCAAATAGTGTCAAAATTGACATAAAAATGTTTTTAAAAAACATATTATACTATTAATTGTATTTTTATTCCTAAAAATCATAGGATCGGCCAAATGACTTAGATAAGGATATTTATATTAATAATTAACCACTTGGGATTCGTTTGTATTGTTATAGTAATTTTAGTAACCATATATTGTAAGAAAACAAAAAGACACGGTAAAAGTTAAATTATTTAACATAGAGTTAAATCTAAATGATAAGGTTAAAATAGTAACCTAAACTTGTCTAAAGCCTATTGGTTGGGAGTATTTCGACCCATCCCCACCTTATCTTCGAAATAAATCAATTTATAGCTATTAAAAACCGAATATGGATTTATTATAAAATAATATTTTATGTTTTTTCAAAGGTGCCCCTCTCCTCCCTTATAAAAAGGGAACCCCTTGCCACTTCTCTTCACACCATTTTGAGCCTTGAATCTAGGCCAGACCTTGCCCGTTTCTCTTATAAACTTCCCTAGAAACATTCTGGAGGTTCTGGTCTTCTCAAAAGACCAACTGTACTTCCATAAGAGGAATCTTAAAGGAGGTGCGTCGAAGAAGAGGTAATCTCTTCTTCCGATTCTTTCAAGTTTCTTTCTTCTTCTACATCTTATTATTTAGTTTTCTCATTATAATGTAATAACATAAGTATTAATTATATACTTATATGTTTTTATAAATATCAAACAAACCTATTTCACCGTCTATCCTTCCTACTAAATACAAAATCATCGCGCGTGCGTATGTAAGGAATACCGTCTCCACGCCGTGGTGTAATCTGTTTTCAACCACCACCTTACTTGGATGGGTATAATGGTGTAAATAAATAACTATATATTATTATATTAAATTGATACCTATTCTTAATAATTATACATACACTTCAATACAATTCCACGATCATGGGAATGGTATCCTCACCTGTGCGTACGTACGGACTACAGTCTCCACGACGCGATGAGATTCATTTTCCATGTTAACCATTCATGAATGATTAGAAAGTATATATAATAAGTAATAATGAAATATATGACATAATAATGATATTGTATTTATGTATATATATATATATGTATGTCATCTACTTAATTCCATTCAATTCAATAAGGAAACGAAAACAACGTTCATGCATATGTCCGGCCTACCGTCTCCATGAACAGTGTATTTCATTCCATTTATCGATCTATCATATATATATATATATATATATATTTATATGCTGAAAATATATTATATATAAATCATGTTTTACATTATGAAATTAATTATATCAGGATATAAGTAATAATATCATGAACAACAAGTCAAAACATGTACAATAAATGAAATGATTTTACCCAAATCGCTACTTTTACATCGAAATTACAAATGAATGGGTAATATAAAGTTATAAGTAAACCATATATGATATCATAACAATGAATATTATTTTTAATAAATCAATGAAATTATTTAAATAATTATACATGAGTTTCGGATACGTACGAATCATATCAGACCTAAGGTAAGGGATAACCTTTCCAATATCATTCTTATCCGAGATTGTTTATTCGTAAGTATTTATTGGGGTTATTATTATCATCCATGTCCATGGTTTATAAAATTTTTTCTAAGAATGTTTAAAGTCCTTTTTACCAATTTTTTACTTTTACGACAGGGTATGTAAGGAATATTTTTTTTTGATACGAGATACTTTTTGACTTTTCCGACAAAAGTACGAGGAAAATGTTTTTTAACTTATACGGTATGAATGGATTTTTACAGTTTCATAAAGCCTCATTTTCATGAAACTTATTCTACAATATTTCATGATTATTTTCAACAAAATCTTTTCCTTTGAAAATATCATGAAATTTTTTGAAAAGAAAATGATTTTGAAAATGAAAGGATATTTTATTCAAGAATTCATTTCAAGTGTTTTATCAAAACCATTTTCCATATAAGATGACATTATTTCATATGTGTATGTTTCAAGTATAATACCAAAATGATTTACATGGTTTTCAATTTTCTTATAATGAAATGATATCCATTTTTTATTCGGATTATGTTATGATGGGATAATGTTTATGAAACCCATTTTATTCTTTGGGTTATGATGAATGATTTATGTTTATGTTGTGGCACACGAAAGAATAATTTCATTATGAGATGGGTGGGACCTATATCTCCCTCCAATGCTTTGGGTAATGATTTATATCTCATGAGATAGACATGGTTGGAATGTTAAGTTTATCCGGTTCAGTAATACAGGACTGGAACATGGAGTGAACTCGATTCAGAAAGGGACTTTATCCACTAAGATGGTCTTGAAAGGAATGCCTTGGATACTATGTAAAACAAATCATGTGATTAATGGATGCCACAATTAAATTTTTTATTCCCATGCTAGTTTATCATGATTAATGTTCCTTTATGATCTATTCCTTGTGTACTTCTAATACTTATGTCGTTGCTCATGATTTTGATGTTTAGATTTTATGTTCATGTTTTTGCATTCAAATGTTTATGGATTGTTTTTTGTTCTCTATGCTTACCCTTACTGAGCATTTGATCTCACCCTTTAAATGTTTTCTTTTCCACAAGATTTAACGAAATGTTTTAGGTAATAAAACAACAGGGGATGATCTTTATGGGAGATGTTGAAGATCTTTCACCACGATTAGAAGATTATTTTCCGAGATTCCGAAGACACTAAACTATCAAGATCCTTGTTTGTTTTTTTTCATTATATATTAAGTATTCCACAGAAGTAATGTAGTGTCCATGTACGTCATGTTTGGGGTCTCTATAGTTTGTATCAGAGGAAAGGTTTAGTAAACCTTTGGAAACTAGGATGCAAAAACTCTAGTGAGATCCCTAGAGTTATTTCTAAGGTATGTCTTGGGATGTCCCTAAGGTTAAGTATAAGTATAGGTTATAGTACTATAATTATGGTAACGATCATAGAATTTAACCTAAGATGTTAGATATGGAAGGTAATCCCCCTTTATTGTGTTGTTTTACCTAGCATTATTTTTTCCGCTCACACAATTCTTTTTGGGTTTTAGAAAATGGCTGGAAACAAGAAGATTCACGATAATGGATAATATGATGTACAATGGAATTATATTCTTCATGATCAAGAAAATGAAATGGGATTTGGAAGGTGAAACATAGTTTTTATACCTAATCAAAAATCTCATAATATGATTAACAATCTCATCTTTGGAAAGTTTCCCGATAATGTGGGAAGAGGCATCAGGGAGATTGTTTCAAAGGAACTTGAAGATTCTTTGGGTGTGGAAAAGAAGGAAAAAAATCCAGTAAGTGCAAAGGAAAATGTTCAATTAACACCATGGACAAGGATAATGGTATTTCTAGGACATCAACAATGGTTATATGTTTTAAATGTGGAATTTTTGGGCATTATAAAAACCAATTCCCTAAGGGAAAATCTCATGATGAGAATCAGCATGGTCGTTTGGGTAGTATTTATGTTGATGATGATGAGGAGAGTACAAATGATATATGATATGAAAGAAATGATGAAGCACAGTCAGTGGTTTAAAAAGTTTGTGGAATGATTGTATGTTTATTAAGAATAATTTATAGTACTATGGAATAAAGAATCGTCTAAGGATTGTTACACTATTGTTTTTCCTAAAGTATTTGAAAGTAAATGTTTAATGGTCCTGGTAACCATTAAAGGTTATTCATATATTTTTGGAAAGAAGACGATATGCGTATAATGAATGGATATGGAGAAAATAATATGTTTGATAGTATTCATGAGATCATAATTGATATAAGGACTAAGTGATATCATGGTCTGAGTATATAGAATTTTTGGGTTTTTTGGTATGTGGAAAGAGTAAACATTTGAAAACATTCATGTTTTTACTAAGGTTCAATGGGTATTCACTTTTCAAGAGAATACATGATTAAGGTATTCACATGTTTTAAATGTTACCAAAAAGATATATCTTATGATATATGGGGGGGAAATGAAGGAATTCACATGCTCGGTAGATGAAATTTCTAGTAATCGGACAGAAGTATTTTTGATATGCCTAAAGTTTGGAATGGACAACATATAGTATTGATTAAGGATATAAATTTTTATTTCGGAAATGTTATGATATAATAGTTTTAGAAAAAGGACATCCCATAGGATGGGTGAAACCCCATCACGTTGGACAAGGTTTCAGGAATCGAACCCACAACCGAAGTGAGACAGGCCTTTATCGCCTACCACTGGCCTGTAGGAAGTCCCTGGTTAGTAGAAACTAGTTTTATTATGCAGAATGATAGATTGATGTATAAGCCCATTTTAGAACCATATCAGATTAATCTCACCATAGATGGACTTATGTATATATCTTTTGCTAACCCTATGTTTGAGACAGATGGAATGACATATAATTTTATCACATGATGTAATAACACTTCGTGAAAGTCGAATTCAAGTTCATTTCTTTAAGGGATGAAGTGGAAATTTTTTGAGGCACTAGCAACATTGAGATTGTACCAAAATCAAGTAATTGTTTCTTTTAATTCAAAAATTCTTCTACTTTAGCGAAATGATCTTGAAAACAAAAAATGTTGTCCTAGTACTCTTATATCTGATGAATTAGATGGTACATTAGATCATCAAAAATTTATGGCTTTGCGATTGATGGCTTTTTCATAGCCATGTATTCTACCACTCTCCATCAGAACTTGATGGTTTGACTTTTCTTCCATATCCATGTTTCACCTATGTTCTCCTATGTGGAAACCCAGTGATGAGTTAATCTGGGTAATAGTTACATTTCTAAATTTACTTTTTAAAAAGACGTTTTAGTATTCCTTTTTACGATGAGGGTTTCTATGGAATAAACTTTCAAGTACTAAACCATTTATAACCCTAACGAATTTCGAGGGAGAAATTCATTTTAATGGGGGTAGAATGTAACAACCCGATATTTTATGAGTTTTATTCTTTTTAATTTCAATGAAGTCATGTGTTGTATGCTACACCAAAATTATCTTGTGCTGTATGAAACATCGTATTTGCTTGAAGTATACGCAACACTGTTCTTGGGTCATGTTACACACAATTTCAAGTTCGTTTTGTAGAAAATATTCTACGCAACATTATCTATAGATTTTGTTTAATGTATAAATGAACTAAGTTTTGATTATGTTATATTGAACACCAAACAGAGATTTCACTACACGCAACCCTAACGTGGCTTGCATTGCACTCAATAAAGACCTTCCTTGATAGCGTGTGTAGTACGCAATACCGAGTTTCACAAAACGCGATATTATTATAATATTATTATGAACTAGCCGTTACAAATAGTAATGCCCACTTTTTGAAATTTTATAAATTTTATATTACACAATGGACTTCATTTTTGGATTTGGAATATCAAAATTAGCCTAGGGTGAAGTTTTGGTATTTTTCTGAAAACAATAAAATTTTGATGAATAGTGAAAACACTATGTTACTATTTAAAACACAACTTTTTATTTAAATAATTATTTATTTTATTTAAATTTATTTTAGGTCAAAATTGATACATAATACCTAAATAAATTCAATGTAATTCATTGGAGTCATTTTATAATATTTTTTTATCTAAAAATTTTATTGAACTTTTCACCGTCTTTTACCCACCTCCTATGAGAATTTAGAAATTCACATAAAACTTAGTTTTACCGATTATTTGAGTGGAATTTCAAAAATCTGAGATACAAGGTTAATATCAAGGACTAAAATGTGGTTCAATGAGATGAAAATATTATTTGGTGAATAATAACTTTTTACTTTTATTTACCACAGTTAAAAGTAAATTGGGTAATTATGGGTAAAAATGATATTATTATTACCCTAACACATGTCCTAATTCTATTGGAAGTGGGTAATTCGACAAAAAACAACCTTAGGAATAACATATGACCATTTAGGTCCACTTGGATAAGATTAGGACATTTATTATTAATTTATTTAAAGAAGGGTTAAAATAGTAAAATCAATGTTTAATAACTAAATCATTTTTAATATAAGGTTATAAATAAGATAAATTAGACTATAAATATTAATTATAAAGATAAAAATATTTCCTACATAATTGTATTTTATTTATATTTGTTATACATTAAATAAGTTATGTTATTTATGACACAATGGTGATGCAGTAATTACCCAAATAATGAAATATTAAAATAATTGATATTATAAATACCCAAATAAGTGTAATTTGAGACTTTTTATGAATTAAACTAATTTTATAGGTCAATATAACATGTTAGAATTGATTTAATTAACATTATTTGAACTAAACATGCTTTTATGATTTTTACAAAAATCAATTACCAAATAGTGTCAAAATTGACATAAAATAGTTTTTAAAACAAATATTATATTATTAATTGTTATTTAATTCCAAAAAATATATGGTTCGTCCAAATTACTTAGATAAGGATATATATATTAATAATGAACCACATGGGGTTCTTTTGGCTTGTTATAGTATGTTTATTAACCATATAGTGTAAGAAACCAAAAAGACACGGTAAAAGTTAAATTATTTAACTAAGAGTTAAATCTAAATGATAAGGTTAAAATAGTAACCTAACTTGTCTAAAAACTATTGGCTTAGATTATTTCGACAAATACCCACCTTATATTTGAAATAAATCAATTTTGAGCTATTAAAAACCGAATATGACTTTATTATAAAATAATATTTTACGTTTTTCTAAAGGTGCCCCTCTCCTCCCATATAAAAAGGGCACCCATTCCCTCTTCTCTTCACACCCTTTTGAGCCTTTAATCTCTGACAACCCCTACCCATTACTCTTATCCACGTCCATAGAAACATTATGGAGGTTCTGGTCTTTCAAAAGACCAACTCTACTTCTTTAAGAGGAAGCTTAAAGGAGGTGCATTGAAGAAGAGGTAATCTCTTCTTCCGATTCTTTCATGTTTCTTTCTTCTTCTACATCTTCTTATTTAGTTGTACAATTATAAAGTAATAACATAAGTATTAATTATATACTGATATGTTATTATAAATATGAAACAACCATATTTCACCATCTATCCATCCTACGAAAATCAAAATCACCGCGCGTGTGTACTTACGGAATACCGTCTCCACGCCGTGGTGTAATATGTTTTCGACCACCACCTTACTTGGATGGGTATAATGGTGTAAATAAATAAATATATTTGATTATTTTAAATTTATATTTAGTCTAAAATATTATACATACACTTCAATACAATTCCATGATCATGGGAATGGTATCATCGCTTGTGCGTACGTACGGACTACTGTCTCCACAACGCGATGAGATTCATTCTCCGTGTTAACCATTCATGAATGATTATAAAGTATATATAATAAGTAATATTGAAATATATGACATAATAATGATACTGGATTTATTTATGTATATATATATGTATTTCATCTACTTAATTCCATTCAATTCAATAAGGAAACGAAAACACCGTTCATGCGTATGTAGGGCCTACTGTCTCCATGAACGGTGTATTTCATTCCATTTATCGATCTATCATATATATATTTATATGATGAATATATATTATATATAAATCATGTTTTACATTCTGGAATTAAGTAAATCAGGATATAAGTAATAATATCAAGAATAACAAGTCGAAACACGTACAATAAATGAAACGATTTTACCCAAATCACTAATTTTACATCAAAATTACAAAATAACGGGTAATATAAAGTCATAAGTGAACCATATATGATATCATAAAAATGAATGTGATTAATTAATAAGTCAATGACATTATTTAAATCCTTATATAGATGGTTCAGATACGTATGAAGCATATTGGTCCCAAGGTAAGGCATAACCATTCAAATATCATTCTAATCTGAGATTGTTTATTCATAAGTATTTACTTGGGTTATTGTTATCATCCATATCCATTTTTTCTAAAAGTGTTTTTATGTATTTTTAATGTCCTTTTTACCAATTTTTTAATTTTACCACAAGGTATGTAAATAATCTTTCTTTTGTTTACGATACAAGGCACTTTTTGACTTTTCCGACAAAAGTACAAGGAAAATGATTTTTTAACTTATACGGCATGAATGAATTTTTACGGTTTCATAAAGCCTCATTTTCATGAAACTTACTCCACAATATTTCATGATTAGTTTCAAAAAAATCCTTTCCTTTGAAAATTTCATGGCATTTTGTGAAAATAAAATTATTTTGAAAAACAAAGGATATTTTATTCAAGTATTCATTTCAAGTGTTTTATCAAAAACATTTTCCATATAAGATGAAATTATTTCCTACATGCATGTTTCAAGTGTAATGTCTCAATGACTTACATGGATATAAATTTTCTTATGATGAAATGATATCCACATGTTTTATATGGATTATGTTATAATGGGATGATGTTTATGAAACCCATTTTATTCTTTGTGATATGATGAATGGTTTATGTTTATGTTGTGGCACATGAAAGAATGATTTCATTATGAGATGGGTGGGACCTATATCTCCCTACAATGCATTGGGTAATGATTTATATCTCATGAGATAGACATGTCTAGAATGGTAAGTTAATCTGGTTCAGTAATACAGGACTGGAACGAGGAGTGAACTAGATTCAGAAAGGGAATTTGTCCACTAAGATAGTCTTAGCAGCAATGCCTTGGATACTATGTAAATCATATCATGTGCTTAATGGATGCCACGATTACATGTTTATTACAATTCTTGTTTATAATTTTTAATGTTCCTTTATGATCTATGCCTTTTGTACTTCCAAGATTTATGTCATTGCTCATGATTTTGATGTTTAGATTTTATGGTCATTTTTTTGCATTCAAATGTTTTTGGATTGTTTTATGTTCTCTATGCTTACCCTTACTGAGCATTTGATCTCACCATTTATATGTTTTCATTTCCTTAGGATTTAAAGAATGGTTTTAGGTAAGGAAACAAAAGGGGATGATCTTTAGGTGAGATGTTGAAGATCTTTCACCACGATTAGAAGATTATTTTACGAGTTTCCAAAGACAATAAACTATTATGATCCTTGTGTGTCTGTTTTCATTATGTATTAATTATTCCGAAAAAGTAATGTAATGTCCATGTACATAATGTTTGGGGTCTCCACACCCAACCTCCCAGGCCACAATATTTATAATGTTTATATACTCCATTATTCAAGATAATGGTGAGACTCTTTAATAACATTAAAAACATTTCAAGATGCTTTTCTCAAGCTAACCTCATCAAATTGTGTTGGAGCACCACTTCCTCTTATTCTTATACAGAGGATTTCTATAAAATGATAAGAACATTTTGGATGAATCCTATTGGGGGATATTTTAATAAAAAATAACGAGTATAATTCTACAATATTATTGAGAAGATACCTCATAATTTAAAACAATTCAAGAGAAGAGGCACTGGTACAAGAGGTATCCATGATGTAAGAACTTTCGACTCATCACCTTTTCTTGAAACTAAAATTGAAAAATTGACATTCCTAGTGAGGCTGATGGATATTAAGAAAGTGATTAAGAAACAATCTTTACCGTAGTTATGTGGATTATGTTTATAACCCAATCATTACCATGATAAATTTAATGAGATATAGGTTACAAAAAGTTGTGTAGATGCATTCTAGTAATGGAAATTTATAGAGAATCAATAATGGATGAGGGGAAAGGCCATCATGGATTCAGAGGTAAAACAATAAATTCCCTTTTTTGAATCAGACACCATTACATCATTAATATCATAACATGGTACTATTTCATCAAAAATTAAAAAACCCTTCCAGCAACAACAAGCTAACCAACCACCACCTTTCCATTGGAAGAATTTTGAGAAGCCATCAATAATTGCACTGTCAGTTGAGAACGAACATCTATAGTTCGACGGTGGGGGAATGAAAGAAAATATAGATGATTTATCCAGATATTTTAAAGTTTATTTTTGGACATTTTAACCAAGACTATATGAAAAATTTCATCCCAGACTGTTCCAAATCACAAAGAGAATGTTAGTACAATTACAACATGTAATAGGAAATATCTTCAACCACGTGAACTAAGTTTTATTATTCTAAAAAATCAAAAGATAATCCCACTAAACAAAAATAGAAACTTGAAACAAAAATAAAATGGAAACATATATAGAAAGAACAATAGGGTATTGTTCCCATCTACTTTAACTTTATCAACAAAGGTTGAAGAATATAATCTTCAAATAGAGATCTAGGATACCTTCTAGAAAGTTAAAATCAACATTTAATTGCTAGATGAAATCTACCAATCCGAAAATATGTGAATTTATCACATAAATATACACAAAGAGAAAGAATCATGATGGGTATAAAAGAATTATCTTTGTAAGAAGTGTCTTATCAATGATTTCACCACTATTTCCCAAACAATTTCATGATCCTTGGACATTTTCTAATCCCTTCACTATGGGTTCTATGAAATTTTCAAATTCATTGTCTGATCATGGTTCTTATATTAATATAATGTCTAACTTTGTATTCCTATTTTTGAAAATAGGTTCATTGAATACTATAAGTGTGGTTATCCAACTAGAAAACAGATCCAATTTTTTTCCATATGGAGTTGTGTATGATTTTATAGTAGGAGTTGAAGGACTAATTTTTTCAGAAGACTTTTATATACACACCATGGAGGATGAAAATTCACTAGGGTATTCACCCATTATTTTGGGGAGAAAATTCATCAAAACATCCAAAATAATCATCTATGTGTGTAAAAGAACCCTGACTATGGAGTTGTGAGATAGTAAGGCGAACTTCAATGTTCTTGACTCTAAAAGAAGCTATTAAAACAATCATTCCATATTTTGATATTTTCCATAAATAAGGTTTGATACCATCAAATATTCACGTATGCTTCAATAATTCTTAGTTTTAGAATATCACGTTCTTATTGAAAACACAAGGGAAGTGGAGAATACTCAAAAAACATGGATATTCTGCCTTTTACACAAAAAAACACTACTAAAGTATTATATAAATTTCTAGAAGAAAATGATATGATACCCTTTTCTAAAGAAATTAATTATTTTGAATTGGGAAATGTTAATTCATTATCATCCATAGAACAACCACTAAGTATTTAATTAAAACCCCTCCCATGTGATTTAAAATATGTGTATCTATTGGGGGAGAAAAGATGCAGCTGATCATTTATAATAATATAACTAGGGCCGAAGATCAATATATGATTGACCTTAAAAAAATAAGGGACTGGGGCATAGGTTGGTGTCTATGTGATATACCTAGAATCAATCCCAGGGTCTTATCCTATATAAGATTTTTAAAAGTGGAATTTCAACCAATTGGGAATCCCTAGAGAAGAATGAACCCCACCATCATAGAAGTTGTAAAAAATGAAATTGAATAATTATTGTAGTCAACATCATTTACCTAATTTATGAATCCTAATGGGTCATCCCAATACATGTGGTTCCCAAGAAAAAAAGGCCTATCCATTTTGGAAAATGGGAATAATGATTTAATTCAAATTAGAGTCCAAAACAGTTGGAGGGTATGCATTGAATATAATAGAGTATGATCAATTTCACCTAGAAAGATCAATTTCCTATCCCATTCATTGACTAAATGATATAATGGCTGGCATGTTGGACACATTAAAACTTTTTGTTTGGGTTTTATGGTTATTTTCAAGTAGCAAGTTCCCCATAATACCAAGTGAATACAAACTTCACCTATCCTTTTGGGAACTTATCGTACAAGAAGATGCCTTTTATATTGTGAAATTCCATAAGTACATTTCAGAGATGTATGGTAAATTTTTTTTCATATCAAATTGAGGACTACCTTGAGGTATTTCTTAATGAATTTACCTTTTTTTAAATTCATTTTACCATTCCTTGGGGAATATTGACAATGTTTTAAAAACATACATAGAAAAAAATATGGTTTAGAGATTTAAAAAGTGTTACTTCATGATTGAAATGAATAGTTTTAGGATATATAATTTCACTAAATGAAATTGAGGTGGATAAATATAAAATTTAATTTATCAATTCTTTTCAATACTCCATATGTGTGTGCCACATTAGGTTATTTCAAGGGATTGTGGGATTTTAAAGAATATTTATCAAGGATTTTAAATGTATTTCTATTTTACATTCATGATTTCACATAAAAGAGGTTGAATTTGTTTTAAATGGTATTTTAAGGGTGGAATTTGATTAGAATATATACAAATTGATTACCAAACCAAAAATGCATCCACCAAATTGGGAAAATCCATTTGATTTTCTTTGTGATGCATCAATCCAAGACTTAGGATCAATTATTTCATAAATAATTAAAAGAAAACCCCAAATGATAACCTCTGATTGATGAAATTTGGATTCCACTCATATTAATTAAAAAACCACTAAATGAAGTTTCTTTTTTTTTATATTTTCAATAGATATATTCAGGTCATATTTACTTCGGAATAATGTTGTTTTATCTTATGATCATGCAACACTTAGACACTTCATGAATAAGGCTGATGCCAATTCAAGGTTAGTGAGAGGGATACTACTCTTGAAGGATAATAATATAGCGAGTAAAGAAGAAAAGGAAATTGAGAAACAAGTGAAATCTCACCTCATTTGGCTACCCAAATCTTATAAAATGGAAATTCCAAAGCTGATATCACTCAATGATCACATACGTGGAGATAATCTCTACATCACAGAAGGTAAAATACTAGGGTATGATGACATAGTAAAATATTTGGCCATATCTTAGGTACCTTTTCCCCTTAAGTCCCATTATTAGTATAAAATCAAAGATAAATATAGATTATATATATATATATTAGATTATCCCTTTATCTAGAAAATTTTTAATGACCATGTTATAAAAAGATTCTAACCAGAAAGTGAGATATAATTTTTTTTTCCAATTTCTTATTCAATTTCTCCTGGAGGCCAACTTGGACCTGAAAGAATGACTATAAAAGTTTTTGAATTTAGAATATTTTGACTGATCTTGTATAATTAATCTCATTATTATTTTAAAAATTTTAATCAATGTAAATTTTATGGAAATATTTCAATGATAAAAGATATACCCAAAAAACCATCATTTTTATGAAATATTTGAGGTATGGGGCATTGATTTTATGGGACCATTTCCCATATTTTTTTTGAAATATTATATTTTAATTTCTATCGATTAATTCTCCAAATTGGTTTAAGCTAAATCCACTAAGACTGATGATTCCAATATTATTTGTGGTTTTGTTAGGGACAACATGTTTTGTAGGATTGGAATTCCAAGAGCCATAATTAGTGTTTTAGGGAAGAATTTTTGAAATAGAAGAATTAATGATATTTTTAAAAAGTATGGGTTGAACCACAAAATTTGTAAACCTTACCTCCCCCCAAAAATGAAAAAGAAAAAGTGTCCAATTGGGCGATTAAAGGTATTCTAAAGAAAATAGTCAAAAAAAATAAAATGATTGGAGCTAAAGGCATGTAGACACATTACAAGCATACTAGACTACATTCAAGACACTTATAAGTATGATCCCTACATGTTGATTTATATAAATTTTTTTCATCTACCAAGGAAATTGGAGCCCCAAGAGTACTAGGATATTAAAAAGGTAAATATGGATTTTGGAAAGTGATGGAAAAGAGAGAAAACTTTTGTTACATGACCTAGAAGAAATAATAATAGAATATTTTTAAAATTCATGAATTTAAAAATAAATAACCATGGTGTCACATGAAAAACTAATTTATCCAAATACCTTTCAACTAAGAGACCAAGTATTTATCTATAATTACTGACTAAAATTAATTCCTTGTAAAATTAATTCTATGTGGGAAGGGTTTTTTTTGTTACTAATTTCTATCATTTTAGTGTTATACGAATCAAGAAATATGAAGGTGGAAACCCCTTCACTTTAAATGGGAAAAGGCTAAAAATGTTCCATGGATGTATACCTCATGAAACAATGGAGGACCTCAAACTTCTCTAACCCATCTACTAATTTGTTATCATGAGGTGAGGTCAAGGCAATGAGATTAACCAAAGGCACTTCCAAGAGGCAAACCATGTTTTACTATTTTCTTAGTATCTCGGAATTAGTTACCTCTTACATCGCCCCTTCAATCATTAATGGAATAATTCATACATGTGTATTTGTTTTTTTGGTTTTTAAGGACAATCATTGAAGGAAGCCACAAGGCTAACCCAAATAGTTTAGGAAGAGTAAAAAAACTTTATTTAAAAATGGGATTCACTCTTATTTTTTACCTTTTAAAATCCCTGCATTTTTTCAAAATCATGTTCTGATCTTTTAGATAAAAATGTTTGCATGCACTTGATTTCATGTTTTACTTGAATTATCTAGGAGACATGAAATTCATAGGAATATTATGATGACATGTTTTATATTTCAATGTTAATGATATTGAATAAGTTAAATTGAAAATTTGATGATTAATGTGATGCGTGGATATTGAAATGAGGAATCAGGATTTGATATAATTAACAGATTCATGAAAATGAAATTTCCCATCCAGTTTTTATGATATGAATTTCTAAAATTCATTTGAACTAATTTCTTATTATTAATCATGCCTTGAGTGATTGTAAAATGATATAATTCCCATTCCTAAGAGGAGTTCTACACTAAGTTCTTCCTATATATTCTTGAAAATATTTCTTGAGTGATAATTGGAAATTTCACCAGCCAGAACATTCATTTGAACTTCCTAATGAAATGAATTTGAAAAAACATTTAAAATGATTGAGACATATTTAGTTTAACCAAATATCCTTTAAATACCACCTTTATATTAATCATGCATTATCCCATAGATACCATGAATGAAATTCATAGGAATGAGATATATTTTATTCCATTTTTATCCCTTCATACAATTCTTTTATTATTTTAATGATATTTTAAAATTGAAGTGTGGGGGTGAAGGGATTTATGGTGGATGGGATGAAATTAATTGTAAGTAAAAAAGATTGAGGGTACTATTTATATTTCATGATACTGATATTTGATTCATTCATTATACTTGATTTTTTCACCACTCGAATTCTTAAAAAATAAAAAAGATAAAAAGAACAAAAAAATGAGAAAAATAGGTTATAATTTGGCAAAAATAAAAGTCACAATTACTATACTTATGATTTGTATCCTATGTGGTTAGGTTATGTATGTGAGGTTAATTTTAAAATATTTACGTTTGAAAAAGGAAAAAAATAATGAAAATATTCCTTGAAAATAAAAATAAAAGTTTATAAAGTTTCAACATGGTACCCAAATCAATCATTATGCATACTTTTATCATAATATTTACTTTGAGTTTTGGGGTAAATATTATTTCTCATAAATTAAAGATGAGAATATTATTTAGCTTTAGATTTTGATATTGTGCATATTACATTATGAGACAAACAACCTCATTGAACTTTAATTTTTAAACATAAATTCCAACCAAAATTAAGCCTAAGAGACATTTTAACTTGAATTGGAAGCCCATCATGAATTAATTTTCCTTTTTTATTTAAAAAGTGGATAAACTAGTTAATTTAAAATCATATAGATAACGATCCAGTTGTCATGATATGAGAATAAAATTACTTGAATTTTATCATGTGATATGAGTGAAAGGATTAAATATTGTGGTAAAACATGATTTGGAATGATTAATAATCATAAATTAAGGAACATTAATGAATAATAAGATAAGTTCCAAAATTTTCAAATAGGGAAAATTAAAATGATTTAATTGAATATTTATTTGAAAATTAGGAAATTTGAATTAAAATTTTATGTAAATTTAAAAAATTTGATTTAAAAATGATTTTTTATTTAAATACATTGAAATTTGAATATTTGTAACATTGGGGACCTATTTAATTCATTGTTGAGATTATATTCTTTAGAAAGTGAATGGTTTAGTTGTGAAGGTATTTTATATATTCAAATTTAAAACATGTTTTTAAACAAAATATGATGATTTTTTGATTATTTTCGAAAAATAATATAATATTTTAAATTTTTGATCAAAAATAGGAAATTACAATGTAAATAAATAAAATTGGGATAAATTGTAAATGAATGTATTGATATTTGAGTTTTTAAAATGATATTAGGGGGTTTTTATTTTAATTCTTAAACTGTATCAAATTGTTTGATGATTTTTATGATTTTTTAGGGGTTTGATAAAAAATGTTCTAGGTCCATGGAAGCCTTAAACTAAGCCAGCCCGCCACTTAGATATCACACACAAGTAGGATCGGCTATCCAGACCATCCTGAGAGGGTGTGCTTGAAATGGAAGGCAGCACATAGATTTTCAAGACCATGCACAGGACCGATAGTGATGAAGTATGCATGCCAAGAACAGATTCTTTAGTGTATAAGCACCTACACATGGGGAACTCCATGAGGAAGTGGGAGGAGGGATTAAAAATAGACAGAGTTGTCCATAATTCAATGGTAGTTGTCCTCCAAATCAATTCTAACATCATTTCCAGGTTGAAACTATGGGGTGACTTATATATGATCACCTAAAGACTCAGTGTTTCGATTTGGGACTTATGCTCTGCCAAAATCTTCCATTCTCCACTATTATTTACTTTGGTTGATCATCTAGAAATAAACTTACATTACTTGAGAAAATATCCACCACTTCTCTCACTTGATAACTCAATTTTTATTACCCTGATTCTTAGGATCGAGATACTCTACACTAGTTGTCACTGGAAACCACTGAAAATAGCTGGAAACCTCTATGACCACACCACTTGAGCTCTAGCTCTGTTTCTTATCCTAGTGTCACAAAATTATTCCACTATTGATCATCTCAGAATAATCGTATAACACTCATTGACCTAATATCGAGCGTCCTTTGTCCACTAAGAAGGCTTATGGAGATAAGGATTTCTGTTCTTGAGCTCCACCACGCATGCCAAGTCCCTCTATACATGCACCACCATGATCCACTGCACCATGAAAACCATTCACCATCTTCCATATAACACCACTCAAGTCGCCATTAATTCATTACTTGACATCACTCGCCACCAATTGTTAGGACCAGACCTCCATTTCCAATCACCCTGAGCTCTCTCTTGAGCTCAATCACCACCGATGAAGCTCGTGACCACCTCTGATCTACTCTACACAAATTTCTGATCATCCATGCTATCCATTTGAAATCTCCCTCTGGAAAAATTTAATTCTATAGAAAAAGTAATTCTTCATTTCCTTGATCACCTGCTACTACAATCCATTACCCCGTAGAGTCTGCCAGAGTTCTATTTCCACATAACCAAAACCCTGCTAACAATTTATCATGCACAACCTAAAGGAGATCCCACACATGAAAACTGTTATTATAATGGGATGAGCTCCCTGGTTATCAAGGAGCCATGAAGGCAGAGGATGCCTGGGGATCTCTCTCATTTCTTATAAAAGGATTCCTTGCCTCCTTCCTAAGAATGAATCGACCTCCCACGGTGGATAGGACTATGATTTAGACACCAAACCCTTGTACATCCACTTCTATGGAATAGGATCCACTAAGTATGGTAGGCTGCTACCAACTCCCATTCCCTTTTCCCCTTGACACCTTCTTTTCATTTTTATTATGATCGATACTTCCTCTTATTCAATGACCCCTTCTTGCATGAAGGCATAGAAACTATTTTGATTGTGTGATAGTAATGTGGACACCTTTTTCTTATGTTTGAGTTTTTATTTTTAGCTAATAAAATAATTCTTTTATTTTTAATTTAATTATTTTCAATTTAATTAATTTTTGAATTTAAATTAAATACAAGTGTGTTTTTTATTATTCTTAAACATTAAATTGCATTAATTTAAGTATTCATTATTCCTTTTTCTGAATGAGTTTTTTTTATTGTGTCAATTGGTTTACCTTAAAAAAACATGTAAATGAGTGATTTAGTGACTAATAAATAAGAGAGGAAAGAAATTCAGAATTATTTGAATATTTAAGGAAAGTAAATACTAGATTTGGAATTACATAAATATTTTAAAGATAGACCATTTGGATTTCTAGACTTTGATCAATCTAAATTAATTTTTAACAAGTGAAATAATTGTTACTTCACTTACATATTTATTTTAATCAAAACTAAAAGATTAATTTATCTAAGAAACCATGATAGAATGAAAAAATGGGGAAAACCTAAATCCAATCACTTATTTATCATATGAATTTAACAAAATAAAAATTTTATTGTTTTCTAGTCTTTACAATAATGTTATTTTATTGAATTTTTCAAAAGTGAAATCTAGATTAAAAAAATTCTCCATGGAGATAAATTTGGGTTACCACTAATACTACACCATGAGGGAAATTAATTTCTTTTTCTACACCCCCAAAAAGTTGTGCATCACTGACCTACTCTTAGATACCCTTAATCAATATTTTAAAAAATAAAACCATCAACTCTCAACTTCACTCAATACAAGACTGGTGAATCCTATCACACTCCAATCTCACCTAAACACTAAATACTCAAACACTTAAGTTCTTCAGGGCTTTATCATTACTCCAGATTAAAAAATGAATCACTCAACATACTCATCTAGGATAGAAAGTCTCCCAGACTAGAATTATGATACTAAGATCATTAGATCGAACAACAAAAATTAAATATTCAGTCAATCTAAATGTGAGTGAAATGAAAAAATAATTAAGGATTTAAATGTAGAAAATCATTCACATGAATAAGTGTGATGTCGCATATACTCACTTTATATTTGAAATTTTCGAAGAGTGAAATACATATTGATGATCGAACTGAAAATTCGATCTATGGGTAGCACCAGATCATCACATCCTAGAACCAATCCAAAATTTATTAATTCATAGATGAATGTTCTTGATCACAAAAAAAAATAGAGGAAGGAAAAAAGCATGGTTGTATTTAAAAAATAGAGACATAGAAACAAGGTGATAAAAAATCAAGAAGATGAGAAAGAAAACATTCCAACTGCATACCCTGAATTAGGAATAACTAATTAGAGGATAATAACCCCTATTATTTTAAAAAAAAACTAGATATTTAGTGACATCTAAATACTAACAGGAAGGTCAGTCCATATGGAATTCCATAATGTTCTCATCATCAATTCCATATGACATCCAAGTGAGCACACCAAATCTCTATCAATGACTTCATGATTCCACTTGAATATTCTACGTGGTGAACATGATCACTGAATATGATTACCACCTAATTCTACAAATATGAAAAATGAAAAGTGTAAAAATTGATGATTTAGGAAAATTAAATTCATATTTCTGATTATGGGCCATATATTCTGGGCCTTAATCTGCTTCACCATGGGTTAATGTGCACAAAATCAAGATTATTTTTTATCCTCGGATGTCACTAACATCTTATTATTTTTTAAATATTTTATATAGTTATATTATTAGTAGTATTAAATAAATACATATACCAAAGTATATTAACATAAATATATAATTATAATTATTACCAATATTATTAGTATCATATAGATAAATATTTATTATTTTATGTATATATATTTATTTTATTCTATTATATAGACATAAATATATAAATTAAGTATATATTTTTATGTTCAATAGACTGGGGGTTTATCTTCTTTTGCAACAGTACTTAGTACGGGTTCGTGGTGGAACTCAGCTTTGGCATTAGATTTGTGGGAGGAAGTTAGATTCACATGGATTATGATATGATTATCAGACTAAATAAACATGTCTTTATACTTATGATGCAAAATTATTTCTTTATCCCCATGCTCAGATTCCATAGTGGAATTCAATATTAAAACACTGGGGAAGGTTCACCTATGAGAATCAGTCTCAGTTCAGCCTTCTTTTACATGGTAGGTTTAATTCTGTGCTTCCACATGTGTCTATGAGATTCAACAAAGGTGGAGTGGTGTTTAAATCAAAGTCACTAGTTATGGATATTGGTTCATGTTCAGTTGGTGGGTCATTGGATTATGTGTTTTTTGGTCTTCTTCAACAGAGGAAATCAGTTTCGATGAGGTGACTGTGTGGTGGGTTGATGGGGTGATGGTTATCGTGAGATTCTCACAATAGGCATTCCTACCATGAGTGGTGTTAGAATAATAGGTTGGAAATGTGGAACATGGTCAGTTTGGGAAAACATTGATCTTTAGTAACTTAAATTTCCATGGCCAGCTTCAAGAGAAATCATATTCGGTCTGCTGATAGTGACCTTCATGTGGTTAGTTGGAACATTCATTATAATGACCATTCATAACATTACCTCGAAAAAATAAGTAAATAAATAAATGACAGCCAAAATTAAAATGAATTGAAAATATATTAAATAAAATTAAAATTGATTAATAAAGAAAAATAATAATTTTATAAGAAACAGTGTGAAATAATTGATGGTAAACATAAAATGAAAAATTAATTTATAAATTAAAATAAATAAATAATTCATAAACTATAATTGAATCAAATATATCGGAATAAAAAATTTGTGATTAAAAATAATTTATTTATTAAACTAAAAATTAAAAATTAACAATATAACTATAATAAACCAATAAATTAATATTTTTACAAAGAAGAACAATTTAAATAATCAAATGAAAAATTAGAAGCATTTTTAAAATAATAGATGAAAACATTATTGTTTTTCAACGAAAAGTAAAATTAAATATAATAAAAGATGTTAAAAAATGAGCAAGAGTGAGGTCACATCAACCATAGTGGATATTTTATTGTACTTTTTATCTATTATTGTGCACTCTGATATGGGGGTATAGTCTTTATATGGTACTACTCTAGACCCTTGATACTATTTAGTAACCTTTGGTGTAAAGGGAGGAATTCCAAAGGCCCATTCATTCCAAATTTGTTAATTGTTCATAGTGAACTAGGGAAAAAATGAAATTATTTCACATATGGATTCCCTCGATTAACATGATCAATAGTAGAATAATTTTTCAAGTTAATATTTTGGATCTTTCTTCCTCATGGAAGTCTCCTAAATTTTGGTCAACCACACAACTATTCAAAAAAAACAAATCACTTTTACAATGAAACTTCACAATTATAATCTATTATCAAAACACATAGAAAATAAATAAACATGAAATAAATTAAGGACAAAAATAATTTGTATACATAAATATAAATATTTTATAGTATTATCATATATATATTATTTTTTTCTAGGATGAACAATGTTATTTATATGAAAATCTACAATGGTAATATTATGTGATCTTTAAAATTAATTGTAATAACATAGACAACTGATTTTTCATCTAGTCTTGAAATTAACATCTTACATTATCTACATATGAATTTAATCGACACTGCAATAATGATCTTACAAATAATTGGAAAATTGTAGTATAATCTCTCATATTACTATATTTTCATGAATCCAAAAAAATTGGTGTTTCTCAATTCCTCATATTATTAGAATACTTTGTAATAGTATTACTTTTTATATAATGAAAAAATATAAAAAACATGAACTTAAGTCAAATTCTTAATGATGTGTACTATTATTTTCAAAACAAAAGGGAATTTGAGCCTTTGAATCAATATTATATTTTAAAATATTTTTGTTTCCAAATTTGTCTAACTATTTGAATTTAAACTAGTAACCCATAAATGGATATCCACAAGGATTTTGTACTATTATATATTCCAAATACATTAACAACATGACTTTGATAATTGAAAATAATATATTTGAATCGGAGTGGAATTTATGATTTAATTTTTAGTGGAAATTTTCTTGAATGAATTGAAAATCATGCATAACATGCAAAGGTATCCTTTGTTGAGAATGTTAAAAAATAGAGCAGTATCCATAAAACCATAAATGAAATTTGGTTTCAAAAAATTCTAAAAAAACATTTATGAATATTGAATATTTTAATTTGGATTAAATTATTTATAATACTAGGCTAGATGGTATTATAAATAGGTGTACACCTATTTCACAATGATTTGTAAAATAATTCATCATGATGAAATTTTCTCTAGTTATATAATGTTACAGTTTTATTAATCATGTTTATAATATAATAAACAATTTTAAGGTCTATTTTATCTTTATGGGATTTTATAGCAATTGATTTTTTTTAAATTGAATTAATTCATGATATTGTTAACTTTTTAGGATTTAAGTACATGGATATATACACCCATCAATAAAAAATACCCATATACTTAGTTTGGGTGAGGATTTAATAATTGTTTGATATAAAAAATATAATGAATTATTTCTATGTAAAATATTTATGTTTTAGTTGCTAATTATTTCACTGATTTTAATTTTGAGTTTGAGATTTTGTAAGAGCTTGTGAATAAAGACTTTTCTTAATTGAGATATCTTTGAATAATTTTGGGTTTATTTTAATTTATTTCTAGTCAAACATGACCACATTATACCAAAATTGTTTAGATTTTGTCTTTTTTATCAGAGGAAGTGACAAAGGAGTAATTTCCATGATTCATGGCATATTAAGGATTTGTTTTTTTAAGGTTATCTAGGATGGATTAATTGGGATAGACAATGTGATAATGACATGTTCAAAGATTTTATTATTATTTACATTTAAAAAATATCTTGTTAGAAAATAATGAAAAGAATGATATTATTATTTATATATTCTATGTTAAAATCAAGAGATGAAATTTTTTTCTTCCATCAAGAAGTTTTTTTATTTCATGGTTTTTTGTATATTTTTTTAGAACATCTTGAGTATCATTACAATCAAATCTATTAATAAATAATTAATTCAAAAGATCACCCTAAATTTTTTTAATGAAATTAATTATAGATATGATCTTTTAAATAGTGGAATATTTATGTTATAAATCATTACATGCATAAAATTTAAATTTTATTATTATTTTTTTCAACAATTTTCCATTTTAAAATTCCACCATAATTAATTTAAATATTTTTTATAATTGATATATCCAATAAATTTAAACATAAATGTCCATTTAAATCTTATTGAAATAGTTTCCCAACCTCAGTACATTTATAAATCCATGGATGGGGTTCCTAAGATTTCATATAAAGATTTATTTTGAATATATTTGTTTTTATAATATTCTATTATATAATTTACACTTATTAAGAATCTTTTTAATTGAGTGGAATCTTTTATTTCATCAAGAAACTTTTCTAAAAATATATAAACCCACAAATGGGAATTATATTTCCATTATAGATGTTATGTACTAAAAATATGATTTTAGTTTTAAATATATTTATTTTGGTTAATGATAATGCTAATATATTGTGTCTAATGATTTTTTTAAAAAAAATTCAAGTTTTAGGGAATTAATCAATGTTAGATTAATAAAACTAGGACATCATCAATATATATAATTGAAAATTATGAGAAAAAATTGAATATTTGATTAATAATTTACTAATATTTTTATGGGATATTTTCTAATAAAAAAGTAACAATGTGAGATTAAAATAGATGGAAAGAATACAAAAATTATTTTTGATATTTATTTACTACTATAATTTATATTTTCCAAAATAAAGATTTCATTTTAAAATTTGAAGATAAGTTAGTTTTAATAAGACTCAATAAAATCTCTTCTTTTGGTATTGGATATAAAATACAATGAAGGTATTTATTAAATATTTCATAATTTTTTTAGAAATATTGTAATACACCGATCTAATTCAGTATTTTTTGACATAAAAAGTAACATAAAACCATAGAAAATCAATTTTCAATATTAGAACTTTTTTAGTTAAATACTAGAATTTTATGGAACTCAATTAACTAGTGATTTATTTTTTAGGGATGTCCTTTGTTGGTATTTTTTTTCATAAAAGTGTATTTTCGTTTAGTAGTTTAACTTCATTTTGTTTACTATCCCAGAAAATAACTCTAGAGATCCCAACACACTTTTTATAGTAGTTATTTCATGAAACCAATTATTTTTTATTTTTACATGGATTATTTTAGCCATTTTTCTATATTTATATTATTATTTATTATTTTAAAAATTTAATAGGTCTTTCCTTATTTACTAAATAAATTTATTTATTGAATAGATACAATTTATTTTTTCTGTAATAGAGGATTGATGAAATTAAATCTAATCCTTTAACTTAATATATCGGTTTTTAGGGATAACTTATTTACAGTTAATGGTTTTAATTTTAAATTAAAATATGATTATAAAATAATTATCATGTCTAAATTTTTGAATAATATGAAAGATATTTTTAAATAAAAGAAATTATTTTTAAAAAAAATACTTTGTTAATTCATATTTTATTTGTAGTCTTTTTAAACATTTTCCTTATTAGTATATGTAGTTTTCGAAAATTATTTTACTAGAATAAGTCCCTCTTGAATATAATTTTGGTATTCTTCAGAACCTAAAATGGTAATAGTGTTAATAGTGTATACTTAATTTATGAGTATCTTACATTTTTTGTTCCCATTTGAAATAACTTTTTGGTAGTATTTAAGAGTTCATATTGTTCATGAAGTTTATTATATTGCATAAATGTTTTTAATAATTTATACAAAATATAATTTTCTTTTCAATATTGTATCATATTTTCTTGTTTTCCAATGGTGTTTTGGTTTGTTCTCTTCAATTGGTGTACATGATTATTAATTTCCATAGTCATATTTTGGATAAATTCTTAAAAAAAATTATCTATTTATTTTAAGTACTTATCATCCTTTATTCCATATGTTGAGATATTAGGTAGGTTAATTTTCTCAAATAATATAAAAATCAGATATTATTTCACATTTTTCCAATATAATATAATAATGATTCTTAATGTTATTAGTTTATTCTTTTAAGAATATTATAAAAACATTTATCCCCTTTTTTTATATTCACTAGAGTGAAATTATTTTCTTAGAATGTATTTATTAATAGAAAATATAGAAGGGAATGTACCCATCCACATTCTTAATATCCTATTGTGTGACAAATCACACATGGTGGTTGAAGGGTTGAATATTTATTAAAAATAGAGAACCACCCCCTAGGTTAGTAAGCACTCTAGACACCACCTATGCCTAAATACCAATATCTAGGTGGAATCATACAGATGATGGCCACTGAAGAATATGCTAACCAAATAGGGAACACTATATCAAATATTATCAAACTCTAAACTCTATTGTGAGTTTATTATATATCACTTATGGGATTTTTCAAATATATTATGAATATATAATAATTCTATATGTATCATCATAATGTTTTCCTTTTCCAAAATTTCAAATGATCATTAACAAGATATCTTACACATGTATATAAGTTTCTTACGTATCAATTCTATGATATTATGTACCACCGTGACTTCATCCCATTTCAGAATTTTAAAAAACAATAAAGGATATTACATATAAAAAAATCATATTTCTATCCTATGAAATGTTTCTATGTTTTAAATTATAATATGTATATATGATATTATGTAATAGATCAAAGGATGTTACATATACATAGAGGCTTCAAATTTATACAATTCATTATAAATTTTAGAAAGTTTCATTTACAAATCTTAGTAAACATTAAAAATCATAGTAAGGCCATATCCTTTTCTAGTATCCTATTTTTTATAATGTATTTACACATTACATTCCTTTTCCAAAATTCTATGTCAACTTAAAACCAATGATTTAGTTAAAATTAACTTGAAACCTATCCAAACATAAATGAGGCATATTCAATCAACTCAAAAACTCAAAAAATACATAAAAAACTTCAAATTTATTCTTATAATTGGTTGAGAACAAATTAAACCAATCATCAACAATTTTAGGGATTCTTTAACGTACATATTAGGATTTATTATCAACACTAACAATTCAGAAATAATTACATCAAATAATAGAATTTATCATAAATAAATATAATAAAAAGACACTGTTGGATATTTTTTTATTAATTCCATCCATTTGTGATAATAAATATGTATCCAAGTAATTTTTATTCTCCTCCCTCAATACATACACTAAATTATATACTTTATAAAAAAATATTATTTTGGATTCAAAACTGAAATACATAATAGTTATATACATTTTTTTAAATATCACAATTGAATACAAAGGAATATAAGGATTTTTAATGTGCCTAAATTTAGATAAAACCAATTATCATTCATAATCAGCCCCATTATTTCAAATATATCCTTATGAATATACCAATAAATATTTTTATTTTCTTTCCAATATTAAAACATAAAGTTATATCGATAATAAGTCCACTTTATGGAGGACTATAATAATTTCGGCAAAGAGAATACGCTATAACAAATTTTTCCTTCTTTATAGAAAAGGAACCTATGATGGAGAATCATGATATATGATATCCTAGAGTCACCTTAGAGGCCATGATGTCTGGAACTGCATTACCTTCATGCCATCTGTGAAGAAATACAAATTCATCCTTAAAAAAACCCTTGAACATTCTGATAGAGTATTCAATGTACCAATGTATGGTTCCTATGCTGAGAATATAATTGTAAGTGGTCAAAGAGGCTATCTTAGCTTCTGTAAGTTCAATAATTCTCTACTTAAAAATCCAAAGGACCGTGAGAATAGCATGTGATTTGGACTGAAGAGAGTCACCTCTATTGAAGAAATCAGACAAATAAAGAATCACCAAGACCAAGATTTATCAGATCACCCCTCTGCAACACATGATCCCCATGTGAAAGGACCCATAAATATTAATATTGATCCCTTAAAGATGTGGTTTCCACCATACTAACTTCCCATGAATTATATTTATTAATGTATTATATAATCTGGAGCCCATGAGGGTTTTAATATAGGGGATATCTTTAAGTCACTGTAGATATGAGCCAAGTACAAAAAGAGAATCTGCATTTTGAATATAATACCTGTTTTGGTCCCTATATAATCCTTATTTTTCAGCTCATTCCTAAAATTACAAATACACCAGCATCCGACTACAATAATGATTTATCTTTCATTTGTCTCCAAATTTGAGTTTCTCACACCCTGAAACCACCACTGATGGAAGTAATTGTGCACTCTCTCTAGGCCCCTCCACCATATGATATCCCCAAAATCCTTCCACACCACCAATTACCAATCACTTTCAAAAAATAAGTGGCCAAAAATTTCATTCTTCGGGTCCTTACAACATTGACACTTGGATTCCAGGATGACACACATTCCTTGAATATTCTCCTCTATTGGAATTGCCTTATACATGACTCTCCACACTAGAAAATTATATTTTGATGGGATATACTGACACCATAATCTCATTCCCTATGAATCCAATTCAAACCAATCTACCTGAAATCTATGAAAGTCTTTAATTGTGATATTTCCTAAAGAGGAACCTATGAAGACACATTTCTCCCATTCATTGTTGAGTAGTATAATTTCAAATACAAACCAATGGTTCTCATTTAGTGTAGTGTAAATAAACGTTAGATGTTATCTATCTTCTATGAATGTCTTTGTGCATGGATTTAGTGAAGATATCTTCACATTGGTCCTTTATAGAAATGAATTCTTACCTAAAATATCTCTATTCATCCTTCTCCTTTACACATTGTGTTTTGAATTTTAGTTTTCTTAGAATTTATCTTCTCCCCCATAACATAAAAATGGTGGATGTGAGTCCCCTCCAACCCTTAATGGAGACTAATGTTTGTTTCCTCGTATTCATTTAAAAGTAGGATATTGGAAAAATACAAAATGAAATGGTTAATGAATTTAAAACATTCTATTTTATAAAATGATATATAATGTTAAAATATTTAGATATATAGTGTTTCAATGAATTTTTAGAATGATAGTTTTTTAGGAATATCATTGGAATTTTTTAATGGCTTCTCAATCCTTACCTTAAAATATTATAAATGATCTCTTATCTAAATTATTTTTGTACAACCATGTGAAATATCCATATAATGAATTTTTTTATTAATGTAACATAGTTTTTTTCTTCAAATTATAGTTTACATACCCTTATCTTAGAAATAATATTCCACCTGAATTTGATTTCATATCATCACAATTCTCATTCCAATCAGCACCAGTGTATCCAGAAAAGCACAAGTGCTCACCTATTTTTTAGATCATCCTAAAATTAAATATTCCATTAATTTATTTGATAAACATCTCTGTGAACATCAAGTTTCATTCTTTTAGATCACTGTGACAACATTCACATAATGTTAATGAATAGAAAATTTGAAATCTTAAAAATGTGAAATAAATAAAACAAATAATCAACAATCTAAATTTTTTATTATTTTTATATTTTCCTAAAAAATACTTCCTCAGTTCTACACTAACATTTATGGGTGTGTACACCTATTTAGAATCTTTCCCGTAAAAGTAATTAAATAATTACATGGAATATTTTTCCTTATATAGGAAATTTAAATAGTATTTTTTCACATATTTCTATCCTAAAAAGTGAATCGTCTCTCCCAAAATGGAAATTTTAAAATTCCACTTCATTTTCCTTACAAATTCCTCATAAAAAATTTCAATATATTCTATAAAAATTGTAAAATCAACATACATACTAACAATCAATGTATATATGATCATTTAATTCACTTATAGATTGTTTTCAACTTTATCTTTATTGAAATTTAGCTATCTCAAATAGTCATCCATATTTGAATATGAGTCAATATGGGTTTGTTTTATCTCATATAGAGATTTATTCAGTATACACACTATAATACCATCTATTTAAAGGATAAATCCTTTAGTTTGATTGATGTCAACTTATTATTCAATATCTATATTAAATAAAGTAGAATTCACATCTATTTGGTAGATGTTGTAATACTTGTGAGCTGTAAAATCAGGAACATCCTTACAAATTCAATCCTTTTAACATGAACAAATATTTCTTCAAAATATGACCCTTTAACCAAATAGTATCCTTTTCACACTAGTTTTTCAATATTTTATGACACTCCACCACTGTCATTGGGATTTCTCCTAAACACTCACATGGTTCCAATCGAATTATTCCCTACTTGTATAGGAAAAATATCCTAAATATAATTCCTTTAAATCTAATCCAGATCTACATTTATTGAATCTATCCATTCTTTGTGTTCAATGGACACAATAAGTTACTGTAGATCAATTTAATAAATATGGGTTTCTTGGTTGTCAAGTCTTAACCTCCATCAATTATAAACTAATTTGTTTTGATTTATAATTATATATCTTAGTTTCACATGATTTATTAAAAAAAATATTTCACTTTCCTGTATTCAGAAACACCTTAATCATCAATGGTATGATCTAAGTTAATATTATCACTATTTTCTTCATTTCAAACTAGTTCCTCACTATATTTTTTTTTTCAGAGTTACTTGTTTTATTTATCACAATTTTCAAAATCTATATCATTTAGATCATCAAAATTAGATTTATTTAAAAAATATATGTATAATAATAGTAAATTGAATTGTGTATGTTGGTTCTAGGTACAACAGAAGCAAGGGAGGGATGGTGCCCAATTTTTCAATTATCCATTGTTGATGAATAATCTAGGATCTAGAAACGGTGAATTCCATGATCAAAGGAATTGAATAAAAGATATAAGACAGATTAATAGAACCGGTAACCAAGAATATATGATTAACACATTCAGTTTATAATTAATTTAATTATATAGGATTACCTTAATATTTTATTCATTCTTTTTTATGCATCGGACCACAGATGTGGAGTGCACCGTCATTTGATTATGGAGTTCAAGGGTAGATCTCCTCTAGTGGTGATCCACATGTACTCTTTGTGTATCCGTAAATCACTAAAGGAGTCTAAGATGGTAGCGCAGAATATTCTTGTTCTTGCAATGTCCACATTTTATCACCATTATAACCACTTCTAATGAATTCTCCTTAATTTAGTGGATGAGGATCTCTATCATTCTTGAGAGTGTTATTGGAGAGGGAAGGACTATCTATCCTTGAGTTTTTTCCCCCAATTTATTGTGCATAACACAATAATCATCTCTTGGATATTTCTTGGATAATAAGAAAATAATATAAATGGGCATTTAATTAACTAGGGTAATAATAAATAATTTTAATGAGTTCCATAATTATTTTATTAATACTTGAAAAAACCATGTCATATAACAATAACAATATTATTATTTCTTCACATGTTATTAACCTACAATTTATTATTAAATATTATTTAATAAAATAATATTCAATGTTATTATTTCTCACCAGACCCTTATCTCAGTCCACCAATCCTCCACTATATTTATTGAACCATGAGTAATAACTAGTTATTTATCAAATAAATAACACTTCATTATTCGCTAATAAATCTATAAATATTATATTCACTAAATAGAAAATAAATATTTATTATTTATTCCACCCACAATATATTCTCTCATATAAATAGTGTTGAAATAAATGTGACACGACATCCATGATTAATTATTAAACCACAACCAGGAATAATAATTCTTCAAATTGTTAAATAATAAACAATATATTATTTAATTGATACACTTGATACACATACTATGTGACCCTCTAGGCCTCTTTCTCTGTGGAATTAGGAAGAGTAGCCTAAATTACTAAGTTAACATCTAAAAACATGCCATGGAAACCATAGAGAATGAAGTTAATGTTGCAAAAAAATTTCACATCATATGAACTTGTACCACGTAATATAATCCCTTTGTATAAATATTTCCAATTAAGTGGGTTTCATGCAAGTTCCATCAATAAATGTGCTCGATTTCTCATTTTTTGACTTCCCAAAAATTAAACTTGTCTATAAAACACCATGAACATTGATTTAGTTATGCTATATCATTTCCATCAACTGGCCTTAGATATATACATATGTTATGGAATATAATAGAAAAATATTTTGTTGCATTATTCATTAATGCATTATTACTCGTGACGCACCTAACATGTCCTTCCTCACCGTGAACATACGTCATCATTTTTTTTAAAAATACATCTAAGTGTACGATTCATAATACCCATTAATAATAATCCTAAATTATATGGAACAACACACATGTCTTCAGATAGGAACTTCCAATGACACTTATAAATGTGTATTACCTATTGGTGGGTCTCATTCTCATAATATCCTCATGGACATTACCACAGGCATACACATGAGATGCTTCCTCAAATCCTTATAAGTTTCTACCCCTGATATGCTATAATATTTGTGTCAATCAAATGATATCATCTATATATAAAACATATATTTAATAATAGTGTCATGGCTCTTCTGGTCATCTTAATGGGTAAATGTTATAACCTTTTAGTTTGACAACTACTCTTGGGAAATTATCACATGAAATGTCATGTAGAAGAATAATCATGATGTGATAAGGAATTTATTAATATTCAAAAACCATTAATATAAGTTATCATAATTTAAATAGATGTTGGTTATAGGGAACCAACTCCAGCAAACTCCCACATGTACTAGAGCCAACCACTAACAACCTTCAGTCTTCTATATCTCCCATGATACTCATGGTTTTTTTGAGTTAATACTTTAGGCAAGGGGTCTTCCACAATATCTTCTATGGATACTATGATCACTGCAACTTCACCCATCAGATAAAAATCTCTCAAGATGTTATAATTTTAGATTATTTTCATTGTCTACTGATGTGACCTTGGTCCTTTTACATGATCGACCACTATAGTATTATCACAACATAATGTGATAAGGTCTTTACTACTAGGTCCCACAAAAAGATCTTGGACAATGTTACGAATGAAAATAGCTTCCTTGGCAACATCAGAAGCCACTATATACATGAACTCCACTGTATAATCAACTATAACTAGATTCTTTGAAATCTACTAGCTCACGACTCCTCCATTGAAAAAGAAAACATATCACAATTGTAAATTCATATCATTTTTATTTGTCTAGAAACTTGAATCAACATGCCCTATGATGAAAATATCCTCATCTCCTCCATATTCTAGGGACATATCTTTAGTACATCTCAGATACATAAGGATAGTATTAACTGTAGTCCAATGCTATTCTCATAGATCTTCTTGATATCTGCCTACCATGCTTAGTGCATAGGTGATATGAAGTCTACTACAGAACATGGAATACATGATAGATTCTATCACTGAATCATATGGGATCTCACTCATTATATATATATCCAATTGTGTTTGGGTAAACATTTTCTTAAAAAGATGTACACTATGTGACACTAGAACCCATCCCCTCTTGGATTGTACCATTATAGTTCTCTTTAGTATTTGGTCAATATATATACTTTTACTTTGTCCAAGCATCCTCTTGGATCTATCACGAATTATCTAAATCCTTATAATATAGGATGCTTCACCTAAGTCCCTTTTGGAGAATAACATTTTCAATCATTCTTTAACTGACTGAAAGACAAGTATTTTATTTCCAATATGTAATATGTCATAATAATATACTACTAGAATAATGACCAAAATCTCATTAAACCTTTTGTAAACACAAGACTCACATTAATTTTTAATGAAACCAAATTCTATTATGGATTTATAGAATGAAATGTTCCTTGATCTCGTTGCGTTATTTAACCCATAAATGGATATCTACAACTTGAAAACCCTTTCACAATCACATGGTTTCACAAACCATTCTATTTGTCTCATATGGAAATATTTAATAAAGTTCCCATTAAAGAATGATGTTTTTAAATCCATCTTCTAAATCTCATAGCCATGATAAGATACTATGGAAAGTATGACTTTGATGGATTTAAACATGGAAACTGGAAAAAATGTTTAATTTTAGTAAATTAATTGATGTTGTTTAAACCCTTTATCAACTAGATTTTCTTTATAGGTACTCACTTCACCTTTCATTTCTAGTATATTCTTGAATACCCAATTACATCCAACATGATTTACATCAATTGGTGCATTAACCAAAACCAAAACATGTTTCTGATACATGGAATCCACCTTAGAATTCATAGATTCTATCAATTTTGTAGATTTTGACCTCTCTACTTCCTCCTTGTAGGATATGAGTTTATCATTGTAAACCAATAATGAGTCACCATCCTCATTGAAAAAAACATATCTCTGTAGTTCCCTTACCTCCCTTACACTCATACGCAATACTTGTGTTTCAGGAACTGCATATTCTATGGGTACCTCTAGAAATTTTTCTTATACCAACTCTTATGTACCTTTAGCATAAACTTCATCAGAGTAAATCATTCTCCCAATATCATTTTTGAAGACGTTCTCCCTCATAAGAAAGATTATTTTTTTAGAGATATTTACTTTCTTATGTGAGGGGTTGTATAGGTAGTATCCCTTTATTTCCTTGGGATAACCTATAAAGATACACTTTGTGCCCATTAGTTCTAGTTTGTTTCCTCATAATGCCATAACAAATTCCTCATAGACCCATACATATGTATGTGAAAAAACTATTTTATTTCCACTCCATAGATTATAGGGAATTCCATTTTCTGCTTTATTTGGTACTCAGTTTAATGTGTATGCTGAAATATTTAATGCATATCCCTTAAAAGATAACAGAATATCTCCATGACTCATCATAGACCTTAACGTGTCTAACAAGGTATTGTTCTTACTTTCACTATCACCATTCCACTGTGCTGTATAAGGTAATGTAAGTTGATATAGAATCTAAAACTTACATATAATGTTTATGAACTATTGGTTAATATATTCTCCACCACAATCCAACCAAAGCTTCTTTATCTTCTTAGTAAGATTATTCTATACTTCATTCTTAAATTCATTGAATTTATCAAATGATTTTATCTTATACCTCATTTATTAAATATATCCATATCTACTTAAGTCATCAGTAAATGTTTTGAAGAAATAATATTCACCTCTAGCTTCTACTATATGTAGTCCACTCACATTAGTGTGTACCAATCCTAGATGATCTGTGGACCTTTCACCATGTCAAAAAAATGGTGGTTTGGTCACTTTTTCTTGTAAACAAGCATAAAATCTATTAAGAGGGTTTTTCATAGTAGAGTCTAAATAGCCATCTTGATAGAGATTAACCAAAAACATCCCGTTTACATGAGCAAGACAGTGATGCCAAATCTAGGTGTTATATGAGTCATGTGAACTTGATTCGTTATTGATTTCCAACATTTGGTTTTTTTAATTTCATACATACAGACTGTTATTTAAATGCGCCATATCATAATATATGTTGTTATTATAAAAGAAACAACTTTTACTTTCAATTATGAAAATAACCCCATATTTATCCAAACGTGATACAAAAATTATGTTTTTTGTAACACTAATACATAATAACTACCCTGTAAAACTAAAATAATTCATTTTGGAAATGTGAGGGGGTAGTCCCCAATGGAAAGAGTATCCAGCCTTTCTATTGGTAGCTCAGAAATCAATGTTTCCTCTAGCAATTTTAAAAAATATTCTCAGTTCCTACATTTGAATATATATGTGAGAACCAAAATCTATATCTAATATCAAATTTTTAGAAATGGAAATATTTCACTCGGTAATGAACACACCTTTGGATTTCTCTTACCTCAGGGTGTAGTTCCTCTTCTAGTGGCCTGACATTCCACATGCAAAGCATACTACCTTCTTTTCCTTTACCTACCTTTAGATCTTCTTATTCTTGGACTGATGGTGCTTGAGAGATTTAGATTGTTTACATGTCTTAGTCCCCTTTCTCTTGTCCTTCATCTTCATATTTACCATAAGGATAACTTTTTTTTCATGCAACATTTACTTATCTACATGGTGATTTAATGTAATAAGTTCTAGTAGTCTCTTCTCATTATTGGTACCATTTTAATTCAAAATAAAACTGTATATGTTCATGGGAAGTGATGATAGTATGAGATCTGTACGCAACTCATCTAGGAATTTAATCCCTAATATGTCTAGATGATCAATGTAGCCAATAATCTTGACTATACATGGCCCAGTTGGTACAAACACTCCAAGTATAGTGGTGAAAAATGTAATGGAGTTCCAATATCTCTCTTGTCTGTCATTCTCTTAATATAGTTCCTGATGATGCGACATCATCATGTAAACATGAATTTTTTCATGTTTATTAAAGATATCATTGGTCTTGGATGATAGTAGGAGGCACTGAACATACTTATCACCATTCAGATGCTTCTCTTTCACAGAGATCTCCTCTCCACTCACCTCATTTATAGGTGCAACTAGACATGGCTCTTTTATCACATATAGTTTCCTTTCATGGCGTAGAATGACCCGAAGGTGCCTTTTCAACTCATGAAAAGTATTTCTAGTGAGAAGATTTTCCTTCTCGAGTATGGATCACAATGATATTTTTGATGTCATTTTTAATGATCTTTATACAAATAATATGAACAATGTGTTGGTACTTTATCTAAAAAAATTAAAACAAATAAATAAATAAATATTCAGTAGTCTCCCAATATTTTATAAAAACCTAATAAACCTCACCATTGGCTTTGTAATATCCTATTTCTTGGACATTATTGCCTCAAGGATCCATATTTCCCTTTGAATTACCCCATCTTTGGCTGCTTAAGAAATTTGAATGGTTTTAGGTAGGCATTCAAAAAGCCAATAGAATTAACACATAACTCTTTAATCTATTGAGTGGACTCCACAATCCCGAATTCCTTAATTTTGGATGTCATCATCCATTGCCTCTCGGTTACACCAAGTCAACCCTTGATGTAATCTTAGTCATGTCAACCCAAAAACTCAAATTATAATTCCTTGATAATTGAATGAATCCCAAATTTGGATGGTCATGCACTTTGAACTACGGTTTGTTTCCAATCGATGCTATGTAAGGCTATACCAACATAATATTTTAATCAAGGATTTTATTGTTTATGTGAAAATTTCCATTTATTATCTTTTCATAAGATTTTTAATATTAAGTTAGATAAGCTTAAGTGATTAAACAAGAATTAGATAATATTTACACATAAACCGATTTATTTTAGTTCCATATTGCATGCTTGTTAATTCACTAATTATGTGATTACAAAAAAATCCATAATGAATAACCATAAAACTAACAGAAATAAAATAAAGGGAATGATGATTAGTTTCTTCTAATGGGTAGTTTATCTAGAGGTTGATAAACTAACAGCTGAATAAGGGTAGAAACATGTTGAAACAATTAGGTTTGTGTTTATAACATTACACCTATCCACCTATGTATCTCCTTGGATTGATTTATCCTCAGCTCCTAACTCGAACTGTATCTAATATCATGGAATCTCCATCCATTACATATGTTTTTACTCACATGCTTGTACGAGGTAAAAGGTTATTACATAAAAGAAAACTTGTGCATGAAGGCTGTACATATTTATGAGGAGAGAAGAACGTAGGGCAACAATTTAATTTAATAAATTTAAAGGAAACCAATAACATAGAAAAAGGTAAGGTCAAGCTCCTGATCATCCACATGCATGTAATGAATTTAAAATTTTAATAATACAAGAATTCAATTTTTTTAATCTTTCTTATTTAAGTTAAATCACGCTCTAATTGATTAATAATTATATTTAATTAACCAGTACTTTTATTTTAATCCTTTTATAAATTTTTTTGAGATTATAATCCATTATATTTTTAAAAAAATTAAAATTCATTGAAAATTAATCTTGTACATAACATGTACCTTGTACTTAACCCCGTTAATACCCGTCCAAATCTACCCCAAATGTATTATTCTCATAAACTCTTTACTCTTGTGAAATATGGCATACACGACATATCATGTACTTTTATGACATGTACTTCATGGATGATTACACAAATTACATGAATTTTTTTCCACATGTTATGCTTCAATTCACATAGAGTAAAAACCTACAATTTGACTTATAAATGATATGAATATTTGAAAATTATGAGAATATTATAGTTTTAATTTTTTATAATTTGATAAAGTACACAACATGTAGATCCGATCTACATAGCATGCAGTACTTTCATCGTCTATCTGATGAACATGCCTATGAACTCATCTTGTGAGGCATAACTTGAAATTTTTGGAGTACATAATGTGTCCAGTGGGCCACACGCCGCATTGACTCTTCGTTGCACGGTCACTAGTCATTTAAGTCATGTGTGGTATACATGGAATAACCCTGAACTGAAAAGGACAAGAAACCATGTCTAGTGGGACACACGACGTGTAGTCTAGATGACCATGCACTGGTTTCTCCTACTCAACACGCAATGTAAGAATTAAATACACAGTTTGTCATTAATGCACATGGGTTATGTAATTTCTAAACTACTCCTGATGCATTGAACACAACTACACAGTGTGTAATTCTGATTACATGGTGTGTACTTCTTTTTTACCCAGATAGAATCCTTGGAATATCTAGATGAGATCAATGATTTAATTTTAATCATAAAATTAATCATTTATGTTAGATCTATGAGAAATTATAGAAGAAGAAACAAATATTGTTATTTAGATTAAAATAATGATTAAAATTTTATGAAAAAAATAAATTATGAAATGTGAAAATCACTAATTATTATAAAATAATTTTAAACAATAATATTCCCCCTCTAATAGCTCTTGTAGGTTCCGGGCGCAGTGTAAGCATGGGAGGGACGATGTCCAACTTTTCTATTTTCCATTATCTATGAACAATATGAGATCTAGTTAGGGTAAAAATCATGATACATGTAATTGAATAATGGAGATAGGACAAAGTAATAGAACTATGAACCAAGAAGATAAGATCAACCTATTTTTTTATAATTAATTTAATTAAATAAAAATTACCTCCAATGTTTATTCTTTATTTATTGATTCGTACGTCCATAGATATAGAGTGTTCCGTCGTTGCACTATAGATATCAAGTGTAGATATCCACTAGTGGTGATTCACACATGCTTCTCTTATCTTCAGACGTCACTAAAGGAGTCTCTGGGTGCTAGCGCGGATGATCCTTGTGCTTGGAAAGTCCGCCTTCGATCGCCTTGAGAATCGATTCCAAAGCATTCTACTTATTTGGTGTAGGAGGATCTCTTTTATCCTTATGTGTGTTCTTGGAGAGGGAAGGACTCCCAAGGACTAAGATTTTTTCTCCAATTTGTTGTGTTCAACACAATAATCATCTCTTGGCTAGTGCTTGGATAATAATAGGATAATATAACTGAGCATTTAATTCACTAGGGTAATAAAAAATAATTTCCATAGGTGTCTTAATTATTTTATTAATCATAGAAAAACCCCATGTAAAATAATAATAACAACATTATTATTTCCTAACATTTTTTTAACCTGGAAGTATTAATTAAATATTATTTAATAAAATAATATTCAATGTAATTACTTATCATCCGACCCTTAACTCGATCCGCCAAACCTCCAAAATATTTATTGAACCTTGACTAATGAATTATTTATTAAAAAAATATCACATCATTATTAGCTAATAAATATATAATTATTGTATTTTCTAAATAGTAAATAAATATTTATTAATTATTCCACCCACAATACATTATCTCAAATAACTAGTGTCAAAATAAATGAAACCAGTAATCCATTAATAATTGTTAAATCACAAATGGGAATAATATTTATTCAACTTGTTAAATAATAAATAATATATTATTTGTCGTGATATATGATACAGTTAGTGTGAGACCCTCTAGACCTATTTTGTAGTGGGCATTAGGCAGAGCATCCTAAATTCCAAGAATAACATCTAGAAACATACCAAGGAACCCAAATAGAAAGAAGTTAATGCCGCAATGACATGTCGCCTCATATGAATTCTTACAATGTAATATAATCCCTTTTTCTTGATATCTCCAATCAAGTGAGTCACATTCAAGTTCCATATACCCATGTGCTCAATTTCTCATGCTTTGACTTCCGGGAAATTGATCTTTCCTATAGAACACCATGGCCATGTATTTATTTATGCAATATCATTTCCATAAAATTCCCTAAGATATCAACCTCTATTATGAAATAGAAGGAAAAAACATCCTCACATTATTTATTAATTCAGTGTTACTCATGATGCAGCTACCATATCCTACCTCCCAGCGAACATATGTCAACACAGTTCTCTCCAATACATCTTAGTACATGAGTCATAATACCCATTAATAATAATCATAATGTCTAAGGACCTGAACACACATCCATAGATAGGAACATCCAATGAAACTTATAAATGTGCATTTCCTAATGGCGGGTCTTGTTTTCATAATATCCTCATAGACATTACAGAGTGCGTACACCATCATTAGGTGCTTAAAAGTCCTATGGTCTCTAGCCCTAGTAGCCTATATGATTTGGGTCCCTAAAATGATATCATCCGTCCATAGAACATATATATAAGAATAGTGTTATGGCACTTCTAGGTTCTTATCATAGCGGGGAACTGTTATGAACTTTTATTGTGATAGCTACCCTTAGGAAATTATGGCATGCAGGGTCACACACAAGAACAATCATGATGTGATGATAGATTTATTAATATTAAGAAACCATAAAAATAAGTTGTCATAAAGTATATATATTGGTTTAAGAGATCCAACTGCTATAGTGAATACTTTTTATTTAGAACTTGTATCATTTTTCATTAAATTCATAGTTCATAAATTCCACTTTCTTTATTTTATCATAAAAGTTTCCCAGATTTTAAATTTTTATTCTCATAAAACATGGATTGATAAAAACATTAAAATTACTCATTTTAGAATTCTTTTTGCATAAAATTTTATAAAAAATCATATTGGATTCAGACATCAATAAGAACACTCTTTGAATGTGTACAATTATACTCATATCTTAGCTATAAAACAACTTCATGAGTCTAAATTATTCTTGCATTGTTCATCCAATATCAAATTATATTTTTCCTATCAAAATTATAGTTTTTTAGGATTATATGTAGAAATATATTGAATATTGACCCCATTATTAATATGGAATGATTCAAATTCATTTATAGTAAAATCCTTTCCATTATCTATTTTCATATAATTTATATAGACCCACCACTATTTCTCAACATCCTTTATAAAAATATTAATCATTTTTATAGAGTTTTATTATTGATTCATAAAAATCAAAATATTCATTCTTGTAAAAGCATTAATCAAGGTGATGATATAATAATCACCTATTCAATATTTATGTCTCATTATCGCACATAAATTTTAATGAATTAATTGAAGTGTCTCATTGGATTTAATTTATAATTACTTCTGACTTCCTTGTGTTATTTTCACATTTTGATAAATTTAAAAATTATCCTCTCTTTCTATCTATTGTTGAGAAAATTTTTTTATCACATATCCTCTTAGGATCTTTCCATGACTCGTTTGAAAAAGATTGAAAATTATTGTGTTCCACATATTTTTTTCATCATTTGTGATATAATAGAAATAACCTTCCAAATTTCCAATATAATATAATTTTTCACATGTTATTTTACAATGTGTAATGACTCTTCTATATTTTTCATGTTTCATAATTCATGTATTTATTTTGAAAATAAATTAATTCCCATTATCAAAAACCTAAATAGAACTCAAAAAATCGTTTTTGGGTCTATATAAAAACAAAACATCTATAGAATTCAATTTTTTTATCTAAATCTCAGTTGCCCAAATACCTCTTTTTTAAGGAGTTTTCATTACCAAAAGTGAATATACCACCATTATGTTAATCAATATTTTTAAAAAATGATATGTCCCATATAATGTGAGATGAGAATTCACTATCAAGTATCCATGGATTGATCTTCTTTATAATATTAATAACCACGTCAATAAGAATTGACTTTTCAAATATATCCCTTATCTATACCATCTTATATCTAATTACTTAAATAATTTTACATGAAATAATAGTTATAAATTTTTCATCATAGTGACCTTAATGGTTAATACTTTGATAGATTTATTCTAGACACTCAATTTTTTTTGGTTTTCTCAAACTTTATTAACATTTAGCCAAAACAACATTCTGTTTTATGTTATTTACCCTTTTCATAAAGATGGATATTTTTATTCATTTACCCCTTATAAATTAATTCCTACTTGAAGGAATTGAAATGTTGTGATTGAAACTATAGGTTTTGTTCTCAACTATTCTAATGAAATAATAATAACCTTTAAAATTTGGTATTATATAGTAATAAGAATATGATTTCTTAAATTTATGATCCTAAAGGGGTGAATTATTATCTTTATTTTTCCTCATATGAATAGAATAGTTTATTGTAATATTGGATTCAAATCCTATAGACATAGGGTTGGATTTATCAGTACCTTTATCATTTCATAAATTTGTAGTTTTTTATACCAACAATTTTATTAGAAATCAATTTAGTAACTTTTGAATAAATATCCTCATTTTGTACCTTTTTATCTTGGAAAACATTATTAATAATTTGAGATAATTTTATTTACCGTTATTATTATTTTCATCCACTTTCTACAAGTTCTTGATTTATTTTCTGACTTTTATATTTTTCTCAAAACAAGAAAAAATATTAGTTTTCAAAAAAAAATCCATATAAGTCTTCTCATTTTATCCTTATTTAGTAACTGAAGTTTCATCTTGTTTATAAACATTACTAATGAAATTTATAAATTTATTTGGAAAATATTGTTTAAAATGACTATATTAATTGTATTCTTATTCCTCTTCTTTTTCAATATACTTTTCAGCTTTCTTTTAGAAGATCATGTCTTTCTATTAATTGATTTTTTATATTAATTTTAATTTTTAACCAATATATTTTAGGATTCCTTTCTTCATGAACATAATTATCATACTTTGCACTTTGACTTTTATGGAAACCTATTGAAAAATGGAAAATTTCTCCATACTTGATGCATTTTTGTGAAATATTACATTTGTACTTACTCTTTCCATAATTTTGATATTACTTTAGTTAAGAGTAATGATTATCTAATACTCTTAATCATTTTATTAATAATATTATGATTGATTTGAGGCCTCAAATTCATCCCCATTAATATTAAATCTATTCACAGTTTTTAATTCCATATCCATTTTTCACTTCTTCTTAAAAAGACAATCTTTACTTATATCATAAGCGACATCAATGGTATGCAATTCATCAGGAGATAAATAATATATATTATTTTATGGAGAAATATTATCATTATTTACTGATCAATTTATTAAAATTATTAGGATCATCTAACGTATCTCTACAACCCTTGATGTTGTTGATTAAATAATTTAGTCTTGTAAAGTAGTCGTCAAAGGTTTCATTATCATCCATGATCAAATCTTCAAACTTTCTTCTCCAGATATATTGTTTTGAAACCTTATTTCTCACATTCCAATAAAATATTATTCCATTTTTTTCACGAAATCTCATTGGTAGTTTTGAGTCCCATTAACTATGTATATTTGTTTTATGACAAGCACATAATAATGTAACTTTCTTCCTTTACATCTGCCTCCAAGTTACTCTTTTCAGTAATGGTCATGGGTGCTTCTATTTCTATTAGTTGAAATCACAATGGAATAATATCAATAATTTCATATATAAGTGAAATATGAAATGGTATAATTATATTATTTATCCATGATATTTATTTCTATTGAAAATTTGAATACTCATAATATTCACTGATTTTTTATTATTTATATTTAATATAAATATAGATTGGATCCTTCTTAGGGAACCCAGTTTTATAGGATACTAATTGAATTTCTATGGTATGTGTTTATGTATCACATAGAATGTGGTGAATTAGTGTTACTCTTATTAAAATTTCTACCCTAAAATAGACATATATAATCGATTTAAATAATTATCTACTCTCATATAATAACATCCCCACCCCTATGAAAAAGATACAAATATATTAAAAACACATAGAAATGTTTACAAGGTTAAAACCTAATGTGGATAACTAATCCATACTAAGTATGGGTCAAGTATGATATGAGGATTTTTCACCAGTATAGAAATATAATAAAAATTGGGTGAGTAGATATTATCGTTGAATCAAAACCTATACTATTTTATTTTACTCAATCTGTCTGGTAAGGTCAACATCTATATCCCAATGAAAATCCCAATCACCCAAAGTGTGAGATATTATTATATTATATGGTATCCCTCTTGTCCTCCATGACCTACCATCTACTCTTTTATGTGATTAAGATATGTAGTATTCCCTTAGATGCCATTATATCATAATATGAGACTTTACACATCACTGTTAGGTCCATGATTTTCATAATGATATCAATATCCATGCATGCATGCTATCATTATTATAATTATTACAGAATGATTAATGTATACCTGAAATCATGAAGGTACACATCATATTATTTCTTCTCAACATCATCAATTTATATTATCAACCCTCATGTTCCAATTGAGTTGAAACATATGATAACCAATAGTATGAATGTTCATTCGTCTCACTTTATTTCTCTCTCATATATAAAAAATGTCAAAAACATCAGTCATTATCAGCTTCCAATTTCTTATACCCTTCCACTTATTATTATTTTTCACATAATCTAATGAATATTACATTTATAATTTTAATATGGAAACATTTTTTAAATCAAAATTACTAATTTAAAAAAAATTAATAGTTCTCCTCTGACAAAAATATTTAGTTACTATCATCATTAATGATTTCAAATATTCTACATGAAATCTAAGAAATATCATTCCATGATCCACTCATTTAATTTTCAAAAAAACCATATTCATTTAAGTTCCACATATGTGTTATAAAATTAAATGAAAATATCATGGTTTGAAAACTCTCCCATGATTTTCTCTTGCTCTTTCAACAAAACTTGTATTTATTATCATAGTGTGATAGACTCTAAAAATATTGAACTAACTTCGGTTGGTTTTTTATTCTCAAATTCACTTTATAGTGATATAATTTTCTTTAAGTTATGAAATTTATCTTCATAAATTGAATCACAATCCCTTTTAATAATTGTGATGTTTAATTCATGGAAGAAAAAATCAACATCATATGGGATGAATCTCTAGATATCTCACATTTTCAAAACTAAAAAACCTTACATAAAAAAGAGTTTCTCATGTATCAATTTTTAGAGTTTCAAATATATTATGCATGCATAACAATTCCCTGTGTATCGACATAAGGGTTTTCCATTTCAAAAGTGTTGTATGAGTCTTAGAAATACGTATTTTACATGCCTATGAATTTTGAACATATAAATTAAAAAATATATTATATATTACATTGACTACACCATGTTTTCACATTTCAATATTCTAAATGATATTATGTAAGAACCAAAAATTTTAATTATCCTTCAAAAATCATTTTTCCTCTTTTGAATTATCACATGAATAGAATATATTATTTATTAGACCAAAGGATGTTATATATACATGGAAGTTCAACACTTAGACACTTATATGTCAATTATAGAGAGTTTATTGCATAATATCCAGAGAATATTATGAATCACTATAAGTTATTTTCAAATTTCTATATTCAATTACTATGAAAATATTTATGCATACCATGTCTTAGACAAAATTATTATTCAACTCAGAACATTATGACTTCCTCAGATTAACTCAAAACCTTTGAAAACATAATATTGATTTCATAAATCAACTCAAAATAATCATCAACTCCGAAAATACCTCAAAAACATCCAATTAATTTTTAGAAGTTGAAAATATAAAAAAATAGCCTCAACAATCACATAGGTTCTTAAAAATGGAAAAAATTGTAAATGGGAGTCATGTGAACCATGTTATCCCATAATATTATTTTATTGTCTATATATTTTATAGTGGTTTACATTGATCTATATGACCTATTGATATCTTCATCAACGTATTCATGTCTTCATGGGCTCTCCAAGATTTTCTTTTATAAGAGATTTTTAATTTTTATTTTAATAATTTAAAAATGATAACTGATGTCTTCTATATCATTGATGATGAAGAGCCTTAGAATTATTTATATTATTGATGAAACTCTCGAAATTGTTGAGAAATATATAATATTGAGATATTTTGGAACCACAATCATTGTTGGAGAACACCTTCCACTACCTATGGACCTTATGAGAGTCATATATCTTGTATAAATAGATAATTCCATGATTTAACTTGTTGGGATTGTCCTTAATATTCTTCATATTTTCTTAAGTCTTTTTACTCATCCTTTTTACACAAAAATTGAAGTGGAGGACAAGGTGAAAAGGGGATTCATTCTGGATATTGAAATCAAAAAATTTATAACAATATTTAATTAAATATCTAGTGTAAATATGTATTTAATATTATGGTGGGATTCCCTCTTTATCCCATATCTTATCCTTCAAATGTTCAATTATTTCAGATGACAGGGATATTTTAATTCTTGATAGAATTTTCATGATGATCTACCTGGAATATGAAGGAGATAAATATTTTTTAATGTATATTCCTCATTAATGAGAAGCATGAAATTTTTATGCTACTTTTTATATTGTGTTTTGGAAGTATTTAAGGGTCGATATTGTTCAATATGTTCATTATCTATTTTATTTTTTCTCAAATATTATTGTTCAATATAACATTTTTAATAAAAATTAAATAATTTTTTATTATAATATATTTCCTTATTATTCCATAGTGTTTTGGTTTTTTATACGTTTACCCAATTGTTAGTGCCCATGGTTATTGTTTTGACAATTTTAGAATTACAACATCTTGTTTTTTTATTGATTCATCTGTTTCAATTATATTTATATAAAAATGATATCGGTAGAATTTTTTCAAACCATGTGAAGAATAGAATATTTTTACAAATTAAAAAAATCATAATTTGGATTTTGAAATTTTGTAGTATGTTATTTCACATATACTATAAAAAAATTTCTCCCCTTTTATTATTTTCACTATAGTAAAAAAAATTCCTTAGATGATTTTTTTTATGAAAATTTAGATGATAATGGTCACATCCTCATTTATAATATCTAATTGTTTGATTCTATAGGATTGAAGATTGAGAAACTAAATATCAGTAAGAAATAGTGGTCTACTATAACACCCAAGTGTTTTATGAAATATTTTCTTTAAATAATTTTAATTCTTCAATAGCTTACATTGCACAAAATCGTGAGTTTAAACAAACCACGAGATGCAATTAGTATAAAAATACCATTATAACCTAGTCATTAGGTTAGAAATAATAAATATAACTAACTTATGAAAATGTATGGTGAATTCATTGGCAACCAATTATTTATGAAGAAAATATATATCAGTAATATATTTGTATTTTGGTGTTAATAAATTGAGTGAATTACTATTACTAAATGAAATTAATGAAATATATATGTTATCTTCTTAATAAAATATTTTCTTAGATTCATCTAATAGATATTTGTTCTTGAGGGTACGAATAAACCCTATTTGATGTATAAAAACCAATTTTTTCAAAAGGGTAATTTTACACATTTTTATGGAAAATCCCTCTTAAATTAAGATTTTGAAACATTAATAATTTTTATATGCAAACATTAACTCTTTCTTTAGAATATAGATTTAAAAATTTTCTTTGGGTGAAATTTTGATATTTCACTTATAAAATTCATCTTTTGATGAATAATAAAAATGCACTAAATTTAAATTGAATGTTTTTTCAACAAAATAATTTATAGGATTAAATTATAATATTGAATGGGTTTAAAGTATAAATAGAATATTTTTTATAATTCAATATAATTTATACCATTATAATTTATTTTAAATTGAATTTAGATGAAAAATCATTTCAATCTTTTTTTAATGTTTTAACTTTTGAAACTCATTATATATTTCAAACAATGAGATTAATTTAAAAATAATTACTAAAATTTATGAAATTTGAATTTTTAAAAATGTATTCAATATTTTAAATAAATAATTCTAAATTATGTAAAGATCATACTTTTATTTTTTGGTATTATGAATAGTAACTTTAGTAATTTATATTAACACGGTAAAAGGTAAAATTGTGCAATTAAGGGTAAAATTAATTATACAAAATTAACCTAACACTTTTCCTAATATCATGGAATAAATGTGTTTAGAACTAAATCATCCATGGGTTAAAATGGTATCTTTTGTAAGCCTCTTGGATGAGATTAGAAAATCTATTTTATTTTATTTAATGAAAAGTTAAATATGTCTCACTCAAATATTAATAACTAAATAATTTTTAATATAATGGTATAAAGAAGATAAATTCAATTATAAATATTAATTCGAAATATAAAATGGTTTTATTAATAATTATTATTTATTTTTAATTTTTTGGAAATAAAAATTTACATTAACAGTTTAAACATTAATGATGCATAAATTATTTAATTGATGAAAACTAAATAAAATAATTTTAATTAAAATGATAATAAACATGAAAATACCCCAAAACTTGGCCAAATCTTATTTTTCAAGTAAAAATTGACCATAGTCATCCAAGGGTTGATTTATGGAAAATTTAGATCCACATGGTAATGATTATGGCACTTATATTTTTTTATTTAAAGTGATGTTAAAGTTCTCACATTCATGTTTTGAAAATTATAACATTTTTAATGTAGTATTTTCCAGAAGGTAAGTTAAACTCAAAGTATTATTCTTATGTATATTATATTTAACTTAATCATATTATTTTATTTTTAAATTTTATTCAAAATATAAGTATATTAAATAATTACACAAAATTGAAGTTGTATTGATTTTATTAAGGGACATAACAAATAAATGTTACTAAAATACTAAAATTAAAATAATTTGGCATAATTAATATGTATAATGAATTTTATAAATTACCTTGACCTCTTAGGAAGAATTTTTTTTGAAGTTACCTTATTATATTATTATTTTTCAAAATCAATAAATTAATAGTGTCAAAATTTAAAATATTGTTAGTTTATTAAATTATTTAAAAATCACAAACATTTCAAAAAATATATAATAATTATTAAATGGTCTAAAATGTTATAATTTATTTTTTTATGGTCTAATTGACACCAAATATGTAAATATTTTACCCTTGTAATATGGAAATATTTGTTAACCTTGTTAAAAATAAAATAGAATAACTAGGTGTTAATTAAAATAATAAAGTTTAAATTTAAATAAATACAATTCAAAAATTTATTATATTTTGAAATTACAACCTCATATCGTCTAATGTTATAAATTTGTATATTTTTGAGGTCTTGGTTGGGTTTTTATTTTATTATAATTTAATATTTTTGGAGATCCCAAACATTCCCCTAATCTCAATTATAAAAGGACACCTCATCCCTCACCTCTTAACTTTATTTTGATCCTTAAATATGAACCATAACCAACCGTTTTACCATATAAACTTCCATATTTACATTTTATAGGATCTGTTCTTCTCTGAAAGCCAACTCTAGTTCCCTTAAGAGGATATTTATAGAGGGCATGTCGACAAAGATGTAATCTTACCCACTGATTCTTTAAAACTTCTTTCTTCTTATACATCCTCTTAATTAGTTGTTTCATTATAAAGTAACAAATACTGTATCAATTATATACTTATATGTTATTGTGTTTGTGGAACAACTATATTCCACCTTCTATCCATCCTAAAAAAATTGAATCACCACACGTGCGTACATACAAATTACCATCTCCACACCGTGCTGTAATCTGTTTTTCAACACCAACTTACTTGGATGGGTATAATTATAGATATAATAACTATATTTGATTATTATAACATTATATTTATTCTTAAATATTATACAACATTCAATTTATTACCATTCAAAAATTAATTGTAATGATATTGTCGCTCCTATGTACGTACGACCTATTGTCTCCACGATGCGATGTGATTCATTCCACATGACATTAATTGAAGTATTATTATATAAATGAATTTAAAAAATAAATATGATATATATTATAATTATATCATTCTATAAATTATATAACTATAACCTAATAAGATGAACAAAAAATTATCTGACAAAACATGCAGAATAAAATAAAGAAGTTAACACTTGATGGACAAGTAATAATGTTACTAAAAAATGTATGATAATATGATCATATATTATATCATAAAATTTAATATGACTCTAAAATAATTCAATAAAATTATGTAAAGCATTATAACGTATGTTTAGATACATATAAAGAAAATTAGACCTAAGGTAAGGCATAATTTCAGAATCTCATTTTTATCCGAGATTATTTATACAAATGTATTTACTCGGGTATATTTATAATCCATGTCCATGTTTCCTAATTATGTATTCAATAATATTATTTACATTTATCAAAAGAATTTTAACGTTAATATTACACATTGTTTAATTTTTATTAAATGGTATTAAATGAATCCTTTTTCATTTTTGATATGAGGTATGTTTTGACTTTTTTCAAAAAAAAGTTTGAGAAGAATGTTTTTTAAATTATACGACAAGATTGGATTTTTAAAATTTAATAACAGTTTTTTACATAAAGTATTACTTTAAAAGTTATCAAGGTTATTTATAAATAAATTATTTTTTAAAAAAAATTACATGGCCTTTTAAGAAAAGAAATCATTTATGTAGAAAAGAGGATATTTTCCTAAACAATTAATTTCAACTGTTCTGTCAAAAAAAATTTCCATCTAAGATAGAATTATTTAGTAGGTTTATGTTTCAAGTATAAAATACCTATTAGTAGAATAGTTTTATTATGTTTAATATTAAATGATATTTATGAAATCCATTTATTTTATATGTATTATGTTATGATGAAATAATGTTTCAGAAACCCATTTTATTCCTTGGGTTAGACTATGATGGATGATTTATGTTTTTGTGACACATGAAAGAATGATTTCATTATGAGATGGGTGGGACCCATTTCAAACTTCAATAAATTGGGTAAATATTTATATCTCAAGAGATGGAAATGACTAGAATGAGAATGATATTATTTCAATAGTACATTTCTTGAACGAGGCGTGAACTCAATTCATTAATGGAATTTGTCCTCTATGATGGTCATGGCAATGAGCCTTGAATAATATGAAATTAATTTATATGATTATGTTTATGCCAAAAACATCCATGTCTTGGTTTATGAATTTTGGTATTATGTTTGTTTATTCTTATAATATTTTATGATTTATTCCCTAGCATAATATCATGATCTTTCATATACAAGATATGATTTAAAAATGTTATGTTCTTATGTCTTATGATTGTGATATGATTGATACCTTCCTTTTTAGCCTTTTCGAGAATTTGATCTCACCCTTTCATATGTTTCTTTTCCCCAGGTCATGAATAAGGGTATCAATAAGATATGTGAAAAAGGGGTTTATTTATGAAGAAATAAGTGTGTGACAAGGAAGAAGTCATATGAATGAGTTGTTTATTTTTCCAAGTTTCAAAAGAAATTGTACCTATACAGTCCTTTCATGGAATTTTTATATTCTGTAATAAAATTTCTCCAATTTTTAAGTAACATATATATATGTAATATATGTGTCATTATAGTTAGTATCATAGGAACAATATAGTTAACCTATAGAAACTATGTTGAGAAAACCATTGGAAGTAGCCTAAGGATATGTTGATGTATAGGTTACAATCCTAGTGTTTTAGAAATCATCATGAATAACCTCGGATAAAACCTAAAATATACTAAATTGAAATTTTATTCTTTATTATGTGGTTTTTTCAAAATGGTTAGTGTTTCTCATACCATTCTCCTTGGTTTTAGTAAATGGCTAGAACCCGGAGGAACCATGTTAATGTTGAATAAAATGGGAAATGAAATTATTTTCCTCCTGAGAAACCCATTATTATTTGAGTTGTAATGAAAAACCTTGAACTATTATCACAAAACATTCTCAATATATGAATCATGATAGACTTCCAAACTAACAAAAGAGGGAACAATATTTTATTGAGTCCATCATGAGGAAAAATCTACCTTTTTTCAGTGACTCTTTTGATACAATAGTGTTTGAATAATGGATCTCTACCACTAAAATTATATTTTCAATTCATCAATGTTCAGAACAAGATAAATTCTTCTTAGTAGAATATTATTTAGAAGGTGAAGCTGATCAATGGTATAACGTTACCAAGAATATGAGGAAAAGAGATGAAATTTAATACATGGAATGAGACAAGTTCAAGAACATATTTTTCGATAATTAATTTCTTAATATTCACAAAAAATATGGGTAATTAGTTCCTTGAACTTAAGAAAAATTACAATGAACTTATTGGTACCAATGAAGAATATATTAGAAGACTTTCATGGTACACTTCTGAAATTATTTTCCAACCGAAGAGTAAAATTGATTGATTATTTAGTTGAATAAAACTAAGTCTTTGAAGGGAATTAGACATAATGGACTTCATAACTACCAGGAAATATTTAGATGTTCTCTCTTGGTTTTTATGGGGATTAGAGTAACCCATCAGTCATATGGGTTTGATATCAATAGAAAATGGATTTCAAGGGAAAATCTGAAGAACACACTAAAAATGAGATGATTTTCCCTTATTATCAATGTGTTGAAGGAAACATAGAGGAAATTTTCTAAAAGGGACCTGAAAATGTTTTATGTATGGAAAATAAGATCATAATGAATTTTAATGCTTAAGTGATGGGAAAAATATTCCTAATGTTCCAAATAAATAAAATGCTTCATAGAATGCACCTCCTAAACATACATGTTACAAGTTAAAGGAAATGTGGAATTATACCAATCAATTACCTTACTTGAGGGTTTTTTATGATAATTGATATAATAAAACTCTTAAATCCAAAGATAATGTAAATTAACATGCAATCACTATTGGTGATGTAGAGTACGATAATGAAGTGGTGAAAGTTATACTTACAATCCACTATAATGTAGAAAATGATTTATTTAATTATGGATCCACCCACTATCTTATTTCTGAATAATTTTCTATGTGTATCGTTGTATAGCCTCAACAGTTAGACATTGAGTTAGCTGTGACAACTCTTAATGGCACAACATTGACATTAAACATTAGTAATTCTTCTCAGTGAAATATTTGAGAAATTTATTCTTGCAAATATTGTGATTCTTACAACCATGGAATTTGATGCAATTCATGAAACAAATTGGCTTTATCTATATGGATCTCATATCAATTACTAAGGAAGGCAAGCCAAATTTCATATTCTAGATCAGTCTATTATCATCTATCAATGTAAGGATGACTATGAACATCCAGAGAAAATTTATTCCATCTTATGGGTCATGATTCTTATAAATGAAGATTATCTATCTCAATTGGTTGGGGAGAAACAAACAATTAAATATAAACCAATTGTACGAGAGTTTAATGATGTATTTCTATAAGAATTTCAAGATCTTACATTGAGTTGTGAGGTTGAGTTTCCAATATAACTCATACTAGTTTCTATGCCTATTTCAAATACACCTTATAGAATGGACCCAATTGAGTTGATGGAATTGAAGAAGAAATTGAAAGATAATCATTACAAGAGATTCATACACCCTAGTTTGTCACCTTGGGATTTACCTATTCTATTTTTTACGAAGAAATATGGATCAATGAGACGGATTATCTAGAACTTAACAAGTTCACAATCAAGATAAAATACCATCTTCCCCACATTGAAGACTGATTTGACCAACTACAATGAGCTGAATACATTACCAAGATTGATCTTCATTTAGGATATCATCAATTAAGGGTCAAGAAGGAGAATATACCAAATAAAAAATTCCATACAAGGTATGGAAGCTATTAATTTATAGTGATTATTTTTTGTCTTACTAATGACACTTCCATCTTCATCGATTTAATGAATAGTCTTTGGGGAATATCTAGAACAGTTTTTGGTAATATTTATAGATAAAATTATTTTTTATTCAAAGTATAATAATGAGCATGAAGATCTTTTGAGAATTGTACTAACGAAACTAATAAAGGAGAATATTTATGTAAAATTTACCAAGTATGAATTTTCAATTTAGAAAGATTCATTTTTGGGTCACATAATCTCATTAGAGGGGATATTTGTTTATCTAGAAAAAATAAAAGTTTTTGAAAGTTCTTCGAGACCAACAATGGTAATTAAGATCCAATGTTTTATGGGTTGGGATGGATATTATTGACATTGTGTGAAATATTTCTATGATTATCTAATCCACTTACCAAGTCGACTAGGAAAGGAGTTATGTTTGTGTGGACGGAAAAATGGGAAGTGATTTTTAAAGAGAAAAAAATAAGGTTTGTCAGTGCACCTGTGCTCACACTTTATTGTAGTGGATAAAGGTTTGTGATTTATAATTATTCATCCAAAAAGGGGTTGGGATGAATTATAATGAAAAATGATATGGTGATAGATTAATCCTAGTGACAATTAAAAATCCATAAAAAATTTATGAACTCATGATTTACAGTTATCTACAGTAATATTTGCATTAAATATATGGAGACATTATCTTTATGGTTAAATGTGTGATATTTATACTAATTATAAAATTTTAATGTATATTTTCAGAAAAAAGGAGTCGAATATGTTCCAATGAAGACGGTCGGAATTGATTATACAAGTGAATATTGAGGAGGCATAGAAGGAAGATGTAAGGCTACAAAAGATGGTGAGAAATGTTCCAAAAATTCAAACTTGATTTTGATGGAATAATACGGTTCCGGAACCATGTTTTATTCCTCCCATCAAAAAATTAAAGAAGGATCTATTGGATGAGGCCCATAGTTCTTCATTATTTGTGCACTCGAGAAGCAAAAATATATACAGGGACTCGAAAGTGAATTTTTGGTGGGATGGAATGAATAGATATGTTTCAAAATATTTCTCTCAGTGATTGGTTTGTTATCAAGTTAATGTTGAGAGAGAAATGACAAAGGGGATGTTACAACAATTACCCATACCAGAATGGAAATGGGAAAACATCAATATGGACTTTGTCTCCAGACTTCCCAAAATATCTGAAGGAAATAATGAAATATGGGTTATAATTGATCACCCTATGAAGTCAACATACTTCATTAATATTATAGAGGATTTCTCTCTTGATCATCTTGTCGGCATATATGTAAAGGAAGTGGTATGATTGCATGGAGTACCACTTTCCATTATATCTGATTGGGATTAGAGGTTTTTTGATGTTATGGGGAAGTCTTCAGCTTAATATGGATATAGAGTTATGTTTTAGAACTTATTATCATCCTCCTATATATAGTTAGTCTGAGAGTAAAATCCAAACTCTAGAAGTAATTTTGAGAGAATTATCTATGTATTTCATAGGTGGTTTGAATCAACATCTAAATTTGGTGGATTTTTCATACCAAAAACGATTTTACTCTAGTACATAGATGGATTATTAAGAATCCCTATAGAGAAAGAAGTGAATAAATCCAAAATTATGCGATGAAGTAGGGAAAATAAATCTATTAGGACTTGATATTGTAGATGAAATAGAATAAAAGGTAAAATCTATTCAACAAAACATAAGAGAAGCTCAAATTCCCTAAACATTTATGCAGACATCTAATGAAAAGTCCTAGATTATGAAGTGGGTGAAAGGTGTTTCTATTAATATCTCCCTGGAAGAGTTTAGTGAGATTTGGAAATAAGTGAATGTTGATCCCTATTTATATCAGTCCTTTTGAAATTCTATATCATTTTGGGAAGGTAGCTTATCGACTGACACACACCCCGAATCTCTCTCAAGTTCATGATGTGTTCTATGTATCTCTCCTGATAAAGTACATACCTGATCTTTCACATGTACTAAACTCATAATTTATACTTCTAGAGAAAGATATTTCTTATGATGAACAACATATAGGGAATCTGGATCGTAGAGAAAATGTTCTATGAAACAATACCACACTCTTGGTTAATGTTTTATAGTGGAACCACCAATTTTTTGAAGATACATGGGAACATGAGGATGTCATGAGGTAGATGAATCCTCATATTCTTATTTTCTAAATGAATAATTTTGATGGAGGAATTCAGTTTAAGGAGGTTATAATGTAACACACAAATTTTTTTTATGAAATAGTTTATTTAAATAATTTTAATTATTTAATATCTTTCGTTGCACGTAATCAGGAGATTAAAGTAACAACAGGACTCCCATATTATAAAAGTACCATTATAACCTATCCATTAGTTTATCATGAATAAATATAATTAACTTAAGAAAATGTATGGTGAATTCATTTACTACCAATTATTTATGTTAAAAAATATAAATAAATTTTATATTTGTAAATTTTCATTAATAAATTTAGTGAATGAGTATTATTTAATTAAATGAATACAATATATATGTTATATACTTAATAAAATATTTTTCTATTAATCTAATATATATTTTTCATCAGGTATGAATAAACACTGTTTTATGTATAAAAACATATATTTTTAAAAATGGAAATTTTAAGCCTTTTAATGGAGAACCCCTTATAAATTAAGCTTTTTACACATTAATAATATTTATTTGATATAAAAAAAATTATTTAGGATTATGATATAAAAAAATACTTTTGATTAATTCGTTTATGTTTTCAGATATCTTTTTTTTTGAAGAGTATTAAAAATATGATAACTATTAATTGAAAACAAATTTTTTCATCAAAATAAATTATATTGTTAAATTATAATATTGAATGGTTTTAAAGTAAAAAAATAGAATATATTTTTATCATTAAATATAATGTATGTAATTATCATTAATTTTACATTGAATTAAAATGCAAAAACATTTCAATATTTTGCAATGTTTTAACTTTTAAATGACATTCTCTCTTTCAGACGACATGATTAATTTTGAATTAATTTCTATAAATTCTGTGCTTTGAATTTTGAAAAATAGATTCAGTATTTGAAATAATTAATTCCACATTATGTAAATAGCTTACTTTTACTTTTTATCATTATGAATGGTAACCCTAATAATTTTTATTGACATAGTAAAAGGGTAAATCAGGTAATTAATAGTAAAAATAATGTTATAAAATTACCTTAAAACTTCTCCTAATAAAATTTGGGTGAGTAATTGTATACCTAAATCATTCTTTGGTTGAAATTGTATCTCGTGTAAGCCACATGGATGATATTAGGACATTTAATTTATTTTATTGAAAGAAAAGATAAATTTGTCTCAATAAAATTTTAAGAACTAAATAATTTTTAATATTAGACTATACAGAAGATAAATTCAATTAAAGTACTAATTTTATGTATAAAAGTTTTTTATTTATCACGGTACATTATTTTTAAATTTCAGAAACTAAAATATCATCTGAACTATTTATACATTAATGATGCATAAATTATTTTTTTGATGAAAAACGAATAAAATAATTTTTATTAAAATGATAAGAACCATTAAAAGGGCCAAAAACTTTACAAAATTTTATTTTTAGATTATAAATTGACAATAATCATCCAATATTCAATTTATTGACCATTTTTTATCCATATGGAATACATTATGACACATATATTATTTTATTTAAAATGATGTCAAATTTTTCACATTCATATTTTCAAAATTATAACATCCTCATTGTATGATATCCCAGAAGATAAATTCAACTGAAAAAAATATTCTAAAATATAGTATATTTATCATAATCATAGTATTTTATTATTACATTTTATTTAAAAAATTACACAAAATTTATATTTTAGTTATTTTATTAATGGAGAAACCAAATCATTGTTATTAAAAAATTAAAATAAATATAATTGGGGATAATTAATATTTTCAATTAATTTTAAATATTACCTTTACCTCTTATTAATATAAATAAATAGTTTTTTTGAAGTTAAACTATTATATTAAATTTTAAAAATCAATGAATTGAATAATATCAAAATTGATTCTATTGTTTGATTGATAAATTATTTTAAAAATATAATTTTTTAAAAAAATATATATAATAATTAGGATATGGTCTAAAATTTTCTATGGTATTTATTTATGGTCTAATTGGAATCAAATAAGTAAATATTGCACCCATTCCATATTGAAATATTTGTCACCCCAATTAAAAATTAAATAGAATAACTAAGTGTTAATTAAAATAATAAGGTTTAAATTGATAGAGAAACCTATCAAATATTATTTTTTTATTATATTACAACCCTATATCAAATAACCATCGAAATTGGAACATTTTCGTGGTTTTTGGGTAGGGTTTTATTTTATTACAAATTTAATATTTTTGGAGATCACAAAAGGGCCCCTCACCAAAATTATAAAGGACACGTCCTCCCACACCTCTTAATTTCTTTTTTTTCTTTCAATATTGTCCATCCCATACACATTTTCCTTTTGAACATCCCTAGTTACATTATATAGGTTCTTGTCTTCTCAAAAAACAATCTCAACTGCCCTTAAGGGGATATTTCGTGCGGGGACGTCGAAGAAGAGGTAATCTCCTCTTCTAATTCTTTCAGACCTATTTCTTATTGTACTTTCTCTTAATTAGTTGTTTCATTATAATTTAAAAACTATAGTATCACTTATATACTGATATGTTATTATGGTTAGAGAACAACCATCTTCCACCATACATTCTATCCTATGAAAAATGATATCACCATGCATGTGTACACACATCTTACTATCTCCACGCCGTGGTGTAATTTTTTTTTTATCAACAAATTACTTGGATGAGTATAATGATGTAAATAATAAAAATATATTATGATTAAAAAATGATATCTATTCGTAAATATTATACACCAATCACTTCAATACCCATAAACAATTATGGTAATGATTTCATCACTCGTGCGTACGAACAAACTACCATCTCCACGATGCGATGCGATTCATTCTACATGATCTTCCTTAAAGAATGAAAATATAAATGTCTGGAATGAATAAATATTATATATATTATACAAATACCATTCTTTAAATGATATTACTATAACCTCATAATAGGAATGAGAACTTATCCGACAAAACATGCACAAGAAAATAAAGAAGTTAACACTAATGGACAAGTAATAATGTTACTAACAAATGGATGATAATATATTCCTATATGATTTAATAAAAAATAATATAATTCTAAAATAATTCAATTAAACTATTTTAATCATTATTGATGAGGTTCAGATACATACAAATAAAATTAGACATATGTTAAGGGATAATTTCACAATCTCATTCTTATCCCAGATTGTTTATACGTAAGTATTTTCTAGGGTATACTTATCATCCATGTCTTTTTTCCTAATTAGGTATTCCAAAATATTCTTTCCATTCTTATAAAATTTTATAAATTAAATTTTACCCATTTTTTAATTTTTATTAAATGTTATGAAAATAATCTTCTTTAATTTTTGATATGATGTAAATTTCAAATTTTCCAGAAAAAGTACGAGAATAATTTTTTTTAACTTATACAGAATGAATGATTTTTTATCATTTCATAACACTTTATTAAATAAAATATTCCCTTACATTTTTTCAAGGTTAGTTTCAAATAAATTCATTTCTTTTAAAATTCACTCACATTTTAATTAAAGAAAATATTTTTAAAGAAGAAAGGATATTTTCTGGAATAATTAAATTCAAGTGGTATTCAATATTATTTTCCATAAAAGATGGAATTATTTAATTGGGTTATGTTTCATGTATACTATCCCTATTATTCTTATGGTTTTATTTTTTTTTTATGAAAAAATGATATTTATGAAATCCTTTTGTTTTACATAGATTTTTTTATGATCAAATGATGTTTTAAAAATAAGTTTTATTCCTTGGGTTATGCTATAATGAATGATTTATGTTTTTGTGGAATATGCTAGAATGATTTCCTTTTGGGATGGCTGGGATCTATATATACCTCTAATTAATTTGTTAAATATTTATATCTCATGATATATGCATGAATGAATGAGAAAATATCTTAGTTCATTAATATAGGGTTGGAATGAGAAGTAGACTCAGTTTAGTAATGGACTTTGTCTCCTATGATTGTCTTTGAAAAGATCCTTGACTAATATGAAATGACTTTCTAGGATTATGTGTATTCAAAAAAAATTCATATATTATTTTAAAAAATTTGGGATTATGTATAATGATTCTTATAAACATTTATGATTTATCCCATGGAATAATATCACGATCCTTCATATGCAGGATGATATTTTAAAATGTTATATTCTTATTTCTTCTGATTATGATATAATTTATATCTCATTTTTTTATCTTTAATGATCATTTGAGATCATCCTTTAATATGTTTATTTTTCCCTGGTTATAAAGATGTTTATTAAATAATACATGTCAAAAGAGTCTATTTTTGATGAAATATACCGGAGGAAATGAAGAAGTATTATGAACCAATTGTTTATGACACTTAGTTTCTAAAGAAACTATACCTATATCGTAGTGTAATTTATTTTTTATATTTTTTAATGAATATTATTAAATTTTAAATTAACATTTATTTATGTAATGTATGAGTCATTATAATTGGTATCATGAGAACAATATTGTTATTCTTTTGAAATTAAGATGAGAAAACTATAAGAAGAACTATACAGATATGATGAATTATAGGATAATATCCTCTTGTTTTAAAAATGATCACAAACAAACTAGGATAAAACCTAATATATCATAAATTGAAATGTTATTCTTTATTATGTGGTTTTCCAATTATGTTTAGTGTTTCTCATACAGTGCTTCTTGGTTTGAGTAAATGGAAGGAACCCATAGGAACCATGTAAATACTGAATGGAATGGGAAATGTAATTATTTCCTCCTTAGAGACCTAATGTTATGGGATATGTAATAAAAAACTATGTTTCTATGCTCACACAACTTTCTCAAGCCATGAATCATACATGATTTCCAAACAAACAAAGTAGGGAACAACATTCTTTAGAGTTCTTCATGGGGAAACATCCACCTTCATTCAACGGGTCTTCTAGTCCATTAATGGATGAAAATGTATTATTACCCCTAAAAAGGTATATTTAGTTCCCTATTTTTATAACATGATAAATTCATCTTAGAAATATATAATTTGGAAGGTGAAGCTGATAAATGGTGTAACCTTATCAAGAATATAAGGCAAAGATGTGAAATTGAATCCATGGAATGTGACAAGTTCAATAAATAAATTTTCAATAAGCATATTCCTCATATTCTTTGAAAAAATATTGAGGATTTCCTTCAAATTATGAAAAGGTACGATGAATCTATTGGTATCTATGAAGAAAATTTTACAAGACTTTTAAGGTATGTTTCTGGAATTATTATCCAACCTGAGTATAATATTTCTCTAATATTTAGTGGCTTAATACCAAGTCTCCTAAGATAATTATGCACAAGGAAATTCAATATCCAAAAGGAAATCATTCGATGTTGTCTCAAGGTTGAGTTGGAGATTAGAGTAACCCATCAGTCCTATGGGTTCGATATGAAGAGAAAAATGGAACTCAAGAGAAAACCTAAAGACCACACTGAAAAGAAGATGAATTTCCCTTATTCTCATAGTGTGGAAAGCAATATAGAGTAAATTGTGTTAAAGTAACTAGTGAATGTTTTAAGTGTGGAGAAGAAATTAATCAGGTAGTTGAATGCCAAATTGATGGGAAATATATATCTATTGATCTGGATAAAGAAAATTATACAGAGAATGCACCTCATAAACTTCAATGTTACAAGTACAAAGAAAAGGGGAATTATGAAAATAAATTCCCTACACCATTGGTTATTTATGATGATCAATTTCAAAAAAAAATATTACATGTAAAGTAAAAGTAAAGTAACACGAACTCACTATCAATGATGTTGAGTATAATAATGAAGTGGATAAAGGTACAATTACAATCCACTGTAAAGAAACAAATGTTTTATTTGACCCTGGATCCACCCACTCGTTTATTTTTGAATAATTTTCTAAGGGCATCACCGTATTACCACAATAATTATATTTTGAGTAAGATATGATAACTCTTAATAGAATAATAGTCACATCACAAGTTTATAATTCTTCACTAGTTGATGTTTGTGGGAAATTTCATTATGAAAATCTTGTGATCCTTTCTAAAGTGGAATTTTATGTGATTCTTGGCATGTATTGGATCTCTATATTTGGAGCTCATATCTATTTCCAAGGATGGGAAGTCACATTTCATATTATAGTTCAATATATGATCTTATAAATGCGAGTATAAGTATGTCCTTATAGTGAAAATTTATTCCATCTTATGGGTCTTGATTCCTCGAAATGAAGGTTATCTATCTCAAATGGTTTTGGAGAAACTAAAAATTTAAAATACACATATTGTATGGGAGTTTGATGATTCCTTTATGGAATAATTTAAAGGCCTTCTTCCAAAATGTGAGGTTGAGTTTTCATTATAACTCATACCAAGTGCTATGCCTATTTCAAAGAAACCTTATAGAATTAACACAATTGAGTTACAAGAATTGAAGAATCAAATGCAATAGAATCATGACAATGGATTCCTATGCCCTAGTGCATCACCTTGGGGTGCACCTATTCTATTTGTTAATAAGAAAGATGCAACAATGAGACTCTGCATTGATTATCCAGAACATAACAAGATCACTATCAAGAAAAAATATCTTCTTCCCCACATTGATGACTTATTCGTCCAACTATGTGGAGCCCATCAGTTTTCAATGATTGATACTTGTTCAAGATATCATCAATTAACTGTTAAGACATAGGATATACTAAATACAAAAGTTTGTACATGGTGTGGACACTATGAACTTACAATGATGCCTTTGGGTCTTAATAATAACCTTGTTATATTTATGGATCTAATTGATAGAGTCCTTTGAGACTATCTTGATCAGTTTGTGGAAGTCTTTATAGATGATATTTTTGTTTATTAGAAGATAACAGAAGAACACGAATATCACTTAATATTTTTTAATGAAGACCCTAAATAAGTATAATCTTGATGAAAAATTTACAAAGTGTGAATTTTGGCCTCAGAAAGTTTCATTTTTGGGTCACATAATCTCATGTGAGTGGATATCTGTGGATCCATCAGAAATAGAAGTTATTAAAACTTGGTTGGGACCAACAACGGTAACTGAGATCCAAAGTTTTCTTGATTTTTCTGGATATTATAAATGATTTTTGAGTGATTTTATAGGATTATATAATGAACTAACCAATTTGAATTGTAAAATAATTAAGTTCATGTGAATGGAGAAATGTGAAGAGAATTTCAAAGAGCTCAAAAGAATGTTACGTAGTGCACCTGTTCTCACGCTACCTTGTAGTGGAGAAAGGTTTGTGATCTACTGTGATGCATCAGAAAACGGCATGGGATGTGTTCTTAAGAAAAATGATCTAATGATAGCTTATGTCTCACGAAAATAGAAAATCCCTGAAAAAAATTACCAAGCTCAGGATTTGGAGATAACTATGGTAATATTTTCAATAAAGATATGGAGGAATTATCTTTATGGTGAAATGTGTGATATTTATACTGATCATAAATTTTTAAAGTATATTTACACTCAAAAGAAGTTGAATTTAAACCAAAAAATATGGTTGGAATAGATTAATGATTACGAATGCTCTACACATTACCACTCTAGGAATGAGAACAAGGTGGATGATGCTTTGAGTCAAAAGGACCATGCCAGCCTATCCAAGACGAGGATAAAAAAAGAACCAATATTTTTGGATTTTCAAAGGTTCTATCTTGAAATTCTTAAGAAATGGGTAGAATATTATCTTTCTCAAATGATTTTTCAACCATATATACAAGTGAAGATTAATGAGTCACATAATGAAGATGTATACCTCAAAAAGAATATTATAAATGTTTTCGAACTCAAACATGATTGTGATGGAATAATAAAGATCAAGAACTGGGTTTGTAATCCTCCCATAATATAATTAAAGAAGGATTTATTGGATCATGCTCATAGTTCTTCGTTCTCTACTCACCCTGGAAGCACAAAGATGCACAGGGACCTAAAAGATTATTTTTGGTGGGATGACATGAAAAATATGTTTCCAAATATGTCTCCCTATGCTTGGTTTACTAGTAAGTTAAGACTTAGAGACATAAGTCTAAGGGGATGTTACAAACATTATCCATACATGAATGGAAATGGGAAAACACCATTATGTATTTTGTCATCATTCATCCCAAAAAATATAAAGGCCATAAATCTATATGGGTTATAGTTGATCTTTTTATGATGTAGGCACACTTCATTCCTTTTAGAGAGGATTTATCTATTGATCATCTTTCTAGGATATATGTAAAGTAAGTGGTAGGATTGAATGGAGTAACAATTTCCATTATATCTGATCGGGATCCAAGGATTATCTCTATGTTTTGGCGAAGTATTCAGCAAGATCTTGATACAAAGTTAAGTTTCAGCACTACTTGTCATCCTCAGATAGATGGTCAGTCAGAGAAGAAAATTTAAACTCTATAAGAATGTTGAGATCATTCTCTATTGATTTCAACGGTGTTTGGGATCAACCCCAACCTTTGGTGGAAATTTCTTACAAAAATATCTTACACTCCAATATTTAGATGGATCCTTATGAAGTCCAATATAGAAAGAGGTATCAAACACTAACTTTCTGGGTTTATTTTGGAAATAGAAATCTAGCAGGACCTGATATTGTTGTTGAAATGGAATAAATAGTCAGATCTATTCAATGAAACGTAAGAGTAGCTCAGAGTCGACAAAAATATTATGTTAAAAATTTATGAAAATAACTAGAGTTTGAAGTGGGTGACAAGGTGTTTCTACGAATATCTCCCTAGAAGAGAGTAATCAGATTTTGAAATAAGGAAAATCTCAACCCTAGGTATATCACTCCATTTGAAATTCTCAATTGTGTTCAAATGGTAGCTTACTAATGAAAAGATACACCAAATACCTCTCAAGTTTATCATGTGTTCCATGTATCTCTCTTGAGAAAGAACATACTTAATCTTTCACATGTACTAAACTCTGATGTAGTACAAATAGAGCAAGGCATTTCTTATAAAGAACTAATAATAGAGATTCTAGATCGTAGCACAAATGTTCTAAGAAACAAGACTACTCACTTGGTTAATGTTTTTTGGTGGAACCACCAATTTAATGAAGCTATGTGGGAACTTATAGACTTGATGAGGGAAGTTTATCCTCGTCAGTTTATTTCCAAATTTTGAATTTTGACGGTGAAATTCAGTTTAAGTAGAGTAGAATGTAACACCCGAATGATTTTTTTGAAATATTTTCTTTAAATAATTTTAATTTGTACAATAGATTTCATTTCCCCCATTATGAAGTTTAAACAAACCACAAGTCTACCTTAGTATAAAATTACCATTATAATCGATCCATTAGGATCCGAAGAATAAATATATCTAACTTATGAAAATGTATGGTGAATTCATCAGCTACCAATTATTTATGAAAAAAAATAAATTTATTATATATTTGTATTTTTTATTAATAAATTAAGTGAATTACTATTAATAAATTAAAATAATCAAATATATAAATTATCTACTTAATAAAATATTTTTTATATTCATCTAATTAATAGTTTTTTCTTAACATATGAATAAACCCTATTTGATGTATAAAACCCTATATTTGTCAAAAGGGTAATTTTATACATTTTAATGGGGAAACCATTTTAATTTAATACATTTAAACATTAATAATTTTTATATGACAACATAAAAAATTCATTTAGAAGTGAGATATAAAATTTATTTGGGATGAATTATAGATATTGTTTTGATAACTTTATGGTTTTGATGAACAGTAAAAATTTAATGATTTTAATTAAAGACAACTTTTTTAATAAAAATAATTTATATTGATTAATGATAATATTCATTGGTTTAAAAATATAAATGTAATTTATTTTTATCATTCAATATAATATGTTTCATTTACATTAATTTTACATTGAAATCAGATGTAGAAACATTCCCATCATTTATAATGTTTTAACTTTTAAAACTCGTTTTGTCTTTCTGAGAACATGATTAATATTAAAATAATTATTGAAAATTATGTGATTTGAATTTTGATAAATTGATTCCATATTTGTAATAATTATGTTAAAATTATTGATATATCTTACTTTTATTTTTGGTCATTATAGAATTGAAAATTCTATAATTTTTATTATCACGGTAAAATTGTAAATCAAGTAATTAAAGGTAAAAATAATGTTATAAAATAATCCTAAAACTTATCCTTATATCATTGGATGAGTGTGTTTCGATATAAATCATCCTTGGTTCAAAAGTATATTCTTTGGAATCCACATGGATGACACTAAGTCATTTAATTTATTTTATTTAATGAAAAGTTAAATATGTGTCACACAAATTTTAATAAGTAAATAAATTTTTATATAATGATATATAGTAGATATATTCAATTATAAATACTCATTTTAAAGATAAAATGTTTTTCTTTATCATGGTAATATATTTGTAATTCTTAGGAAATAAATTATTTCCTTAATGTTTTATAAATTAATGATGCAAATATTATTTAATTGATGAAACAAAAATAAACAAATTTTTATTAAAATGATAATAACGATTAAAAGACCCAAAAAATTGACCAAATATTATTGGTCAAGTATATCTTGAAAACAAATCTCCATGTGTTGTGTTATTAACCATTTCTATTCATATGGTAAATATTATGGCACTTATATTATTTTATTTAAAGCGATGTTAAAGTTGTCGCATTCATGTTTTCAAAATTTTAACATTTTTAATGTAGGATTTTCCCAAAGATAAATTCGAATATAGTAATTCTTCTAAAATAATGTATATTTATCTTAGAATTTCATTTTATTTTTATTTTTTATTCAAAAAATAAGTATATTAAATAGTTAAATAAAATTGATATAGTAACTATTTTATTAATAGAGATAACAAATAAATGTTGTCAAGAAATTACAATAAATATAATTTGGGATAATTAATATGTAAAATTAATTTTTGAGATTGACTTGATGTATTAGGAATATAATAATATTTTTTGAAGTTAACCTGTTATATTAATGTTTTTTAAAATCAATGAATTGAATACTGTCAAAATTGGTATTATTGTATTATTATTAAATTATTTAAAAATCATAAAACATTTTTAAAAATTTAGAATAATTGTAATATGTCCTAAAATGTTCTATGTTATTGATTTATGTTATAATTAATGTAACATAATTAAATATTTCATCATTTTAATATTGAAATATTTGTTACCCTAGTAAGAAATTAAATAGAACAACTAAGTGTTAATTAAAATAATAATGTTTAATTTGATATAAAAACATTTCAAAAAGTTTTTGGATGATGAAATTACATCCTTAACTCATATCATATTCTAAATTGATACATTTTAGATGTTTATGGCTAGGGATTGATTTTATTATAAATTAATGTTTTTGGAGATCCCAAATGTTCCCCTCGCATCAATTATAAAAGGATTCCTCCTCCCTCACCTATTCACTTATTTTTGAGCCTTCAAGAATGGCCATACCATGAATATTTACCTTATAAAATTTCTTTGTAACATTCTAGAGGTTATGTTTTTCTCCAAAAACCAACTCTAGTGCCATTAATAGAATATTTAGAGGGGGCACGTCGAAGAAGATGTTATCTCCTCTATCGATTCTTTCAAACTTCATTCTTTTTATACGTAATCTTAATTAGGTATATAATTATAAATAATTAACACTATTATCACTTATATTATAAGATGTTATTATGGTTATGAGACAACCATATTCCACCTTCTATCCATCCTACAAAAAATTAAATCACCGCGTGTGCGTACGTACGACTTACCGTCTCCACGCAATAGTGTAATCTATTTTTCACCACCACATTAAATGGATGGGGATAATGATGGATATTAATGTGATATTTATTTTTGATTATTATACACTATCCACTTCAATACCATTCAATCGTTAGGGGAATGATATCATCGCTCGTGCGACCGTACGACCTACAGTCTCCATAATGTGATAGATTCATTATACATGCCTCTAAATACATATTTTTTATATTTTGAGAAATTAATTTTGAGGATAAATGGTAATAGAACATTTCCCAAAACAAAACCAAACAACAAATTCACATTAAATCAAATTCATGATTAAAAACTGAAGACACCAAAGTGCCAAATTAAAAATTATAAATTACTGCATGATCCCTTCACAAACTAAATAGCCTCGGGTAGTGAGAGCCTAGATCCATGCTCCCTAATAAAAATCATCATCATTAAGAAATACACATCACAAGAAATTTTTTCTGTCATCATCCACCATCTACACACAAAATACTCTAGATCTAGAGATTTTTACGAACCCCACAATTCATCGACCTCTTGATGCTTCAAACCACGATCAAAGAAAACACCATCAAATGTGACATTGTCTTATCAAATTAGAATCAAACTAGAACCCATAACCATATCTGAGCTTCGGAGTAAATTTCCCCACCATCATCACATCCCAAACCAGAATCTGGAGAGCCTGACCACTAAAAAACACCAAAATATCTTTGGCGACCACAAAAAAAACTGGAATTCATTTTTGTCGACATTGAGAACCATTATCATCGATGCAAAACTGCACAACATGAAGTAAATAACCAGTAAAAACATCATTTCAACATTTACAATTCCAACGTGATTCGAAACGGTCTAAAGAAACCACTAGAAGAGAAGATAAATTGAAAACCCCAGGTTAGAGAAGCTCTTGAAATGTTGTCGACCACTCGAACAAATTCCCTAAAAGACCCATTAGAACTAACACGCCAAGCCAAACCGGACATGAGAGTTGGATTTTGGATCCTTGGAAGAGTTGAGTAAAAGAGGGGTATAATAGAAATCCAATTTTTACAATGATATTGAATCGAAAATCAGAACATCTAAGACAAAAAGAACTGGAAAGAATAGAATTCCAAAGAAGACGTGCAAAAACACCATCCCCAATTTATGCTATCGACATATTTGATGAAAACCATTAAAATACCAGGAAAATATAGGAAGAAAATGAAATAATATAAGAAACATCTAAGCCTCATCTGCAAAACCTAACCACAAACCCCAAAACATCCCAAACCTCTGTGAAAGACACAGAGAAGGAACAAAAATGGAGCATGATATGACAGGCCTGTCAGTAGAGAAAATATGATTCCCAGTCATGGAAGTGCATCATAAAACTAGATCAGTGAAGTAGGTAGAGAAACCTGAAAGGAATATCTTTCTGAATAACTAAAAGGGAGAAAAATTATAAAAAATAAATATGATATAAATGGATACTGAAAATAGATCCATTTTGAGAGCGTATGAAACCATTAGGTAGAATGAAAATTGTTTGAGAGAGCTCTATGGGTGAGAACAGATCCATTTCATGATTCATTGGAAATGATATTCATTAAATAATGATTATATAAATGAATGGAATGAATAAATATGATATATATTATACTAATATAATTCTATAAATGATGTAACTATAAACAATGAATAAGAATAAGAATATATCTGAAAAAAAAACTATATTAGAAAATAAAGGAGTTAACTCTCGATGCATGAGTAATAATATTACTAAAAAATGGATGATAATACGATCATATATGATATCATAAAAATTACTATGATTATGAAATAATTAAATGAAATTATTTAAATCATTATATAGGGGGATTGGATACATAAAAACTAATTTGGATGTAAGGTAAGGGATAATCTCACAATCTCATTTTTATCCAACATGGTTTATACATGAGTATTTAATAAGGAATATTTATCATACATGTCCATGATTCCTAATTATGTATTCCAAAACATGATTTCTATTATTCTACAAGTTTTTAAAGTCAATTTTCCCATTTTTTAATTTCAATTAAATAGTATGAAAGGAATATTTTTTCATTTTTTAGTATGAGGTAATTTTTAAATTTTCTGGAAAAATTATGAGAATAATGTTTTTTAAACTTATATGAAATGAATAGATTTTCACACATTTATAAAACCATATTAACTTGAACCTTACCTTAAAATTTTTCACGGTTATTTTCAATATAAATTAGTTTCTTTAAAATTTTCATTTTATTTTAAGAAATTAAAATGTTTTTGAAGAAGAAAGGATATTTTCATCAAGGATTAATTTAAAGTGTTCTATAAAAAATATTTTCCACATATGATGGAATTATTTAATATGGTTATTTTTCAAGTATATTATCCATATTATTCCAATTGTTTTATTATGCTTATGCTGAAATGATATTTATGAAATCCATTTTTTACCTGGATTATGTTATGATGAAATGATGTTTAATAAACCCATTTTATTATTTGGGATATTCTACGATCAATGATTTTTTTTTGTGACAAATGTAATAATGAATTCAGTGTGATATGGGTTCAAACTATATCTATATCCAATAAATTGGGTAAATATTTATATCTCGTGAGATAGACATAGATGTAATGGGAATTTATCACGATTTGGTAGTATAGGGTTGGAAGGAGTGAACTCGGTTTAGTAATAGACTTTATCCACTATGATGGTCTTGGTAATGAGACTTGTCTCATATGAAATGATTTTATATTCTTATGTGTATGCAACAAAATTTCATGTCTTATGTTATGGATTTTGGGATTATATTCATTGATTCATATAATCTTTTATGATTTATCTATTGGTATAATATCACGATCTTTCCTAGGTAGGATAAGACTTTAAAATGTTAAGTTATTATGTATTATAATTGTGATATGATTTATATCTAGATTTTTTAACCTTATTGATGTTTTTAGCTCAACCATTAATATTTTCCTTTTCCCTATGTAATTAAGAAGAGTATTAAAAGAATATTTGTCAAAACCAGATCTAGTTATGATGAAATAAGTGGGAGACAATCAATATGTCTTTGGAACCAATTGTTTAGGTTTCCCACTTTATAAATACACTATATCTATATGGTTCAATCATACCTTTGTTATATTTTTTAATGACTAAGATTATATTTTGATGTAACATATATGTTTGTATAGTATGGGTTGTTATATCTACCCCAGGGTTTGAAAGAAATATTTCAACAAACTATAATTAAATCCAAATATCTAAAAAATAATAAATTTACCATGTTCATTAAAAACATTGCTAACCAAAAAAGGAACCACCACTTAAATATTAATAATCCCTCAACACCACACCCCATTGACTTGATACAACAAGGAAAGGATTTCAGTAATAATATAAAAAAATTAGCGTTGTGTGTAATTAGAGTGTACAGTAGAATTATATGATTAGAGCTATAGGTATTTGAAATATTTAATAATATTTAATGATTCAATTAAAACTAGAATTTAACTATATGTAAATTAAAATTAACTATTTAATTAGTGTGGTGATATCATGGTTGACACACTAGATACAATTGGTGTGGTGAGACCATGAACAAATATATTGGTCTAAATTTGATTTGGATCGTTGGATGATGAATATATAATGATATGAAGAGAACATACTAGAATAGGAAAAAGGGATTAGAGGGGATTGGAGATACGGTTAGATAAGAGGACTATTGTGGTCTTAGTTTGACTCTACTAGATATTTTTCCATCTTCCTTTTATTTTTATTTAGGAATCCTATGTCTTCATGGAATCCAATGATTTAATTGGATTAAGATTAGTGGTTCTAGTAGGTATTATAATATTCATTTTATAATATTTGGTCATTTAATTTCTTCTTATGAATATTTATTTTCAATTTGGGAACCTCTAATGTATTTAAGAGAAATCAAAACGGTATTCCTTTTATTATTAGATATTTTATTTTTTATTCAGATGGAAAACATCATCATTTGGTTGTTAAGTATGGGGGATATAGAAAATAAAGTTTACACCATCCAATATGCGAGTGAGGACCCTCTTCCATTAACATTAGGAATCGTATCTAGTCTGAATTTTGTTATTTGTTGTAGAGTGGAATACATATCTATAATTAGAGTTGGAATGTCAGATCCCTCCTCCCATACCTTCATGAATATTACTTCAGGAAAATGGTTTTTTTGTAATACCATTTATGAGATTCTTATATGGAAAGGAAAATGGTACTCAATGGTCTCCATGTGAACCGTGTACTACTATGTTCTTTTTTTAATCATCTTTTAATTTGAAAGTGAGGACCATAGATCTAGATAAAATATCTATAACTTATTTAATGTCATCAAGGCTTGAGACACTCTAAAATACTCTATGTTTATAACTCATTTAATATTTATTTCACCAATTTAAAAAAGGAATCATATGTATATTAAATATTTTATATTTATGAAGATATTATTTTGAGAGTTTTTTATAATATTATTGGAAATTTTTAGGAATATTAGGCGGTAAAATATTTATAAATTGAAAATTCACCACACTATTTGACTTTAAATTGGTAACATATAAATAGATACCAAATTAGAGGGTTTTCGAGTGTGTATTCCTAATTAATTATCTATGTGACTTTAAATATTTAAATGAATAAGAGTGAAGATGGATGAAATTTATGGTTTTATTCATGATAGAAAATTTCATGAATGAACAAATAGACATTCATAAAATAATAGGTAACATTTGTTGAGAATGTATAAAATAATACCAATAGTCATTGAATTGTAATAAAAAATTGGGTTGATAATTTTTTCTAACGAAAAAAATGTTTATATAATGATTATTCTCATTTTGATAGAGGATGGAATGATACCACAGGTTCTATTATTCATATTTAGTATACTCTTAGGGCTTGATATTTGGGAAATTTCTTTGTTCATGTTGGATCCCCCGATAAATTGTAATGTTAATATTTTAGAGATCAGGATTATACATTGAGAAATTTTATATGGGTGTGTTTTATTATGATAGGAATTATAGTGACTGAAACAATTTTAAAAATAAAAAATTCTTAATATTTTTTCCTTTTTATGAATGCCAATACAAGGATATGTACATCAATTATAAAAAATCCCTAATACATGGTTCTTTTGAAGATAAAATAATTTTTATGATCTAAATATATATTTAATTATCTCAAAGATGTATTATTTTGAATTGAGTTTTAAAATATTTGATTTGTATTGAGTTCGAGTTTGAGATTGAGTAACTATTTTTTAATTATGCCTTTCTTCAATTGAGATATGTTTGAAGGGTTTCTAGATTGTTTTAAATTTTTCATATTATTCATTGGCCATGTCATACGACATTTTTTAAATGGTTTCTTTTGATCAGATGGGGAGTAAAAGGAAAAAAATCCACTAATCATAGTAAATGATGTCAATTCTTTGTTTATGGGGATTTATGATAGAGTAGGTATGTGATTACCCGGACCCATACACTCAGATCTGGGGAAAAAAACATATTCCTTATATACTATATTTGATAGCATAATAGAAACCAAAATTTAACCATCCAAAATTACAAAATCAATAACCAATATTTCGTCACCTATATACCCATGACCTTCTATGTTTAGAGTATTATAGGATTAAGAAACCCATTACAGAAGTAGATTTTTTAATTTCCAATGGATAAGAGAGAGGTAGGGTTTTACACAAAAAATAAAATAATATATTTGTATAATAATGAGACTTATGTCATTATATGTAATGGTTATAATATATTTTAAGGATCCCTGAAAAGAAAGAAACATGAAAGATCTTGATTAAGGAAATTTCATTTTCAAATAATATCCTTCATTAAACAACACATTAATACTTATTATATTGGTATTTTGGATAGAGAAAAACCTCATAGACATTGTTTATAGGGTTTGGGAATACTTTTTTGTATGGATTCTTATATCTAAGTTGATCATGGGGAGTATAGAAGTTGGTTGGTAAAGGGATCATTTTATAATTTGGGGGTGAAACTTTTTTAAAAAAAATTCTTAACATTTAAAGGGAGGTAATAATCAGAGAATGTTAATCTAATAAGAATTGAAATTTATAATAGATAATGGGGAGGTAAATAAATAATATATCCAACTATTTATGGATAAGTTTTTATATTATTTGTCTTTAACTCTTGAATTAACACTTTTACCATATTTTAACCTATATCACGATGATCAATATCAACATTGGAAACTTATTTTTATGAGTATTAATTAAAAACTCCTAAATAGAAAATTTTAACCTTATTAATATAAATATGATTTTTTTTAAATATTAAACTTATAGAGGTGGTAACAATTACTTTTAATGTAATAACACTTAATTCAATAAAATAAGTTTTACGAAATATTCATTTTTAAATCCTAAAAATGAATCTACATAGAAATATTTACATTATCGATTACCATTACATTTCTTGATTTATGGTTAAAATAAGTGGGTAATGTGACTTTAAAATAAATCCCAAACTAGATTGAGAATTTTCAATATTTAATTAAATAAAATGACTAAAAAAAGTGTTTTTAATAGAATAAAATATCACATATGTTCCAAAATGTCAAATTACAGTTTATAAATCAAAAATATTATTTATAAATGCATTATTTTACTCCATTAATTCATTATTGGGTGTTTAAATTTTTTTAATACATTTTTAATTCATTCTAATATCATGATGATGTTATAGAAGATACAATATTTGTAAAATCTACATTTTTCATTACTTATTCAAAAATCAACATTTTTGAAAAATCAAAAAAAATTCCCCATAATATAATTCTGATATTATGAAAACAAATTTTAATTCAAATTTAATAAATCTAATTTATAAAATTTAAAAATATTATATATAAATAAAACTGTATAATACATAAAAAATCCATTATTTATAATAAAAACAATTCATTCATAAAATAAAAATTTTTATCCTTGTTTCATGACTTAATAAAATTATTTATATGAATATAAATCCATAAAATGAAAATAAATATCCATTTAAAATATATAAAAAAATTATTCTTTGAAAATATAAAAATTAAAATCATGTTAATAAAATTTAGTTGACATTTCAAAAAAAATATGAGATGAAGTAAATATACTATCAAGGCATCAAGCCAAGTCATCATAAACAATTAGGCTATAATAAACATAATACCTAGTATAGTTTACATCATCAGACCTATAGATGCATAATGGTTCAATAATGGGCCTCTCAAATCAATTACTATTTCTAATTCATGCATTATATAAAGGGAATTAATAACAATTCAATATATCAACTTAAACATTCACATTGAAAACTATAATATATAATGTTAATAATTTTTCCCAGTAAATATATATAACAACATAATTATAATACATCCAGAGAAATAATGTCGAAATTATTATTATATTATATACCCATTAAATCATATAATAGATTAATGTTTGCTGACATAGAGGAAAAATATCTGTTAAAAAGATATTATAAATATACATTGAAAACAAGAATAAATATCCTTTTTTTATAATAATATTGAATACAATTCTCTAAATAATCGGAAGGGTATATTTTTCGAAAACCCATGGAAACATATAGATGAATTTTGATAATTAATAATGGATTTGGAAATATTAAAAGGATGACATGCGTTAAAAATTAAAAAAAATAATTTATGTACTTTGGTAAAAAGTTAAATATAAATTGTATTGAAAAAATTATAAAGATTTTTTTTAAATTCAAAAATAAATTAAAATTTCTTTGAAAATTAATTTTATCAATAATTTAATTTTAAAAAATAACATTCTTGAAACGTTTTATGAACACTGATATGAAGGGATATGATTTTAAAACATTGAAAATAATGTTTTAAATAAAAATATCTTACCTCGAGCCCCAAATCATTTTTTACATTCTCAAACTTATGAATAATAAAATCATATTATATATATAATTTATTAAGAAATATTTTCATTTAAATTTCATTATTATTAATATTTTTATCACAATTATTACCTTTAGATATTTAGTTACTAAATAAGTTAAGTTGGCGTTGATCATTTTGAGGTCGTTTTGTTTTTAATCCAAAAACAACGTCAGTAATTTAACCATGGTCAAATGGATCATTTTTAATTCATATAAAAATAATAATCATGATAAAATTTCGTTTTTTATACATTAAATACAATTTTATAACCAATAATATAAGGTGTTCTTGACAAATGGATTATATCATTTCATTGTTATGATTGTCTGTATGTTCACATGAATGATGTTTTTGTTTTTATTCTTAAATAAATTGAAATAAATTAGAATATATTTATTCTTAAAAAAATAATACTTATGTTATATATTTCATATTTAATTATTATTTCAATACTTTTGAGCGTACATGTGAGGCGATAATGAAAAATTAATCACATCGCTTCATGGAGGTGTTAGTCCACACATACAGAAGGGTGAAATTATAATATTATAATAGATGAAAGAGTAAAAAGGTAAGTAATATATTATATATAAATAATAATTATTATATTTTAAATATCATATATATTATTTTTACCTATCATTTTAACCATTGATGAATGTCAGTGAAGGAAAACAAAAAACATCAGCTAATGGAGGTTTTAGTCCACACATACGCATGAACCACATTATCATTTCCCATATGTTGGAAAAATATACGAATAAGGTTATTTAAATCAATATAATAAATAATAATAAAATTAAATATTCTAATTTCATTATATGATCATGGTTTTATAATATTTTAAGGACTTCAAAGAAGAAATAAACATGAAAACACTTAGTTAAGAGTTATACATCTTCTTTGAGAATCATCCTTTATCTTACATCTTAATCCTTATAGGATTGTATTTTGGTGAGAACAAAGATTATATAAAATGAGGAAGATGTTTTTTAAAAGATTTTTTAGGACATGCTTATGTTAAATTTCGCTATATTCATGAGAAAGGGAAGATAATATGTGACAATGTATAAGTGAGGTGGGTAGAAAATTTGAATATAAATGAAATATTACTACATAATATGTTTCTAACATAAATAAAATGGATCCAAAGTTCAATATAATTTATTATATGTATTATAATTTTTCTATAAATTCAACAAATAAAATTAATACATTATTTTGGGTCATGTTTAATCTTATCTCTTAGTTTAACCCAAAACTAACCCTTTTATCCTTAACCATGGTGACAAGTTCTTCATTATTCAAGGGTCATGAAATAAATTTTAAAATTACAAAGTGAAAGTTAAATGAACCGTACATGATATTTTAGAAAAATGTTATCTAATTGATTTAATATAGTACTTTCTTATATTACAATGATTTAAAAATAATTTTAAACATAAAATATTATTCAAAGACATTTTCCTAATTATTCACCTATCTTGACATTAAGGACAACATGATAAAAATGAAATTTGAATCTAAATATTTAATCCAACACTAGTAATTCATTATTATCCAATAAAATCATGTATCTACATAGATCATCCAAAACATTTTACTTTTAATTTTTTTAAAAACATTTACTAGATTTTATTACTACTTTAACAAGCATTTCATCAACCTTGTGTAAGTGTTCAAGGTAATTATTTCATCACTAAATATTAATAATAGTTTAGTATCATAAATATAGTTTAATAATTATAAGTTTTATAATATATATTCATTCATTTGTGTTTATTATCTATAACCATATTATGACTACATAATAAGTGAGTGAGTGTGACATTTTTTCACATATAGTATTATTAATATAAAAAGGGAAGTCATATTCATGAAAATTATCTTCGAAAGTTGACTATTAATGAATCTAATATGAAGGATGGTCAATAATAACTTTATCCACCCATTTAGAGAATATATTTTTCCATATTTAAATTCATTAAAAAGTAATTTACCATATTTACCCTATTTTAACTCTTATTTTTTAATAGTATTTTTACAGAGGTTACAATTCATTATGAATAAAAATAATATTTTCATTATTAAAAAATTTTAACCTATTTATTTAAAATATGAAATATATTTTTTGATACTGAATTTATTTAAGTGGAAAAATTAATTTTAATACAAGTGTGCAAAACCCAACAAATTATTTTTTGGAAAAATGACTCAGTTAAGCATAAAAATGATTTTATACCAAAATAAAGTATATTTTTGATCTCCAAGAAATTAATTGAATTATTTTTATTAAAATAAAACTTATGTTACATTAAAATAAATCAAAAACCAAAGGGAATAAATAAATCACTTTTATTAAAAAAACACAAATCATAGTTTATTTTAAAATTGGTATTTTCACCATTAACTAAAAATTAATTTTTTTGATATGATTATTTATGAAATGATTTCAATTTTATCAAATAAAATTTATAAAATTGTTTTAAATTAATCATAACATTTACACCTACAAAGTGCTATTAAAACCAATTTTGATGTTTAAAAAGAATTTAACAGATTCCTTATCTAGTAACCACCATTTAGATGAATGCATTTATTTAATGAAAATATTATCTATTGATTTAAATAAAATCATTCATGGATAGTTATTAACTTGGAAAAATATACATTGCACACAGAAATCAATTTTCTGTATTTTTTTTCTTTTAATATCATATGATTTTTTTATAATTGAGTTCTCATTTATTAATAATTAATTAGTATATTTTCATTAATGATAATGTTTATAAATATATTTCATAATGTAATTAATCATATTAATACTCTCTAATACAACAATGGGTTAAAACTTCCTTATTTAATTAATAATATTTTTATAATATTTCATGATTTATTTAAAAGATAATTACACATTGAAATATCATGGTATTTTATTCTCCCCCTATTAAAAAAATTTCATCCACTCAGTTTTCATTTCTTCTCACAAATATGAATGTATCTTTACATAGGTATAATATTAGATATCGACTTTATACTAATATAATTTTTGTTGTTACTACTAAGAAACTTGGTATCTCATAAATATTTCTAAAACCATGTATGTACTAATTTAAGACTCATACATTTTGAATAGGTTTCTGAAAAAATACATTGATAGTTTTTCATGATATGCTATATAAGACTAGAGGGATTAATCTAATTCTTTTTTGAGTTAAGGAATTATTTTACCAAAAAAATAGATCATAAGAGAACATATACTTACTTGATTTAATTTCATGAAAATAGAATAATTTCATCCTTAAAATGTGTTTCAAATAGTTTCCCAACTACATTTTATCTTTTAAAGACCTGGAAATCCTTTGGAAGATTTTATCTTAAATACACCAGAATTTTTCGAGTCCGCGGTTTCTGACGGCGCTTGATTCTGAGGCCCGGTGTTCCCGGAATCAATTTCTGAAGTTTTGTTCAGGTAAGTTTAGTAAACATACTAGGGAGATTTTTTAATACGTGTTGGGTAGAATCATATGGGTCTTCAATATGTTTTCTCTAAGTAACATTTATGTAAATAATTATTTTTTAAATAAATAGTTTTAATTTTTTTAAAACTTTTATTCATGAGAATCTCAGAGAAATTTGATGAGAATTATGATAAAAGAATTGATTAATTAATTAAGATAATTAATTGATTCGAGCATGATTTATCTTAAATAAGAAATATTAACAATTGAATTCTAGTTTTAAAAAATATGCATTTCATTTCATGAATATGGATGATATGATCTTAGACCAGACCTTTAAATTTGATTGGTTTCAGTTAATTTTTTATTTAATTAATTTTTTATCATGTGTTCCTTCTATCCTCTTATTATGTAAGTGCATTCATTCCCATGGTTTCGTTTATGTAAACTCTTCCCCCTCACCAGTGTTTGAGTAAAATAATTTGAAAAGAATGGAGCTCCCTAGCTAATGGAGGTGGTAATTGTTTGAAGCTAAGGTGAAACTAATCAAAGAGAGATACATATGTGTAAAGGTGGAAAGCTGTATTATGAACCATAATTGGTTCAAGGTGTTTTCCACTAGGTCAATAGTCAGTTTATGAACTTCTAGATAAACTAATCATTACTAATATATCATGATCACATCAGTTTATTATTTTATTTCTGTCAAGTTTCTTGTTTATTTCATTATGGATGTCTTCTCATGATCGCATAAATTAATGAAATTAATGAGTAGGCAAGATAGAACTAAAATAAATTGGCATGAGAGTAAATATAATCTCAGACATGGATAATAACATATGTTAATACACTAAATATTAACAAGCATATGATAAAGATAAAAATTGGCATTTTACAAATAAATAAAAAAAATCCATCAAAAATATATATTATGTCGGTACGCCATCCATTACATCAGTTAAAATCAAAACATAGTTCAATGTGCCAGACCACCCATATTTGGGACATTTAAATTTCTTATAAATTTTAATATGAGGTATTTGGTTGAATTAACATAGTTAACATCAATTATTGACTGCCAAAGCATGACTTTGTGTAAGTATGAGGAAAATCATGAAAAAAATCCAATTATGGATTTCAAGATGGTGGAGTCCACTCAATAGATCAAGAAACTATGTGTAAATGTTGTTTGAATTATTAATTCCTACCTAAAACCATTCAAAATTATTGAATAACCAATATTGGGGTAATGATAAGTGAAATATGGATCCTTGTATAAATAATTTCTATGAAAAAATATATTCTAAAGCCAATGAAAGGGCTACTGCATTTTGATAAAATAGTGAAATATTAATACATATAATATTTATTTATTTCTCTAAATTTTATCATATAAATTTCTAAATCTCTGATCATCTTATTTATTGATAAGTCAATAATATGACATCAAAAATATCACTACGATTCATACTTGAAAAGGACAACTTTATCACCAGAACAAATTTCTAGGAATGGAAAGGGCGCTAACATGTTATCCTACGCCATAAAAAGAAATTATATGTTTTAGAAGAATGTATTCCTGATGCGCTTAGTAATGGTATATGTGACAAAGTGTTATCACTCTATGAGAAAAATTTGAATGATTCCATAGATTTTCAAACTTTCATGCTATCTTTCATGTCGATTGAGATTTCTAAGAAACATGAAAACATTGATGCGTTAAACCTGATGTCTCATCTTCATGATCTATGTCAAGATAATGTGAGACAAGAGAGATACAAGATCTCGAAGGATTTTTTTAACTATGCTTGGATATTATTCTCTTGTTGGGTCTCATATAGTAAATTCTATTTGATACATTAAATTCTAAGACATCTAAGTGACTAAATTACTAGATGAGTTACATATAATCTCATACTCTCATCAGATCCCAAGATGATACCATGTTTTATTTCTAATTATAATATGAGAAAACATGAGAATATTCTTTCACAACAACTAAATTTGATTCTCCAAGTGTATAAGGACATGGGGAATGATAAACACATGTTTTTTATATTGAAAATTAGAAAGGATGAATAATGAAAAGGGGAACAACACTCATAATAAGCCTAATGCTCCTGAGAACCATCATTATATGAAGAAGAAGATCCAGACATAGGGTAAGGATAAAGAGGAAGACTGTTTTTAATGTGGAAAGATGGGCCACTAGAAGTGGAACCACACCCAAAATCAAGGGGAAAATAAAGTTGAATTTATTATTTAGTGTAATATTTGAATATGTACACATTTGGTGTTAGATAAAGAATATGGTGGTCATATATTTATCCAAATATAGGAACTAAGTAGATTTCGAAACATTTCTATAGGATAGGTTGATCTGTGAGCTACAAATTGTACGAGGTTGGATGCTCTATCGATTGATGACTACCACATTTCATTGCTAATGGGAGTAATTTTCGTTTCAAAATATTGTTATTATTTAACTATGGTTACCAAGAACATAATTTCTATATAATTTTTAGATAAATATGGGTTTATTTTTATGTTTGGAAATAAAATTCATTTATTTTACAAAGACAACATATATAATGGTATGGAACATATAAGTAATGTCATTTATTTAATAAATTATTAAAAATAGTATGGTAAATTAATAACAAATAATGTTCACATGACTCATATAACAACCATCTTTGGCATTATATTCTTGTTCATGTAAATGAGAAGCCTGTGAAAAATCTATGAAATGATGGTTATTTAGTCTAATTGTAGCTAAAACCTCATGATATAATTAATTATTTTTTAATTGAAAAAACGACAAAACTACCATTTTGTGGAAAAGCTGAAGTGGATATAGATGTTCTATTATTGGTACCCCCTAATGTGTGTGTACCATTTATATTATAATCTAGAATTTGATATTATTACATCATAAATTTTACTGATGAATTTAGTAGACATGGGCATGTCACATGATGTGATATAATTCTTAGTACTTTGAAAATTTCACGAAATCCATGAATGATGTAGAGAGTCAACTTGGTAAGAATATAAATATGATTTATCAAATATATGAGCTGAATACCTTAACTAAGATTTTTTCATCTTTCTAGGGGAGTTTTGGATTCTATCTCACCTCACTCCACCTTACACACTATAGGTGAATGATGTTAGTAAAAGGAGAAACCATACCTGGTTAGTCCTGATAAAGTTGATAATGATTCATGCATTTATTTTATTATATTTTTGGGGATATAAATTAAAAACCACAAAATATACAGTAAACTGATTACCAGCTAATGTGAAAAATGGAATTAACTTTCATTTATGGAGAGGAATGAAACATTATTTTTACAGAAACTTGTATGGGGATGCAAGGCATTTGTGAAGGCCTTATTAAGAAACAAAATAGAACCCTGAGGATCAATTTTTATCTTTATAGGGTATCCCATATAAGCAAAGGGATACTACCAATACAACCCAATAGAAAATAATGTATCTATCAGAAAACAAGACACATTTATTGATTGGGATAACATTCACAAAAAGGTTAGTTAAAGAAGTAATATCATTGATGAATTTGATTCTCTAGATGCACAAGAAATGTTATAGGAACAAATTACATAGGTTACCATGAAAGAATTAGATCCTAAAACACAGGTACCATGTCAGAACATAAGAGAGGTATGTGAACTAGAGAGATATGTTTTTCTAGTAACTGAATATGGTGACATATTATTGGTCGAAAAATGAAAAACTATCTCATAAAAAGAATAAGAAGAGAGGTGATAAGCTTTAGGATGGAAAAAAGGAATGAATTATGAAATAGGGTCCATGTATCAGAACCATAATTGGGTTCTAGTCGATGCACCATTCGTTTTAAATCCCATAGCTTTTTACTAGGTATTCAAGAGACAACTAAAAATAGAAGGTAATGTAAATATATATAATGAAAGGATAGGGGATAAAGTGATTAAAAAACATCAATTGATTGACTACGATGATAACTTTTCACAATTTTTCATGTTTAAATCCATCATAATTATACATGCTATAACCGCTTTCCATGACTATAATATTTGGAAGATGGATGTGAAAACTACATTCCATAATGGAAATATTTATGATGATGTATATATGACACAACTAGAAGTTATTTTTCATCCTGGTGATGTGAAAGTTATTTTCAAGTTGTATAGAAACATTTATGGACTAAAGAATGAATATATATAATGGAAACTTCATTTCGGTGAAGCCATAAAAGAATTTGGTTCCATTAAGAACTAATGTGACCCATTTAATTACAAGTGGATTAATGGAAATGTTTTCATTATCCTAGTAGTATATTTTGATGACATATTACTTATCTGAAATGATATACCATTGATACATTTTATAAAATATTAGTTAAACAAGTGTTTCTCCATAAATGAAATAGGTGAAAAATCATATATTCAAGGGATCAAGATCATTTATGATAGATCCAAGAGGCTTCTTGGACTATGTCAATGTACATATATTTACAAGATACATAATAGATTTAGTGTCGAAAAATCAAAGAGGGGATTGGTTCAAGTGTCACATCATTTACATCTTTCACAAAATTGTGTCCCCAAAAACTATAATAGAAAAAGATAATGAGTTAGATCCAATATTATTAGTTGATAGGATCAATCATGTATATCATATTATATACTATAATTGATGTTTCCTATGCATTCTGAGTGGAAGTTGATAACAAGAAGATCTAGGAGAACAACATTGGTATGCTATTAAGGATATCATTAGGTATATAAGATGTACTAAGGATATGTTCCCGGTGTGTGGAGGATAAAAGGAGATGGTAATTACAGGTTACACTGATAATGGATTTCAGATATATTTGAATGATCTTAGGTCACAATTAAGATATGTTTTCTATCTCCATGGAGGAGTTGAGAGTTGGAAGAGTTCAAAGAAGCCAATTTTTACTCATTATAAATCGAATTCAGAGTATATAGTGGTTATAATGCATCCAATAATACATTTGGATTCAAAAAAAATTAGAATCATGGCATGGTACATAGTAATAATGACCCTATCACATTGTATTTTTATAGAACAATAGCAGTTACTCTTATAAAAGATAGAAGGTCACACCAATGGAGAATGTATATACTCTGGATGTATCACCCCTAATGTATTTATATCAGAGGGCTGAAGTTATAGTACATAGAGTAACCATTAAAGGGAATGTGGTATACCTCTTGAATAAAGGACTATCTTAATAGAAGCATGAGTAACTCATGAGATCTAGCAGACTGAATGTTGTTAATAGTCGGCTCTATTGAAATTGGGAGACTATTAGAGTCGGTTCCCTAGAAAAAAAAAATTCTTGTGTACTTTATGATAAAATTTATTCATGTTTTTAATATTATTAATGTTTTTATAACATCATGACTGTTCTTATGTTTAACCTAGTTTGTGTTAATGTTCTAAGAGTAGTTTTCGAACTAAAATGCCATATCAATTCCCTGCTATTATGAGAAATAGGAAGTTCTACAATACTATTATTGAATAAATGTTTTATAACTAAATGATATCATTTGAGAGACACAAATGATAAAGATTATCATAGGTGGATACACGTAAGACTTTGAGCCACCATCAAATGGTGTAAGAAATTGGTAATATATAGTATCATATTATGATAACGAGACCTACTAGAAAGAAATGCATATTTATATGTGTCATTGGATGTTACTATATGTGGATGTGTGTATTGATCCATAAACATAAAGGTTATTATTAATGAGTATTTTGAGTCTTGTACTTTTATTTATAGATGAAAACTATGATGGAAGATGTTTGTAATGATGTAGGATATGTCGGCTGCCACACAATTAATATTGAATTAATAAATAATAAAATAAAGGATTTGAACCTTATGTTCATTAATGGAAGTGAATATATTAGGAAAATTGATGGAAATTATGTAACCTAAATAAATCTATTTCCATGGTTTTCTATTGGAAAATTACATTTTCAGGATTTCAATGAGAGGGACATCGATCTCATAGGCTGTTTACTCCGACATGAAACCTGCTTGGTTAGAGATATCACGATAAAGAGATTATATTACATAAAAATAATCTGTATGAGGTATTACATCATTGAGTAATTAAATCATTTCTATTTTTGTGCCTTGGTGTGTTTCTAGATGATAATCATGGACTTTATTCTGCATCACCAAATCCACTGAGAAAGAGTCCTAAAAGGTTACACAGTCAGTGTATCTAGAATTTTAGGTAAAAAATATATTATTATGAATTATTTAACATGTTGAATAAATATTATTCCCTCATATGGTTAATTAATTATTCATGTGTACATGATAGAATATAACCAATCACCAGTTATTAAAGAGAATTTAATGGGAGTAGAATATTTATTAAATATTAATCGCTACTAGAAAAGGGGGATTCGGAGCCCCCCAGACATGGGCGGCCACCATTGGTGGTCACTATTGATACCCAATAGTGACCACTAATGGTGGTCTCTATGCATAAAAAAAACCCTCATCCGCACCCCCTCCCACCCCACCCCCTTGCGCTTGAAGCCCCCTCATGCTCGCCTGAACCCTACCCTACAGCGTTGATCACCGCCACCCTCACGCCGACCGCCACATCCCTCGAACCCATCGGCCGCCCTCACACCGTCCTCAATGCCCTCCCCGCTCCCCCACACCTTTGGGATCGAACGCCCCTTCGTTCCCCCAAAACTGTACCCCACAGCTCCGACCGCCAACGCCAGAACTGTTCCCCACACCACTGACATCTTCCACCTCCGCCCCATCCTCCCCCACCCTCACGGTCGAACCCCTCTCACACCCAAACCCTGCCCACAGTGCATGTTCTCCCAGGCCACACCACTATCACCCGTTACCAGTCACCGCTGACACCACACTGCCGATGCCATGCGACCGCCTTCATCCCCCTCACGGTCGAACCCCCCTCGCGCTTGAACCCTACCTGCAGCTTCTATTCTCCCTCGTCGCAACACCGCTGCCCATCATCGTCATCGTCGACACCATGAAACCATCTCTGTCCTCCCACCATATCCCATCCCATCCCTCTCGACACTGCCTCAGACTCTAGCTCCCCTCCGCTCCCCCTCCTCTCTCTTGCAACACCACCTCTGGCTCCCCTCCCTTCCAGATTTGTAGTGCTATCAGGTATGCCCAATCTTCCATTTAAGAGTTTTGATTTTTGGAATTTTATAGCATGAAGTTGTAATGCATGAAGATTATATGAATATTTTCTATTAATATGAATTTGGAAATTGAAGTTCACATATATATAGGCTTGTGTACATGAATAATTATGAAAACAATTTGTGTTAACAGTGTTTGTATAAGAAGAAATCATAATTTACACGAGGTTTGATGTTACATAGAATTTACAATAAATGTATATATTGACTGGATTAATATTAAGTTGTGTTTTTATTTGATTTATAGATTTCTTCAGTATGTGTGTGTATCCCATGAGAATATGTTTGACGTGTGACCACATTTTTGTAAATGTTTGTTATATAGATATTATTATGGATAAGAGTTGGATTAATAATCCAAATAGAATGTATAGAGAATATTTATAAGGCATTATGTAGTTCATTAAGTTCACATGAAGATTTAAAAGGGAATATGTTAGTTTTCTGTGTAGAAAATGTGCTAATAGATATCAATTCACACGAGATACCATGAGAGAGAACCTATTCCTGAATGGATTTCTGAAAAATTATAAGAGATGGACTTGTCATGGGGAAGAATATATTAGTTTTCAATATATAGATATAGTTCAAATGAATTTTGATGTTTGGATGAATGATCCAATGCATGAAATTATTACTAAAATGGTATATGGGTTGGCTCCTGAAGGTATTGACATTCAGAATGTTGAGACCTTTGAGATAAATCTGTTCTCTGGTGCATATCGTTATTCGAGAAGGTTTTATGTAGTACTTGATGATGAGAAAACGGAATTATATCTGGGATGTACTAATGATAATAAATTATTCTTTATATTGGAGTTGTTGCATTTGAAAACTTTGAATCAGTGGTTAGAATCATCATTCGACATGTTGTTGGTGTTATTGAAAAAGGATCTTTCTATCGATGCTATGATTCCTGAGTTGTATTACCCTGATCATAAGTTGATAGAGAACATAGGTTTTACATATGAGACAATATATGCATGTGAAAACAATTTTATGTTTTATAGAAAGGAAAGTACACATTTCGATATTTATATGGTCTGTGGCACTTCCAGGTAGAAAAAGAACATGAGAAATCCTACTGATCAAAGTTAGACTGTGAAATAGGGAAATTTGATTACCATAAAAATAATTCATCACTTTCCCCTAAAGATGATGTTGAAATGATTTTTTATGTCATCTATAGTTTTTAATTTAATTAGATGGTATGCAGAAAGGAATCATGAAGGTGATATGTTAGGCCAATCGGTAGACTCTTGTGCATGGATGGATTTTGATTAGAGACACCCTGACATTACTAAATATGTTCGTAATGTCTGATTGGGGTTGGCAACATATGATATCAATCCATTCAAGTCCATGGTTGGTGAAACTCATAGCACATGGCCCGTGTTGTTGGTTCTGTATAATATTCTTCTGTGGATTTGTATGAAGCAACAATTTATATTACTTTCCACTCTTATTGATGGACCGAGAAGTCCGGGGGATAAGATTGATGTTTACCGACAGCCATTGATTGATTAGTTGAATGAATTTTGGGGCGATTGTGTGATGACATATAACTATGAAACGAATGAAATGTTCAAATTGCAGGCTGCTTTATTGTGGACAATCACTGATTTCTCTGGTTATGCAGATTTATAATACAGGAGTACGAAAGGTGAATTTTCATGCCCTTGTTGCAGTAAAAGTAAAAAATCATTATGTCTTGAAAATTAAAAAATGGCATACATGGGTCACAAACGTTTTCTCCCCCCTCAACACAGGGACAGAAAGGACAGAGTGACATTTGATAGTTCTAGAGAGTTCAACCCATCACCAAAGATCATTACAGGAATCCAAATTTTATCCCAGATTGAGGATGAAAACATCCACATGATATATGAATTTCAGGATTTAGCAAGTAATATTTGTGGTGCAGGTAGACAACGCTGTCAGAATTGAAAAAAAAATTATTTTTTACAATCTCTCCTATTGGAAAACTAACATGTTAAGGCACAATTTGGATGTCATGCACAATGAAAAAAATGTTTGTGATAATATATTGTGGACGATTTTAGGTGTTTGTGAAAAATCAAAGGACTATGTTAATGCACATCATGATTTGGAAGAAATGGGTTTAAGGAAAAAGTGGCATTTACAATTAGCTGAGGGAAACAAGGAATATATGCATGATGTATAGTATACGATGACTTCACAGGGTAAAGAGACATTTTTTTCTATTTTGAAGATTCTCAAGGTCACTGATGGTTACTTTTATAATATTTCAAATGTGTTAATTTGAAGAGAAAGACATTTCAGGGGTTGAAAAGTCATGAAAATCATATACTACTTCATCAGTTGATTTCAATCACAATTTGTGATTGTTTATCCCCCAATGTTTTCCAACTGTTGATTGAGATGAGTAATTTTTTTAGACAGATTTGTTTAAGAAGTCAACGAATGAGTGATTAAAAATGTTTGTATGACCAAATCGTAATTATGATTTCTCACTTAGAAAAACTATTTCCCCCATCATTTTTGGATGTTATCGTTCACTTGACAGTGCACCTAACTAATGAAGTAATGGTTGCTGGTCCAGTGCAATTCAGGTGGATGTATCCTATTGAGCAGTATCTGAATACATTGAAATGATTTGTACGCAAAAGATCTCATCTAAATGCATCAATAGCTAACGGTTATTCGATGGATGAGTGTACTAAATATTGTGCAGAATATCTTATGGATGTTGAAAAAAAATTAGGTAAGCCCTCTCGGATTCATGATGGTCCGGATGGAGAAGGAACCACATTTGATATGGACAACATCGGTTGGATACAAGCGCATCGACACATCTTGTTCAATACACCATCAGTTGCACCATTAATGCTGTAAGTGTCTTATCAATTTTATTATTTAACATTTACATGTTTTTTTTCATATGTTTTTCATTTAAACATTGATATTGTTAATTTGCAGGAAACATATTAATGAGATAAAATAAGAGATGTATCATGCGAGAGATTTCAAATTCAACAATCCCATTATGTGTCATTTCATGATTAGTTCAATGATTTTTTACATATAAATTGATTTTCATTATGAGTGAATTATTATTATAATTTATTTCTGAAGAAATAATTATTTAATTATGTGAATTATGTAGGTTCATAAGCTAATGTAGTTAGGTGACCCCACACTAACTTAAGAATTAATCCAACTAGCTGAGGGACCATCTATAATGGCTCGTCGTTATAAATCTATATATGCTAATGGCTTTCAATTTCACATTAATGATGTTAACGACAAATGAAAAAAAAATTGTGCAAACCCAACATCCGAATGACTTTCAATATCCTAGTACACCTCGCCATTATTAATTAGGGTGTTCTCATATGATTTCACGTCATGCCGATGTCGTTTTGTATGCATTTGATCATTAAACGCATGTTTCATCCATTTATGACACACAAAGTGCATTTTCGGTCACTGCTATCTCATGAAAACTCAGATTAATGTGTTTTCTACCCTACCATTTCAATATTCAAACACCCTTTGTTGTCATGCAATTTAATGGCATTCTGAGGTCATTCGACCGGTTTTGACCACCCCACGGACGCTTTTCAAGCACATTGAACACAAAAAAAATATTCAGCCAGTCCGTGAAAACCTAGCTTACGAATGATGTGGCATATCCTCATACACCTAACCAACATCAATTAGGGTGTTATCGTGTGATTTCAGGTCATTCTGATGTCGTTCGGTTTGTATTTGACCGTTAAATGCTTGTTTTTGCCATTTACGACATGTGGAGTGCATTTTTACTCACCGTGGTCACACGACACCTCCGGTTAACATTATGTCTGCTCGAACATTTCATAATTCATCCACCATTTGCTGTCGTCCGATTTCATGGCATTCTGAGGTCATTTGGTAGGTTTTGACCACGCCACAGATGCTTTTCAAACGCGCCAAACACCTAAAAAACACATATTCAGTCGTTCCGCGCAAATCATTAGTCTGAATGATGTTATGTCTTCTTGTACACCTCACCAATAATAATAAGGGTTTTTTGTGTGATTTCACGTCATGATGATGTCGTTCTCTATTCATTTGACTGTTAGACGCATGTTTTTCCCATTTACGACATGCAGAGTGAATTTTCGGTCACTATGGCCGCACGACACCTCTAACGGACATACCATCTGCTCGAACATTTCACAGTGCACCCACCATTTGTTGTATTCTGATTTAATGTAATTATGAGGTCATTCATCTGGTTTTGACCACCCCACGAACGCTTTTCAAGAAAGCCAAACACCTAAAAACACATATTCAGACGTTCGGTGCAAACCTTATGACAGAATGATGTGCTGTCTGCTCGTACACCTCACCAATAATAATAATGGTGTTCTTATGTGATTTCACATCACAAATATGTCGTTTGGTCTGAATTTGACTGTTAAACGCATGTTTGGGCCATTTATGACACAGAAAGTGTGTTTTTGGTCACTACAGTCACACGAAACCTCCAATTGATGTGTCATCTGCCTGACCATTTCACAATTCACCCACCCTTTTTTCGTCCGATTTCATGGGATTATGAGGTCTTTTGGATGCATTTAACAACCCCACGGACGCTTTTCAAGCATGCCAAACACCAAAAAAACACATATTCTTCCATGACACGCAAAACTTGAGTCTGAATGATGTGTTGTCTCCTCATACACCGCAATAGTAATAATAAGGGTGTTCTCGTATGATTTCACATCACAGTGATATCCTTTGGTCCGAATTTGACCGTTAAACGCACGTTTTGGCAATTTACGACATGCAGAGTGAATTTTCACTCACTACAGTCATACGACACCTCCAATTGATGTGGCGTCTACCTGACTATTTCACAATTCACCAACCCACTTTTGTTGTCCGATTTCATGGAATTCTGAGGTTGATCAATCGGTTTTTACCACCCCATTGATGCTTTTCAAGCACACCAAACACCTAAAAAATCATATTTAGTCATGCCACACAATCCTTGCATCTGAATGATGTTTCCTCTCCATGTCCACCTGAACATTAATAATTAGGGTATTCGCATGTTATTTCACATCATTCTGATGTTGTTCGGTATGCATTTGACCGTTAAACACATGTTTTGGCAATTAACAACACACATAGTGAATTTTCTGTCATTGTGGTCACATGACATCTCCAATTAATGTACAGTCTGCCCTGACATTTCACAATTCACCCACTCTTTGTTGTCGTACGATTTCATGGAATTCCGAGGTCGTTCAACCAATTTCTACCACCCCACAGACGATTTTCAAGCGTGCCAAATACAAAAAAACAAATATTCAGCTGTTCCATGCAAACCTTGCATCCAAATTACGTGATGTCTCCTTGTACACATCACCAGTAATAATTAGGGTGTTCTTGTGTGATTTAACATCATCCTGATGTCTTTTGGTATGCATTTGATCGTTAAGTGCAATTTTTGGCCATTTATGACAAGTAGAGTGTGTTTTTGGTCATCGCAGTCACACAACACCTATGATTGATGTGTCATCTACACGACCATTTCAAAATTCACCCACCCTATTTTGGCATCCGATTTCATGGCATTCTGAGGTTGTTCAGCAAATTTTGACCACCGCACGGGTTCTTTTTAAGCATGCCAAACACCTAAAAAACACATATTCAGCCGTTCCACACAAACCTTGCGTCTGAATGACATGTTGTCTCCTCTTACACCTCACCAGTAATAATTACGGTGTTCTCGTGTCATTTCACGTCATGCCAATTTTGTTCAGTATGCATTTTACCATTTAACACATTTTTTTGCCATTTATGACATGCAGAGTGCGTTTTCAGTCACCACGGTCACACGACTCCTCCGATTAACGTTCATTCTGCCCGAACATTTTACAATTGACCCACCTTTTTTTGTCCGATTTCATGGCATTCTGAGGTTGTTAGGCTAGTTTTGACCACCCCACAGACGCTTTTCAAGCACGCCAAACACCTAAACACACATATTCAGTCGTGCCACACAAACCTTGCATCTTAATGATGTTCTATCTCCTTTTACACATCACAAATAAAAATTTGTGGGTTATCGATTGATTTCACATCATACTGATGTCGTTCGGTATTCATTTGACCATTAAATGCATGTTTTGGCCATTTACAACATGAAAAGTGTGTTATCAGTAACCTTAGTCACACGACACCTCTAATTGACGTTCTTTCTGCCCGACGATTTAAAAAATCACCCACCCTTTGTTTTCATTTGATTTCATGGCATTCCGAGGTCATTCAGCCAGTTTTGACCACCCCACGGATGCTTTTCAAGCCCGCTAAACACCTAAAAAGCACATATTCAGTTGTGTCGTGCAAAACTTGTGTCCGAATGATGTGATGTCTACTTGTACACCTCACCAATAAAAATTATGGTGTTCTCAAGTGATTTTATTTCATGCCAATGTCGTTCGGTATGCATTTGACCGTTAAACACATGTTATGGCCATTTACAACATGCATCGTGCATTTTCCGTCACCGCGGTCACACGACACCTCTGATTGATGTTCCATCTGCATGACAATTTCAAAATTCATCCACCCTTTATTGTCATCTGATTTCATGGCATTATGAGGTCATTCTACCGGTTTGACCACCCCACGGATGCTTTTCAACCGCACCAAACACCTTAAAAACACATATTCAGCCGTTCCAGGAAATCTCTGCATCTGAATGAAATTCCTTCTACTCATACACCTCACCAAAAATAATTAGGTTGTTCTCATTTGATTTCACTTCCTGATGATTTCATTAGGTATGTATTTAACCGTTAAATGCATGTCTTGGCTATTTACGACATATTGAGTGCGTTTTCTGTCACCGCAATCTCGCAACACCTCTGATTGACGTGTTGTCTGCCTGACCATTTCACAATTCACCCACCCTTTATTTTCGTCCAATTTGATGGAATTCCAAGGTCGTTCGTTTCGTTTTGAGCACCCCACACACGTTTCTCAAGTGCGTCAATCACCTAAAAAACACATATTCAGCTGTGACATGCAAACCATGCGTTCGAATGACGTGTCGTCTCCTCGTACACATCATAAATAATAATTAGGTTGTTCTTGTGTGATTTCACATCTTGCTGATGTCGTTTGGTATGCATTTGACCATTAAACACATGTTTTGTCCATTCAGTACAAGAAAACTCTTGAGGTGGGGGATGTTCGGGGGTTGGGGGTTGTCTAAGGGTGAGAGGGGGGTGTCTGGGTCTATACGGGGTGGGGGGGGATGTTCGGGGGGTGGGGGCAGTTCAGGGGGCAGGGTTGGGGTGCTATCCAGGGTGAGGGGGGTGGGGCTAACATGAGAATGTTGGCTTAATGCCCTAATGGCATATTAGTGTAACACTGTAACGACCAAATGGCCTAATGAAATATTAGACTATTGATCTAATTTCCAAATTATATTTAGATATATATACTAACTTAAAAAAACCAATTTGCATTTTCTTTGTTTAGTTGTTTCTTTTGTATATTATTATAGGATTATTGAAGCTGAATATTAGAATGTATTAGAGTTGTTTGGATCTCTATTTGTGAATAAGTATGTCTTTCATTTATTGTTTTTGAGGAATCTCTTGTTTATGCAATTTTGAAATGTTTTTGTATGTCATTTTAGCTGTGTTTCTTCTTCTTGGAAATTATTTTTGTGATTGTTGGAAATGAGATGTATAAATTAATGTTTAATTTATTTCCAGGTTTGTGGCTACCATTGGCGGTTTCTATTGTTCAATACCAATAGTGATCGCAATTTCTAATGAATGGCGACAACGACTACCAATGGCAGTCACTGTAGGATGATTTTCCAGCCTCCTATACCGACTGCCATTGGCAATCACTATAGCCCGAAAACGACAGAACAAATGCGACCACCACTAGTAGACTCAAGGGAGTTGCTATAGGCATAGTTTCTAGTAGTGTATTAAAGATTTATTTTCTATTTAGTGAATATATTATTATTTATTTATTAGAGAATAATTTAGTGTTATTTATTTAGTAAATAAATTGTAATTATTTAATGCTTGATGAATTTTGTAGAGGAATGGCAGACCATGTTTAAATGGTATAGGGAGAGATAATAAATATAGAATATTATTTGATTAAATAATATTTAATTAAATTACTATGTTAATTAAATGTTGATAAATAATAAAAATATTATTATTAATTTAAATGGGGTTCTATAGGGAATAAAAAAATAATAAGGGGAACTTTTGAAATTATTTTATCTTAACCCTAGCAGTATATAATCCAAATAATGTTATTTTATTTGAGATCCAATTCATTTGTTCTGGTTGTGCACAATAAATTGGGAGAATCCTATGAAGCCCTAGAGATCTCCCTTATCCAAGAATACTACTAATAACCGAGATAAATCTTCCTCCACCATCCACTCTATGGTTAAGATGGATTGAGGAGAATGCTTTTGAAGGAGTTCTCTTGGTAATCAACAGCAGGAGATGCAAGGGATGATATCTTCTATTCTAGTACCTAAATATTACTACAATGACATTAAAATATTTGTGGAACACATTTAGATCACCAGTTGAGGGAATATACTATTGATTACTACAAAGTAACAAAGGTGAAACACATATGAGTTTTCAGATTTGTCAATGAAGAAAGTATTCTAACAAGTTAATTCTTTAATTAATTTAATTAATTTAATTAATTTTAAATAATATATGATGATAACCAAAGTTGGTTTTGGATTATTATCCATTATCTTTTTTGTTGAATTTAATTCCATTGATCACATCATTAATCCTCATGTAGAGTTAAGATTGATCATCGATCCTAACAAAAAGAAAAGTTGGGGGTGACCCATCACATGGTTCCAGTATTCCCAGAACCTGTAGTTAAAGATAAACCGTTAATATCACTCTCATTATTAGAGATATTATTGATTTGATAAAACCATTATACTAGTGCTTCCAATGCTCCGATTTATATTAGTGAAAGTTGATTTATTTATAATACCATCCATGTACATGGGAGTATACATCGTGTAGTGATGACTCAAAGTGTGTTGGGGGTATATAATCATGTAGGGTTTATGGTTGGACCCCGTTTGAGGTACATGACCACTAGCTATGTAATGTTCTTCGATAGACCCCATGTTGAGGGTACATGGCTGGGAACACATTATTGGTTAAAATATATGTATGAGTGTTACATGAATTGTAGCTTGGAAATGTACATGGAAAGTAGGGATAAGGTATACATTCAAGTAACCACATGGGGTCACACACTATTTATTAAGAGGTGCCCACCATGTGATTTTTGTAAGTACACACTAGGTGGACTTTTTAACATGGATAGGGAGGACCCTTGTAGGTATATTCTATGTAACCAAAGACCATACCATGTACTTTTCCTACATTAGTCTATTTTCTGGTTTTTCATCCCATATCTAGAATTAAAATTTTTTTGTTCATTTTGAACATTTTTTCCCATGTATATCGTGATGGTGGAACTCCATTTGGTGTTTAGAGGCCATCCAAATGGTGTTTACATTGGATGAGCATTTATAGGAGGATTTCACTGAGGTGTGGTTTCTGAATCATCCTAGGGGTTGGTTTTTGAGAAACAAGGACCATGTAAGGGTTGTGATCTTGGTGATCTACTATTATTGAGTGTTCCATGGAGATCTATTTGAAGATATTTTGGATGGATTTAAGAAGAAAAATTAATTTAGTATATTTGAGTTTATCATGGGGTTTCCCTATGTTTCGGGACTAGTTTCTAAATGTTTGAGTGTTTGAGGAAATCTGTTGGGTTTGATGCGACCATAAATATTGGATCCTTGTGGATGGATTGATGATGTGGGATGGTGGTTACATTCTAGTGTCATTATGTTATTGATATGATTCTAAGGGACTCTTGCGAACCGCCCATATTCGGGTTTATAACTAATTTGTTAGTTGATTTTGTATTTAGCTATTGATAATCCTAAGTAAAACAATGATATTTAGATTCCCTTATGGTTGAGTTAGTACCCATGGTTGGTTTTTTATTTTTAAGGTCACCTAATGTTTTCTTATGTGGCATTGACCATGATGTTTCATTTCAATAAGTAGTGCTTGTGGAGGGACTTGCTTTTGAGGTGGTCATAGGGACCATTGTAAATTCCCATTTTAGCATGATTTTCTTTTGGATGAATTTTGGTGTTCATTTTTTATTTAATACCAGTTGGAGGCCATTGAGGTCTATTTGGGTTGTTTTCATAATAAATGTTTCCTATGATATGGATGAGTAAGAGGAACCCCTTATAGGGTGTCCTGCTCATGTTGTAAAATTTGGCACATATGAGGATCTTTTGGATGGTAATGGCTTGAGATATTGTATGAAGTATGGATTACCCTAGTCAGATGTCACTTTATTCTATGCCCCTAGGGTCCATGTGATCCCCAATTTTGGTTTGGACCCAATCCAGGTCAATGAACCCCTGTGGTGACTATTTATTGGATGATGAGATCTGAGGTACTTAGAGAGGCATGTTATTTGTTGGCAAAGAGTGGATTGACACTACTAATTCATATATTCCTAATGTGGGTTCAAGGTTGTAACTTCCATCATTCGGTTGAAATTTAGATATTTTTAGGCAGTTATTTTTTAGGGCTTGGTTTGAGGTGGAGACCATTGGGATAACTTGGATCAGGTGTTGGCCCTAATTTTTGATCTGATTCTCTACTATATTGGCTAGATATGGTTAGATATTTTGAGGGAGATAATGAACTACGTAGATGAGTTAAACCACCACTAGTTGAGTGTGAACCCTTGATAGAGTGGATTCAACCACATGAAGTGTTGAGGAACTCACAGAGTGCATTTTGGGTACCATGGATATTTTTTTGCTACAGGGTCCATGTATGATGTGTTATGCTAGTATATGTATGGATCCTGCTAATTTTTGGTTCCATATCCTGTGCCCAATTAATTGTATAGGACCATTAGGATTGATAGTTTCTATATTTTTGTTAACCTAGAGGATCTTCTTACAAGTTTTGATCATACTATTAGAGTCTTGAAGCTCGATAGATGCACTTTATCATGTAGGTGCCAATAATTACACCTTGGGTTGTGGTAATAATGTTATTTTATATAGATATATTAGATATCTTATGTGGATTTTGGAGACATTCATGATTTAATGTGTAATGGTGAGCCACATGGTGTAAATCCTCTAGTGTGTGATAGAATAAGAGTACATTTACCATGGGTGTTAGATTAGAAGCATCGGTTGAATAGTTTCATTTTTTAAAACCTGTATTTTCATGTATTTATTTATTTTATTCCATCTCCTATTAGATTTTGACTAGGATAGGTATATCACATGTGCATGAACATGTTATGACAATATATAATAGGTTCACCATTGGTGGTGGCCTACTAAGATTTATCTCTCAGCCCTTGTATGTGACCCTTCTATGTGTGTATACACGATGTCTTATTTTAGGTTGAATAACATGTTTCATGATAGATGTTGATGATTCATAATGTTTATTGATTGAGAATAGCTACTCATTTTGTGTCTTAGGATCGGGATGGTAAAACTTGAGCATCATAGAGACATGGTTTGTGTTCTGGCTCGGTATTGATAGTAGAGATTGTTGTATTTATTTTCAGTTTACTTATCTTGTATATGTGGTCATCATAATGGTGACCATATTTGGTATTCATCGAACTCTTTCTAGTCTATATGGTTATATTATACATTCCATATATTATAACATTCTTCTGTTTTGGTTATTTCTTATGCATACATTGATGTTTGCAAATATATAAGATTTTGACTATTTTTTACAGTAATTTCACTATGAACATAGGATATAGTCCTCCAACTATATCTATTAGACCCTCACTAATAATCAAAAACCATTATCATTTTGGGAGGCACACATAAGGCCTTGTGGGATGCCAGATCGGGTGACATGTTAGGTCAACTTTATATGGTCTGATTAAAAAGGGTATCTAAGCTATTTGGTGTAATGAATTAGTAAATTGGTAGAAAAGTGGTCTAAGAGTTTTTCATAACTTGGGATGGATGTCAAACGGGTATTTCACGAATATCATTGCTGATAAAAAGTCTAAGATTCCAATGTATGGGATTTCTCTTCTTGGTTTCCATTTTTACAGATGTGTGATTTTACATAGTGTGATGCACTTTATTTTTTGGATTTATTGTTTATTATGATTTTTTCTCTAGGATTATGGGAAATATGATGGTTTTGATGCATTATTCATGGCATGTATGATTCACATGAAATATATTTATATGTGGGGTTTTCACTAACGATGTAGGTTTAATTATTTAATGTGCCAGCAACTTCTCATACAATGTTTTCTCATATAATTACTTTATGAAATTCAAATCCACTAAATCTCATGTATATATTTTCTTATTTTGAGAGGTCATGTGAATCTTCTCAGAATTGGTTCCCTAGTGATGTAGATGTAGTCCCTTTATAGAGGGATTCATGGAAACCATTTTGGGTTAATGTGGGACCGTAGTACAATGTTTGTGGATCCATGAGGGTAATGATGACCAAATGATATTTAGATTATTATTAAGTTTCACAGAGGTGGTGGTTCCCTTTAAGTCCCAATTTTTTGTTCTCCAAGGGGGATTACTTATTTCCATGTGTTGTCTGCTGGGAGATGAGGTGGCGCCTATGATTCTGCTAACAATGATTGCTTGGATGGGTATTTTTATTCTTTATTGGTGGGTTCATTTAGATCTTCTATCACCGGGATGTGGATAGACATGATAACACGTAGATATTGAGATAGGGTTCATTGGGAGGGCTCATTTTCTTATCTCCAACATGAGTGAGAATAATTTTTTAAATGTTTCTCCTTATTAGTTTTGGTCGCACCATGGGTAGTAAAGCAGAAGCATGGTTTGATTACTTTAGATTTTAATTGATTACTAATTGGAAGGTGGTCTTGGAATGAGGGTTATTCCTTGTTTTGAAGAGGAGTGTTGAGGGTACTCTGATTTGTTTGAACTGACATGCATGAAGAGAATGATCAGTGGGTTTAGGCATGTTATCCTAGTATCTTTAGGACTTGGCCAATGTGAGAATGAAATTTTTTGTGATTTTGAGGATGGTTTAAGAAAATAAATGTGTTTGGTAGTGAACCACATCCCATTCTAGGATGAGATCCTCATTTATGTGGTTTTTTGAGCATGTAGGTTACTATTCCAAGAGGGATGTTAATGAGATTTTATTGATGGGGATTTTCAAGTTGGTGCATAGGAGTGAGTGGTTTGGTGACATCTATCCATTTTAGTTAGTGATGGATGTATCATGGTTCATGGGGTTTTTATTTTGGACCGTGAGGATATGATAAACATACTCATATAATGGGGAGAATTAGATCAATCGTGATTTAATGTCTCTCAAGATTTGAGATAATTGTGGAATATGTAAGACTGGTTGTTGTATTGTCAAGAGAGGGTCATCTGTTCCTGTTCTTGGGGGAGATCATGGATTTAGGTTGACTGGTATATATTCCTAGTGGTAAGAAGAATTTGTAGTGTAGAGTTTGTGATACCTCGTGTCATCATGGGTTGTCAAAATTAGAAAAAAATTATTTTTCCTTACCATAATTGTTTTAGGGTATGAATGGTAATTTATCCACTATGATTATACAAAAAACATTTACCGACTACTATATTGATCCCAGAATAGTGTGTTTACCATAGAACATGAGTTTGGTGGAAATATGAGTTTTTTGAATCATCATAAAATATTTGATATATAATTAATTACATTATAATTTATTACTACATGTTACTTTGGTGATATCATTCAAACATAACATTGGATCATGACTTTCTCTTTTTGGTTTAGTCAATAATGACGAGTTTTTCTATACAGGGAATAAATCCATCGTGAGGGATAAGGTTGAGTATGTGACCCTTATCATTTAATTTCTTTTAATTTTTTCTTTATTTTCATTTTTTCTCTTCTCCCATGAATTTTCACATACACCTATGAGGATTCCCCTTTGGGGTTCTTTGGATGAGTGGGGGAGGGGAGAGAAGATGGATAGAAAGGAGGAGGTACTACATAGGGATCTCCCCTAGTGGTTGATCAAGGCTCATCTATTTCATTGTGTAGATCCAGTGTGGACATTGGATGTTTCCTCCCAAATGTAGGAATGTTTTATATATTTTTTATAAATCCCAATAAATTCGTTTTGGTTATGTTTTTAATGATTTATATGTGTATTTTGGTACTCATTGTGGGTCAATCTAGGCTTAATAGTGGAGAAACAAGGGTTTCAGACCATTTTGGGGTTTCTATTATGAAAAATCCATGTTCATAGAGTGTGGTTTAGAGAAAACATGAAATGTGTTCTTCCTATTTAAGGAAGATGTATTTTTTGGAATATATGTGTAACATCCTACAATATACTAGTCTACCACATGGACAAATCAAATTGGTTAATAGACCTCAAGCATACCTCCCCACATGACATAAGATCCCAACTAGTAGTGGGCGTGTAGGGAACAATGTGGGGAGACTATCCACCCTGGTACAGAGTTCCCAAATAGTAGAAATAAAAAATATCATAGTAATGGAAATAACAAAAACTATATTACAGAATACATAAACCAAGAAATCAATATTGACAGAATAATCAAATAATAATAAAATTAAAATGTAATAATAATCTGGAATATTTCTAAATTTTAAACTAAATATATTATATACAAATTACTAAGATGAAATATGTATAGACAAAATACCCTAATCACAAACCCCATGTGGGTATTGTTTCCAAGCACCAACCAATCCAATAAGAAAAAAACAACAACAAGGTCACTTTTTCTTGTCCAAAACTCCATCCATGTAATATTATTGGGTACCAAATGGTGGATCTTATAGGGTTTGTGTAAAACTTATTAGGTTGACACCTCATTTTCAAACAAATCCATTTTGACAATAAGTTCCTGAAATAAAGTGATAAAAACTTGTATTAATAAATCATTTAATATAATATAATAAAAACCCAACTTTGGCACCATGCCAAAATATATCTGATCATGTAGCATTTCAATGCCAATTATTACCAAAAGTCTACATAGATAAACATTATGTGGTCATGACCTATAAGAATAAATTCATAACCTGGCCAATATCATTATATATGCATTTTAACATAACTAATAAAATACCTTTATATAATAATTACAACATCAACATGAAAAACCCTTCATATTAGCATTCCAACATCACTAATAAAACCCATTTATATAATAATTTCAACATAATTGGGAAAAACCATTTATATAAAAAATTCAATATCACTAGAAAATTCCCTTTACATAATCATTTCATCATATCCATGAAAATAAAATTATATAATAATTTGAGCATAACCAAGAAAAGCCCATTATATAAGAATTTCAACATCACCTGGTAAATCGCCTTTTAAAAGCATTCTAGCATCACTAGAAAAAACACTTTATATAGGAATTTTAGCATAAATGGGAAAATCTGATTATATAATCATTTAAACAACACCGAAAAAATATCTTTCAATAATATTTTTTGTATAACTAGGTAAATTCCATTATATTTTCTTTAACCTAACTAGATAAATCCCATCATATATGAATTTCAACATAGCTAGGAGAAAACATTTATATAAGCATTTCAATATAAATCACAATAGGTTTCATAATAGAAAGAACAAAATAGCATAACAACATAATACACAGTGATCAATTAATCCAATTACCATATTTTTTTCAATCACCCATTCATTTGATATTGAAGTAATCCATTCTACCTTGTGAATCTATCAAACGTAATCACTTAAGGTCTCATATAATGGTTAACCATATTTTAATCCATTATCAATTTCATTATTGGTCTAGGTTTGGATCACCCTATGGGTATCCGCAAGCTAGTTCACAACACTATTGGACCAAAGGGATCCGAGGGGTAATCTAGAAACATAATTATCCTTACCCATTATTTCATTATTTAATGTTCACATTATATCAATGTAATCACATAATATTTATCATACTTAAAAAATTTGAACCAGACAATAAGGCTTTGTTTTAAACCACATACCTTTATCAAGTGATTCAACCGACACTCTCAACCAAGAACACAAATGAGGAATGAAAGAGAAGTCGATCACAAGGTTAACCTAGATCACAAAAGATCAAAACTTGGTTCATAATTTGTCAAGATATTACACAACTAGAATGGATAATAAGGGACATATAAGTGGAAATACAAAGAAAATAAACTCAGGAGAGATTAAATACTTGATCAAGACATCCAGAAGGGAATAAATCACTCCAAAATCTCCCAGAGTTTCTATAGGATTTGAGAGGTATGTTTCATAGGGGATGAGAAAAAGAATCATCTTCACCACATTTTTAAAATCTATAGTATTTAGAAATTCATTGAATGAAACCTTTTCATGATGTGAAATTATAAATATATAAAATAATCCAAAAAACATGTTGCCTCGTGTTAAAATATACTTGATCGAACATTTCACAACGTGAAAAAGTTTCACAACAATTAATTGTTTCATGCTTTAAACGAGTTTATGGTGTCTTCTTAAAAACCAATTCACACGGTGTAAAATATTAATGGAATTAATTATTCCATTAGAAAACTCTTATCCCAGCTTCTACAAATAGAATCTGATCCACCAACAAATCATTCTAAAGAATAGCTAAGCCCACATAAGTCCCTATAAAACTTTTACCCAGACTCCAATAATTTGAAAAAGAATACATACTTTAACATTATGTCATTTTCCCCTAGTATATAATCTTCATCCCCAAAAAGGGACTTGATCACCAAGGTTTAATGAATAATAAAAATCCACATAAAATGGAATAAAACAAAAATAAAGAGGAACATACCTGGAAAATGAAGGGATCTTATCACCTCACCACCATATAATAGCTTATCCCCAAGATGATCCAAGTATCACTGTAGGGTCCTGGTGACCATGTATGGAAACTATGATTTCATATAAGATTCCCTCTCCCAGTTTTTCTCATGAACACAGCCATGATTCCGAAACACATGAACTAGAGGTATAGTATTTTCCCAGAGATTCATCTCATTAAGGTCTAAAATCCATATCGGATGCTCCTCAAAGGATTCATCTACACAAAGATCAAAGTCATCAACACCTACAATATGAGATGATCCAAGATGTAACCCTGAAAGCTGTGATATGTGAAACATGTAATTCATCACACTTTAGTACTTTAGAATGGTAAATTTTTATGCCACTAGACTGGAAATTTCCACTATCTCAAATATCATAAAAAACCTAGGAACCAACTTCCCCTATTTAATGATACAATATTTTCAAATCCTAAGAGACATTGAATGGAAAAAAGGATGAACTACCTCAAAATATAGAGTTCATATTTGATTGTTAGCATAAGATTTTTTCGTACTCTACATTGTCAACAACTGCCTCATGGAAAACTGAACCTTCCCATATGTCTCATTTATGAGACTAGGTCATAAAATAACTAACTCACCTACCTCCAACCCACAGAGAGGCAAAAGACACAACCTACCATAAAAATCCTCAAATGGTTCTCTTTGGATTGATTCCTTGAATATGTTATTGTATGACAACCCCAAAAGTTCCATATGATTCTCCGATGAACCAAAAGAAACCCAACACATAGGCTCATGACACATCCTTTAGAATATGAACTATTCCTTCATATTGGTTATCAATCTGAGTATTATAGGTTATAAATAAAAGAAACTGTGATCCTAGATCCTTCTAGAGACCTTAAGATAATATATATGTGAAATGAGGATCTCTTTTAGAATCAATACTCCTCAAAACAACTTGTGGTCAAACTATCTACAACACATAGTAACTACCCAAATCATCAACAATGAAGGTGTCTCTAATAGATATATTGCGGGATATCACTTTTTAGTTGATATATAATCACTCATATCACATCATTATTTTGTTTTTTCCTAGTTAATCATATCAAAAAATCAATTATGACATTATCCCATTTACACTCCATAATGGGAAGGGGCGGAAATAACCTTATAGGCCCCTGATTCTCATCATTCACCTACATACAGATGAAAAATATCACCATAAAGACTGTTACATGCTTCTTCATTAATATCCACCGGTACTATATATGGAGATCACTATCATTAACAGACCCAATAGGGCCCAAAACAAGACATCCTCAATCCTTCATCTAATAATCTTGGGGATGAATACTAGCACTGAGTAGGTATGTCCCACATATAGGAGGCCTTATCCTAATGTACCTAGAAACACCCACATCTATAAGTCCATACAATGATGAAATGTAAAAAAAAGATAAGCATTCATGTATACATATAAAATATCACCATAATTGAATGAAAACATAGTTCTAAAAATCAAGGTCCAAATATTAGACCACCATATAAACTAAAATAAGTCTAACCTGAAGCAATAAATGAGAATTGTCGTCAATGTAACTGAAATAACAAACCTTGGTCTGTCTGGCTCACTAAGATCCACTTGGTCCTGGTCTCTCTAGTAATCTTTCAAAAGGCTGTTCATTGCATAAGACATTAAGAATCAATAAAACCACATGAATGAGTGAGTATAACAATACCCAGTAGGACACCCCATAATAAATAAGATTATATTATTAAGAACAATTATTATCTCAGCATAGGGATATTTCAATAACATACAAAAAATGAATATCTAGATATAATTATAGTAGAAACACAATATCAAGTTAATATAAAAACCTTAAATACAACCTAAGATTCATTCTTAAAGGCTCCACATGAAAATCATCTAGGAGAAAAAAACCCCACGAGTTAGATAACTATAATAGAGTCTATTTGAGATTTTTTTCTTATTTTGTATCGCCAAAGGAAATACATGATGGAAGTATGAAGAGATCGATACATAGATAAAGATCACACCTAAGGCCAGGGGGTATACCAGAAACACAATTTTGATTAAACCTCTATGTATATTATTAGTTCCTAATAATTTTTGGTCACAATAATACCAAGAACCTCACCTAGGGATATGATGATGATTGAGTATCCCACTCTTGGACTCATAAAATGATTCCAACAACTCTTCGAGGACTGATGTTCCTCATAGAGTATCAACATACAATTCGTAGGATAAAAATCAATACTAAGCCCCTCGGGAATTTATAAAGGGAATGTACCCTATTGAAACTTCTCCAATGTGAATAGGAAAAGGGATCTAAGACATATTGGAAGATGTAATCCACATATACTAGAAGTACATAGCGTATCCCTTCGGCAATAAATTCTATCCATGTATTATGGCCCATTCCCATGTCCATGTTTGAGTACATGTCATGTCTAACCCTGTGTACTCTAGACCTCATCCATGTACATATAGAATTTCTTATGTATGGTAAGCCATGTTTGTTTCTAAATACAAGGCATGAATGAGACCACATACTCGTGGTCGTTTTTGTGTACCCTCTGAAGTATATCCTAAACCACCAAGCAAGGTTCACATGTAAAAGATACTAATAATGAGTATCCCTAAATCTATTCATGGACAATCATCCATCATCGTGGATTGATCCATTCATCAAACCAATCTCATAAATATGATATCAATCTATTTTTCAATGAAATAGTTGTTCAATGATTGATTTGATGGGTATTTCTCGAACCATCGATAAAATGAATCCCTAGTGATTAATACACCAATAAGCGTCAGAGGGAACCCGGATACAAAATATAGGAACAAACCTCAACAATGTTTAGGTTTTCATTGATCCATTACTGTTATAATAATGAATGAAGATCCAAAATAAATAAATAAATTCTCCCTAATTCCTCTCATATAAAACCATACCCCCAATATGATTGTTCAACGAATCAATTAATTAGTCTATAGATTTTTATCCTTCATGGGAAATAAAAGATGTATGAATCAAAAAAAACAAATATCCTACCTTGATATGTATTCATTTCCAATTAAGAATGAATCTACATCAATGTTGTTGTCTAGATCCTTGAATTCTATTGGTGTAAATGATCCCTAATCCATTATCTTAATTCACCAAGAATTTATCCAAAAACCTCTCATAATCTTTAGTGTTATGTGAAAAAACTTGATAAATGGTCATAAGAATGTTTAATTAGATAAAATAATAGGTTGTTGCATCACTTAATAATTCAAATAAATAAAATTATTTATTTTATTATTTATAAGTGCGAAGGATTTTAACCAAATTCCCTACACCAAAAATGTTTATTCCCATCTTAGGGTAAATCCCATGATGAAATCTTAATAGATTCTTCATAATTATTATATGAGCCTATGTTTAATAGTTATTCAACCTTTTAAGTAAAAATGTTCATGAATTATATTTAATATATTTCAAAAATTAATTTCAGTCTCACCGAGACTCATATTCTCACACCATCTCACCACCTACCTCAATAATTAATCCATATAATATTATAAATTAATAAACGAAAAAATGATGTCATTACATTCTATCCACCGTGGGGATTCACATACCATAAATATAAAACAAAAGGCTACACAAAGAGATGTGGGTGCTGAGCAGGCATCTGGGTATCCCGCTCAAAGGTAATCTCTATAAGATTCTCATACTGCCACCAGAACAGAACTCAAGGAATGACAACCCCATAGAGGATCCTCTCCCTCCAATCCTCATTCTTTATCCTTGATATCCATGTCACCCCATTGATATCATCTGATATGTTGGGTATGTGTTTTTTTGAGATTTGACATTTGGAAGATGTTGTGTACCATGCCTAACTGTAGGGGTAGATCTAATTAGTACGTTACCTCACCAACTCTACATTATATCTAGAAAGGCAAAATGAATAATGGAGATATCTTGCTACCCCAGCCTAATATTTACAACCAAAATCGAGGTGAGACCCACATAAACCCATGGTCTTTGTCCTCAAACTCAAAATTCCAATATCATTAGTACACATAAGAATTATTATGGATTTTTACAATCCTCATCCACCCATAGATTATCTTCATCTTCTTTGTTATGGATTGCACTAAATAACATCCCATAAGTGCTGAATCTCCTAGGTCAATCCAGTAAAGTGGTGACCTATAGGTTTTTTCATATAAGGCCTCAAATAGTGACATACTAGTTGTGGGAGGGTAGCTATTATTGTATGATAACTGCACTAATGGGAGGTGATCCCCCCAAATATTTCCAAAGTCCAACATGAAATCACACAACATTTTCTCAAGGACATGAATGGTAAGTTCAATATGGCCATTATTCTATTGGTGAAACACCATGTTCAAAAGTAACTAAATCCCAAAGGCCCCCAACCACCCCTTCCATAAATAAGATGTGAAGTGAAAATCATGTTCAGAAAATATCATCAGGGGATCCCTACGGATTTAAGCAATATCATATATACAGAGGCATCATAATCTCTCTACTAAACAATACTCGTAAATAAATTGGAAGTGGGTTGACTTGGTGAGTCGTTCTACAACCACTTATATGGAATTAGGTCATATAGATGTCTATGGTAACCCCTTCATGATGTACATAAATATACCACCCCATTTCTACCATTGAACCTCTTGTGGTTGATGTAGAGACTCGGGTTTTTGGCCCTGTCAGACTTTGGAATATTTCTACAAATAATTCCAGAGCTAAGCACGAATACGGCGTGCGATTCCAAGGCCCGGTATGCCCAAAATTAATTTTATAAAAATATTAATTATTTTTATACTATGCATGTGGTGGGGGTGTGATATCTCCTAAATGGTAGCTTAGAATGGGAATCTAAGGGCACAGTTGCGTCCGTAACATGTCGTTTACCGTAGGCGAGGTGTAAACTTTAGTGGCGCGGACATGTGGTGAGAAACACCACCAGGGGCATTTTCGTAACTAAATGGGGAAGTTAGTGTGCGAGCGTCGGCTCGAATAACTTCTGAACGGAGTCTCCGATGGAAAATCTAAGTCCTCCATTGCGTTCAGAACGACGTGTTTACCCTCGGGGTGACCTTACCTTTGTTCTCATCGGGCGTCGGGTCCGAGGCGGGTTTGGCGCCGGCGGGCGGCTGATATAAATATTAGCACCCACCCCCATTCATCGTTTCTCTCGACGTTCTTCGCCATTCTTCACCGCCGCTCCGCCGAATCGAGCAAACGAAGCGCCCATGAGCTCGGATTTTGATGGTGGACGTTTCAAGAGCATCCAGCGGAAGCTCTGGATCATGGATGTAAGGCAGAACGTCGGCGTTTCGCCCGTGAGGTAGTAGTTTTACATTTTAAAAATCCTAGATCCCAATTTTGTGCTTTTTTCTCTGTTTTGAACCTCCAGATGGGTAGATCGGGTCCCGGGAGGCATGCAGATGCTTCCGGATCTGCGTTTGGACCCCCGAGATGCCTCCGGCGGACCTCCGAAGGTTCACCGGCGTGGCGACGCCGGCAGGGGCAGCCCGCGGTGGCGCGTGGAGGAGAGCCACCGGCCAGGGCGGGACGGTGGCAGCGGCCGGTCTGAGCAGGCCTGACCGGCCGGTCTCGGCCGGTCCGGCCACTTGTTGTTATATGGGGGTCTTTAAACCCCCGTATCATGCAATCCGTGAGTCGGATTCATCTAAAGTCTACGGAAACGCGACCCTGGGGTTGAGACGGACCTATTGTGATAGGTTCGGGATTTTTTCGGGAAGGATCCATGACCCAGGGTCACGAAACGTCAAATAATAATAATATTTTAATTATTATTCGACTTTGATTGGCCGTAACTTCTACCCGGAGCATTTGAATGACGTGCCGTAAGTGGCATTGATACATTGGTGGTACGGCAGACTTTTTGAGATGGTTCACAGGTGTTGGGACTGAGAACGGGGTGCGGGCCCCATGAGGCTGGGTTTTGGCGTTTGCGGAGAAATGCAGCTTTTGCACCAGGATTCCGATTATGGAGGATGATTAGTCGATCCTATATGTTTTTCCAGGAGGATCTCAATGGTGTGATCCGTTCTATGAGTTTCGGAATCGAGGCGTGGGCCCCACCTGAGCTGGCCCTGGTGAATAGTACCTTTTTCACCTGGTGTCCATTTTGGACGAGCGAGTAGTCGATTCCTCTTGTTTTTCCGAGGGGATCACTGTAGTATGATCTTCTCGAGGGGTTTCAGGACCGTTCTGTGGGCCCCACACAATCTAGCTATGGTGATTAGTTCCTTTTTCACCGGTGCTCCTTTTTGGGTGAGTAAGCAGCCTATCCTGCGTGTTTTTTCCATGTATATCGCGATGGTGGCCTCGGTTTTGGCTTTGGAGATGCGCAGTGTGGCGTTGTTGTGGGTCGCTCGGGTTAGCGACGTTTTGGACTAGCAGTGGTTGAGGGTACTCCCTTGCTTCGTTCCCACGAGGGTTCGTATGTCATCACAACCTTTTTATAGGTTTGTGATCCTCTCTATGGGATGTTTAAACTGTTAGAGTTGGGGCATCCCTACGGTGGGCCCTAAGCGGGATCCTCTAGCATCTTATCCCTAGATCGGGTTCTTGGTATTTCTGTGACCACTTATTCATGGGTGGCGATCCCCTATCTAGTAGGTTAACCCCGTAGGGTTTGTGGCATAATGGGGAATATGATCCCCTACGTAGTGGGTCGTGCTCAGTAGGGTTGTGGCATCATCAGGTATACGATCCCCTACTCAACATCAGGTTTATAGTAGGGTTGCGGTATCATTGGTTACATGATCCCCTACTCAGCATGTGGTTTCAGTAGGGTTGAGGCATCACCAGCTTTACGATCCCGTACTCAGTATGAGGTGTATAGTAGGGTTGCGGTATCATTGGTTATGTGATCCCCTACTCAGCATGTGGTTTCGGTAGGGTTGCGGCATCGTCCATTCGATCCCCTACATCATGAGTTATACCAGATAGGGTTCTGGTATCGTCGTTACCACCTTTATATGGGAGATGATCCTCTATCTGAGTGATGTGTCTCTGTCGAGCGCAAGATCGGGTTGTGGTATCCCCTAGTGGATCCTGTGTGTGATCCCATATCTGTGAGAACTACGTATGCCATATTGGGTTGTGGTATCCCCCAGTAGACCCAAGGAGTGATCCCCTATCTGTGAGCATCGTACACCGGAGTGGGTTCTGGTATCCCTTAGTGGACCCTAGGAGCGATCCCCTATCCATGCAGTTTGGTGGTTATGTTGTTTCTGTTAGTTATCCTCAGTGATGCCAACGAACGAGTGTGATCTCTCGGGTGAGCGTCTGAGAGGTTTGTGAGAAACCCCATGGAGTGTATCTCTCATATGAGTGTCATCTGGGATGACAGTGATCATGGGGTGTACTCTTCTGGTTGTGGAAAGTTGTTGGTGATGAGGTCGGTACCTCTCGTGGCTTTGTGGTGTGAGCTGAGTTTATTTGGATTGTTCAAGGTGTATGTATGGGCATACATCTGAACTGAGCTGACTAGTTGTGTTTAGCTGAGGATGGTCAGGAGATGACGTTTCTCTCTCATCTGGGTTCCCTCTGGATGGGATGAGCAGACTATTGCCTTTCATTTTCTCTCTTTGGTTTTGGGTTTTTAGGGTGCCTACTAAGTATGTTTATACTCACCCCTGCACGGGATTTTCCCGCACATGTTTGTGTCTTGTGCAGACGACAGGCCTTTCAACGGAGTCCCAGGAGGACCCGGAGCAGGCGGTGCTGAGTGAGCGAGACTGACCGGGGTGTTTTCCAGTGCGGTGCTGAGGGATCTTTCCAGTGGGTGTTTGTGGCAGTGTTCCCCTACTTCAGAACAGGTTGGTCGCGCTTTTGTAGTTTACTTTTTGTGGGCCATGTTTTGCCCTTTTGTTCTTTTGTTGTTGCACTCTGGTTTGGGATAGATTGTATGCATTCATTTCCATTTCCCGTTTTATATATCTCTGTACTGTTTCATGGAGGTGTATGTGGGAGCGTGTGTACAGTTACCTTTGGCTAATGCCTCCCATGTGTGTGATAGCCTACTCGGCGCTAGATGCCAGCCCTTGGCCTATTGGAGGCGGGCTTGGGGAGTCGCGTCTCGAGCCCCGTTGGGTCGGGTCGTGACAGAGTGGTATCAGAGGAAGTTCCACCATTGGGATCTCAGAGCGTAGCTGGTCTAGCTGTGAGTCTGGTTTGGGTTGTATAGTAGCAGTGTTATGATGTTTTGAGTTCGGCTTTCAGGATAGGGACTCCGGTGTTGGTGCGGCGGCCGACGTATCCCTACACTAGGACTCTGATAACCTTCCTTTCGACTCAGGACATTCATACACTGGTCGCAGGGAAATAATAGTACATGCATCAAATAGGACTGGGTTTCTGGGTTTTTCTTTGTCCTTCTCGAGTCAGCTCTCCAGATATACGTTTTGACTGTGGTACATCTTGAATGTTTTTCAGGATGCCTCCACAACGACAACCAGTGAGGGTTCCGCAGCGGGATTGTAGTGACGATCCGCCTCGTGCAGAGGTTGTGGACTAGGGTGTCGGTTCTAAGGCTGGACCTCCAGGTGGTCCACCAATTGAGCCCCCACCTGTCGAGCAGCTGGTTGTGTCGGTAGTGCAGGATGAGGTTGTGCGTAGGCTGAGTGCGCTGCACGAGTTCCAACAGCAACAACCTCTGAGGTTTCTGGGTGATCCAGACTCCCAGGCAGCTGATGACTGGCTTGAGGCAGTCACTCGAGTTTTCTGCCTTGTGAGGGCCCCTCTAGATCAGATGGTGGTCCTAGTGGCGAGCCTTCTGCATGGTTCAGCCGAGCGATGGTGGAGCTTGGTGATGCAGTCCTATAATGAGGAGACGCTCACGTGGGAAGTGTTTGAGAGAATCATCAGGGAGGAGTTCTATCCCATGACGCTGAGGTCAGTGCGGATTGAGGAGCTTCTACAGCTTCGACTGGAGGGCATGCCCGTTTCGGAATACTCAGTGAGGTTTACGGACCTGTCGCGCTACCTCCTGGATAGGGTTTGAGACCCGTTCTTTAGGGCTCGGACCTTCGAGCAGGGCTTACAAAGGGACATCCGGGCAGGTGTGGTTTCTATGTGCCTACCCACCTATGCTGGAGTGTTGAAGAGAGCTTTGGTGGTGGAGAGCTGTATGGCTGAACAGATTCCCCCTATTAGTGCTGGGCACGTGAGGGCTGAGACTTCGGCATCTGGTAGCCGACGTCAGACTCAGGGGTCTGGTCGTGGTCGACGTTTTAGGAGGCGACCCCAGGATGGAGGATTTGAGGCTCAGGGATCATAGGGATCGCATGCCAGTTTTGGTTAGCCACAGGAGAGGTGGTGTTATGCTTACGACGGTCGGGGACATCTTGCTAGAGATTTTCTGACCCGTTGTGCTGTTGAGAGGGAGCCGTTCGATGGATCGCCTTGGAAGAGGTAGCATCTCGAGCAAGGAGTTCCTCAGGGTGGCGGACGTGGCGGCGGAGCGGCGGAGCGGCTGCAGCTGGAGGAGGTGGTAGGAGGTACTAGCTGCCACCACCCCCACCCCCAGGTGGTCCATGCCATGCTTAGGGAGCTGGTGGCTGAGGGCGAGGACAGCTGCATGCCCTAGAGGCTGTTGACCCGGAGGCTCCGCGGTTTGATAGAGGTAAGACTTGTGTATTTTCTTCTTTCTGTAATAGTTTGATAGACATTGTTTAGTGGTACCATTACTTTTTGTTTCTTGCTCGAGTTTTGTTCAGGGCTTCGGTGAGACCCTGTGTGGGTGTTGTTCGGCATGCTTCGAATGTGTGAGGAAGAGGGATCCTTCCCCCACCGAGACACGTTTTTGTGAGGCGATTAAAACTGTGTGGGTGAGTCAGTGCCGCCGAAATCGGATAGTATCGAGGTGTGGTGGATGAGTCCCTCTGACTTATGTGATCGGGCATGGGTGTTTGTGGTTGAACTCGCTGGTGTGTGAGACCCAGTTGAGAGTCCAGTCGCTTTCCTTGTGCTTATGGATTTTTGGGGACGAAATGTTCTAAGGGAGGGGGGGTTGATGTAGCAACTCGGGTTTTTGGCCCTGTCAGACTTCGGAATATTTCTACGAATAATTCCAGAGCTAGGCATGAAGACGGCGTGCGATTCCGAGGCCCGGTGTGCCCGGAATTAATTTTAAAAAATATTAAGTATTTTAATACTATGCACGTGGCGGGGGTGTGATATCTCCTAAACGGTATCTTAGAATGGGAATATGAGGGCACGGTTGCATCTGGAACGTGCTGTTTACCCTAGGCGAGGTGTAAACTTTGCTGGCGCGGGCCTGCGGTGAGAAACTCCACCAAGGTCATTTTCGTAATTAAATGGGGAATTTAGTGTGTGAGCGTCGGCTCGAATAAATTCTGAATGGAGTCTCGGATGGAAAATTTGAGCCCGTCGTTGTGTTCAGAACGGCGGATTTACCCTAGGGGTAACCTTACCTTTGTTCGCATCGGGTGTCGGGTCCGAGGCGGGTTTGGTGCTGGTGGGCGGCTGATATAAATATCAACCCCCCCCCCCTTTATCGTTCTCTCGACGTTATTCATCACCGCTCCGCCGAATCGAGCAAATGAAGTTCCCACAATCTCTTATTTCGACGGCGGGCATTTCAGGAGCATGCATCGGAAGCATTGGAGTGCGGAATTAAGGCAGAACGTCGGCGTTTCGCCCTTGAGGTAGGCGTTTTAAGTTTTGAAAACCCCGGATCCCAGATTTCTGCATTTTTCACTGTTTTGAACCTAATGATGGGTAGATCGGGTCCCGGGGGCGCACAGATGCTTCCGGATCTGCGTTTGGACCCCTGAGGTGCCTCCAGCGGACCTCGGAAGGGCCGCCCGCGTGGCACCGGTGCCGGTCGGGGCGGCGCGCGGTGGCGCGCGGCGGCCCGAGGCAGAGAGCCGCCCACCAGGGCGGGCCAGACCGGCCGGTCACGGCCGGTCCGACCAGTTTTTGTTATAGGGTGTTCTTTAAACCCCCCTATCATGTAATTCGTGAGTCGGATTCACGTACCGTTTGGGGTAACATGACCCTAGGGTTGAGATGGACCTATTGTAATTGGTTCGGGTTTTTTTCGGGATGGATCCATGACCTGGGGTCACGAAACGTCAAATAATAATAATATTTTAATTATTATTCGACTTTGACCGGCCATAACTTCTACCTGGAGCGTCTGAATGTCTTGTCGTTAGTGGCGTTGAGACCCAAATGGTATGGCGGACTTTTTGAGATGGTTCCTAGGTGTTGGGACTAAGAACGGGGTGTGGGCCCCATGAGGCCGGGTTTTAGCGTTTGCGGAAAAACGCATCTTTTGCACCAGGAGTCCGATTTTGGCGGATGATTAGTCGATCCTGTGTGTTTTTCTGAGAGGATTGCAATGGTGTGATCCATTTGATGAGTTTAGGAATCGAGGCATGGGCCCCACCCGAGCTTGCTTCGGTGAATAGTACCTTTTCACAGGGTGTCCGTTTCGGACAAGCGAGTAGTCGATTCCACTTGTTTTTTCTGAGGGGATTGCCATGGTATAATCCGCTTGATGGGTTTCGGGATCTTTGTGTGGGCCCCGCACGAGCTAGCTACAGTGAATAGTTCCTTTTTCACAAGTCCTCCATTTCAGGCGAGTAAGCAGCCTATCCTGCGTGTTTTCCCGCATAGATCATGAAGGTGGCCTCGATTTTGGCCTTGGAGATGCGCAGTGTGGCGTTGTTATGGGTCGCTCGGGTTAACGATGTTTTGGACCAGAAGTGGTTAAGGGTACTCCCTTGGTTCATTCCCATGAGGGTTCGTGTGGCATCACAACCATCGTATAGGTTTGTGATCATATCAATGGGATGTTTAAACTGTTAGAGTTGTTGCATCCCTCTGGTGGGCCCGGAGTGGGATCCTCTAGAATTTTTTCCCTAGATCGGGTTCTTGGTATCGCTGTGACCGCTTATTCACGGGTGACGATCCCCTATCTGGCAGGTTAACCCCGTAGGGTTTGTGGCATCATCGGTAATATAATCCCCTACATAGTGGGTCATGTCCAGTAGGGTTGTGGAATCACCGGGTATACGATCCCCTGCTCAACATCACGTTTATAGTAGGGTTGTGATATCCTTGGTTACACAATCCCCTACTCAGCACATGTTTTCAGTAGGGTTGAGGCCTCGTCAGGTTTACGATCCCCTACTCAGCATGAGGTGTAGAGTAGGGTTGCGGTATCGTTGGTTATGTGATCTCCTACTCAGCACGTGGTTTCGGTAGGGTTGTGGCATCATCGGTTCGATCCCTTACATCGCGATTTATACCAGATAGGGTTCTGGTATCTTCATGAACACCTTTATATGGGAGATGATCCTCTATCTGAGTGATGTGTTTCTGTCGAGCGCCAGATCGGGTTGTGGTATCCCCCAGCCGATCCTGGGTGTGATCCCCTATCTGTGAGAACTACGTATGCCAGATCGGGTCGTGATATCCCCAAGAAGACCCTAGGAGTGATCCCATATATGTGAGCTTCAAATACCGGAGTGGGTTCTGATATCCCCGAGCGGACCCTAGGAGAGATCCCCTATCCGAAGAGTTTGTTTGTTATGTTGTTTCAGTGAGTTATCCTTAGTGATGCCAACCGTCGAGCGTGATCTCTCGGGTGAGCGTCTAAGAGGTTTTTGAGAAACCTGATGGAGTTTATCTCTCGGATGAGTGTCATCTGAGATGACAGTGATCGTGGGGTGTACTCTTCTAGTTGTGGATAGTTTCTCGTGACGAGGATGGTACATCTTGTGGCTTTGTGGCGTGAGATGAGTTTATCTAGATTGTTCAAGGTGTATGTATGGGCATACACCTGGACGGACATGACTAGTTGTGTATAGCCAAGGATGGTCAGAATATGGAGTTTCTCTCTCGTCTTGGTTCCCTCGGGTGGGGATGTGCGGACTGTTGCCTTTTAGTTTCTCTCTTTGGTTTTGGGTTTTTGGGGTGCCTACTGAGTATGTTTATACTCACCCCTGCACGGGCATTGCCTGCACATGTTTGTGTCCTGTGCAGACCACAGGCCTTTCGATGGAGTCCCTGGAGGACCCGGATCAGGCGGAGCTGAGTGAGCGAGACTGACCGGGGTGTTTGTCGGTGCGGTGCTGAGGGATCTTTCTGGCGGGTGTTTGTAGTAGTGTTCCCCTACTTTAGAGAAGGTTGGTCGTGCTTTTGTAGTTTACATTTTGTGGGCCCTATTTTTCCCTTTTGTTCTTTTGTTGTTGCACTATTGTTTGGGATAGATTTTATGCATTCATTTTCTTTCCCGTTTTATATATCGCTACATTGTTTCATGGAGGTGTATGTGGGTGCATGTGTACAGGTACCTTAGGCTAATGCCTCCCATGTGTGTGATAACCTACTCGGCACTGGACTCCAGCCCCTAGCCTATTGGAGGCGGGCATGGGGAGTCACGGCTCGAGCCCCATTGGGTCAGGTCGTGACAGTTGAGCTTAACCCACTACAACCTAGTAATAAACCTTCACTTGCTAACAAGTAAAGCATTGAGATAAAAACTCTGAAACTCCATTCAACATACATTAAAACCATGATTTACATATGAGGTCCTAGTACATCATCACTACACTAGGATTTACCATCAAGGTATATGTATGAAACTAACTTAGAACCTCATCTTGAAATGTCACTAGTAGCATCATGCATCCTCTAAAAAGGGGAACATGAACCCCACCTAAAAAAACCCCATCAAGAGAATGTCTAGTCAGTATCTGAGTGTGTATGGTCTCATTGTTGGTATCCCCAAGATATATCTACTAGAAATATTATGCATGTTTTTGGGTAAAAACCATTATCTATAGGTAAACTAAAACATACCCATCCACAAAGGATAAATACAAAGATGATAATTTATCTAATTCATAGGTTTGTTTCTGAAAAAATGATATTCGTCTAAGAGAATCATCTACCATATTCCACTTATAAGAGGTATAAACAATATGGAATTCATAATATTGTAGTAACTCTAGCCAACACCTTTTTATCATGGTATGTTCCTTCTGAGAGAAGATATACATGAGTCTCTTGTGGTAAAAATAGATAATAAATCACTCTCCTATAAGGTAGTTTCTCCACATATTCCATGAGAATAAAAATTCTACTAGCTCCAGATAATGAGCCACAAATTTTTACTCATGTGTCCTCAAATGACGTGATCCATATTGAATCACCACCTTCCTCCTAATCATAACACAACTGAGACTAATCCCTGATACTGTACAAAGCACCACATACTTGACATCGTCCTATGAAAAAACCAAGATGGGAGTTCTCATAAAACTATGCCTCAACTCCTGGAAAACCAGCTAAAATATCTACGTCCATAGCAAAGGATTCCATTTTCGAGTCAATGATATAATGGAAGATGGTGTATTTTATAAATAAGGTAGAATCTCCAATAGTATCCTTTAAACCCAAGGGATCTATACACCTCTATCACGCCCTTGGGTGGCTCCCAAGATAACACCCCCTCAACCTTTTCTAGGTCCACCGCCTCACTATCTTATAAGATAAAATGTCTTAAAAATTGAACATCTTTAATAAAAAATTGGAAAATTGAGAGTTTTTGTTAAATTAGTTTCTCTTGGAGAACATCTATGACCATCCTCAAGTGTCTTGCATGATCCTCTTTAGACATAGAGTATACTAGGATATCTTCAATGAAGACTACCACCAACCAGTCTAAGAAAGGATGAAAGAACCAGTTCATGAATCCCATGAACACTAATGGGGATTTCTTCAAGCTGAAGGGAATAACCATGTAATCATACTGACCATAGACACATAGGAATAAAATATTCAGTATATCCTCATACCATTATCACAATTGGTGATAGCCCAATCTGAGGTCAGTCTTTGAGAACCATCATGCCCCTCTCAATAAATTAAAGAGGTCATCAGTCCTTTGTGGTGAATATTTTTTAATTAAACTCAACTAGTTTAGGTGATGGTACTACACACACAACTTCAAGATCCTATACTCCTTATAAGAAAACTACATTGGGGCTACCCAGGGTGGAACACTGGGTCAGAAAAATTCATTCATATGTAAGTCCTCCAACAACACACTCAACTTGAGATGCTCTAAGGGATACATACGATATGATTGTGAAGATATCAGGGAGACCTAAGGTGTAGATCAATGAATATGTTTATCTCTTGATGGTTAGGTAATCCTTTAACGTCCTTAGGGAAAAATCCTCATACTCCTCCACCAGTGTAGGAAACTAGAAACTCATAGCATCAACTACACCATGGCCCATGTTGGCCTAATGATGAGTAATCAGATGCACCATCTGAGGAAAAAGTCAATACTAATCTTCTTGGGTCTTCTTTTCACCCATAAAGTAAAACCTTGTTCCATTATTGTTTACACTCCACATCCTCCAGCTAAAATAGTATAATTAGGAATGAATTGTACATAAACATTCCATACCTCAGATGAATTTTTAAGGCCTCATCACTATTAAAAATTTATCCCATAGAAAAATATCACCTCTAAGAGTCAGTACACCCCATTTGTATAAGTGTGTGAACACTATGTTGCCTCCCATATAAGTTTCTAAGTGTAAGGGTTGAGAAAAGTGCTCACTTAGAATCTCTATGTATCGAGCCAGATAAGTGGAATGAAATTAATGAATCACACCTATGTATGTTAACACTACATGTAATGTAGACAAGACATATAACATACCACATATCATCCCTAGATACTCTGGGTTATAATAATCAATTTATTACATCTTCCCCTACCCTTATCCCCTAGTTGCTTAAGCCTAACACGGACCACCTGTGGGTGATAGTGGTAACAAATTGAAATGTATACCACCTCTAAATACTATTCTAGATCTTATTAAATGTCATTAAACTTGTAGACCTATGTATTCAAACCATTATCTCTACCTTGGTGGCCCATCCATTATCTCTCTATCAGGTATGTGGTGTTTCCGAAAATCCTGTGAAGGATATCTTCAACAATCACAAGTGTAGCACCACCACTCCCAGGGATGAGAGAATTCATCCTTCAAGCCCTCACCCTCATACCCTCAATACTGGTATCAGCTACTCAAATTTATTGTATGTCTAAGTCACTATATTTATCATCAGGTATCTAACGATGAAGTCTCCGCTCCCATGTTCCCCCAACCAGGACCAAAATTTTGCATATAATCAACTAAGAAACTGGTGACTACCAAAGATCTCTATCACCTCATCAGGAATAAATTCATAGAGGTACCATGTTGTCTTAGATATCCAATTATATTCCTTGATTTAAGGTCCAATAATGATAGAACTGATCAAACAAAATATCCATCTAAAACTGAGAGAGGTTGGTGGACCTCGATGAATACTTAGACAAAATCATACAACCCTACCAAAGATATAGAAGATTATGGATACAATCAATCCTCAACATATCTAGAGAAAAATCATCTATGAAAAGGAATTTGAACACTAACCATCAAAGAGTTTTCTCATCGTATGACTGGGTCACTAAGCCCCACAACCATCCCACATAGCAATGAAGATGGATCAATATTAGTACCATCATAATTCTACAGGTTTCCTGAAAAGATATAAAAATCACCCCACCACCTCAATCCATTACATATACACATAGGGGTTAGGCTCATCTTGGAACCTAAAGAGTCACTTTCATTAGAACTCATGAAGTGAAATAATCCTACACACCTCATCAAATGGTACTACAGATAAAATATTCTACTTGATAGGTGGTGGAATGACTGGTGCACAACCTAGAGGTAAAACCTCCAGATCAGGTCATTGTATCAAATTATCAATACTAAGGGGATCATCCTCATGATCCTGATACTAAATCCTCAATAGAAAACATCACAGAGTCAACCTTGAATAAAAATATGTATAAAATTAAGTGAGTATATTTGGTGAGATAACTCAATAAGGATATGAAAAATACAACCCATTACTATATGATTCATGTGAGTATGTTTTCCTAGAAACCAATGTCTACATGAACTCAGTCAAATGGTAGGTGATCAGAGTCCTAGTGTACTGATATTCCAGCTGCCACATCAACACTAGAGTCCCTAGCATGAGATATAAACTCAAATAACTTAACACATTTCCCCCATACCAATTTCAAAAATCTTAATCTAAAAGAATAACTAACTCCTTTGATGCCATATTTTCATGACCCAACCCAATGATGCCCAAACCACAATAACCCTAAGCCCTACACTGATAGGATATGGGCTTGGATACCAGCACTTATTAGGCATATCACACACATGGGAGGACTAATCCAAATGAACATGTACAAATATACACATGTACAAATTTTCAAGCCCATAATATGATGAAATATAAAATAATGTATAAGGATGCATGTATAAATCTAAAATCCCACCATCAGAGTATGAAAAAATGTAATGGAATTGAAGGGCTAAATAGTATCTCATAAAAGAAATTTAAAACATGTTTAAATGGGAACAAAATAATATCACTACTTTCAAGGAATCCATAAGAATTCTCCTTAGTTTTTCTAGCTCACTATTCTTTAACTGGCCTGGGTCTCCTGAGGAATTCGTCAAAACATCAATTTTTTGTCAAACTGTTAGTCGTCTTCAGAAGAACTGACATGTGTGGGAAAATCCTGTTCATGGGTTAGTAAAACAATACATAGCAGGACACCTTAAAATAACTAATCATATATTAATAATAATAATAATAATATCATCACAAGGATCATTCAATAGCATACACAGTAATATCATCCATATATTATCATAGTAGATACACATTCTCAGGGTATGATCAAAATTGTAAAGGTAGATTAGGAATCCCGAATGAAGGTTCCACATAACAATAATCTTGGAGAAGACACACCATGAGTCAAACATTCTAGATGTAATCCGTACAAGATATCTTGCTTGTCAGGTCTCGCTAAACTAAGTATTTAATGTAAGTCTAAAGAGATTGACACATAGATGGAGATCACACCCAAGGCCATGGGGTATACCAACAACCAAATTTGGATTAACATGATATGTAGGGGATCATATAACATGTAATGTTTTTCAAGATGATACCAAGTACCCCACCTAGGTAGATGATGATGATAGTGGATCTCACTCCAGGCCTCATGGAAGATTCCAACAACTCAATCCATGACTAAAGATCCTCAGAGGGGATCACAATCCTATACATAGGATGTGAATACATACTAAACTCTTAGGGAATAAATCAATGGTTCATAACCTAATAAAAATATTCCATGTTTAATAAGATAAGGGATATAATATATCTTTGAATAAGTACACACCTTGTGATGTAATTACATGGCATGTCCCTTTAGCATCGGGTTCTACCCATGTATCATGACCCATGCTCATTTCTAGGTCTAAGTGAATGGTGTTTCCAAACATGTGTACTCCTAACCATGTACATGTAAGTATGATTGTGTATATTTATGTATATCCATTTCCATGTCTACGTACATAACATTATTGACCTCATGTACTCCCACCTGTTTCTGTGTACCCTTGGAGGTACACACCAAACCACCATGTAAGGGTCACACCTTGAAGATAAAAAATAGGTATCCCTAAATCAATCCATAGTCAATAATTTATCATCATATCTATATTTCACTGTCAAATTGGATATAGATCCAAAATATCAATTATTTATTCCATAAAATAGCTTCCCAATGATTGATTTATCAGGTATTCATTAAACCACTAATAAAATAAAACACTAGTGTCAAATTCAAGAAGAAAGGTAAGGAAAAACAAAGAAACATAAGAGATGATGAAACTAATTCATGTTTGAGTTGTCCCTGGTCTATTTCTATTATAATCATGAATTAATATAAAAAAAATATCTCTCAAATTCCCCATAACTAAACTCATACCCATAATACGAGAGATCCAAAAAAAATCTATTGGTCAATTTATTCATGTTCATAATCATAATAAATGGAGATACATAACAGAAAAAAAAAATCCTACAGCCAGATGGATCAATTGATGATGAATAATGAATATGTTTCATAATTATTTGTGAGAACCTTGAATTCTGTTAGCGTAAAGGATCCCTGATCTGTCATCATCATTCACTAAGTCTTTATCCAATTCTCACTCATTCTTATCAGGGTTATGTGGAAAAACGGATAATTTGTCATAATCATGGTTAAACAAAGAAAACAATAGGTCACAACATCACTTAATATTATAAAAAATATATATTTATTTTATTATTTACTTTAGCAACGAATATTAATCAAACACCCAATTTCAGCATTGTTTATGTCCTACCCATGATAAGTCCCATTATTTGAGATAAAAAATGTCCTAGTATTCCTAATCCATGACTTTTTAAAGATTTATTCCATGTTTTATGGAAACATTCTCATATGTGGTATTTAATATATTTTTAAAATTAATTCTGGGCTCACTGGGCCTCAGAATTTCATGTCATATAAGCACCTAGCATTGAAATTAATTCATATAATATTATAAATTAATAGCTGAAAAAATAATAAATATTAAAATCAATATATATATTTGTTATACCTAGGTATAATTCACATGTACAAGCATGAAACTTTCTCAGAAACTGCTCATACAAGCTCGTATGAACCCATACGCAACCACAAAAAAGAAGTGAAACTCCACTGCTAAGAGACCATCCAGATTATGTATCCCCACCATATAAGAGGTGCATAAGTGCTAAACCATTTTGAATTGATATCTTATGTATCATGATCTAGTCAAGAAGAATATATATAATAGTTATCAATGTTATATTTACTCATCTATGGGTCTCCTAAAACACTAGTTGCATATATGAAAATAGTTTCATCATACACCTCTAATTACAAGACTCCGGCACCACCTTTGTTTGTATCATTCATCTTAACGAATCTAGAACAATGTTTCCCTTGTCTAGTGTGTATGTGATCTCAAATTCAGGAGACAAAAAAACTTGATGCACCTCCTCTACCGAATGTTCAGGTCCCATTTTGAAAATATTTATCTGAGTCTCCTGTGGTATATATTCACCAACAACATATCACCCATAAGATAGTGTATCCATTATCTGAGGCAATGAACCATCATATTTAACTCAATATTATTATTAGGATTGTTACCCTCATGTGGTATCAGCTATCTAGATCCATAATAACCACTCAGTCCTACCGCATTAGATTTTCATCAAGTCCAACTTTGTATGAGTCAAATTACATAATATATGCTTTACCCAACACATGTAAGGTGAGGATTAAGGCTGAGGTTATCCTTATCTTCAAATCATAAAAATGTGTATTGTAATAATATGTCCAAACAAACTTCATCACTTTATTGGTTATCCTAGAAATTAGGTCTTCCAAATGTGAAAAGTCCTAGATGAAGAACCAGTATTAACCAAGTAATCCCAGAAAATTAGGATTATAAAATACATTATTGGGTTTTTGCCAAGATAAAAAGGCAAAATCAATTTTTGGATCCACTAACACTCCTATTTATATTATGAAATGGGCCATGAAGTGAACTTTATCAATTTAGAAACTACATTTAGATGGCATAGCATAAAGTCAATGTTCTCTCAATGCACTTAAAATGATATTGACATGATGGGAATGATTATCTACATACATGATGTACACTACGCTGTTATCAATGAAAACCACCACAAACCAATCCAAAAAAGGATGAAATATTTGATTTCTCAAGGCCATGAATACCATTAGTGCATTCTTTAGACCAAATCACATAACCAAGAACTCGTACAAGCCATACATGGTCTTAAATTTTGTCTGATGTGTGTCTAATGGTATCAGTTTAAAATGATGATACCTTAATCTCCATAAATTTTCTAAGAATTTTTTGGAACCCCTTAACTGATTTAATAGATTATTAATGTGAATAAGGGGATACAGGTTCTTAATCGTCATCTGGTACAATTTATGATAATCAATGCACATGTTTTCTTGCCGAGATGAATTGGAGAAACCAATGGACATGTACAAGGTTGTATGGAACCCTTGGTTTCCATATATTAAAACTAATATTTTGATGGTTGAAACTCTACTAGGAATATCCTATAAATAGGAATAGAAACAAGATCAACACTTAGAACCATGTCGATCATAAGCTCAGTCTCCCTTTGAGGTTGTAAGTCATAGAACTCATCCAGAGAGGAATTTTTTAAATAGTATACCACTAAAGAGAATGTATACTATTTCATTCCACCATAATTTAATTCATGACCTTCTATATGATATGTGGCATGATCTAATCTACACCGAATTGATCCTTCATGATCGACATGAAGATCCTACTCACCATGGTGAATGTATCTCTATCTGTATGGAGATAGAAAGATAAAATATCTTCTTATAAGAGTATAAGTGATCCTGGTAGAGATCAAACCAATCCATAAACAGAACCAAATTGAAACCTATCATATTTAGAACTGGTAATTCAAAAATAAAATAGTAACCCCTAATTTCTTGTGAAAATGCCTTGTAATATTAGATATTACTTGACAAAACTCTCAATGGTGTATCGATGGATAAGAAACCCTATAGGATTGAAAAAACCAATAACAAACCCTTTTAAAAAATTGAATATATAAAGAAACTTGATAAACCTATATAAAAAAAATTAAAGCTAAAGTGGATGATAAAAGAATCATACATCTTAAAATAGAAGTCCATGCATCCCATTTTCCAAAGTAGACTGCATAGCGTGGGGATAAATTTCCCCTCTACACTAGGATTATGTATGACTCCTTTCACTATTCACTCTTCTTGGTACTGTTACACATACACTAAGGTACCGTGTCCCATTATTCAACCTGAAAATATAGTGGATGTTTAGATACTAGTCTTCCAATGGGTAGTATTGTCCTTCCAAGACTTTAATACATATCCTGATTCCATTCCACTAATCTACTTCTGTATGCCTCTAAAAAATCTCTACATTTCACTCAACCTACCGTAATAACAACACTCCAACGTAGGATATCGATATTGTGTCTTCTTATGGACAAACATTTTATATTCACAACACTATAATGGAACACAATATTGAGATTTCCACTCACTACCCAGGATACTCTACTAAATACTTCATTTTACATAACTATCTTAGAGATGTTTTTTTCCTCCAAAATAAGATCTCATGGTTTACTCTACTAAAACATAATGGCCGCTACTCAGGGTATCTCTTAGGATTACCTCGATGACGAGATCCTAATTCCTTCCTTTAAAAAATATATTAATTGGATAAACATTCAAATAAGTCCTGATCTTATAGCTGAGTCAATCCTAGAGATACCTAACCCTAAAAATATCATCAAGTACAAAAGACCAGGTAATGTGTTAAAAGTCAGTGAAACATCTAGAGTAGTCCATCAATAAAATTATCTCAATTTTAGGTGCATGAAATATAAATACCATTCATTTGCCAATGTCTCTTGATAGAATTAGATTAGAAACTCTAACATTATTTCATTCCAATATAACTCTTCTTTCTATAGTGCTTATTTTAATATGGTCCACCAATTCTTGGCTTGTCCACAAAGCATGTATGTAATAAGCTTTACTATCCTATCATATGGTTTCATGAGTAGCTTAAGGAGTTCCTAGTATAACAAGATCCTTAAATAAACTTCTCAAAGGTCTCCATCCCTACTAAATATAGGTTGGTGTTTTACATGAAACCCTCTCTCTAGATCAGATATAAAATGTAAGGTTTGAACAACATCCATTTCCATGGATCATATGACCCTCCATAAGCTATCTTGAAGCTGGACATATATTGAATCCATAAGGGAAATTGGAATCCCTGATTCATCTTTATTTGGAGCATATAGACTACAACTCTCTTGATGCTCAACTAGAAGATGACAAGGATGAATTTTATCTATAAGATGAACATAATTGTTAAAATAATGGATAAAAATATGTTCAAAGTCATCAAGTGACAACATTAGAGATCTAGTAGATCATGGCCTCTATAATCATGTATTAACAAGTGAATTAGTATAATGTAAATGTTCCTTTATCTTCATTTATCAAATATAATAAGGATCTCATTTCATAAATCATATCATAAAATATATCACATGCAACAAATATGTACCTATCATGAACAATGCATGTCAATATATATCCCTATGTACATATCATGATACATGCATACTCATCTTGAACCATACATGGACACAAGTATAAATATAAAGAAATAATAACATCATAGAACATGTGAATCACCCAAGTTTAAATAATATCAATTATATAATAAACAAAAAACATGAACAATAATCCCTATCTGGGAAATCATAATTTTTCTCATATATGTGTTATATACTCCCATAAAAATGCTCATTAACAAGTCTTGAAACATGTTGGTATCCTTTATAACATTCCCAAATAATAATGAAGAACAAAATAAAACCAGAACTCCTACGATACCACATTGGAACATCCCCTGATTTTTAAGTCCCTCATGTAGCCAAATAAGGTTTGTTAATGGACATCAAGTGAGTATCTCCATATACTAGATGTTTTAGAATAGTTTTGGGGGTGTCGAAAACAAAATTGGAAGACTATACCTACCGAAAAAATGATGCAAAAAAGAGAAATAAAAAATATCAGAGTAATAGAAATAGATAAAACTGTAAAACATTGTGGATAAAAAAAGAATAAATATCAATAGACCAAAACAATATTATGTAAATAATAATATAATGATAGAATGGAATGTGTCTAAATGTAAAACTGAATGTAATTTAGAAAAAAGACCATGTGGAAACCAACAAACTCAAGAGTCCCTTGTCCAAAACCACACATTGGTCCCACATCTATGCTCCAACCCATCCATTAATCAATAATCAATAACAACTCCCTTTACCCTTCTCCAAACCTCCATCCGTGTAATCTTCTCAGGTTCCAAACAATGTCTTGAATATGGTGTGGGTAAAACATAATTGGTCAACACCACTGTGTCTAAATGAAACCTGTCTGATAAAAGTTCATGCAATGAAGAGATAAAGAGTTGCATTAATAAATAAATCAATGAAATAAAAAAATCAGCCTACTTCAGCAACAAGTCATAATACCTATGAGCATGTAGCAAAACCATAACAACTGCAACCAAAAGTCCATGACATAAACACATAACTAGGGAAATCCCTATATGCATAACTGGATACCTGATCCAAGATATTTATATAATTATATCAACAAAACTAGGAAAATCAATTTATATATGAATTTCTACATCATCATGCAATCACCTTTATATAATCATTTTAGCATCATCATGAATAACCCTTTATGAAATAATTTAATCATCACTAGAATAATAGATTTCTATTATCATTTTAGTATAACCTAGAAAATCCATTTAAATAATCATTTTAGCATCATCAGGAACATGATTTTTTATAATAATTTTAGCATAACTTGTAAAAACCTATTATATAATAATTTCAACATCAAGAGGAAAATCACTTTATATAATCACTTTATTGTCATCAGTAAATCCCTTTATATAATAATTTTAACATCAAAAGGAAAATCCCATAATATAATAATTTAAACATCACTGGGGAAAAAACATTTATATAATCATTTCAACATAACCAGGAAAATCATGTTATATATTAATTTCAGCATAGCTGGGAAAACCCAATTATATAATAATTTCAGAATGACTGGTAAACCCCCTTTAAAAGCTAGTTCAAGATGTTTGGATGCTAATAAACCACTCTAAAATTGTCTGAGGTCGATCATGGGTCTAATAGGTAAGCATTATGGTGGATGAGAGGAATAATTATACACACAACGTATTTAAAATTCCTAGTGCCAAGAAATCCCTAGAATTATACCCTTTCGTGATATAAAAATAATGATTTATAAAAAACACTTCAAATCATTCCTATTTGTGATAAAACAAACTCGGTCGACTATTTCAGGATATGAACCAATTTCACAGTGTGTAACCATTTCATGCTCTGAACCAGTTTATGGAGCCTTCTCAATAATAGGTTCACATCATGGAAACCATTTATAATGTGAAAGTGTTCACTAGACACCTGTCATCCCAGATTCTATAGAAACAATCCAAAGCACCTAAAAAGCTTTCCAATCCCAAGGGAAACCCCCATAAGTACCATTGTCACGTTTATATATTGATTCAATAAGGTTTTCCTTATGATTTTTCCATTCCTTCATAATTTGGGGAGTTTTTGAGTCAATATGGTTTCTTTATGACTTCACCATTCCTTCTTGTTTTGAAAATCACAAATACCTTATCTCAAGGAAAATCTCATTTTACCCTAGGATTTACTTCTATAAGGAAAAATTTTCATCCCAAAGGAAATTTTTCCTTACTATTTTATCCATTGTTCTTTATCTTTTCTAAGTGTAAAATTCGGTTTCATGCCTAAAACCTCAAAATAATATAATAATTAGATAAAGAGAATTCTTTTTTAATACTTTGAGTTATGACTACGAATTTGCAGAACTCTGGTTACGAACTCTTTTATGTTTTGACTAAGAATTCTCAGAATCATGGTTATGAACTCTTCTGGGTTCTGACTCCGAATTATTAGAATTCTGGTTATGAACTCTTCTGAGTTTAGACTTTAAATTCTCATAATTCTTGTTATGAACTCTACTGAGTTATCACACTGAATTCTCATAATTTTGGTTATGAACTCTTATGAGTTATGACTCCGAATTCAAATTAATTCAGACTCTGAATCTTGTAAGTTTAGGTTCCAAATTTTTGAGAATCCAGATTCCGAATTTCGTTGAAATTCAGACTCCATAATTCTATAGAGTTCAGGTTCCAAATACATTAGAAACAGATTTTGAATATACTTGTATTATTGACTCTAAATTCGTTTTTGGTTATACTCTGAGCTTTTATTTTCTTACATTCTGAATATTGGATTTTGGTTATGTAACCATATTTTTTTCTTACACTTGTGTTTGTTATAAGACGATGTCATGCATTAAGTTACTAACTAACTGTTGTTTGAGTGACATGTGTACATGTCCCTTTGAAATTCAATGAAAAATTTGACCGTTGGAAGAGGGAGCAGACCATTTGAGTTGTGCCTATAAATAGAAGGTCATTTGAAGAGCTCACATTTTTTTGAACATTGTTCTATGACTCTAGAGATTACATGATGTTGATGTGATTTCTAGAGAGATAATATCATTCTTAGTGTGTACTAAATGTCTTTTTTAGATTTGGTTTCTGTGACTCTGAATGTTGCTAATTACATTCGAGGGCTTCCGAGGATAGGAAGATAGAGGTTACGACTACCTTGAAGTTAAGGGCTTCCTTACTGAGGAAGGCAGAGGTGTCGATAACCATGAAGTTGAGGGCTTGTAGGGATAACAAGACATACTCCGATATTTGTATTGAGAGATTACCCTAGTGTGGGTAAGACATAATTTCTTGAAAGTATAAATCAAGGGACCTTTATCCAAGGTTTTTGGATACCCTTCTCTTAGGGTTAAAAGATTTATTACTTGTTACTTTTTTTGTTACATGTTTTCTGCTGCATTATGTTTGTTGAGGAAATTATAACTATCTTATACTTCCTTATACTTATATACTCTGATTTAGTAAGATTCTATAAGAATTATGGTAGAATATTTATCTTTTTAAACTTTCATTATGTTTCATTTTCTGAAACAATCTTTCTATATTTACTTTTTCAGAATCATATTTCCAGAATCTAACAAGTGTGTAGAACTAGAGGTTTTTTTGAATTACCTTGTTTTTCCTTGTTAAACATAACAATATTTAAAAGTTCCAAAGGAATTTTTTTAATGAATAAAATTCACCCACCCTCTGGTATTTTGAGAATCATTAGATACTTTATTTAGTATCTCTATTATTTTGATCCTATATTTGGTATTATAGAGTATATCATACTCACATAGCATCTCAATAATTGGTATCAGAGGATTGATTCAATCTGAATTAATATCACGATTAGATTTAGAAGAGAATTTAGCTCATTCTTATTATTGAAATCAGTTTTTCAGACTCATAATGTTTGGATTCATTTTTTATTAGAGTCACTCTTGTTCTATATTTATCCTTGTTGAGGAATATTTTCTTTGTTTAAAACATTTTTTATTAACAATTTTTTTGTGGAAATAATTTTCTTGAAGATGGCAGGAATCAATGTTGGTTACATAGAAAATCCCAATCCAACCAAAACACCTATTTTTTTAGGAATGATTATTAATATTGGAGAGATCATATGAAGACTTTCATTATCAATACTGTAGTTGATAATTTTTTTATGCTTACCGGAGGATATAAAATCCCTAAAAAAGAATTAAGTACCTTTACCAGTCAAGAAAAGCATGAATATTAACTAAATTATAAGGTACACAATACTTTGATTTGTTCCATGACTAGAAATATATATATCCAAATTACATCTTGTGAAGTAGAAAATTGTATTTGGAAGAAACTTGATGTTTCACACTTTAGAACTTCCAATGTTATTGAAACTAGAAGAGCCATGCTTAGAGCTGAATATAATGGTTTTTGCTTTCCTTATGGAGAACCCATATGTAAGGTCCAACAAAGAGTCATGACTATTTTGAATAGTTTACAATCAATGGGAAAGAAAGGATTAGATATTGAATATCATGCTGATGATATCATAGACATTATGCCAAATGAGTGGGAATTCAAGAGGACTGCTATTGATGAGAACAGAAAGGTTACTCATATTTCTCTTGATGAACTTTTTGGAACTCTTCTTAAACATGAGACTAGAATGAAGAGAGATGATGATAATGTTAAGAAGAAGAATGGGAATGGAAGTGTTGATTTTACTACAACTTCAAATCATACGAAATCCAAGACTCCTGAGAGAGTTACTAGATCCAAATTAAAGAAGATTTTCATGCAATCCAAATCTAGTGGAAGTGAATCTTTAGAAAATGAGTTTGTAAATCTTGGTCGAAGGATGAAAAATATTTTTGGACAGAAGAACATTCAATCTAGATATAAGAAAAATGAAAGGAAAAATAAGAATGATTCAGAGGTCACTTGTTATGAATGCAAGAGAGATTGACATAAAAGACCTGGTTGTCCTATTATTAATAGAAATGAATTAGAGGAAAATAATTCTTAGAAAAATAGAAAGAAGTACTACAAAGCTAAATCTAATAAACTCTTGAATGCTAATGACACCTAGAGTGCCAGTGGTGGTGACTCTTCAGATGAATCATCAAATTAAGAATCTTCTTGGATAGAAGAAGCTTGGTCTAATAGCCAGACTACCTATTTACAATCATTTCTTGATGGCTAAGGTAAAAAATGTTGAATCAATGACCAATGTCTCTTTGATTGAAAACTATAGTGGTAATAAATACTATAATTCTCAAGATGAAGAATCCTCTTCTGATGAAGAATCCTCTTCTGATGAAGATGATACTTTACCTACATATGAAAAAGTTTCTAGGTTTTCCTAACTCCGTGAGATCGAGAAATCAAAACTCATGGAAAAGCTTGATAAGAAAACTTCTAGAGATATTATTCTTACTAAGTAAATAGAAGATCTTTATAAAGATCTTGATAAGAAAAATGTTTATTTTGAATTTATTTTAAAAAATCTTGATGAAGCAAATTCTGAGAAGAATAAAATTTCTAAGGATCTTGAAAATGTAATTTCTATGAAAAATGTTTTCGAACCTAACTCTAGTTCAAAATCATATGTTTTCGAAGACATGAATTTAGTTATCAAAAAAATATGGAAATTTTTTCCTGGAGGAAGTGTTTGTCAAACTTTAACTTAGGTAAGGAAAATTTTGAAAAAATATTTTCCCAAATCCGACCTATAAGGAATAATTCTGGATTTGGTTATACTAGTTCTAAACTGGTATATAGTAACTTTTATTTTGTTCCTCAAAGTGATCCATTCTGTACTAAGTGTCAGTGTGGTGGGAATTGGGGAAAAAATTGTTCCTTAAACAAAACTCAGTCTTTAGGATTTCATAAATCCTATTTTTTATGAAAATGTGGGTGCCTAATATTATGATTTCTAAAATTTCCGAATCCAAGAAAGTTTGGATTCCAAAAAACTAACTCTTTTATTTTCATGAAAATAGAGAAGGTACCAATAAAAATACTTGGTACACAGATAGTGGATGTTCCCAGCATATGACTGGTAACAAAAACAATTTTTAAATGATTATCAAGATGAAAGAAGGACAATAAACATTCAGAGATAATTCTTAGGAAGAAATTACTGGTATAGGAAACATCGTTCTTATTGGAAAAAACATTGATCTGAAATGTTTTATTTGTTAAGGGTCTTAGGCACAACTTCATAAGCAGAAGAAAATTATGTGATAAAGGTTACCTTTTTTATTTTAGGAATGATAAGTGCTTAGTACACGATTCTAAAGAAGTTTTTATTCTTTCCACCCATAGGTAAGAGAATGTTTACACACTAAACATAGAAGACCTTAAGAGCCAAGATCAACCTTTCCTTAGTGAAATGGAAGACCATTCTTGGTTGTGGAATAGAAGGTTAGGTCAATGTAACCTTAAGAACCTTTGAAACCTATCTATGAAAAGACTAGTTATGGATCTACCAGAGCTTATATTTGATTCTTCAAAAGTTTGTGATCCTTGTCAATATGGAAAGAAACATAAATCTAGTTTTAAAAAAATCGGTGAAGTCTCAACTACTGATGCATTATAGTTAGTAAAAATGGATCTTTTTTCCCTACAAAAACTAGAATCATTGGTGGAAAATATTATTTATTTCTCTTAGTTGATGATTACACTAGATTTACGTGGGTCTATTTTATTGCAAAGAAATCTGAAGCCTTTTCTTATTTGAAATGTTTTTGATCCCAAGTTAAAAATGAGAAAAACATCCATTGAAAACTATTCATAATGATCATGGTGGAGAATTTCAAAATTATGATTTTGAATCTTTTTGTAGTAGAAAAGACATTACTCACAACTTCTCATCACATATAACCCCTCAATAGAATGGTGTTGTTGAAAAAATAAATATAATTCTTCAAGAGATTACAAGAACCATGATGATTGAATATTCTGTATCCAATCATTTTTGAGCTGAATCTTTAATTACTAGTTGTTATAATATAAACCGAATTTTAATTATACCTTTTCTTAATAAAACACCTTATTAGTTATGGAATGGTTGAAAACCTAGAGTTTCCTACTTCAAGGTTTTTGGTTGCAAGGTATTAATTCAGAATACTAAATGAAATCTACTTAAATTCGCTCCAAAATCTAAGGAAGGAATTTTCTGAGGCTACTCCACAACTTCTAAGGCTTATTGAGTTTTCAATAAAAACCCATGTACTGTTGAAGAGACATTACATGTGAAATTTGATGAAACTGTTCCTTTTTTTTAAACAACCCCAACCTATATCTTCGGATGTGTTTTTGAATACTAATTATCAACCTTTGATAGAAGATCATTCTGATAAGGAAATTTCCCAAGAAAATATTTCTGAAGCATTTACCCTAGAAGATATCCTACCCTATGTTTATTAACAAGTTTTAAAAAACACAAATCAGGTGTTTCTCAAGAATAATCCAAGTGATAACTTCATTGGTGATGTGAATCATCCTATAAGGACAAGAAGTTACTGAAGAAATAAAGTTGAACATCTAGCATTTATTTCCCAATTAGAGCAAAAAAGAACTAATGAATATTTAGGTGATGAATATTGGATAAAATCTATGAAATATGAGCTAAATGAATTTGAAAGGAATAATGTATGGACCTTGTTTGAAAGACCTAAGGAATCATCTGTTATTGGAGTAAAATGGGTTTTCAGAAATAAGTCTGATGAAAATGGAATCATAGTAAGAAAAAAATCCATATTAGTTTCTAAAGGCTATAATCAACAAGAAGGAATAAGATATGAAGATAAATATGCTTCAGTAGCTAGAATTGAATCTATTCATTTCTCACCTGACTTTGCAGCATTCTTCAATTTCAAAATTTTTCAAATGAATGTGAAATGTTCTTTCCTTAAAGGTTACTTTCAAGAGGATGTTTTTTGTTGAACAACCTCCTGGTTTTGAAGATACAAAACATCCTGATCATGTTTTTAGATAAACAAAAGATTTGTATGGACTTAAGCAAGCCCCTCGAGCCTGGTATGATAGACTTACATGATTTTTTCTTGAAAATAATTATGTTAAGGGAAATGAAGATCCAACCATTTTTATAAGTAAAGATAAGAATTTTTTTTGATTGTTCCAATTTATGTTGATGAGATTATATTTGGTTCAACTCAGCAATATTTAACTGATTCCTTTGCGGATCTATTGAAATCCGACTTTGAAATGAGTATGATGGGTGAGTTAACATTTATCCTTGGTTTTCAAATTTCTCAGAAACTAGAAGGAATATATATATCCCAACATAAGTATATTAAACATATTCTTAAAAAGTATTGATATGACAACACAAAGAGTATTAGTGATCCCATTGGTACCTCAAACACATTTGATCTTGATGAAGCTGGGAAACCCATAGATCAAATATCTTTTAGAGGTTTGGCAGGAAGTTTACTTTACGTGACAGCTAGTCATCCAGACTTAATGTTTTCAGTATGCTTACGTGCAAGATATCAATCCAATCCTAAAGAATCTCATTTAAAGGCATATAGAAGAATATTTCGATACTTAAAGGGAACCATGTATTTAAGACTCTTTTATACTTCTAAAAATGATTTTGTTTTGAAATTTTTTTTAGATGTTGACTTTGGTGGATTTAGAATGAATAGAAAAAGTACATCCGGAACTTTTCATTACTTTGGAGATTCATTAGTGTCTTGGTCTTGCAGGAAGCAACACTCAGTAGAACTTTCCTCTGCTGAAGCTAAATATGTATAAGCTATAAGTTTTTGTGATCAAGTGTTTTGGATGCAACACACACTCACAGATTATCGTATGAGTTTTACCAAAACACAAAATTTTTATGATAATACTAGTTCCATTTCCCTTATTAAAATCCCTGCACATCACTATCGTGAAAAACACATAGATATTAGGCATCAATTTCATAGGGATCACAAAAAAAAGGAGATATCATTCATCAATTTATCAGAATACAAGATCAACTTGCTGATATTTTTATAAAATCATTACCATATGATAGATTTTAATACATTAAACAGAAGTTAGGAATGATAATAGTAAGGTAATATTCCTTGTTATCTTTATGTTGAAACAAATCTACTTACATTAATAAACTCTTTTTCATAGGGGGAGTACATTTTATTGTTAGTTTTTAAAAATTTATTATTGGTATTTTTAATAAATTTGTAATGAATTCTTCAAATTTTTTATAATAATGTTTTCAAAAATATTTCACAATGATGTTTTCAATGTTTTCGTAATGAATTTTTCAAAATTTTTCATAATGAAGTTTTCTAATTTTTCATAATGAAGTTTTAAAATTTATCATAATGAATATTTCAATATTTTTCGTAATGATGTTTTCCAAATATTTCCTAATGATGTTTTCAAAAAATTTCATAATGCATTTTTCAAGATCCTTCTTACTGGAAATTTTTTTAATAAAGAATTTTCATCAATATAAGTAATCTTCCTAGAAATCTGAAAGGTATGATTATTTCTTGTGTTTTCATAATCACCTATTACTTTCTGGTTGTTTCTTTTGTTTCCTTTAAAAAATTCTCAGATTCTAGTTTCCTTAAATCCGAATGTTTTCCATTGAAATCCTCAAAGATCGGATCCTACAAAATTTTCCATGTGGATATCATTTTCAACCATCATATCTAATCAAAAGAATTCTCAGCCATTGGATTGATATGGGAAGTTCAACTGTCACCTCCAAAACCTATATAAAGGACACCCGAAGGGTTTTCCCACATAGGTTGTCAAGCATATGTGTGCCAAAGATCTTCCCCTATTTCAAAAGCTCGTTCATAACCTCTCAAGCATTACTCAAATCCGAATGTCTGGTGACGTTCCTTCTCAAGAGTTGTCAACTATCAAGTCGATTTTGGATTGGCAGATTTACATAGAGAGGTTGGTGCATCTGAATTTCTTAAACAAGTATGATTCTATTATATCCAAGAACATCAAGATGAATGTATGGGAGAGTGTCTGCATATCAAAGCTCAGTTCTCAAGATTTGGTGTATATGAATCAGATTATTGAATTATATGAGTTAGCTAGTTTCTTTAAGGAAGAATCCCGAGAGAAGTTATTATTCAAAAGCTATGGAAGGACTTATGCTCTTTCATACACCAAGGCTGGTAGCTTGGATGGAATTCCATATAAAGGGGAAGTCGAGTTCTGTTCTCACAAGTTTCTGAATGTTCAAGAAATATTTGTAAAGGTTAAATATATGGAGTTTCTTGGACTTTCAGATGTCAAGACATTGAATATTTCTCATCTAACTACAAATAATCGGATCCTTGAATTGTGGGTTTAGAGTTTTATCGTTCCAAGAAAAGGTGATAAGGACACCATGAAGAATAGTGACTTGTTCATTCTAGATGTTCTGGTGAATCTGAGGAAGATAAACATGATGAAACATATTCTCATTACGATATAGAATATTAAGAATGGGAACTTGAAATCTCAAATTATCATATATCCATCCATCCTCTACAAGATCATTGTTCGGTCCCTTGAGTCTTTTAAGATTCCTTGCGGTTCAAAGTCGAGAAATTGCAATGTCATGCTGAATAATGATAACACCCTAAAAATTTTGAAAATGGGTTTTTCTAAGGAATCAGGAGAATTTGATGACTTTATAGAGGAAGAGGATGAAGCAATTCCGAAGGAACAATAAGTTCCAGAACCATTGATAAAAGGAGGAAAGAAGAGGAAGACGAAAGAGGTGGAAGAAGTAGAGAAAAACTCTAAAGATAGAGAAACTAAATCCGTACCTCCAATGCCCAAGAAGCATAAAGCTTATCTAGATGAGGAGGTTACCAAGTAGAGATAAGAAAAAATGAATCGGAAGGAAGGAGAGCCACAGTTTGGCTTGGATCCTACAAAGGCCAACGCTTTGAAAGAGAAGGTAGTCGATGAGCTTGAGAAGAAAGCCAAAGAAAAGAAGCAAAAGAAGAAGATGTATAAGGCTGAAATTATTCAATCCCTTCTAAGGGACGCTGAAATAGAATCTGAGAATATCCCTGTACAGAAATCATTCTTGATATAAGACTAAATTGAGACTCTAGGTAAAAAGTTCTTGACTCTAGAAAAATCACAAGAGAAGGTTGTCCAATAGAATGAAGTTGTGGAATAAGTGCAAGAAGAAGAAATTAGTAGTGATAACATAGCTGATTTGATAAAGAAAGTTGAAGATTTTAATGAAAAGGAATCCCCATCAGAGAAACTATCAATCCAAACTTCTGAAGCAGAGTCTTAAAATATCCCAACTCCTAGGAAGGACGAGGAAGGTGAAGATAAGAAGGGTGAAGAAGATGTTAATAAAATATCTGACGAATAAATTTCAAACGATGATTACATACATATGGAAGATACTGAGGATAGAGGTGAGAAGGAGATGGTAAATGATGATAAGATTGTTCAGCTGTCTGACAGTGAACATAAGTCTCCAAATGAGGATGTTGTTCCGAGAACTGATAAAGGAAAACAGGTTATTGTGGATACACCTACGAAAGCAATTTTAACGAAGAAAGAAGTAGGTGGATCTTTGAAGAAGAAGCTTGTTGATCTAGAGAAAGATCCCTCACCAAGAAAAATATCAGATTCAGAATCATTTCTCTGGGACATGATTTTGTAGTCCAGTCCTTGAAGAAGCTTGTTGGGACAATTCCGATTTTCTCAAGCATTGATTGCAGATGACAGATGCTTCGACATACTACGAACCAAAAATCAGATTCAGTGTCTATGGCGATGGAAAAGTGTGTCAAGATGGAGAGAGACTTCAAATATTTCATTATCAATTATGAAGCCCACAAAAGATCTTCTAAGAAAATGGTGACCTGGTAAAAGAATATATTTGAATATTTGAGAGAGCTTGATGAGTTTAAATATGATGTTAAGGATTATTTTGATACTAAACATAGAAAAATAAAATATATCACAAATATCATTGAGGAAAAGATATATTTTGAGAAGAATACTCGGATTCAGGAGGTCAAGGATCTAAATGGGAAGTTGTACTATGTTTCCCAAAGCTGGAAAAGAGAAAGGGATCTCCGGATCGAGATTGAAGAGAAGCTAGTGAAGCAAGATGACTTGTTGAAGGCTCAAGAAGAGGTTATGATGGCTCAAGAATAAAATATCAAAGCCTTAGAGAAGCAAATATAAGAATATCACAAGGAGATAAAGATGCTGAAAACCATAGTAATGAAATTTATACCCAAGTAAAAGGAAGGAAAATAGATCCAATCCGATTTTTTTTGTATTTTCTTTCCTTGTAAAAATTTTGCTAATATTAATGGAATTTTGGTTTCTTGTTTTTGTTTTCATGCTTTGTACTAATATTTTAGGTACTATAATTTCTTTTCCATTCCCTCCAATTATTTTTAAAAATCACAAAGGGGGAGAAAGGAAAAAGAATATTAGGTAAAGAAAAAATATCCTTAAGTAAGGGAGAGTTTATCTAAGGTGGAGTTTTCATTACAGAGATTTCCATAATCAAGATAATGCAAAATCTCATTCCTGAAATCAAGAATACGATCCATATTTTTCCACATCCTAAGGGGGAGTTAGTCATATTCCTAATTTTCTATATGATAAGAAAGATAAGTTTTATTTTCAAAATATAGAAAATTTTTCTTTGTCCTTTTATTCTTTTTTGTAAGGATGTTTGTGCTTTCCAAAAAAGGGAGAGATTGTTGAGTCAATAAGGTTTGCATTATGATTTTTCTATTCCTTCATAATTGGGGGAGTTTGTTGAGTCAATAATGTTTCCTTATGTCTCACCATTCCTTCTTGTTTTGAAAATTACAAACACCTATGCTCAATGAAAAATCACAATTTTCCCTATGTTTTACTTCTATAAGGAAAAATTTCTTCCTCCAAGGAAATTTATCCTTACCATGTTATCCATTGTTATTTATCTTTTCTAAGTTTAAAATTTGGTTTCATGCCAAAACCTCAGAATCATATAATACATTGATAAAGAGAATTAAATTTTTAGACTTCGAGTTCGGACTCAGAATTCTCGAAATTTTTGTTACGAACTCTTCTGAGTTATGACACCAAATTCTCAGAATTCTTATTAAAAACTCTTCTGAGTTCTGACTTTGAATTCCCAGAATTCTAGTTACGAACTCTTCTGATCTCTGACTCCAAATTCTAATGATTCCATACTCCGAATCTTATAAGTCTAGGTTCTGAATTTTTTAGAATCAAGATTCCAAATTTCCTTGAAATTTAGACTACGGAATTATAGAGTTTAGGTTCCGAATACCTTAGAAAATAGATTCTTAATATCCATGTAGTATAGACTCTAAATTATTTTTTGGTTAGACTCCGAACTTTTATTTTCATACATTCCGAATATTGGATTTTGGTTATGTATCCATAATTTTTTCATAAAGTTGTTTTTTATATAAAATGATGTTTTGCATGAAGTTACTAACTAACCGTTGTTTGAGTGACACATGTACAGGTCCTTCCGAAATTCAAGGAAAATATGACCGTTCGAAGAGGGAGCCAACCATTGGGGCTATGCCAATAAAGAGAAGCTCATTTGAAGATCTCAAAACTTTTTTGAACACTGTTCTATGAATCTAGTGATTACATGTTGTTGAAGTTATTTCTAGAGAGAGACTCTCAGGCTTAGTGTGTATTGAACATCTTGTTCATATTTTCTTTGTGCGACTCTGAATGTTGCTGATTACATTTGAGGGCTTCCGGGGATAGGAAGATAGAGGTGTCGACTACCATAAAGTTGAGGGATTCCTTGCTGAGGAAGACAGAGGTGCTGACTACATTGAAGTTGAGGGATTACGGGGATAGAAAGACAGACTCCAATCATCATATCGAGGGCTTACCCTGGTGTGGGTAAGACAAAATTTCTTGAATGTATAAATCAAGGGACCTTTATCCAAGGTTATTCAATACCCTTCTCTTTTGGTTAAAACATTTACTACTTGTTACCTGTTTTGTTACATGTTTTCCACTGCATTTTTTTGAGGAATGTATAACTATCTTATACTTCCTTATATTTGTATACTCTGATTTAGTAATATTTTATACGCTTTAAGGGAGAATCATTATCTTTGTAAACTTTCATTATGTTTCATTTTCAGGAACCATCTTTCTAGATTCACATTCTCAAAATCATATTTCCAGAATCTAGCATGTGTGTATAACTTGAGGTTTTTTGAATTACGTTGTTTAACCTTGTTAAACACAACCATTTTTAAAATATCCAATGGAATTTTTTAAAATAATACAATTCACCCCCCCTCTTGTATTTTTGAGCATCATTAGATAATTTATTCAGTATCTCTATTATTTCGATCCTACATTTGGGTTATTATAGAGTATATCATACTCACAAACCATCTCAACATTATATAGACACCATTTATTAAAAAAATGGCATTCCCTAAATATAAGTCATTTTACCTATAAAAATCTCTACATGCCCCCAAATGGGATAGAAATAAGAAGGTTTAAGTAATAAGGAAAACCCAACTAAATTATAAACTACCAAAAATAAAGAGGGAAATTCATGGAAAAAGATATGATCATAAAAAATGACCTGTACTTGGGAGTACACATGATTTAGTGGTGACAAAGGGTGTGTTTGGGGAGCAATTATTTTTGGGGTATAGGACTACACCCCATGAGAGGTACATGGAAACTAGTGATGCACAATACATGGCCAGACCCCATGGATGGGGTACATGTCTTTGTACAGAATAAGGAATCCCATGTGAGGTACAAACTATGTATGGGTGGTAAATTCCATGTAGTTTGGTGATGTATATGTTAATTTTGGTTGAGGAAAATGGGAAGGTACCTATGCAGAGTTACATGATTTATACCGAGAGGCACCCACATTGTAACTTTAGAAAATAAAAGTGTAGTGGCCAATGGAACATGACCATTGGGGACCCTTTGGGGAGAATAATGTGTACTATTACTACCATTTCTTATTTTTATAGTTTTTCATCCTAAAGTCCAAATTTAACTTTTCAGTAGTCCATTATGAGCATATTTTATAAATATACCATAATTGTAGAAATACTTTCGGTATTTAATGACCATTTGGATGGTGTATTTGATGATAATATTTCTAGGAGGATTTTTTTAGGATTGGTTTTAGAATCTTCAGGTGGGTTGGGTTGTGAGTAGCGGGGCTTAGGTGGCAGTAGTTAGTGCAGTGACTATCTTATCTTGAGTGTGCCATGATGATATATTTGGTGTTCTTTTGGAAAAATTATTGAAGGTGAAATCATGTAGTATCTACATACAGATCTTGATTTTACCTTATCTGTTGGTACTGAGTGCTCAAATTTAGAGCAGTTAAGGTTTATCTCTTAGGTATGTAGAGATCAAAGATGTTGGATACTACGGGTTGGGGTGACATCGTGTGATGGTGGTTAAAACCCTATGTTGTTGATTTTTTGATATGAATCTGAGGGATTCTTGAGGATGACCTCATGGGCTATTTTTTGATCATGAAATCAGGGGACGCTTTTTTAGATGTTATTAATGGACACATGGTATAGTGTTCATTAGATTTCCTTGTGAATGAGTTGGTATGCATGGATGGTTTGTTTGTCGGGAAGACAAAATGAGGTTTTATTACATGGTATTGGACTCATGTTTTCATTGTGGTAAAGATACCTTATAGAGGGTCCTACTTTGTGGTGATCATGAGGACCATTTTGAATTCTCATATTGGCATGATTTTCATTGGGATTGCTTGGATTGTATTATTTATTGGGGATTATTTGGAGATTAAATAGGGCCATTTGGAATATTTCAATAGTGAGAATATACAGTGTTTTGGAGGATCTAGAGGAACCCCTCATAGGGTGTAATTACTAGAGACTTTTGGATATTTGAGGGTATTTTGTATAGGTGTGGCCAAAGAGCATGGGTGTATCAGGTGAGTCCCTAGTTGGACAACACATTATTATGTGACCTTAGGGTTCGTGGGAGTCTTGAGTTTATTTTATCCCTAAGGTGGGTCCTTGAGAGCCTATGGTGTTTGTTTATTGTATTTTGAGATCACTAGTTCTAAGAGAGGATATATGCTTTATTATATGAGAGTGGATTTGACTTTCTTGGTCAGCTATTTAGATGGTGCGTTCGAGGTTGGATAATCACTTATTCTGTTAGTCTTTGGACTTAATTTTCAGGAAGTTTATGTTCTGTAATTGATTTAAGGAGGATATCATAGGGATATATTTGATCGGGTGTTGGACCTGATTTATGATTAGGTTCTATCCTATGTTGGATGGAGGTGGTTAGACGTGAATATAGAGTTAATGGATGATCTGAAGAGTGAAACATCCCCGAAGGTTGAGTGTGTACCTTAGAAAGAGTGGCTTCAGGCTCTTGATGTGTTGAGTTACTCATGGAGTGGGTTTTGTGTGTTATAGATTATTTTGTGCTCCAAAGTCCATGGAAGTTGTAGGCTCTTAGGGTATGAATGGATCAAACATTTTTTTAGGGTCCATATATGATGCCCGATTCATTCCACATGACCTTTAAGACTGAAATGTTCTCTAGTTGTGTTGAACTTGAAATTTCTGTCACAATTTTAGATCTTTAGATTATATTCCTTAATCCAGGTATATGTGCTTTTCTATGGGAATGCTAATGATTATTATCTAGGGTTTGGAATTCATTCATTTTAAATTAGATTTATTGGAACTCAAATGAAAATTGGTCAAACAAGCCTAATGACATGTGATGTGGTGATCCATGTGTTGTAGATCCTTGGGTGTGGGATAGTGCAGAAGGTAGATTTACTTTATTGTCAGACTAGAACCCATAGATAGCGGTTTTCTTTTTTATTTAAAAATTTATTTTTATGAATCTTTTTATTTTATGCTAGATGCTATTCAATTTCATCTTTTATGGGAATATCACATGTGTAGTCACATGATATGGAATCAAATTATTGGTTCACCATTGGGGTGGCTGACATGGATTTATTTCTCACCCCCTCTATACACACCTCAGTTTTAATAAAGACCTAATGCATTGTTTTATGATCGAGCATACCCACTTGTGTGAAGTATCAGGATTAATATATTACTTCTTGAGCATCGTGGTGACTAGGTATGTTTCCAAGATTAGGTATTACAATAGTAAATATTATATTTACTTTTATTTTGGTTATCCTGTATATGTGTTCAGCCTAGTGGGTGATTTTACTATATATATTTTTCATGATTTTTAGTCAATATGATTTTATTCTATATTCCATTTATTGTAGCATGCTTATGTTTAAATTATTTAATATTTGTACTTAGATTTTTACCCTTGTGTATGAGTTTGGTAAATTTCCATTGGTATTGCACTATAACTTGAGAGAATTATCTCCCACCTACGCCTGTTAGACCCTCACTACTAGTTGGTAGCCACTAGAATTTGGGGAGGTGTGTTTGTGGCTTGGGGCGAGCCAAATTGAGTGACGTGTTAGGTCAAATTGAGTTGGTTCATTACATATTCTGATAATGCTTAGGACACTAATGACATTGGTGAAAATGATGAGACTTTAAACCTTCATAACACAGATGAAACTGAAAACAGTAATGAAACTAAGTAAATTGATGACACTAAAGACACTTATGACTCTAAATACATAAATTAAACTCATAACACTAATAAAACTACTTAAATAGATTAAACTCATGACTCTAATGGATTTAACAACTCTAATGTCAATAAAAACAGTCATTAAACTCATGAAAATACTGATATCATTAATAGTAAATAATCTCAACACATAGATGATACTTATTGAATAGATGATATAAATGACATAAATGACACTCATGAAACCAAGGAAATAGATGAAACCAATAGAGCACATGATACTATTGAAACCAATTAAACTAATGAAAATAAAAAACACATGAAAATGATAAAACAGATGACACATAAGAGACACAAAACACTGAAAACCCTAAAAACCACGAATACCTGGACAACATTGATTAAACATATGATGATGAAGACTATAACTAATGATACTAAATAAAATAATGACACATAAGATATTGATTATTTTAAAAACACTGATGAACCTAATGACACTAATGGACCTAACAAAACTCCTTAAACTAGGGACATAAACATCCTTATTGACATTAATTGCTCTAATGATAAGGAATACCTTAGAGACATTATTATCAATAAAGACATTGAAAACACTGATGAAAATAATGAAACTAGATACACTAACTACACTAAAAACATTGATCACATTGAGGAAACATGTGGAATTAACTAAACTAATGAAAAATAATATTACAATTATACTCATGAAACTGATGTCAAAAATAACACTAAATATGTTGATGTACCTAATGAATACATCAACTCTAATAACACTAAAAACCGAAATATATCAGTGAAATTAATAATAATAATGAAATTATATGATGACATTAACAATATTGATGAAATTAATGGATCTTATGCGACTGAAAATCCTACCGTCACTGAAAATACTTCTGAAATTAAAGTAAAACATGAGGATACAAATATTGACTAAACTCACAACATTATAAAAAATGATATCACTAACAACATAAAAGACACTAATGTGAATAATGAAATATATTAAATTGATTTCATTGATGAAACTAATGACGTTGAAAAAATTACAATACCAATACAGTGTTAACATTAATGAAACTCATGAAACCAATGAAACCATAAACACTAATGACACACAAGATGTTGGATTGAAATATATATGTCGATGCTCGATAATAAGAGGGAGGGGGGTGAATTGTATGTTTCAAACATTCTTAAGGTTAGATTTAATCCTTAATGAAATCTATATTTTAAAAATCTAAACAAGGTGAATTCACAAACCCTCTTTGATTTAAAAATAAAGGGATAATTGGACGGGTCGTGGTCCAATTACAATAGACACAAATTTTATAATTTTTCTTAAGAAATGATCCTTACTTAAAGAATATAGAATCTTATTTATCATAATCTACAAGATTCTGAAAGTATATAAAAGTTATAATTTCATTTTTTAACAAAATACAACTAAAATAAAACTTGTTACAAGAACAAGTAATCATGTATGAAATATTTTATCCCAAAGAAAAGGATATCAAACAACCCTAAGTAAAGGTCCCTTGATTTATATATTCAAGAATTTCCATCTTACCCAAACATGGATAATCCATTGACAAGAATATCAGCTTCCATCTTGCTATCACTACAAGCCCTCTAACATTACGGTCATCGACACCTTTGTCTTCCTATCCCTGGAAGTCATCTAACTTTATGGTAGTTGATATCACTGTCTTATAATCCTTGAATATCCTTGATTGTACACAGTAATAATCATAGTCACACTTGGCTGAAATTTTTTTTCATAGCTGAACATAAATTTCACAGATTACACAATGCATCAGAGTCTTCCTCAATCTAAAAATCACTTCAAAACATCCAAGCATTAGTTTTTGTGAAAGTGTGTGTAGTTTTTCCATATGATCCCTTATTTATAGGAAAAATTCCAACAGTCGACTCCCTCCTCCAATGATCATATTTTTCCTTAAATCTCAGAGGGACATATACACGTGTCACTCAACCAATATCTAGTTAAAAATAGATTTCACGAAATCCTGTTGTATAAGAAAATATAAGAAACTATATCAAGTGTATGAAACAAAAATATACTTAGAAAAATTAATATGTAATAAAAACAATATCATGTTCAGAAAACTAGGATCTGATAAAATAAAATAAATATGTTGTGAATGTAAATTTACTTTAAAAAATATGATAAGTAAGAATCTAGTAAAATTTGAATTCAAAGTCTAAAAATATGAACATTTTGGATTTTGGAAAAATGGATATTCCATGTTTGAATTCTGATGAATTCGGAGTCTGAATTCTGATGAATCCATAGTCTGGATTTCATAATATACGGATTCTGAATTTCAATGAATCTGGAGTCTGAATTTCAGAGATTTTAGAGTCTGAATTTTATAGAATTTTTTGTCTGAATTTTATTGAATTCTGAATCTGAATTTCAGAGAATTCAGTATCTGAATTTTAGGGAATTGAGAGTCTGAATTTTAGAAAATCTAGAGTCCGATTTTTAGAGAATTTAGAGTATGAAAATAGTAATACTCAGGATTTAAGGAACTGTAAGATTAACAGTTTTTATCGAAGGATCCAATTATTCTTTTGGAAATTCGTTCAAAATAAAAATATAGAAAAGTTTAGAAAAGGATCATTAATAATAACACATAAAATAATATTTAAGGATTAATCAAATAGATTACTGTAGAGAAATAAATTTTTTGTTAAGAAAACAATTATTATGGAAAGATAAATTTCCTTAATAAGTGTATTTGTGATTTTCAAAATATTAATGAATGGAAAAGTCATAAGGATACTTATTGACTCAAAAATCTCCCCCTTTGTGGAAAACACAAAAAATTTCTAAAAAGAATATACGGAATACTGTTTTTACGTTTTGAACTTTAAAATAAATGGTTATATCATTTTACATTGACACCTAATGAATATGATTAACTCCCCCTTTTCTTTTGAAATCCATATGGATCATATTCTTATCTTTATGAGTGAATTTAATTCTTCTTTCTTTTGAAAATATTCTTTATGTAATCTCCCCCTATCTTAATCTCCCCATTACATAATCTCCCCTTACTTAATCTCCCTATTATATAGGGAATTATCTTCATTTTACATAATATTATTTTGATCGTTTTATTCTCCCCCATTGTGATTTTCAAAAAGGAATGGAGGGAATGGATAAGAAATTGTACCTGAAATGTTAAAAATATACAAGAAAAAACAATTGAAGTATAACAAAATGTCATTATGATTGAATTTTTTTATAAGGAAAATACAAAAAAATATTGAATTTTAAAGAATCATTCATCTTTATTACTCTTCAGAAACAACTTTCTCAAGGTTTCCTTCAACTTCTTCAACTATTTTTAATTATCCTTAGATTTCATGGTCAACTAATTCTGATAATTATTTTTATTCTTTAGAACATTAGTTATTTATTCTTGAGACATTAGAATTTCGGTATGAGATTTTACCACTTCTTCTTGTAGTTTTAATTTTTCTTCCAACTCTTCCCTGATTTCTCTTTCCATTTTAAATGTAGAGAAACTAATTTCATCTTTCCATTTAGGCCTCTATATTCTTGAATCTATGCATCTTTTTCTTGATTCATCTTTTCTGAAAAATGTGTTGCGAGGTTCTTGGTGGTGTCCTTTAACTTATCAAAATATCCATTTACTTAATCATGAAAATCATCCATGACTCTAAGATAATCAATTATTGACTTCGACCATTTTGTTATTTCCTTGCATGATCTCTTATGAGCATCATAACCAATATTAAAATATTTGAATTTTTCTTCAATGTTGATATACTCCTCCATGATAATTCTTATCGAATACGACATCTAATTTATAGTATACTGATGTAACTGACATTTCGAATCAATACTTGGAAATAAAGGAATGACGTTTAATAGTTTTTTTCAACGATTTAACAGAAAAATATTTTCCAAAAGAAGATTCTAATTTTGAATCTGAATCTCTTTTTGGATCATCTGATTTTGTATTAGATGTTCCAACAATAACTTTCTTAGATTTTAAAACCACAACTTTCCTTGGAGAATCAGCCACCGCTTAATTTACATTCTCAACATTAGAAATTTCATTTTAATCATTTGGAGTCTCATGATCACTATTAAATAATTGTATTATCTTATCATCATCAAGATCATCCCTATCAGCACCTTCCTTAACATCTTCAAGATATATAAAATCATGATTCTTGCTTTCATCATCAGTAGTTTTCTTAACCTCATCATGTACATCATTTTATTTCCCTTTTGATATTATTTTGGTTGATTTAAATTGGGATGTTATGATCAACAACTTTTCATAAGGACATTATTTATCATGGTATTCCTCCACCATTTTGATTACATCTTCACTCTCTTATTATTTTTCTTCTTCTTCTTGTTCTTCTTGTTTCTATACTTATCCTTTATCAATGGGTTCCAGAATTGAAGGTTTCTTTCTCAGAGTTTCAATTGGAATATATTCTTCAACAAAGGATTCCAATTCTTGGATTTTTTTTAGATGTTTTCTCTGCATATTTAGGAAAGTCTTGGACAATTTTTGATTCTAACATATTCTTCTACTTCATATTTTTCTCTTTATCTTATTTCACAATCTCTTCTTCTCACTGAATCTTCAAGGCCTTAGCCTCAGCAAGGTCTAAACAAAAAATTCATTCACCCTCCTCTTAATTCGTCTTATTCTCTCTCCACTTTCCTATAAATTCAATAGAAATGTATTTTTATTTTTCTGTTTGGTTAGAGCAGGAAGAGTTTCTGGAATGGGTTCTTTTTATTTTGATTCCGGTTATATCCCTTTTCCATTCTTCGAAGTTTTCTTGGTTGTTTAACTTACTTCACCTTTATTCAGGATATCTTGAACCTAAATTTCTGTAATATCATAGAACTCTACTTTCTTAATACTAAAACTAATTTTCATCCAACTCAGAGTGTCATCACTCAACAAAAATATCTTAAATACTTTGGGTTTTGAACTGCAAGTAATTTTAAAGGTTTATAACAAAAGAACAATGATCATATAAAAGATCATTGGATACATAATTATCTGAGAAATTAGGGTACCATTATTGATATTGTTAATTTTTAAGAGAATATAGTTGATGAGGTTTACCTTTCTTAGATTCACCAATAAATTCATTATAAAAACATAACAATTCTTGAGGAAATTTTTATCTCCCTTACTTGGAATAAGAAAACATTTCATACGCAAAGATAAAACACTATAGTTGGTTGTAAGGTGAATGATCTTTGGTGACTTAAATGATATAAGTACTAGGAAAACAAATGGTTTAACGTTCTCAAAAGTTCCTTCTTTGTTTGGAAGCTTCTCAGAGAAAAAGAGTGCTTATCATTCATAATGAATATCCAAAATAGATGCAACTTTGTTGAAAGAGAAGGACTAAGTCTTCCAAAATATTTTAAATGAAAAGCATTATCTTCATCCTTGTTCATAAAAACTAACAAAATTGTAAAATTCTATAACGATATCATGATAAACTATATCCTAAATTTTTTAATTTGGTAACCCAAATACTTCCACAACTATTTATTATATCTTTCCAAATCAGGGAATCATACTTAATAATGAAATTTTGTATGACAAACCATTATCATTAAATTTGGGAATATTTGAGTTCCTTGTTTGAGGCCATATTATTTTTTTAAGTAACATCAAGAGACATCCGAAACATAAGGAAATTGAGAAAATTGAATGGTTGTTTATAAGGGTGGAAGGGCATTGGTGCAAAAATAGTGGATAATCTGATGTGGGATGTGACTGTGGGGGACATTATATAGTATTCACAGTGGTAGTTCTAATTCCCAAATCAATCCAATAGTAGCTAGAAATTACAAATAAGGATTTATAGGTTCTGATATTTTGAGGTTTTAATGAAAAATTGAAGTTATGGAAAGTGAATCTCATAATGTTTTCCTAAAACAAGAAAGAAATACCAAAAAATAAGAAATACAATTACAAATATTTGAGTAAGGAAACATACCTTCAATATTTCTTAGAATAAATTTTCAATATTGATAAGATTATTCTTGAAGAACATAGATTCTAGAGATGCTGATTAAGAAAAAAAAAATTCGGCTTTAAATTTTGTTTTAAAGAAATTAAACATTTTACTTTTCAAAAAAAAATTTCGAAGAAAGGAAAAAAAATTAGTTTGTGAAAAATTTTATTATAGAAAGGGAAAAAAATTAGTTCGATGAATATTTTTGACAAGATAAAAAAATGTACCCCCAATATGAAAGATAGTTTCTTAATGTAAAGAGATAGGTTTCAAAAAAATGTTAATGAGAATAATTACCTTAAAGTTATAATTCATATATTTTCAATGTATTTAAATCTATAAGAGAGTAATGATTTTGAAAAAATATCAGCAAGTTGTTCTTGAGTTTAGATAAATAAAAGAATGATATCTTCTTTGATTGTGTGATCCTTAAGAAAGTGATTCATAATGTCTATGTGTTTTTCATGTGGGTGATTTGAGGGAGTTTTTTTAGTGAAATGGCACAAGTATTATCACACATTATCTATATTTTTGGTAAAACTCATGCAATAGTCATTTATTGTGTTTTTTATCCACAACACTTCAGTATAACATCTTCCAGTAGCTACATATTTAACTTTAGTAGTGGAATGTGCTATTGATTTTTTCTTCTTTCATGACCAAGAAACTAATTAACATCTTATGAAATGATAAGTAATGTATATACTTTTTCTATCGATTCTATATCCACCAAAATCAGTATCTGATTTTTTAAAAAAAATCATTTCTAGAAGAATAATAAAGTCCTAAGTCCATAATTCCCTTTAAATAGAAAAACAAATTTCTCACTAATTTTAAATTACATTCCATTGGATTATATTGAAATCTTACACATAATCATAATAAAAAAATTATATCTAGATGACTATCTGTTAAGTAAAATAAACATCCTATTATACCATTAAAATATGTTTTATCTACAAGTTTTCGAACTTCATCAAGATCAAGAGAGTCCAAGGTGTCGATTAGTGTACTTATACTTATTGTATTATCAAATCCATACATATTAAGAAGATATTCAATATATGTATGTTGATATTTATATGTTCCTTCTGGTTTTTGGGAAATTTGAAATCCAATGATAAAATTTAATTCACCCATAATAGTTATTTCAAACACGGATTTCCTGAGATTCACAAATGAATCAGTTAAAGGTTATTGATTTGATCCAAATAAAATTCCATCAACATAAATTTGAACAATCAAAACATTTTTATTTTCATTATTTATAAAAATATTTGGATCTTCAACTCCCTTAACACAATTGTTTTGTAACTAAAATCATGTAAGTATATCAAACCTGCCTCTAGGGACTTTTTAAATCTATATAAATATTTTATATGTTTGAAAACAAGTTCATGATGTTTTATGTCATCAAAACCGAGAGGTTGTTTGACATAAAATTCCTCTTGAACATATCCATTATAGGAATCACACTTCACGACCATTTAAAAATGATTTAGATTAAATAATAATAAAAAGGATTGTATTATATGAATATAATAAATTCTAGATACTGAAGCATATGATTCTTCATAGTCTATTCCTTCTTATTGATTATAGCCTTTAGAAACTAATCTTTTTTTTATTTCTTACAATGATTCCATTTTCATCACATTTATTTATAAAGACCCATTTTACTCTAATTATTGATGTTTCCATAGGCCTCTTAAACAAGGTCAATATGTTGTTCTTTTAAATTCATTTAGTTCATCTTTTATAGATTTAGTTTAATCATCATCACCAAAAGCTTCATTAGTGCTTTGATGTTCTAATAGGGAATGAAATTCAAGATTTTCTACTTCATTTCTTAATGAACTTCTAGTACATATAGGTTAATTTACATCACTAATGATACAATCTCTAGGATTATTGATATGAAAACAATTATTTGGGTTTTGAAAACCCTATTCATTAACATAAGGTAAAAAATCATCTATCGTAAATACTTCAGAAACATTTTTTTATGTATTTTCCTTATTCGAAGAATATTCTATCAAAGGATGATAGTATGTTTTTGAAAACAAATCCAATGATGTAGGCTGAGATTTCATAAAAACAAAAAGATTAGTTTCATCAAATTTACCATGAATTATTTTTTCAACAGTACAAGATTTTTTTAAAACGCTATAAGCCTTTGTAGTAGTGGAGTAGCATAAGAAAATTACTTCATCAGATTAGGGTGAGAATTCATGTAAATTATCTTTAGTACTAAAGATCAACAATTTTCATCCAAATACTTTTATGTAATAAACTATAGGTTTTATACCAGTTCCAAAATCATAAGGTGTTTTGTTATGAAATGGTCTAATTACAACTCTATTTATAGTAAAACAAGGAGTACTTACAACTTCAGTCCCAATTTGTTTAGGAATAGAATATTCACTGATCATTTTTCTAGTTATCTCTTAAAGTATTTGATATTTCATTCATCAACACTACTTTTTTGTGGATTTTGTGGAGTTGAGAAGTTATGAGTAATACCTTTCTTACTAAAAAAAGTTTTGAAATCAAAATGTTTAAACTCTCACCCATAATCACTATGAATCGTTATCAATGGGAAATTTTTCTCATTTTTAACATTCTCTGAGAATGATTCAAAATAAGAAAATGATTCAAATTTATATTTTAGAGAATAGGCCCATGTAAATCTAGTGCAATATTCAACTAAAACACATACACAATATTATCCTCTAATACATACAATTTGTGTTGGACCAAAAATATCCATATTCTCTAGTTGTAATGCGTCAAAAGTTGATACTTCACCAATAGATTTAAATCTTCAATTATTTTTTCCATATTGACAACAACAAAAAAACTTTTTTAGAATCAAATCTACTCTCTTGAATATCCTTTATAATTATTTTATTTGAGAGTTTACATTGGTTCTTAAGTTTACAATGTCCTAGTATTCTATTCCATAAAAAAGATTGATCTTCCATTTCACTATGGAAAGGTAGATATGGGATCCTAATGTCGTCTATTTTCACTGTATAAATATTCTCATTCCCATGCGCAAAGAGAATAACTGATTCCATGGAATTGTGTACAAATCATTTAACATTCATAAAATTCACGGTTTAACCTTTATCATATAATTGGTTTATTTTTATATGGTTGTTCTTAATACCATTAACAAATAAAACATTTGAAATTAAATCTTTTTCAAGAGGAACAACGTTACCAATAACAAAAATTTCTCCCCATGAATTACCTCTGAAAGTTAATTTTCCTCCTTTCATCTTGATAATATTTTAAAAGAATATTGTGTTACCATTCATGTTTCAGAAACATCCACTATCCATGTACCATGTATCATTGTTGGTAATTCCTTTATTTTACTGAAAAATAGTTGACATTTGGAATCCAAACTTTCTTGGATCTGGAATTATTAGAATGTAAAATATTTAGAATCCTAATTTTCATTGAAAAATAATCTTTATGAAAACATAAGTATTGGGTTTTGTTTAAAGAACAATTTTTCTCCCCAATTACACCACATCAACATTTTGTGAAAAAGGGAGCACTTTGGGGAAAAATTGTTATTAACAAAAACTGGTTTTGAATGAGTATAACCAAATCATGAATTATTACTAAGATAATGATGTTTTGAATACATTTTATCAAGTTATTTCCTTCCAAAAGTGAAATTTGATAAATATTTATTTAAGGAAAAAATTTCATATTTTTGTATAATGACTAAATTATTATCCTCATATTCATTAGTCTTAGAGTTTCAGTCATTCTCTAAAAATATTTTCAATCAAGAAAAATTTTCATGATCTATATAATGTTTATCCTTCCCCAAATTAAATTCCTTATGGTTTTTAGATGATATTTTAAAATCAAGAGTTTGTTGATAAAGATATTTAGAAAGATATAATACTTATTTTGTTAAAACATAAATTCAGTAATTTTTATTCTATAACTTCTTTTTTATATAACAGGTCTCATTCTCAAGTTATTTTGAAAATCTAGAGTATTCATAAAATGAGGGTAAAGTATTATCTTCTGACGAGGAAGATTTGTTATCCGAAGATTCATAATATTCATTATTATGAAAATTTTCACTTAAAGAAATATTTGCTGAAGATTTAGAATTTTGAACATTAGCTATAAGACAATAATTTTTAAAAGTTTATATGGCTATAAAACCAATATTCTTCTTATCAAGAAGATTCATATTACGATAATTCATTTGAAGAGTCACCACCATTGGAACTCTAGGTGTAATTTTCTATCAATAATTGTTTCCCTTACATTTAAAATATTTTATTCTGTTCCACTCAAAACTCTTTTCCTTTCTACATTTTCTCTTGATCAAAGGACAATCAGGTCAAATATAACAAGACCTTTTTCATTCATAACAAGTTACTTCCAAATATTTATTGACCTTTCTGTCTTGATTTTTATATATATTCTCAAAATCATTCTTTCTCACAATCGTGATAATCCTTCGAGCAAGATTAGAAATTTCATTTTAAGACTGATCATTGTCACTTGATTCAAATACAACAACATATTTCATAGCTTTTGATCAAGTTACACTTTTCAGAGTCTTGGATTTAGATGTGTTTTAAAAGTAACACTTCCATCAACATTATTTTTATTATTGAAGTTATAAACTCTCTTTATTCTTGTTTCATGCTGAAGAAGAATTCCAAATAACTCATCAAGAGTAATTCTAGAAACTTTCCTGTTGTCATCAATAATTTCCCTTTTATATTCCCACTCATCAGCCTTGATATGAATTATCTTTTTCACAAGAACTTCATCATCAATAACTTTCTCTCCCATATATTTAAGTCTCTTGATGATAGTCATAAATATTTGATTCACATTGAAAAAATTATCTCCATAAAGAACGAAAAATCCATCATATTCATCTCTTAATATAAATCTTATGGTTTCTATCGCTTTTGATGTTCCAAAGTGTGCAACTTCAGATCTTCCATATTATATTGGAATATTAAGAAGAAGATATTCAAATATACATATTTCAGTTCATGTAACATAAAATAGTATATCATACCTTGTAATTTAGTTGATATTATTTTTTTTGATTTGTGAATGTTCTGATTTGTTTTCCCAGAATCTTGTATTCACAAGCAAGAATAATAAATTTACCAAGTCTAGTGTTAATAATAAAAGTTTTCATCCTATCTCTCCAGTGATTATAATAATTAACATAAATTTTTGGTGGTTTGTTTGGATTTATATTATATATTGAACCAACTTTCATTCATACCATTATTTAAGAAAAATACTTTTTTCACAAAAATGAATTAGTTGATAAAGATTTTATAAAGTAAATCATTAAGAAAATTATGAACAAGTAAAATTGAGAATAAAAAGGTTGATGGAGGAAAATTGACCATGAAAGATTATATGTAAGTATAAGTATTTAAAATACATACTTTGACACCTATTGTATGATGGAAATATATATTTAGTTGCCCAATAACATGAGGGGGGGAATGAACTATATGTTTAACAAATTTATTAAGGTTAGATATAAACCTTAAATAAATCGATGTTTAAGAGAGTTAAACAAGGTGAATTCTCAAACCCTATTCTATTTTCAAACAAAGAGATAATTGTAACGTCCCATGTCAAATTATAAAGAACCTAAACATAAATAAGTTACCATATGAAAATATTCTACCTTAAAGTGTATAAAATATTATTTATGAGAGTATAAAAGTCTAAGAAAGTATAAAGAAGTTATAATATCTTTCTTTAACAAAATACAACATAAATAAAACTTGTAACAAGAACAAGTAAATAAGTAGAAAATATTTTAACCCCTAGATAAGGGTATCCAACAACTTTAGATAAAGGTCCATTTATTTATACTTTCAAGAAAGTCTGTCTTACCCACACTAGGGTAAGCCTTAGATAAGAATATCAGAGTCTCCCTTGCTATCCCTGAAATCCCTCAAACATTAAGGTAGTCGGCACCTCTATCTTTTTATCCCTGAATTTCCTAAAAAATTAAGGTAGTTGACACCTCTTTCTTTTTATCCTCAAAAATCATCGATTTTACACAATAATAATCGAAGTTGCACTAGTCTGAATAAGTTTTTCATGGCTGAAGATGATGTTCATAGATCGCAAAAAAGAATGAGATTATTTTGGTCTCTTGAAATAAATTCACAACATCACAATACTCGTGTTTGTGAAAGTGTGTGGATATTGTTCAAATGAGCTCCTATGTAAAATAAAACATTACAATGGTCAGATCCCTCCTCCAACAGTCATAGTTTTCTATAAATCTCGATGGGACCTGTACATGTGTTACTCAACCAACTGTTAGTTTAAAATATATTACTCAACAACATTTTTTATTAGGAAATATATAAAAAATATATCAAGTGTAAAAATTAAAACATTATTAAGAAACATTAATATGTAAGTAAAAAAATATCATGTTTGGAAAACTAGGATCCAATAAACATTAACCAACATGTTATGAATGAAAAGTAACTTTAAAAAATTTGAAAATTTGGAATCTAGGAAAATTAGAAATCTGATTCTAAAAATTTGAACAATTGGATTCTATAAATATTGATCTTTGATCTCTGAATTCTGATTAATTTTGCTTCAAAATTCTGATGAATTCGGTGTCTGAACGTTAGAGAATTCGGAGTATGAAATTTAGAGAATTAAAATTATGAATTTTAGAGAATTTAGAGTCTGAATTTAAGAGATTTTGGAATCTGAATTTCATAGAATTCAGAGTCTGAATTTCAGAGAATTCGAAGTCTAAATTTCAGTGAATTTAGAGTCTGAATTTTATAGAATTCAGAGTCTAAAAATTGTAATACTCAGTTTCTAAGGAAATGTATGATTCTGAGGTTTTTTTATAAGAATCCAATTATTGTTAAGGAAACCTGGTCTTAATAAAAATATGGTTAATCTTTGATAAGTAACATTAAAAAGAACATGTAATGTCGTATTTAATGAATAAAAAAATAGTTTTCCTTAGGGAAAGAAAAATTTCCTAAATAAAACAATTATTAGAGAAAGAAAATTTTCCTTTAGAAATGTGTTTGTGATTTTCAAAACATAAAGGAATGGAAAAGTGATAAGTGTACTTATTGGCTCAACATAAGACATTAATAACAATCAAGAAATTCTTGACCCAAAAGACTCCAAAATTACCAATGAAACTAATTACATAACATAACTAATGGAACAGTATATATTAAGGAAAATAGGGACACTAAATACAGTAAAAATATAAAATAGGAACTAATAATGATAATAATAGTATTTATAATTATAATGACATTAATGAAACTAATGAACTTGACCACACTAATAATAATAATAATGAATCAAATGAAACTAATAACACTTACCACACTAAACAGACTAATGAAACTAATGAAATTGAAAACACCAATGAAACTGATTATAATCAATATAGTGATGACACTAAAAATACTAATTCCACTAATGATATAAACATAACTAATGAAATAACATCACTCAAGGAACTAGTGACAATAACAACACTAAAAACACTCATGAAACTAAAGAAACTAATGAAACTAATTAAACTAATGGAATTAAAATTTCATTTACACTAATGAAAATAAAATTTCTATATTAACTAACAAAACTAATGATATTAATAGAGAAAATAACATTCATTTCATTTATGAGGATTATAAATCTTATGATACTAGTGATACTAATAACATTGATGGAACCAATGAAGCTAATGATACTGATGAATCTAAAGATACTGAAGATATGGATAAAACTGATGAAAATGTACATTCATATGATTCTAAGGACACACATGATATTAACAACACTGGTTAAACTTATGACACTAAAAGAATTGAAATTACTCATAATAATTACTATACTAATGACATTAAAGACACAAATGAAACGAAATTCACTGCTAACACTAATAAAACAAAATGATATAAAAATGATGACACCAATTCTATTAATTCTATTAATTCCACTAATTCCACTAATGACATAGATAACACTCATGAATCTAATAACACTAATGACCCTCATGATATTGATGACATAAGTGATACTGAAGACATTTAATTCATTGAAGAAACCCCTGATACTCATGGAATTAATGATTGTAATGTTACTAACAACATTGAAAATAATTTTGATTCTAGTTACACAAATGATACAAAAACCTGATGACACTACAAAATTTGACGACACTCATGACACTGATGAATCTAACAACATTTAGAAAAATGATGATTCTAATGATAATCATTATAAAAATGACACTAATATGATTAATGAATTGTATGGAACTAATGATGCTGATGATACAAATGAAACTAATGACATTGATAAAACTAATGATACTATCAACAATGATGAATCTAATGACAGTAATGATACAAACAATTATAATGTTATTAATAATTTTAATGATTCTTGTGACACCAATGACCGTGAAGAAATTGAAAACACTGATATACAAATAGAATTATTTTTTCTTATAACATAGATGAAATTGATGAAATTAATTACACTCACAATACTTATGACACACTCATATATAAGGGTAATTATGACTCTAAAAACTCTAATTTTCAGTACATAAACAATGGTAATGAAATTTGTAACACAAGTGACACTAAAAACACTAAAAAAACTAACAAATATTATAAAAGTTAAGGAATTGAAGGATTCTTCGACACTAATGAAACTAATGAAATTGATGAAACTGATGACACAAACGTAGTTGGTGATATTAAGGTCATTTATGATATTGAATAATCTTATGCGATAGAAGATACCAACAAAACTGATGAAAATTAAATCACACATGACACAATTTAATAACAATAATAATAAAAACAACAACACAAATAACATTGAATAAAGTATTGACATTGAAAATACTGATAACACAAAAGATACACATAAAATTCATGATATAGATGAAAAAAACGAGAGTGGAAACATGGAAAATACTAGTCATTATGAAGAAACCAATATCCCTCATGAACCTAAAAACAAAAATGGTTTTAATGAAATTAATGGCACTCATAACATTGATTACATTCATGAAACCAATAACACTGAATGAAACTAATCTTAATGATGTCATCGATAAATTAGAAACCACTAATTGTAACACCCCAAAATTTTATGGTATGTCTCTTTTTAAATTTAATTACATCGACAACATAGGTTTCACAAAACACCAAAATTAAACGAGCAATGATATACAAATAAATATAATTATTTTAAAATGACCATTTTAACAAAACCATTAATTTTTTGGGAATAAATAATATTTATCAAATTATGGAATTTATGTATTATAGATTTTAAAAAAATATATTTCCATTCATAAAAATTAATTTATAGGCACAAGATATGAATGAATAAAATTCTACACATAAAAGGATATATTTTTCAAAACAATGTTTTACATCATTTTATGTTTGAATTTGAATTGAATATAATTATTTATACTTTAATAAATTATATTTTTAAAAATAAAATTTAATTTTGAAATTTTAATATTTATATTTACATTGTTTATTTTTTGGTATTTTTCTAATAAGTTTGTTTTTGATGAATAGTAATGTGACCGTTGGAATGATTATATGACTGCTAGGAATAGTAATATAACCAATAGAATAGTAAATTAACCTATGAAATTATAAATAATGTTAATCCATATTATAAATTAGAATATTACATAATTGTATCACAGTGTATGTAAATGTATGTTTTAAAAATGATAAAATAAGTGTCAGTTTTTTTATAAAACATAACTGTTTATTAATGTTTATATAATAAATATAAAAAATTAAAATAATATATATTTAAATTAAATTAATTCTTAACATAATAATATTTTTATGATTATAATATAATTTCATGAGACCATACCTTATTTTTCTAAGTGTCATAAAATTAATTATAAATGTAAAATCAAAATTTTATTTGAATAAAAGGTGATTTTAATTAAAAATTATATTTATCATATTTAGAAAATTATTTTCAAAAATTGGAGTTAATTTTTGAGTTATAATCATTTAAAAATGGTTATAGTTATTTTTGGGATTTTTCTAAAATAGTTGAATTTTTAGTGAATAGTGAAATATGTTAATTTATGGAATATATATTATTAGTTATATATATTATTTATCACATAATGAATGATGTAAGATACCATAGGTTTAATAAAACATTTTTTGTTATAGTTTTTAGTCCTAATAATCAATAACAATACTTGTATTGATCTACAATAATAAAAAAAATGAATAAAATATTCAAGAAAACCCCTCTCCTCCACTATAAATACCACCCATAAAAACCTCTTATTATCACACCATAAAATATTTGTGACTTTCTCAATTTCAACCCAATCTTCTTCATAATCCCCTCTCCTGATTTCATGAACCATTGGTCTTAACAGAAGACTAAAACCAATCCCCATAATGACGTTCTCAAAGAGAATAATTCAAGAGGTAAAAATCCTCTTTCTTTTCTTTTAAATATTTTTTCTTTTATTACTCTTCCCTAACCCACCCTATCCAAAGTGTTATGATAAATCATGTATATTTTATATATTAGTAATTGAAAAATAATGTGATTATTTGAATTATAATCTTGGAGTCTATGGGTGTTTTCCAATGGATTTTCTATATTATTTTTCACCTTTCATGTTGTAACATAATGTTAATGTATGTAATCTAGTTTTACAATACTACTAAACTAATTGGTCCTTTGGGATTCAAGTTTTTTATCTATGATAATTTAATAATTTAAAGAACCAACTCTAGTCTACTGGGGTTGGGGATGTTATAGTTGGTATTAAAGAAAAATTTAGTAGAAACCTTAGAAACTATATTTAGAAATCATTGATTATTGAACGAAACCCTAAGATAAAATTTAGGGATAATCATAGAAGAAAATATTGTAATGTTTAGAAAATATATATGATTTTGGTATTTTAAGTAATAGAACCCTATTAGTATACTATAAGTGGATATGTTTTTGGCAGAAATGTACATAGGGGTAACAACTCTAACAAGGTGAATTGTGCTCGACTCAGCGTAACATGATACATGAAAATTAGCCTTAATTCACTCATTGTATGACACTCCTTGGGGATATTATTAGGATAATTCAAATTTAATTTAAAAAATATTATGAATTATTTAAAGGCACATATGTCCCCAAATAAACCATGTTCAGAACTATGAGATTATCTACACATAAATTTTACAATTTACGTAACATATTTTAATAGTTTGAGGATTATAAACTATGTTTCATAATGTTATAAATATTTCAAGAGTATTACATTATTTAGAAATGGCTCCTAGAAGAATAAATGGGAACCATATCAATGCACATAATCTAAAGAGTAAGAATTATCATTTCTTTGAAGGCATTAAGCCAGTCTTTCAAAGGGTACTTCTCTCTCAAAAGTTCTCATCATAAAAGGAGATAGTATCATGTTATAAAAATAATGATAAATAGTTTTCTAAGTATTATTGCATCATAGAGAATAATGAGAACAAGAGTACAAATAGGAAAAAGTTGGATAATAGAAATGAGATAAATAATTATTTTCCTCCATGTGAAAATTGTGGAAATAAGAACCCTGATACTTGAATAAAATAATTGGAGTTGGATACGAGTGTAGAAAAAATGTCCACCATTATTGTTATTTGAATGGTAAAAATGGTTTTCTAATATTAAACTCTTCAACTGAAAGGATATGGGATACTATGCAAATAATAATCTCTAGAATCAAAAGAATTTACCGCAAAAGTGGATGATGGACCAGGGTCAAGCTTATGCTACTACCATAGATGAACAGGAATGATATTTATTCCCATGTTAGGATTCAAGAATTATGTTTTTTGAGATTTTTATCAACAATGTTCTGGTTATATGAATCATGAGTTATATAAGGATTGTACTATAGTACTTTTAATTTAATGAATTGGAAGCATGTGGTGAATAAAAGCAGTGATCAAGAGATGTGATTCTATTATGTGACATTCCTTTTGAAAATACATGTCTTGGGAATATAAATATTAATATGTGTTTGATGTTTAGATAATAATAAAAAGAAATTAATGGGATAGTGTTGGTGATAAGGAATCTTTATTGTGATATGATGGTTTATGTTATGCTGGAATTATTAGATGTTTGGATTTACAGAAATTATTCAACATCCTATAAATTCAATCATGGATGAATGAAAGTTCCTAAAGGATTAAATGAGGTTAATGTATTCATATATTTGTTTTCTAATAATAAGAGCTACATTATTTTGGCAATCTTATGTTAATTTGATTTTTAAAATTTAGTGACCTTTTTTCAAAAAATTTGTTCGTTGAATGTGGATAGAAATGTTTTAGATGAGTCTTAAGATTAAATAAATTTATAATGGATCATGTTAAATTTATGAAATTAATTTTCATTAACAAAATTTTATAACCTTCATGGTTTTTGTAATCATTTAAATATTGTAAGAGTGACTTATGGACCATATGATTCATCAAAAGTACATTAGGCGTGAAAAATTATTCCTGAATATTTGGTAGGATTGAAATAATGATGTAGATGCTCAATTACAAGAGGGGGGAAGGGGGTGAATTAGAAGTTAAAAAAAATTCATTTTTAACCTGATGAAAAAATATGTTTTAAAAAGTTAAAGAAACTAGATTCATAAGAGCTATATTATTTCAGCATAAAAATATTTATAGGTTCTAAAAATGCGGTTCCTAAAATGAAACATAAGGAAATATTACATTGGTAAAGATTCTAACTTAAAGAGTATACAATCTAATTTATTAGAGTATAAAAAATAATGAGAAAGTATAAGAAAGGTATAAATTTTTCTTTATCAAAATATAGGGGAAATAAACATGAAACAAACCAAGTAACAAGTGTGAAATCATTTAACCCAAAGAGTAGGGTATCCAACAACCTTGGATAATGGTCCCTTGATTTATACATCATTGAAAGACTATCTTACCCAGACCAAGGTAAGACCTGGATAAGAATATTGGAATCTGTCTTGCTTTCCCTATAATCTTTAGAACATTATGGTAGTTAGAACCTCTGTCATCCTAAACTCAGAAGTCCTAAAACATTAAGGTAGTCAGCACCTTTGTCTTCTTTTCCCTGGAATCCCTCAATTGTAGTTAGCATCAATCAGAGTTGCATGAAGAAATCTGAACAAGATGATCAGAACAACATAAAGCATGAGAGTCTATCTATAGATATCACTTCAGCATCCTGCAATATCTAGAGTGATGGAATGATTGATTCTTGATCAACATATTAATGAGCTTGTTCAAATGAGCTCTTATTTATAGGCACTTCTCTAACGGTCGACTCCCTCCTCCAATGGTCATATTCTTCCTTGAATCTAGGAGGGAAATATACACATGTAACTCAAACAATGGTTAGTTATAAATAGATTGTACAAAATAATTTAATAAAAAGTATAAGAAAAAAAGAAATTACGTAACCAAATCCATTTTTGCGAGTCTAAGGAAAATGGGATTTATAATCTAACAAAATAATCATTCGGAGTCTATAAGACATGGATATTTTGATTCTGTTTTACAAAGTATTCCAAACCTGAATTATAAGGATTTTGGAAGTCTGAATTCTAATGAATTTGGAATCTAAATTATATGTAATTAGAAGTCATAATTCATAGGAATTTAGAATCCTAATTCTGAGGAATTTGGGTTCAAAATTATAAGGAATTCAGAGTCGGAATTCTCTGAAATTCAGAGTTGGAAATCTAAGGAAATTAGATTCTGAATTAAATAGAATTAGGAATTTTAATTATGTGGAATTCATAGTCTAAATTTTAATGAATTTGGAGTCTGAATTATTTGAAATTCAGAGTCTCAATTTGGAAGAATTCAGAGTTATAATTCTGTGGAATTCAAAGACTGAATTCCAAGGAATTGGATGTTTGAATTATGGGGGATTCAGAGTCTGAATTATAAGAATTTGGAGTTTGAATATCAGAGTATTCAAAATCAGAAATTCATAGAATTCCTAACCTGAATTCATATAATTCAGAACAATAATTATTGAGAATTTTGAACCTGAATTTCAAAGTATTAAAAACCTAAATTACTGATAATTCAGGATGTGAATTTTAGATGATTCAAAATCTGAATTTCTATTAATTTGAAACCTAGATTCAAAGAATTCAGAATCTGAAAATAGAACACTCTATATCTAAGGAATTATAGTATTTTGAGGTTTTAGATGTGAAACCAATTTTTTCTTTAGTAATAAATGGAGTTATATTAAGAGGGATTATAAATAGAACAATGAAAACAAATGTATGGATAAAAATATCCCTAGAGAATGGAAATTTTCCCTATAAAAATAATCCTTAGAGAAATATATTTTTCATTAAGATAGTATTTTTGTGATTTTAAGAACATATTGAAATTGAAAATTCATAAGGAAACCTTATTGACTCAACATATTTATTTCTAGGTGTATGGGATGATGAGAAAATAGATCAAATCATAACCAAATGATTAAATTATTCTTATTACATGGAAAGTAATAAAGTATGTTTACTTTCTAAAGTCCTTATCTTGTTATTAAAATAATCCCTCAACTCTAGGAAATATATTTTTGAACAAAAACATTATCCCTTTACATTTCTTTTTGAGAAGTCATGGTCATTCAACTAATCACAAGATTTAAGGTTTTGTGGTGGTTAACTTTTTAATGAACATGTTCTCTATCACTCTTCATAAGAACGTGGTAGTTATAATTCTCTAGTATAATAGAGTAATTACTTTCCAATAATGATTTCCTAACCAAAATACTTGTTTTTTTGTAACCTTTTCTTTTTAATTTCCTTATTATTTAGTGGATATTATATTAAACCTATTTCCGATTTGGGTTTCCCCTAAATTATTTGAATTATTAAACTTTTATTATTGAATTCAACTTTTTAAATTTGAGGATGTAATCTATTGAAGGTGGGTATAATGTTACACACAAAACATTTGTCTTATTTATCATTTTTAAATTTAATTTCTTCGACAACATATGTTCCACACAACAACAAGATTAAATGGGAAATGTTATAAAATTAAATATATATATCTTAAGATGACAATAATAACCTAACCATTAAATTGGTTGGAATGAATAGTATTACAAAAATTATGAAATTTATATACTATAAATGTAATCATTTTTTTCATTCATCGAAATGATTTTATAGGCCTAAGACAAAAAATGAATCCAATTAGATGCATAAAGGTTATATATTTCAAAATAATGTTTTTACACCTTTTAATGGAGAAATATATTTAAATAGAAATTTTTGATACTTTTGTAAATTATATTTTATAAATTAAACATAATTTTTAAGACATAATATCAAAATTTATATTTTTCAAATTTTTGGTATTTTTTGTGATAAGTTCATTTTTTGAAGAATAATAAAGTGACCGTTTGAATAATATGAAACCCTTAAGAATATGAACATGACCAATATAATTTTCAATTCAACTATAAAATTAGAAAAAAATTAATCCACTTTATAAATAAGAATCTTATATAATTATATAATAATATATTTAATAATATGTCTTATAAATGATAAATTAATTGTTAGGGTTTTGTGAAATGTAAATGTTTATTTACAATTTTCTAATTAATATAAGAATTTAAATGAATATTTATTTTCATGAAATTGATTAAAAAATTTATATTTTTTTCTTTTTATTATATGATAATTTTATGAGACCTTAATTGTTTCTTCAATGTGTCAAAAAATTGGTTATAAAATTAAAATCGGTATTTTTTGTGAAAATGGTAATTTGAATTAAAAAATTAAATTTATTATATTTAGAAAATTATTTTCAGAAACATCATTTCATTTTTTAATTCTACATGTCAAATAATTTTTATTTTTAATTATTTGAATTTTTAAAAAATAGTTAATTTTTTGGTGAATAGTGAAATATGATAATTTAGAGTATATATACATTTTAAGTTGATTACACTATTTATAACACAATAATGATTTCAGAAACCATTATTTATATATAAAAATCATTATTTAATATTTTTTGTATCAATAATAAATACTATTTCTTTTCTTGATCCAAAATAATAATCCAATGATGAAAATATTCAAAAAACTCCACTCTCTTCCAGTATAAATACCACCCATGGCCACCTCTTCTCCACACAACTTAAAAATTTTATCCTTGACCAAAATTTTCCCAATATTCAAACCAGGACCATCTTCTATTTCCATGATCCTTTTGTATAAACAAAAGTTCAAAACCCATCCCTATAAGGAGGATCTCATGGAGAATAATTCAAGAGGTAAAAATCTGATTTCTTTTCTTTTCAATCCTTTTCAATTTATTTTATTTACTTATACTTCCACCACCTCACTTATAAAAGTATATGTATTAAAAATATTATATTTTATATACTATAATTATATTATTTTAATGTAAAATACCCAAAAAATTAGCTTCTTCTTCTCCTTTTATTTTAAAGATGAAAATATCATCCGTAAGGTGCCGATTTACCGCATTCATGAATGAAGTGTTTTCATTCTTCAATTACACCATACATACTGCTCATAAAACAATTTTTTTTTTAAAAAAATATATTATATATGTATTGAATATTATATAATGTTCTGGAACCATAATATTCATATAATATTAATTAATGAAATAAAACTAGTTGGTGATGATCAAAAAACCGCCAAAACAATCTAAATGATTATCACTAACGTTTTATCTAATAATTCATCTCACCCAAAATACCCAAAATAATTATATGAAAATATAATATTCAAGAAGTTAATTATTAACATGTTATTTCAATTCTGTACAACTATTTTATTTTTACATGATATTCCATATTAATATAAAAGTAATTCGATCATGAAAAGTATGGAAAAGAACAGTCCCAAGTGATGAATTTTTATCCTATAACCCAAAAAAAATATCATAAAAATTTAATAAAATTATAATAAATAAAATAAATGTTTAATAGGTTCTAAATTATATTTTAATTTAATTTAATTTAATTATTTCTGATAGTATGTGCAAGTGCATTACACTTTCAGACATAAAGTAAGGTTTTCTCACCACAATTTTTTTTCATGAGATATACCTTATTCACCACTATTTTGTGTGTGTGTGGTATATTTAAACATCCAATATATGTATAATATCATGAATATATTTATCTTAATCTTTTTAAATTTTTTATTTTATGATCATAAATTTTATGGGGTATATGGTTTAAGTATTTGCAAAGTGGCAAGGGATCCCCCCCTGAACTTCCATTTTTCATTTGGGTTAAACTTTACCTTTCTTTACCCATGTCAAATTATTAATTATTTCTATATAATTGTTCTAAATTATGTTTATAGGTTTAAAAATTATTTATCCTAATTATTTAATCTTAATTTCATTGGGAAATAGATTATTTATAAGGATCCCTTCTCAATTCTTCTTGATAAGTAAGACTGATTCAATGGAACTTCCTGATTTCTTACCTATTTTAAAGTGAACTCGATAATATATTTTCAGCCACCATTATTTTCATAAAAAAATTATTTTATCATGAAAAGTATATTTCTTTATTTTTGGATTTATGAAAAAATGATGTTTTTTTCTGTACTAAATACTCTTTTGTATTTTCCTTTAAACCCCACTATAGAGACTAATTTATAAAGTTTCATAAATACTCTTTTTACATGTTTTCACATAAGTGAGAAAAAATTTGTGCATGAAATATAATTTCAGTGTGCATACTTTTTTGGGATATAAATATTTATAATATACTTTTAAGAAAAATAAAATTTATTTTCCAAACAAATTCTTTTTTTATGAAGTTAAAACATGTATTTATTCTCATCTCACTTTTACTTTTGTGAGATATAATCCTTGACCAATAATTGTTCATTAGAAATTCTATATATATTTCCCTTTGATATATTATATCACAAATACCCTTATTCTCATGATTTTTATGTTTCATTTAATGTTATTCCATCATATGGATTATTAATTTAATGTTTAAAAGTGGTATGTGACACTTTTAGACATTTAACGATTATTTTACTCAAGAGTTTTCTGATTGTACCATTTAAAAGTATCTAAATCTATGTCAAAAAAATTTGTTGAGTATCTTTACTCATTGAGGTTTGTCTCTTATGATACCTTCTACTATACGTTATTTAAGGATTTATGATCATTGTGATGGTGGATTTTATATTTTGATACCATTCATTTTTTATTGTTATAGTATTCATATTTTAGGTAATAGATTATCAATATGAATATTCATGTTGTTTACATATCCTAAATTTCATATAAGGAATGAATTTGGACATAGTAAGTGATGTGTGAGGCCCGCTATAGCCCCTTGATGCATCGATTGGTCTCATGATTCAATGTATATAAGGACTTTGCTGAGGCCTTGCCCATTTATTTTTAGATATGTATTTGAATTAGGCCTTAAATATTTATGTTTAGATGTATCCAAATTAGAATTAACAATATGTTTCAGATGTCTATCATTAATTATTCCCTTATTGTGATATTATTAATTAAAAAATCTTGTGATTATTCGACTAGTATAATATCAAGGGTTAATTTTCATGTTATTATTTTTATAGAATTATTTATCCTTATTTTATTCCTACCATATTATGCTCATGATTATGTATTATAGGAATGTGTTTCAGTTATTCACCATGCCTTATTATTTTTGATAGATTCTTCTATAAATTTTACCCTTCCTGAGCATCTGAGCTCACCCCTTTCTTACATTTTATTTCATCCCAAGTTGTGAAGATGTTTATTATGAATGAATTGCAAGGATAATCTAGTAGTCTAAGAGTGTTTTCCAATAGATTTTCTATGTAATTTTACCTTTGATACTATAATGTAAAATAAATGTATGCAAAATGGTTTTCCAAAACTACTAAAGTGATTGGTCCATTGGGATTCGAGTATTGTATCTATGTCAATGTAATAAATTAAGGCACTTGATTCAGGGTATCGGGGTCAGGGATGTTAGATTTATGATATTGATGAACCTATTGATATTAATGATTTTGATGAAACATACAAAAATAATGTCACTATTAGTATTATTGTTATTAATGACACTAACAAAACTAAAGAAAATAAAATCCTTTATAATTAAAATGACACTAATGACATAATATACATTGATGAAACTAATAAAATTGAAGACACAAATTATATTACTGACAATAATAATGTAAATGACACTAATAAAATTGACTACACTTGAAAGAGTAACCTTACTTAAGCCAATCATAATTTTGATGTCACAAATGAAACATATGATACTATAAAAAAATGATAACACTAATGATAATAATGAAATAAATATAATAAAGTCACTCAAAATACTAATACCAGAAACAATAATAATAAAACTTTCAACATTGATGAAAATGACGACAATTATGACATAGAGTACAATTAAAAAACTAATGACACTAATAACACCAATGATATTAATGACACACACAACACTAGTTTAACTAATTACACTGAAAAATATTTAATACACCAATAGTAATTAATTCCCTAATGATAAAAATGAATATGAGTAAAATTATATATTGTTTTGATAATTAATACACTCATGAAAATGTTGAAACTTATGACTTTGAGTACATAGATGACACTGAAACCCTTGAAATAAAAAAATACACTCACTACACTAAAGGCACTAAATACTCTCAAAACACTAACAACACTAATGAACATAAGAGAACAAATGAAATTGATGGAATTCATGTAACTGATGACCTCAATGAAAATTATGACACCAATTACACTAACAAAACAAATGGCATGCATAATAATAAAAGCATTGATGAAAAAATGGAAATGATGACCCTCAAAAATCTAAAAACACTCATTACACTAGAAACACTTATGATGATAAAAAACTAACGATATTAATTATAGTAAAGAAAATAATTATTCTTTCATTACTCTAAAAGATCATAATAATCATGAAATTAATGACATTAAAAACACTAAAGACACTAATTATATTAATGAATCAGACATTACTGATGAAAATAATTACATTTATACCACTAATGGTATTAAAAATACTCAAGAAACTAAAATAACATGTGACACTCACGACATTGATAAAATTGATTAGAATGGAATCAATAAAAATACTAGAATTACTCATGAAACCCATGTTACCAAAAAAAGCTTACAATAATAATGAACTTGATGCCACTGAATATACTAAATGCATTGATGAAACTAAAAACACTAAATATTCTAATGATAATTATGAATCTAATTATACTAATGAAATGCATGAATATGGTGTAACTAATGAAATTGATGTAACTAGAAATATTAAAGGCACTGATAACATTGAATAAAATGACGATAAAAATGGAAATGGAAATACTAAATACATTGATGACACCGATGACACTGACCACACTGAGGAAACTAATGAAAATAAATAAAGTAACAACTGTATTGAAACTAATTATATAGATTTACCAAAAAATGATGACACCCCTAATAATAATCACATAAAAACACTAAAAATACTAATGAAACTAATGACCTAAATGAAACTAACAAATGTTTTTAATCTTATAACACTAATAACATAAATGAAATTAACAACACTAATGCTAAATATACACTAATGATTCAATGTATTCAAACAAAATTAATCATATAATGACATCGAGGATACTTAAAACCCTGAAGAAAATTAAAACATGATGATACTAATGTCATTAACACTAATTTGAACCCTGAAAACAAAAACTCAATTTAGGGAATTGATGAAATATACAACACTAATGAAACTAAAGATAGAAATAAGACTTATTACCCTGATAAATTTGATGATAATGACAACATTAAAAATACATAATAAATTCATGACACTATTAACATTGAATTCCTTGATAATATTTACAATAAAAATGACACTGAAGATAGTAATGACTCATGTTACAACCCATGTCATTATAGGTTAGCAAAAATTAAGGGAAATATTATATTTTTGTTTTAAAGTAACATTTTTTTTAGAATTAATATTTGGATCCTAATTTTGAGAGTTTAAATATTTCAAAGAGGTATTATTGATGAGTTTAATGTCCCAAAAGGTGTCTTTGGTGATTAGTTGAGTGTTGGATTAGGGTTGGGGTGGCCATTCTATAATGTGGGTGCTGCAATATGTTCTAACATTGAAGGAAATAAGTGAAATATTGTTTTGAAAATTTTGAATTCACTATTATTGAATATTTTTCTTTGTATTGATGATGTGTTGAGTTATAAATGCTTTGGTTAATAGGATAAAAAAATTATGAGGGTTCAATAAACAACTAAATATATCTGAAGTGGTTGGGATATTTTTTAGAGGAGATAGGAATATTGGAGACGAATTCTCATGGTTTATGAGAGTGTCATAATATTTTTGAAAAAATGGATAAGGGTCATGTTTAAGGGTACTATTATATAAATTTCATTAGATTTATAAGGGTACTCATACAATTTAGATAATTTAATAAGCCTGCATAAGTAAACGTTCCTTATGGTAAAGGATACCCGATAAAGGTCAGGATGTGTTATCACTTTGTATGTATGAATTAACTCCGTTTTACAAAAAAGTCACCATGATTTATAATGGAACATTGAAAAAAAAATTAAAGTGTAAGGGTTTTCTCTTATATATGGCACTCTAATACACAAGGGTATATAACTCACCCATAATATGGTTAAGTAATCAATTTTATGGGTTCTCATACATGAGGGTACTATGATATGTAAGGATTACATTGACACATGATTTTTATAAAATAATAATATACCTGATACATATTAGACTATCCTATGATGGACAAGGGAAGATATGTTGATATTTAAGGGTTATCAAAGTCTACCTTGGATATATAATGGTCTTGGAGGGTTTTTTAATATAAAAAGTATTAAAGTCTCCATGTGATATGAAAGGGTGAACTTAAAGATAATTAAAAGATGATTTCATATTTCTTATGACACATTTGTGTCACCCCGTTATTTAAGGGGCATGAAACATTAAACTATATGATATGTCAGAGTTAACCTATGATATGTAAGGGTCATCCAGTTGATACCTATGTTTTGATGAGTTTTCTATATGATATGTAAGGGTTTTTTGGGTGATACATAATGGTTTTATAATTTGGAAATATTAAAGGATGATTTATAATGGTTTATAAATTAGGGTAACTAAATGTGTGGATTTTGACTTAAAGGTCTAATTGGGTGGAACCTAAAGGCTATAGAAAAGACAATTTTTTTCAAAAATATAATTTATCATCTTTTTTAGATGAATAATAAATCAGATAAATTAAATATAAATAGAGTTTATGGTTATTTCATCTGAAATATATAGGGTATATCTTAATTTTTATCAATCATGTTCTCCTTTCCCAAGTGAGTGATCGTCATTGATTGCTTTCCATTCACTATTCTATATTTTGATAGTAACTATATGTGATATTTGCTATCATGGGTGTACAATATTTTTTACCATCACTATTTACTTGTTTACTGTCAGTTGTTCCCTAAATAAATTTTTTTTCTAGATTATTATACTTTTTCTAATCAGAGATATATTGACAAGAGTTTCTCCATGATCAAAATCTTGTTGACTCCAAATAGGTTAACTACCCATTATATTACTAATTATTTTGAACATTTGACGATTGATGTTCGTGTGATATCACTATGATTATTTATAGCATGTTTACAAGTTTTTTTAGATCTATCCCAATAAATTTATGTGATTGTATCAACTTAATATTAAATAAGAACTGTATTGCTTGATAATAGTTTATTGGTGATTCCTTGGTTGAACAAGAACTATTGGCCCTATATATTGATTTTACAGTGAAGTGAGTTATATTATTATTATAATATATATGGGGTTTGTAGGGGGACTTAATGGAATTTTGATTCCAGAAGTAAATGTTTTAAAATAAAATTTCATGTCTAAAAAGGGAGATTTCAAGTGATGATTTTTAAAAGGGGTCTTGTGAAAATATGGGGTTTTCCAGAGAATGATTTCATTTGGATTTTTTCCATGGTCTTATTATGAGAAAGATATCATGTGATTAATTTTATAAAATATTTCGAATGTGTATTTTAACATGTTTAATATGAGAAATCCATAAGGGATTATGATTATTTTGGTTTTAGTTAGTTTGTCTTCAAGTGGGAAACGTCTTGCTCCACTTATATGTTAATGAAATATATTATTGAAATATGTAAAATTCCATGAACTTTATAGGTGATTATATGGCCTATCATATATGTAGGTGTATTAGTTGGATGATAATATTATTCTTTTGGGTATCAAGTTCCTAAGTTGGTCTAAACTGATGTAATTGGACACTTAGAGGGAAGGGATGGGTGAAATTTATGGAACTGTTACTGTATTTATGAAGTGAGGTGATACTAGGTATATTGGTCAAAAACTGTGTTTTCTTGGTATGGTTAAGGCTTGAGTGAACTAGATGTTTCAAACATGGGTTTGAGTGATGAATCCTTTATTTGTGGAGGTTCTAAGATCATGAACCTGAAAATTGTCGGTAACATTGATAGATAAGAAAGGGATACTATAAAGGGAGACCATTGTGGTAATTTTATTCCTCAGAATCATTTGTTGGATAGTGTTGTCTTTTTTACATAGATTAATTAATTATTCAGTCTACTAATTTTTTAATATATTGAGGTTCATGGTTGTTACCATGTCATAAGTGAGAGAATGGTGGGTTGTGATGTGATTTAATTATATAAATTATATTAGGGTATCCATAGGTGATAGGGTTGTGCTCTAGATGTTTATATGTGCCCTTTCTCATGTTATAGTGGAATTCCGAAGATATTGATGTGTGGATTCAACAAATTGATATTCTATAGTCTAAGATGTTGATATGAGGACTCTATTTAGTTAGAGGGTATATTATAATAATTTATATGTAATTAACCATGAGTGAAAAGGAGTGGTTTTTAGAATTTTTGTAGAACATGATTTGAAATATCCATTTAGTGAGATGGGATTGTCTATGATATATTATGAGACCTCACCATCAAAGAGAGGGTGGAGGAATGTGATTAGATAGGATATTGAAACATGGAATGAGACCTTACCATGAGTGAGAGGGTAGTATTTGCGAAATAATTATAGTTTCTAACCTTCAGAGATGGGTAATTATTTGAGTTACATTGCGAGGTGATTATTACCTATTATCCCATAAATTTTTATCATAATGCATTCCCCTAATGAGTTTCTTATATTCCCAAAATTGGATATTGAGATGAAATTTCTTGATTGGATATACTATTATGGGTCTATGATAAATTTATTATAGGCATTGGTCAAAGCATGTGAGTTTCAGTGTCATGGTGGCTTGTTTAGTACACAATGACCTCACTTGTTTTATTTTATGTTTATTTTTTGTTATATTTATTGGTGGGTGTATTTAATGAGAAAAATTGAATTTATTTTATATATTTTATAGGAAAACATTTGGTCACAATAGTACTAAGTTTATTGAAGTGACCAAGAGAATCCTATTGGGTTGTTGGAATCACCTCTACTTGCATAAGCCACATGGATTTTGATGTACATGGCTAGCCCAAATATGTTTTATTTTAGGCACATTATTCTCTTGAAGCTGGAAATATGGTTTCAGTACAGTAGGGATTGGAGGTTGAGGATTTGACAAAGATGATTATGTGACTTGAGATGGAGGCCATTTTTGTTTCTTTTCAATTACTTTTCTTATTTTGTATCGACCAATGTGTTGTTGTATTTATATGATGATTCATATTATACATTTTATCTACTACTATTTCAATGTTATAATTTGATGCATCATGTAGTTTATTTACTAAATTTCTATTTTGGACTATTGGTGTAACACATCATGATTTCAATATACATATTTTCCTTTAATACCAAATGTGATTAATACCTTTCTTCACAGTCAAACCTATCCAAAATGAATTCAATGAAATTATATAACCATTAAAATACCTCCAATGAATTTCTAGGTAAATATATAGGTAAATTAATTGAATAATATGTGTATAAAAACAATTAAATTTCATTTTAATACTAATTTATTGATATAATTAAATTATTACGGATAAATAACTAACAAAATCATTTTATGCATACAAAATAATTTTTTTACTAAAAAACTATTCTCCATGCGTGATGAATTTTATTATATCATTATTAACTAATTATTATAACAAAATTTATGTATAATTCATATAATAAAATAATTCAACAACCATCCAATTGTTATTAATATACATACAATACATTTATTTAATTCTTAGATTAAAAAAGTTTCTTAAAATTCCATTTTTTTTGTTATTCTCAATTATATAATAAATTAGTTTTATAAATTTTAGATATTAAATTCAATGAAAATATTTAAAAGTTTTTAATCATAATTATATAGTTAACTAATGGGGTAAAATTCATTTTTTGGTATTAAGTTATGTTATTTAGATAAATATTAGTTACCACAATAATATAATTATTAATCATGGAAATAATCTTTCCTAAATATTGAGATTTAAAATTAAATTGGTCTATTTGGAAATAAATACTATAAAAAAATTTAAATATAAAAAAAAATTATCAATAATTTAATTGATAATAAATTTTAAATATGATTATGAACATTTAATGATTAATAAAATACTTTTCCTACAGGAATAGTTTTTCAACACACTATATATTTTATCTTCTATATAAATTTTCTTATATTGAGAAATTTAATGAAATTAAATTTTTTCAAAAATAGGATTCATAACATCTAAATTTAGTAATAAGGATCATCTTATATATTTATTTAAAATAATAACAGTGGATAAATTTTAATCAAGATTAACAAGCGTAAAAATGGTAAATCTAATATGGCGTGAATTTTACTAAATCAATTTGAATATTAGACCTTTTATAAAAAAAATTAGTTTGAAAAACCATAATGTAATGTGTCACCGATACTTCTCTATATAAATCCCATAACTCTCATGAAGTCCCATTTATACCCCTCACCAAATACACTATTCCTACCATCTGTCCCTCATTTTCACCGAAAAAAGGAGCTCTCATCCACCCATTTCAAGCCACAAACCTAGTTCACAATTTCCATGAAACTCTAACATATTAATTTTTTATATATCACCTATATATTTTTGGTAGCCTCTATCCTTAATAACGTTCCTTAATTTATCCATTTAAAATGGATATATTAAGAGATGATCAAAATTCTCAACATAAGCATCACCACCTATAAACTTCATTTCTTTATCCTTCTCATCATACCTCCTCCAAGCCTATTAAACCATATTTATATAATTAAATAATCAAAAATAATATAATATAATGGTATTAAATTGATTTTATAAACATTTTCTACACCACCCTCATTTAATTTAAAAAATAAAAACTTTACTCATGCGAGTGTGTAGACTATAGCCACTAAGAATAACAAATTTCGTTTTTCATCACCAAATTTCGAGGTTCATTATAGAAATGGGTTTAGTGAGTAGATATCTTATTTGTTTTTTTATTTTTTTCTAAAAATATAAATTCATCATTCTATAAGAAATATTAGCTGTAAACAATCAAGGTAAATCTATCATCATAAAACAAACATACCAAGAGTAAAATCATTTTTTTACGTAAAGTATATTTTTATTTAACATGTTAATCCCAACTATTATTAAACAAATTAATAATATATTAATATCATTTTAATTTTTTATAATGATATTATCAAAAAAGAATCACTTCCCTGGATATACTCACACATAGATTTTAGTATGCTCTTGTGGGATTAGATTAACCACATACATGAACAATAAAATATATTTCTATCACAAATGGATTTATAAAAACAATATTTTATATTAATAAGTTAATTAATATTTTACAGTTTTAGAAATTTAATATAATCATTTAACTCTTCAATTAATACACTGCCATTCATTCTTTATAAATTAATAAAATAAAATCATCACCAACTTCATCATAAGATATAATAACAAAAATACATATGAAATGAAATTATAACATATTTAATTTATTAAAAAGTCAATTCTAGTACCTTTTATTATTTATCAATAATGAAATTTGGGATAAATTATTAATAAAAAAACTGATATTATAAAACTAGTTTAAAATGATCAAGATTACCCATACTCAATGTTGATAATAGAAAACTAATACACATATTGATAATAATTATAAATTATGTTTAAAAAATGTAATGTATATAAAAAAGGATACTAAGAAATCATTTTTCTTATATATTAGATTAAATTTTATTAGTGGAAGTGAGGAATTGAGATAAGGTGTTCTTTATTTGAAATTTAATTTCTTGAGACATATTCCTTATTTTGGACAATGATACCATTAAAATGGTGTTATTATAGATTAATCAATATAATTTACTAGATTAATTTTATTCATGTGGTTTAATGAGTAATATTATTTTATTTTTAATGGGTTTTGATTGAAAAGATACCAAAGGTGAAATAGTTTTTGTTTACTTAACTCCCTTTATTATATTATAATGCTTATTCTTGAAATTCCTCCTTGAAACATTGGTTGATTACACCCTGTGATTATATTTTATATAACATTATAAAACTATTAATGGAAAATGAATTTTAATCCAAATATTTTACCTTGATAAATATCTTCTCCAAAATTATATCATTATAATGATAATTCTCATCTTCTTTAATGATGATTTCTATTGCTTGTCCGAATATCACTTTCTAGTCAATATTCTCCTAAGGAATGGAAAAAAATTTGTTTTATCTTATGTGAAGTTCATATTTCCATTCTCCACTTTTAAAAATGAATTTTCATTATTCTATTTATGATGCTTGTTTTCAATAGTGATATTTTATAATATTAAAAAGGTCTTTAATAAAATTAGAAATAAAATGTTTTACCTACCACCCCAAATTTATTTTGAAAAAATTTATATAAATTAAATGATCTATTATATATTTTATTTTTAAAAATTAAATTCTTTAAACAATTTCACATCACCTTAAAAAACATTTTAATGTGACTAGTAGCTTTTTCTTTTTATGAAAGTGTTAAAAATATTATCTAAAATCTCATTTAATGTTTAGCATCAATATGAACACATATTTTCGACATATTTTTATATTTATATGAATTTTATTTACTACACATTCATGGTTTATCAAAGAAATTTTTACTCCCACGGTTTTATTAAATAAATATTTTCAAATTATTAAGGAAATTTCTTATGTATAGTGAATTATTTTAATGCTTTAAAAACTATTTTCTATATCTTTCGACACCCTCAATAAATTCCTATGATATTATCTTATGATACCATATAACTTCTTTATATGAATAAATTATTATTTTTATTATAATGTTACCCATTTCCTTCATGGGTTAATTATGATTTTATAGAATTAAGAACTATTCCCTTTTATGGAACACATAATGTTTTACATAGTATGGGTTTTCTATAATAGCACTCCAATGAATTAGGTAAATAATTAATATCTTTAAATGAAAATTTCATGATACCATACCAACGTTACATGGTTATGTATTATGATATATAGGTAAACAACCATGGTTATGTGCTTTTACGAAACTTTAGTGATGAAATTTGGTGATACAGTTTTGAGTTTCTCATATTATTTTTTAGACACATTTAATGATATTATTTATATAATTTTTATCATGTTAGGCCTCATGTACTCATATTCATGATTTTATGTTCATATTATTCTATTACGGTTATGTCTTACTCAATGCATGGTCTGATTTCATTTTTTTCTCTTACTAATCATTTGAGGCCACCCATTTCTTATGTTTCCATTTTCCCAAATGATAAAGAAAAATAATAAATTTGAAAAGTCTATAAGGGTATATAATGTGAAGAATTAATGGAAGATATTTAATAATTTTTAAATATTTATAAATTTCATATAGTTAGAAAATTTATGTTATTTGAATAATACATGAGGTTTGTTAGTTAATGTTTTGTCTTAACAATATAAAACTTTGAACCTAAAAGGTCATGAAGATGCATGTAATGTAATTTTGTGTTATAAGTCTTCTAAATATGATATGTTCACGTATATGGAGTAGAATAATTGGTATTATAGGTTGTTATGTTATTTGAGAATAATTTAAGAGTAGAAATGTTAAGGTTGATCATAATTTAAATTATATAGATAACAATTTTGGTTAATTATCATAATACTGGATATTTTAGGTTTCCTGATAAACAAAATTATTGAAAACCCTAGGGATAAGTCTTATTGTTTTTTAACATCCATAAGATTTGGTAAATTCTAGATTTTCTAGTTCTTCAAGAAATTACATCCTTATCTGGATACTATAAAGTGGATGTGGTCATGCCATATATGAACACTATGACAATAACCCTTAAAATGGATTTTTGAGTGTCAACCGAATTATAACTACAGAATACAATGAATGGGCCAATGAATTTACCCCTAAATGAACACTCTTGGGGTATAATCTTTAGTTAATCATATTCTATTAACTATCCATTGTGAAACATTTATTATGTTACGGAGTTAGGATAATGAATATAAGAAAACCAACCATAAAGAAACCTAGATTTTATTTAGTGTGATTAATATTGAACTAAAAGAAAATAATTTTTAGGATTAGGAAATTTTGTGATTGATTTTTTCATATAATAAAAATTATATTTTCTTGTTAATTTTCTATAACTGATGTTAAATCATTTTGGTTTTAGTAATTTTTGAATCCTAAAGGAACTATGTTAATGATTGATATATAGAAAATGTGGATATTGTCCCAATAAGAAACCTAATGACATATGTAATAAAATTAGAAATATTATGATTATACCAAACAAACTATCAATAATTATTAGTAGTAACGCAAACATGGTTGTATTCCCAAGAAACCAATGAAAAGAATAATGAGGTATTATAGAATTTCACGTGGAAATGATAATGAATTAAATGAGATTAAATTTTCTATTTGTTATGAATGTTGAAATTGGAAACAAAGATAATATGTGAGAGGGACTAAAAGATGCTAAATGCATAGAAAATGAGAGTATAATACAAAAATGTGTGGAAGAAAAATCATTCCATTGGATAACATTATGAATTAAAAATATGTGTTTCATAGTTATACCTAAGATATTAAGGTAAACACATCATTTAAAAATATGTCCTAAAATATTAATATCTTTTAGATATCCATAAATAATTATATTAGAGACTGAAAATTAAAATTTTTAGGATGAATTTAATTTAGGGTTAGAGTGAATCTTCATGAGATTTTAAAATATATTTTTTCGTTTAAAACCTTACATGTTTAATAACTTGTTTCACACAGAACACCAAACCAAAATGAAATGTAGAATACTATATAGGAATTAAAATGTAGTCATACCATTTTCTAGTAAATATAAATATAATAAATTTATGTAATATATATAGAAATAAAAAATTACATTTGTTCTTTTTAATACAAATGAATTTCTAAAAAATAATTAGTATAGATTAATAACTAATAAAATTATTTTATTCATACAAATATATTTTACTAAATTTTTTCCCTTTTTCACTTTGAATTTTATTACATCTAGATTAATTAATTATGTTAATTAAATTAATGGGTAATATATACAATGAAATATGTTAAGATCCACCAAATGGTTATTATTTGGTAAGTAATAATTTTTTTTCTTAAGAGGTACATGTTTTATAAAATTATTTTTATGTGTTATGCACACTTATATGATTTTTTTAAAAAAATTTGAAATTGAATTCTATAATATATTTTTAATTAGAATGATAAAATTAAATAATTGTTTAAAATTGATTTTTAGATATATAATTATGTTACTAATGTAAATATTAGGTACCAAAGTAAAACAATTATTTATAATGAATGATATTTTTCTAAATATTCTTTTAAATTAAATTTATATATTATAAAGTTAATATTATGATATTTTGTTTAATATAATATATAAATAAATATCACACACCTTTAATTGTTAATAAATGTTAAATAATATTAAGATCACTTAATGATTAAAATAACAATTTTCTACAAAACGGTTTTTAAGAACATTACATCTTATAGTTTAGAAGTCAATTTTCTCATGATTAGAAATTAATATATATTAAATGGAGAAAAATTTGGATTGAAAATGATTAAATTTCTATCAAATTTCATATTTTATTTTTATTAATAAAATAATTACCATGGCTAATTTTTAATAAAGATCGATATTTTTTAAAATGGTTAATCTAATGTGTCACAAATTTTAGTAAATCAATTACAAACACAAGAATTCTACAAAAAAAATATTATTTAAAGTAAGACCAACATGTATCCCAAAAAGTTTCACACCTAACTCACATAAATCTCATGCAATATATTTTTATACCTGACCTAACATTCTTTTCTGAAGATTTGTCCCCTTTTTTCCAATAAAATGAGGTCACTTCCACCTATTTCAATCCACACCCCTGTTTTGAAATTACCAGGAATATATTCAAAATTTACTTCTAACAGATACCCTATACACATATGTTAGTATATATCCTCAAAAATCCTCCAAAAGATGTTCATTTCTAATAAATACTTCAAGAGAAGATAAAAACTCTCTACATAGGTATTACTAACCATTTAACTTCCTTTATTTATCCTTATCATAGACCCTCCTCCAAACCCATTATAAACATATACATATAACTTAATTATCATAAATAATATAATGAAATGTATTTATATTTATGGTATAACCATTATCCATTCTGCTCACATTAAATAGAAAAAATGAAATCAATACTTGTGCGCATGTGAAGACTGTTTCCTCTATTAATGAAACATCATATTTTTTGTCGCTTATTTTAAAACATGGTTATATAAATATTTTTAGTTAATATATATTTTATATGTCTCATTATTTATATTTTATTAATATAAAATTTTCATTATATAATTAATATTATCAATAAGTGATCATTGTAAAACTAATGGCCTAAAACGAATATACCAAGTGGAAACATGATTTATTTATGAGTGACATATTATTATTCATATAACTTATTTTTATTAGTATTAACTAATAAAATTAATAACCTTAATAATATATAAATAATTTCATTATTCTTTTTTAAAAATTATAATATAAAAAACACTTCCATAGTAATACTCATAGATAGATAATTGCATATTGTTATTTGGTCGGTTTAACAAACTACATGAACAATGTAATAAATTTATACCGATAATTGAATTGAAAACATAATATTTTATATTAATTAGTAAATAATTATTTTTTTGTATAATGTTAAGATAAAAATTTAACACATTAATTAAGAAAACCCTATTTTTTTTAAATTACCAAAAAAACTCATCGCTGACTTCATCATCATGAATAATAATTTAAATAATTATTAAATAAAATATAAAATATTATATAATTATAAAAAATAAATTAAAATAGCTTTTATGATTTGGTAATCATGAAAATTGGAAGAGGAATCAATAAACCATTTTCTATTAAGAATCTAGTTTAAAAAAATCAGGATAAATCACATCAGATATTAAAAATAGATAACTAATATACTTTTAAAGATTAAATATATGTGAAAATTTAAAATGTGATGGATATAAAAATTTTTCTGAAAAATCTAATTAAGATATTTCTTCATAAATTATTTAAGTGATTTAGTAGAACTCAGAAATTACGATAAAGGGTTCTTTGTCACAAATTTAATTTCGTGAGACATATTTCCTATTTTGCACCATGAAATATTTACTATCGTGTGATTATTACATATGGAATATATTTTTTACACATTCATATAATTAATGGGGTTTTAAGATCCATACCATGTTCTATTTTAAATGTATTTCAATTCAAAAGCTATCAAAGTGGAATGGTTTTTTGTTAATTCAACTCCCTTCATTGAGTTATAACGCTTCTTCTGGAACTTCCTCCTTCCAAGATTGGTTGAATCCAACAAAACATTACATATCATTGTAATTTCGCTTCATATATTAGGTAAATTAAACATAACAAAAATATTTTTTCTTTATCAATCTCTGCACTAAATATTATATCCCTATTAAGAATAACTCCCATCCACATTAATCATAGCTTCCCCTCCTTTTCATTATTTACCTTTCCCACTAATGATCTACATTATAAATGTTATATAAATTATGTGTTATATTATGTGACAGCCATATCTCCCCTATCCTCTTTTAAAAATAAATATTTTTTCTTTATTTATGAGGTGGGTTTTCAATGAATATATTTCAATATATTTAGATGTTTTTTTGTCATTTCAAAAATAAGATGTTATATATTCCACCCCAAATTTCTTTTAAAAACATTTATATATATTAAAGGATATATTATGATGTATATTTTTCCAAAATTAATAGTTTTTAATGTTTTAACATTACCATGTAGAAAATTACTTCTTAAAGTGACCTATAACTGTTTATTTTTATGATAATGTAACAAATGTTTTATAAAATCTATTTTTTTAGTTTCCCTTAAATGTGAACACATTGTTACACTATATTTGTATATGTTTATGAAACATATTGAATAAATATTCATGTTCTATGTATGAAATTATTAATATCCTATATTTTTAATATAAATGTTTTCCATTGTTCAATGATATTTATTATTTCCAAATAAATTTTATTAACTCTCAAAAAACGGGTATTTTCAATCCATATAAACATGATATACTCATTTATATGATATTGTCTTATTATACCATCCAAATTATTTATCTATATAGATAATGATTTTGTTTTTTATTATTATGTAACTCATTTAATTTGTCACTTAATTATGTTCTAATATAATTATATTTGATTTCCTTAAGCAGAATAGAAAATTTTAAACATATGAAGGGAACACCCAATTATAAATCCAGTGAATATGGTAATGAATTAATCTCTAGTGATTAAATGTTCATTATACATTGGACGTAATCCTTGATAATGTTTTACGATACCATGGTGAACAACCCTGGTAATGTTCATTTAAAACACCTTAGTGATGAGATTTGGTGATATTATTAAGAATGTATAATTATTATGTTATAACAACATTTCTAAGTTATGATTCATGTAAATATGATCATGTTATGAATTGTGTACATATTTTAATGTTTTTATGTTCATATTATTATGTTTTTCTCTAGTCCTACCCGTGTTATGCTCCAATTTAATTTTTTATCTGTTACCATGAATTTGAGCTCACCCATTTCTATTGTTTTCATTTCCACATATTTTTATGAAAATTAATATGTATGATATTACTAGAAGAGTATCTTTTATAATGAATTTTTTGGAGATTTTGAGGTCTTTTTATGGTTTAATAAGTTTATTATATTAGAAAAATACCCTTTAATTTAAAGTGTCAAGGATTGGTTATTTAATCTTATTTCCTAAATCTCTAAAATAATAAACCTAAAAGGTATTGGGAATTAATTTAATGGAATATTTTATATAAGTCATATAATTATTAGGAAATTAAGTCCATTGGGATTGATAGTGGTGTACCTCATGAATCACTATTTGTTTCTACATTTTTTCCCAGATTTCTCTTATCAAGATGGGTCTTCTTAAATTCTCAGGGGATTTTTGCATGACCCATGGGATTAAATTTTGAGGTAATAGTCACCCCATAACATTTTTTCGATATCTATTCGAGTATACCCCCTCTAGAACATGTGGATTGATTCCGTAGGACTTATAGTGTCCCCAATAGGGTTTTGTGACTAATCCATCTTGTCGGATTTAAAAATGGAATTATATTATGTGTTTGGTTGAGATATATTTAGTTATTTGTCAAGTAAGGTTATTTTGGATTGAAAGGTGGCATGGGAGAATGTATGGTCAAATTGGATTCAATTGAGACCCATGTTTTTAAGGGACATCAAAAGTTGGGACTAGGAAATATATGATGAGTGAGGTGCTGAACTGGGAATCCCAATACAAGATGAATGATATTGAAGATGAGTCATAAGGCTCAGTTGGGAGCTAGTTTCATTTTTAATGAATCATATAGTGTCATTCATAGTTAATGATAAATGCACAAATGAGTGATTCTGTTTGAATAGATGCCTCATAGTTATCCATCATTAATTGAAGAAACTTATAATATATGTTATGCCTTCTCAAATACATTTTAAGGGATGATTAGATTAATTTGGGTTTAGTGGTATTTTCTGATTTATTTTCGATTGTGATTGTTTAGACTCCACCAAAAAATTATTTTATAATGATTTTTTGAGAATATTATCTTAACAACTCATTTGTGGCTTGAGGTTTGTGTAAAATAGACTTATAATTCAGTTTTACGTGAAATTTATTATGGAGCCAGTGGTATTGAATTTTTTTGGGGATTTTTTAGTTTTGAGAGATTATGAATAAATAATTATTGAAATTGGGATTTGAAAATAGGATTTCTTTTAGGGAAGGAAATACTTGGCTAGGGATTTTGGGGTTTCATCACTGGATACCGTGTGTTTTTTTTGAAAAATAGAGTGAGTTTGGTGTTCTTAAAACAAATTTAATGAGTTTTTGAAATAATAAATTAATAAAGGTGTAAACCAGGATTCTTTTAGTTTATTATTTTTATTGGGAATGACTTTAAGTTTGAATTTCATGCTCATCCAGTGTTTCATGTTTGTTTGTAAAAAAACAAGAGATGTTAGTGGTCGTTGATTGGTTTTTTCTAGTATTGAGGAGAAGGAAACTGATGATTTTTTGATTGGGGTATCTTTAATTTTAGTTATTGGATTGAGAGTGATCTTGTTATTTAAATTGTGTGTTTAGAATTTAATCTATGGTTATTTTGGATGATTATCTCTTCGAAGGATCATGTTATTCATGTTTGGTGTTGGTATTGAGTATCTGCATGAGATTTTTTTATTGATTTTAATTTATAAATATAAATTTGGTTTATTTTATATGAGTTATTTAGTGTGGAGTATAATTATAAAAATTCAACATTTTTGGTAGGTTTTTATGATGTGGTGTGCCTTAGGTGTAGGTACGGATCAATTGTTGATGTTGATGAAATTTCGTAACTAAAGGGGGGAATTACATTCCATATCTACGTTGTGATATCAAGTATGATTTAGGTTATTGGGTGGGACAAATTAATTTCAATGTTTTTTTAATGACCCATAAATGTGAAATGATTTGAGGGATCTGATGGTGATCATTAATAGAGTTATGGGAATCGTAGTGAGTGGGTATCTTAACATTTAGTGAATAATATGTATTGACAATTTGTTTTATATAGTGGATGAAAATTCAACATTTAAAGATAGAGTGAGATGAGTAAGTTGTGATTTGATAATTGAGGTACGCATGAACATATGGTCACATGAACATTATGAATTCATAAAGACGAGAAGCAATTTGGTGTGGAGTTTTTAATCACTTGTGTTGTCACAAGTACGTGAAAACTTGATTAAATTTGAATTTTTCGTTTGGGGTGGGGTGTTGAGAATTCAGTTTTTCATTGGAATTATGATAGTTAAAACATATCTCTATGGTGTTTTTATGTGTTTAAAGGCCTTGTAGGTGTCTCAGTTGATCGATATAGTGCTTGATTAGGGTCATGACAGCCTAGTTATTGAGCTAGTTCTTCCATTATGGGAAATAAGGTATTGAATTATATAGAAAATGGTGGAAGAACCATCCTTGAATATTCATCTATGTTTGTATGAAGTGAAAAGTCATAAACGATTTTGTTAAATTGGATGAAATAATTTAAAAAAATTTGTTAAATTTATTGAGGTATTTTTGGTGGGTGAAAACTTTATAGATTTTCTAAGAAGTTTTGAGATGAATTCTAGTGTTTTTACCATGTAAAAATAGATTTACGGAAAAACGGGTAAGGTCCATGAATAAGGGTACTCTTATGTAAGGGTATCTAAATAAATAAGTCTACTAAGCTTATTCAAATACTTTTATAATCCCACATATGTTATGGTTCTTTTCAAAAAAGGAAATATGTAAGGTTCACCCTGAGTTTTCACTTTGTATATAAAATTTAAATCCTTGTCATATAAGGGTGACCTTAATTTTGGAAAGAGAAATTATAAAGTAATAAATGCATAAGGGTACTATCTTGCATATGAGTAATCTAACATGTAAGGGTGCACAACACAACTGAAAAATGGTAAATTCCTCAAAAATAATGGTAATCATATGTGAGTGTCTTATGAAACATAACAGTTAATTTGATACACGGGGGTCTGAAAATAGTACATTACCTAAAAAATAGTGTCCAACCTATGATAAGTAAGGGCAAATTTGTAGACACATAAGGATTAATAGTGTGTAACATAGTTAATTAATGATACTTATATGTTTATGGAACTGGAAAAATTAGAAAAGTCACCATGAGATATGTAAGAGTAAACTATAAGATATGTAAAAGTTCATTTAAATTTACTTATGATACGTATGGGTTAATCTTATTTGTAAGGATCAATAATAGGTAATGAATGTGGTATATTATATTTTCCATGTGATGTGTACATGTTGACTAGTTCACACAATAGTTTTTAATGAGTTTTCCTTGTGGTAAATAAGTTTTGATTGAGTGTTATGTAAGGGTTACATACATTATGAACATTTATGGATGATATAAAAAGGATTATAGATAATATTTTTAATATATGTGGGTTAATACATAAGGGTATTAAGGTGTGATTTAGAAGGGTTAGGGAATTTACAATGTTTTCAAAAAATTGAACATTATGGTTTTTATAAAATAATAAATTAATCAGATTAATTAAAAATAAATAGAGGGTGAGTACATTACTTCAACAATATAAAGGGTGTGTCATAATTATCACCCATAATATTCTTAATCCCTAATTTAGATATATTTATCAATGATATTTTTTTATTTGTGTATCTCATTTCTTGGAGTAGCCAAAGTCATGGCTAGCTTTCCTGGGGCATATAATCATGGTTTCTCTCTCCATTTCTTAATTTCATATTAGTCATACCCAATGTTGTAATAGTGGGTTCTCAAGACCCAACATGATTAGTTCTCTTGATTACCATACCATGTGTACATTTAGTTATCCTTGATGTTCACTTTCTATTATAGTGTATATATTTCTTCATCCATAATTTAAATGGTAATGTTCATAGATTAGTTATTGTATCAAAAGGTTACAATAGCTCCAAGGCTATAATTATAACCTTTAGATTCCATGTTATTAAAAATAAATAAATTTACTTTGGTCTAGATATATTATTATGACTAGAGATAGATCATTTTTGACTATCAAGTGTTGGTGGATCATAAGCATTGATACTTCTTCTCATGAAGTTTTCATTTTGTGATCTCCGGTAGGTGATACCATGGGGAAAGACCTACGTATAGGAACACCACATTTTATATGTTTCAATGTTAGTTCTTTTATATGGACATGTGTATTAGTATCCTGTTTTGAAATCATTATCAATATTTTCCATTTGATCATATACATTGATGTAAGGAATAACCATGAAAATGATTTCATGGAGAGGTAACCTGTGTTAGGTGCATCATTATTGGTATGGAACTGGTTGAATGGTCAATATTGAAGTGGTCGCTTCTGATTTCATGAATTAATATGTTGTGCCTATCCGATCAGAATGGTAGTACCCTAAAAAATTTATGGCCATGGTAATATAAGGTAATTCCATCTAGTTAGATCAACAAAAAAATAAAGCAATAAATAATGATGAATTAAGTGTGCATCATACATTATGATATATCTAAAGATAAAGAGATTATATTTCTCAGTGAGTGTTCATTGGTTGGTTATCATTTCTATGAATATTACTTAACTCTTTAAGGTCCTTTATGGGTTGTAGGACTCCACTATTGGTTTTTGAATACTATTTATTTCTGTTGATTTAAGGGTTTAGCAGGCCACACAAATTAGTGTATTCAAGAATATATCCTAGTTTGGTTAATAAGTAAATAGTACATGGTGGGACCCACCATGGGGTCTGAGAGTTTTCCATGAATTATTGATGACCCCTAAATAAATAAATAAATTATTATTAGAGTACATAGTAAATTGTTTGAATATATTTATTATTTTTATTTACAAGTGTTTATGTAAATACAATAAATACTATTATACAAATTAATATTATTTTAATATTCAAGGTTCATTTAATGTTAGTTGGTATTACATGTGAAGTTAAATTACCTAGTTTTATCAGGTAATATATATAATATATATTACCAGTATGTGATAAAATATAAATAAAATGTTTGAAATGGTTTAGTTGATCATAATTATTTATTTATTGATTATTTAATAGAAGTTAAATATATGAGGTCCGAGGAACCCTTTTTGGATATTTGAGCATACACTCTATATGGTAAAAAAAGATCTTATTTTAATAACAATTCATTAGTCAGGAATTGATAAATTATATCTCATCCAGATTCATAGAGAGAGAAACACTACAAATGAGAAAACATCCATAATCACCTACACAGATTGAAGGAATGAGAACATAGTGGTCATCATGATGTCAAATAGATTGTTGGAGCACTATTTTAGCACCTAGAATTTTTATAAATAAACGAATGTATATTCTTGAAGAATGTTTGAAATATCCAAAGGGGTTCATCTTTAGATCCTTTGTATAAATTCCCACTGATGATGAGATTAAGTTGAGTGAGCTTCGTTTAAAAAAGGTATTTTGTTTTGGATTATTTTTCGTTCCCTTTTATAATTCACATGAGTTCCTCGAAACATACCAAGTATCTAATTTCCATAGATGAAATGTTTCATAACTATAGTGAAAAAATTTAAATTCTCTATCCCACTAGATTCCACTTCATTCCCTAGTACCAATTAGTAGAATTACATGGATACCATGGAATTTTGGGAACACGAAAAATTATATTTCTTTAAATATATGTAGATATTATTAAATTGGTTCCAATAGAAAAAATCGCACATTGATCTAATATCAGATGTCCATGAAATGACAATTCAATTTTTTTTATACAAATCATTTTTAGAATTCTTGGGTATTATAACTATGAAGAAAAGAGACTTTATAAATTTTAAATTTTACATGATTTTGTATTTCAATGGAATCTCTAGAAATACCCACTTGCGGATCAGGTTTCAGCCAGAATCTGTATAACAAATCTTATCATTATTTTGTATTTAATCATGATTTATTACATAAACATTCACTTAATACAACTCAGAAGATCAAGAGGTCTAGTTTCTTTAAGGCATAGGAACATTACATAACAACATAAAATATGAAATACAAATATTTATTGGAAACTTCTTTTACAATACAAAAACATTTCTTCGTACTTAGCGTTGCATGAGATAACATAAATTCATACATAAGAAAAGGGTGAGATATAAAGCCCCATAAGGGAGTAAACAAGGAATAAAATGAAAAATACAATACATGTTAGGCAACAAGCATATCAATGGATCATAAGAGAAACATAAACATAAAGGGATTATATGACATAAATATCATAATGTGGAATTGTGGAGACAACTTAATACACTCTATCATAAACATAAAGGAATTAGTTAAAATCCTATCTCAACATGGTTGAAAAAATCATTTAAATTAATCAGTTAAAACCATGTCCCAACATGATGTATCATGATACTATTCATTACCGAATGCATTGGGGCACTATCAGGGAACACCCTTCATAATCATTTAAATATCAGGCTTAAGTGTGCCACATATACCATAAAACAAGGATTCATTCAACACAATAATTTTTTCTATGATCAAGGAATGTGGAATTGATACATATAAGTCACCATTATATATTTATGTGTGCATAATGGTGAATATCAATGATAGAGGAATGGGAATGGTATTCACTACGCAATGATTTTGGAATGGAAAATCATACTGCAATATTTGCAACATAACGACGTCATATGAAAATTCATAAATTGGGTTGATGAGGGCGAAAGGGGTCTCTCATAATTTTTAAATGGGATGGATATTAAGGGTTTTCATGGAACATAATATCCCAAATTGTGAGACGGAATTTATATTCATAATATAAAAGAAAGGCTTGAATGGAAATGATAAGAGAGAAATCCCTTATATAATTTCAGTATATTAAGTTTTGTGTTTAAAGGATCATAGGGTGTCTTAATGGTGGTGAAAGGAACATACCATAATGTATACAGTAAATGGATAGTAAATTGGAATGGAAGAAAATAATCCAAATAAAGAAAATGGAAATTAAAAGGCATGATATAAAATAGGTTCTTGAAGAAAAAAGAGAGAGAAACATCCCTTACTTAGATGTGAGATCCCAATGGCTTGGGGGAGGCTTTTGGGGGGCTTGGGGACACCTTGGGAGGACTCCATGGAGTATGGGGAAGAGGTTGGTATAGCATCAAATATCATTAGTGAAGATAAATGGGTTCTTGGGTGGGTTTATATAGGAAAGGTGGGGGAATTCTTCATTCCTTTGTTTTTGGACACTACACACTAAAATATTCAAAAAAACAAACCATAAAATAGATTTTTCCCATGCATTATTAAAAGGGGGGTAAACTAAATTATTTTATAAGGATATAGTTGGAATATATTAAAATATTGACTTTCTTATGTTGAGGTGAGTTACACTTTCATGGAAATGATTTTAAAACCTTAAAATATTTAATTTGTCTTTGTGGATTAACTAAGGCTTTATAAAATAAATAAATAAAACTAAAATTAAATTATTTTATAGGAAGAATAATATTTTCTTTAATATAACTTTATTGTATTTTATAACATCATTATTGGGTCATTTTAATGTAAAAAAAGACATTATATATTTATATGGTATTTAATTTTTCCCAAAAAATTCAACTATCTCAAAAAATTATTAACACTTCATCGTTGGATAATTTCAAAATCTTGATTTAGAAAATAATATTCACTTTATCTATATTATTACCTAAATTTGTATGTTTTAAATTTTAAAATAAAACCTATATTTATTCAAAATTGATAGTTTTGGACTAAAATAGTTTTCAAACCTTATTAAAAATTATATTTTACTTCAAAAAAATTATATGATCATTTATATTTAGTAAATTTAATTTAATTATAATATTTTATTCAATTATTATTTAAATTTAAAATCCATTAATTCGTCAAGAGATATTTCTTAATTAAATTTGAATATTAACCAAAAATATGCTTTGTGATTGAAAAATAATTTACAATGTGAAAATAATAAAATTAATGTATATTAATTATTATATAAAAAAATATTTCACATAAAAATAATTATAGGGTCTTGAAACATATCACTTTATTACACCAATATACACCCTAAGAATAAGGTGTGTGATGATGGGGCTATAATAGAGTCATTCAGTGAACAGGGTTTGGGTCGTGATCTCGATGAGCATGAACTTCTCTTCTAACTGGTTTCACTCATTCATAAGGTGTTGGATGACAATATTGGGTTGTTCTAGGGAAAATCCAAAAAATGATATCTCCCTTGAAATATCTGATAAATGGGTATCATAGGGTATTATCCTACTAGATGAGGCTATCAATTATTTGTCCATATCAAATGGATTTGTTTAAAACTTATATTTATACTTGTCTTGTGGTCACTATTCAATAGATATATTATCAACAGTATGAATACTTAACAGTCATCTAAATCCAATTAGATATAATAAAACAGAAGTAGTAAATGTGTTTTCTATATCTATAAGACATTTAATTATAAGTAATGGAATTTTATTCATAACAGTTTGGGTAGTTACATCCTTCCCCCCTTAAATAATTTCACCCTTGAATTTTATTTTTTCCACACTCAAACAGATGAGGGTAACTCTACCTCATCACTTCCTCCTATTCTCATATTACCTCTTCAAACTTCTGGTTTCTCCAGAACACATTAACGAAGGTAATCCTATTATTTCATTGAACATTTTCTCAATGATATATGATATTCACCAGATTATCTTTTTAGGAGAGGTCATTCAACAATGGAACCACCTCTGGATTGAGTACATGGGATTGGTCTGTTATGTACTTCGTCATGAGTGATACATGGAATATATCATGTACATGAGACCTATTTTGGGTGAGTTCTAATAGATAGGCCACTTCCCTTATATGATCAAGGATCTCAAAAGAGAATATGTACCATAGACCAATATTTCCATTTTTTGGAAATCTCATAACTCTCTTCCATGGAGATATGCAGAGGAATACCAGTTCTCCAACATCAAACCATAGGTCTCATCGATGATTGTTAGCATAACTCTTTTGTTGACTTTGGGAAGCTTTGATGTGGTGCTGGATGGGCATAATGTTCCCCACCATTTCTTTGAACATTTATGGGCATAGAAGATTGAGTTCCCTAACTTCATCCCAACATGTCATTGTTCTACACCTCCTCAAATAAAGGGATTTATAAGGGGCCATTTGGATGCATGAGTGGAAAATATTGTTGTAAGAGAAATCCACTAAAGAAAGATGTTGGTACCATCCACCATTTAATTCCCTAGAGTAGGCTTTCAAAATTTCGCCAAGATTCTAGATAGTATGATCAGATTAGAAATCAGATTGAGGGTGATTGGCCATTTTGAAGTTCAACATAGTGTTTAGAGTGTATTGAAGACTCTTCCAAAATATAGAGTTTAATCATGGATCTCGATCAGATATAATCGATAGTATAACTTCATGCATCCTTTCTACTTCTCCGATATATATTTGTGATATTTGATCATGTAAGAAATCCTCTTGAATTTCAATGAAGTGTGAAGTATTTGTAAGATGATCCACAACAATATAGATAGAATTGTTTCTTTTGGATGTCTACAAACGTTTGGTGACAATGTCCATGTTGATTTTTCCCATTTCCATGTTGGTATGGGTAATCGTTTCATCATCCCCTAAGACTTGTACCTGTCATCCATCATTCTATGACACACTAGGAACATTGATGTATATTTAGAGATCTCCTTATTCATGTTATCCCACCAATAGTTCATCTAGTGATCTCGAAACATCGTCATGTTTCCTAAGTGGATGGATAAATTTGACCTATGTGCATCCACCAAAAGTTCATTATGTAACTCTGGATTTGATGGAACATATAGTCTCAATCGAAATCCCACAATTACTTCTTCATTAGCAATGAACTCCAAGTATTTCCCTTTACTAATAGTTTCCACCTTCCCTTGAATTCCAACATCATCTTTTTAATCATCATTTAACCTTTCCAAAAGAATGGTTGACCAATCATTTGTGAAATAATTGGTAATGTTCCTTTATTTATAATTACTATGTCGATCTTCCTCAAATATAAGATGATTTGATCCTTTTCAATTCTTATCAATGATATAATTACTACTTCATTTCTACTTAGATCGTCCTCCACCTTGTTCATTTTTATAAGGTGAAAATGGATTCAATAGTCGTAATCACTGATGAGCTCAAACCATGTTTGTTGGAACATATTCATCTCCTTATGTGTGAATATTTTTTGAGACTTTTGTGATCCGTATATATTTCACTATTCTCCCAAAAGAGATAATTAAACTAAATTTTTATTGCTAAGATCATAACATCCAAATCTAGATAATGTATGGGAATGATTTTTTCAGGAATTCTTATATTCCTTGAGGCATAGGAATTGATTTTCTCAATTTGTATCAACACACAACCATTCCCTTCTTCTAAGCATTCATGAAGATTACGAAAATCTCCCCACTTGTGGGTAGTTTGAGCACATGGGTAGTGATAAGCCTCTTCTTCAACTCCATGAAGCTTTCTTCAAATTTATCATTTCAAGAAAACTTGACTCCTTTCTCATTTTTCTAGGTAATAGTGTTTGAAAATCATGATAAATTTCTAAAAAGTAGAAATAATATCTATCTAACCCTAGGAAGCTACCGATATACATCCTAGATGTCAGCCTTGACCATCACTTATTTTCTTTTGTTTTTTAAGTATCCACAAATATCCCATTTCTTGTGATGATATACCCAAATAATGGTATTTCCATCAACTATAACTCACACTTTATACACTTTTCATGGAGATTATCCATTCACAAGGTCTCTAGTACATTTATTATATTATTTACAAGATTCTACTTGGTTTTGGTGTATATTATAATGTCACATATATAGACTACGAATTTCTTTGATATTATCTCTAACAACATTATTCATTAAGTCCAGGAATATTTTTGGAGCATTGGTGAGTCTAAAAGGAATTACTATGAATTCATAGTGCCTATACCATGTACGAAAAGCATCCACAGGGATATTCTCCTTCCCCACCCTTGGTAAAAACCCAACCACATATCATACATGGAGAAGTATTATGCTTCACATAGCCGATCAAACAAGTCATCAGTTCATGGAAAAGGATACATATTATTTATCAGGATTTTTTGACCTCTTGATAATCAATGAAAAGGCAAATTGACACATACTTATTCTAGAAGAAGAGGAATGGTTAAAACCATGGAGAAGCACCTGTTCATATAAAACATTTATCCAGATTCTCATGTAGTAGTTTTTTTAGATCCTCAAGCTCCAAAAAATCATTATAGGTGGAGTCTTGGATACTAAAAATTCCCCAGGTATAATATCAATCAATAATTGAACATCTCTTCTAAAAGGAAGACATGAAGTACATAGGGAAACATATCAATGAATTCCGTCAAAATAGGAATGTATTTGAGGATTGTACCTTCCTTAGACTAAACCATATGAGAAAGATCTGAATTCCCATAGGGTTGTAGTATCCTTGCTTGAGATGATGGTGCTAATGAAGATTCATCCTCCTCCTTGCACTTGGTATAGAGTTGGGGGTTGATTCACCATATAGAGAGTGATATCCCTCCCATGACAATTAATGATTTCTCTATATAGGGAAAACCAATACATGCCAGTAATTTCATTATATTCCACCAAAAGATGTATGAGGAGGATTAATAGGAAGTTCGATTCACAAATTGTGATAGGGGATGATTCATATTCATGGGATCCTATAATTTCCCCATTTTTCATTTTCAACGTCATCTCTACTCCCATGATTTTTTGTGGTATTTGGATTGTTCTAATAAAAATTCTGGATATAAATTAATGTGTAGAATCAGAATAAAGAAGTACATTCACTATTCTTGAATGAATAACGAGCATACCTTTCACTACTTTGTTGTCAGGATTTACTTTAGCGTAGTGATGGAAAAAGCTCACCATTACTACCTTTGAGGTTGTTGGTTGCCTCCGAGAACCCATATCTTAGGTAAATGGTATTCAAAGCTCCCTGGTTCATTTTAGTTATAGCAATGAACAATGATATGAAGATAAAATAGATCATTCCTTTCTTCAATCGCAGTATTAGGTTTTTCTTTTAAATAATCACTAGATATGTGACATTCCTTTCTACACCTAAAGAATTTCCTTTTCATCTTTAGGAAATATGAAGGGTTCTTCTTTCATTAATATATAAAATGTTACTACCATGGACCTATAACCATAGTTTTAAAACCATGTCTATAAGTAAATTTTTTGGCTATGACCACTATTTTGAAAACTGTGGCTATAGGTCTCCCACCCTTTCATGAGAGAAAAACATTCATACCAAAAAAAAGGTAGGAAGGACTATTGGTAGGGTTTTCAGGATATTTCCACAATTATATATATATATATATATAAACCATATTATATATATATATATATACACAAAATCCTTGTTGGTGTAGTGGTTAGGGCGCTAAAACGTGAAGTGAAGGTGTATAGATCTTATCCACCTAAGAACACATTATTTTTAGGCTATAGACACAGTTTTCTAGTGCTATAACTACTATTAGAACTGTGGCAATGATCCACCAATTTCCATGGTTAAAACAATGTCCATAGGTCAATTACCACAGTTGTCAACAGAGGCAAATATTGAAATGGTTTTCAAAACCGTGTCCATAGGTCATACCCTACTTCCATGTCAATAGTTCCCACATTTGTGAAAACCCATGGTTGTAGCCTACAACCATGGTATTCAGACCAATTACCATGTTTTTTAACCATGGAAATAACCAATTTTTGTTGATGTTTTTCGACACCTTTGGAAATAAGGTTGATGAAATTTTTTCACCCCATTGTATTTATCCATCGAACCACTAGAATTAATGTTCACAGTCCACTTATTATCCCCATAATACCTATGAGATTGAAAAATCTCCATCTCAGATTTGAGGGCACATCAGAAAATCTCTTCATCGCTGTCAATGTTCGGATCACTAGTGCTTTTCATATGTAAAGTTTTATCCCACCAAAGTAGTGTTCAACCATGTATTCGGGGTTGCCAAACAAACCAGGGGTGTTTTGTGCAAGTATAATGATATTTTCTTCATGTTCCCTAATAGATTCATCGTCCTTTTTCTTGAGTTAAATGATATCAATTTCCATCATATGATTGAGGGTTTTGGGAAAATATTTATCAATTTTTTTTTCTAGAAATCCTTCCACCCCATCACCATTATCTCATCGTCAGGATTTGTATTTTTGGTCAATATCCACCATTGATTAGCTTAAGGCTTTTTATGATAAGTAGTGATAAGAACATTATATTATTAGGAACATAAAAGGATAAAGAAAGACATTTCAATGGATTTGATCCATTGTTCAACAATCGAGGGATTCGATGATCCATGGACTATAGGAGGCCTTTGTCTCATGAAGCTCTCAATTGAAACTTTTTCTCCCGGGGGGGTTTGGATTTTCCTTTTGATCTAGGGTTCTAATCAATACTTGAGTTAACTGAAAGAGTGTTGTGAAAATGTTTTCGATTCCCACTCCTCTCAGATTGGGAATCTCATCAAAACAGTCATCACATTGATCTTTGCATTGTTTGTTATACCGATTCTTCTTATTACAATCCATTGGATGTAATAAAAGGAAATATAGGGGTGATTATATAAAAATATTCAAAAAATAATGGGGAATCCAATTAAAAAGGGATAACATATAATTTAAATTAATCTCATTAGCTTATGAATTTATATGCTTTGATCTATGTTACTCTGATCTAATTACTATCATATATTCTTAGGAGAAATTATTTATCCCTTGAAAATGGTTTGTAACATGATTATTAATTTACCAAATAATATCCCCTAGGAGTGTCGAACCAAGAGTGCAGTAAGGCCCATTCTTGTTCACTGGTTCTCGTTCAAGTTTAGCTTAAAGTGTAGTTTTTGGGCTTTAACCCTAGATACATCTATTCCAAATCCACCTCTAAATTTTCGAATACAACCACAAATGTATTTTCTTGATTAAAAACTTACTCTATAGACACAAAAATTTATGGATTCTTTTCTTATACTTAGTCTTATCCCAAGGCTTTCACTGAAGTTTTCTAATCATAATCCTAGAAATAACAGTACCAATCCTTTGATTACAACTATAACAACCCTACCCTTTATTTCATAGTTAAGCATGATTTATTACATAAAATTACACATAATAAAACTTATAATATCAGGAGTTCTAGTTTCTATAGGGATTAAAAACATTACATAACATCATAAAAAATGAAATACACATCTTCATTGAAAACATGTTTTGCATGACCATAACATTCCTTCGTACATATAATTTCATGGGATAACCTGATGAAATACATAAGTAAATTTTGAGATATAAAGCCCAATATGGGAATAAACAAGGAATTAAAGGAATAATACAATCCATGTTAGGAACTAAGAATTTCTAGGGATCATAATTGAATTATGAACATAAAGTCATGATATACCATGATTATCATAACATGAAATTCTGGAAAAAACATGAAACACTACATCATTAACATTAAAAAATAGGTAAACCCTTGTCCCAAGATGACGTATCATGATACAAAATATTATCCAATGCATTGTAGTGTTATCAGGGAACACCCTTCATAATAATTAAATTCTCACGCTTAAGTGTTCCACATAGATCATATAACATGGATTCATTCAACATCATTATTTATTCCACAATGAAGTAAACATTAAGGAAATTGGTAAATCCCTGTACCAACATGACATATCATGATACAAAACATTGTCCAATGAATTGGATCATTATTAAGGAACACCCTTCATAATCATTATAATCTCATGCTTAAGTGTTCCACATAAATCATATAACATGGATTCATTCAACATCATTATTTATTCCACAATAATGCAATGTGAAAATCATACACTTAAGTCACCATTCAATAAGTTTGTGTTCATAATATTGAATACCCCTGCTAGGGGAATGGGTATAGTATTCACTATATGATGATTTTGTCATGGAAAATCGTGGTGCAATATTGGCCGCATAACGGCGTAATATGTACATTCATAAATTGAGTTGATGAGAGAGAAAAGGATATCTAATAATTTATACTTGGGATGGATAGTAAGTATAAGGACCCGACCTTAGTACAATACATATTCTTGAATTAAATTAATAATTTACATTGGGGATCTTTTCAGGTTTAGATTTTTAGAGAATTATGACATAACTATTACATCTAAAAGATTAAAAAGGTGGACACATCTACTCATTTTTCATTTTTTTCACAAAATATAAACTCTTGACCAAAAGAGTCATGTCTAGTTCCATGTTTTAGACATCACGAGATTTCCTTGATCAAATCCTTGACCGTATTCCACTTTAAATCCTGTGGACAAAATTTTAAAAACTTGGGATGAGCTTAAAAAGCTCAGTAAGGGTTACAACAATACGGAAAGAAAACATTAGTCCATGTATACATAAGAATCAATAAAATCATACTTTATTCATAAAACATAATCACTTTAACATACCTCATTAAATCACAATTGATACTCATATGACTAATAACTTAGTCGATAATAATGACATAGAAAAAATGAAAACACTCGTGAAATTGATGATATTTAAGACATTTGGGACATTAAAAATTTTAAATACATAAACGAAACAAAAAAACTGTTGATAAAGACATTGCTCAAGAGATTTCCAAAAATAATAACAGTAATAAAACTTATGAAAATAATAATGGTAATGAAACTAATGAAAATGATGACACTAGTGACACATAAAACAAAAAAGGAACTGAAAAACCACATGATAATAATGATACTACAAACACATAGGATATTTACCTATCAAAAATAATATTTTTACTAATTAAATTACTAACATTGATGAGGTTGATTACACTAACATCACTACTCACACTAATAACAGTCATGAAGCTAATGAAACTGATGACACTAACATCATGGAGGAAAATAAAAAATTTAAATTAATGAATATATTTAATTCACCGATGAGATGAATCACACTAATGTGTTTATTGTCGTAGAATATTTTTATTAATTTGAATGTACATATAAAATATATGATACAAACAAATCTCTTGAAACAGATGATAATAAATATACTAATTAAACTTAAATCACTACAAAAATTATGATAAATATAAAACAATTATAATATTTAATAAAATTATAGTGATGGTAATATCAACACTAACAACACTGAGGATACTAATGACCCTAATGACATTGATGACATTGATGACATTAAATTAACTAATGAAATTTAAGACACTAAATAAACTAACGACCCTGAAAAAACTTAGGGAAAATATATATAGAAATTTTATATGATGTGATATAACTTTTAACTCATTGTTATGTTATTGTATATTCTTCATTATTCATTTGAAATTGATTTATATATGGTGTTAACTAATATTACTATTATAATGTTAGAGGGATACATAACCTCACACCTAGAAACTTTTATTAGGGACATGTCAGGGAATTATTGGGATGACCAATTTAGTAATACCATATAGTAAAAGATAAATATGTTTTTATGTTTGGTTTTATTCTTACTGATTTGTTTTTATGATTTTGTAGGGTTAATGATTAACCCTAGAAAGTGAAATTTTTCTGAAAAAGAAATAAAAAATTTGATTTTGTGTTGGGTATATTACACTAACAATATAAAAAACAATATCAACACAATATATAAGCTAATGAAAATAATAACTCTTTATACATTAATAAACAATTAAACCCTATAGAAAATTATTAATTTGAAGAAAATAGTAAAACTAATAACAGTTTCATCACCGACAAAACAAATGAATATAAAAAGACTAAATAAAGACAAAGAAAATATTACATCTATAAAATTAATGACACTAATTTTAATTATAAAAATTATGATAGTGATAATGCTAATGACAATGTTGATAATTAAAATAGTTCTTAAACTATTGATAGTATCCATAATAATGAAAGTAATACAAATATAAAAATTTATAATACTGAATAAATTGATGATAATCACCACACTAATGACACTTACCATCATAATGATAATGGTGAATTTTTTACCACTAATGACACCAATAAAAAAATATCACTCATAACATTGACACTAATAATGAAAATAATGATTCTAATTACATTCATGAAGCTATTCACATTGATAAAATGGATGAAACTAATGAAATTTAAAATATTGATGAAACGAATGAATCCATTGACAGTAAAGACATTTAGAACAATGATTCCATTAATTACACATAACAAAATACTGAAAATTATCATACTAACATTACTAATGATACTAATGAAACTAATGAAAATAAAAATAGGAAAAATCCTAACAATTCTACCCATACATATAGTAATAATGAAATTAACAAAACAAAATACAATGATGACGACACCCTAAAACTAATAACATTGTGGAAAATGAAATAACATAACACATCGATGATACTTATGACATTAATAACTGCGATGATACATATGATACTCAATACACTAAAGACACCAAATAAATTGATGATAATGATTACACTAACAAAAATAATGAAACAAACAGAAAAAAAGGATACTAATGATAGTAATGACACTAAAAATAGTAATGAAACTCATCAAACATAGAACATTGATAGAAATCAAAACACATATTGTACTAAAAACATTAATGTCAATAAGAAACATATGTCTCTATGAATACACATCACACTGACGACACCAACAGTGTCGAAGAAACTGGATATACTCATATAATTGGTGATGTAAAAAAATGGAAGACATAGGAGACACTAAAAACATTGAATATAATAATGACACTAATGAAGATGATAAACTAATGAAATTAATGAATCTAATGAGTCTATAACATTAGAATCACTAAAAATGATGGAAATAGTTAAAACAGAAATGAAACATATGACACTAAAAATATTAATGACCAATATAATATAGATTAAAGTAATAACACTAATTATAATAAGTTATTAATGATAAAAAAACATATTAAAGTAATTATTATAATGAAATTGATGATATTATGGACACAAAGGACATTGAAGATATCACAGTATTAATACAACTATTATTACAAATGATAAAAATGACATTAAAAACACTCATGATACTAAAAAACTTCATCATACTAAATACACTAAATACAATCCCAAAACAAATTATATGGTTGATATTAATGATAATAATGATAATAATGAAACCAAAGAAACTAATGAAGCTAATAATAATATGGATACTAACAACACCAATTCCATCAACAATATCAATGATCATTATAACATATATGGAATTAACAGTACTAATAAAACTTATGAAAAAAAAAACTTCGAAAAAACAAATGAAATTGATGAAACTAACATAACACTCATCATTGATAACATCAAAAACACTAGCGACACTAGTGAAACATAAAAAACTGATTATATAAATGATACTGATGATAATGAATACACTAACAATAGTAAAGACAAAGAATACAAAAATTAACCAAATAACTCTAATGAGTATAACAATACTAAAAATACTGAAGGCACTAAAGAAATTTAAGACAATAATGATAATAAAATTTGTCATAAAATTGAATTCAATGATGACACTGATGTCATTAAAAATAGAAAACTCACTAACGATAGTCATCGAACTAAAGAAGTGACAAAAATAATGATATAAACGAAACTGATGATTCTAACAATTCATGGGACACTCATGAAACAAGAATCAATGATAGAAATGGTGACATGAATTCACTAATGAAGCTTTAGAAACTAATGATACAAATAAAACTTATTCCCCTCATGAGACTACTAAAAATAAAAACACTTATTATGCTGAAGAAATTAATCACATTGATGAAACCAAAGACCTTGATGAAACTCATGAGACTAATGAAATTAAAGATAATTATGACACTGGTGACATATAAAACACTAATGAAACCAATGAAACTATAAAAACTAATAAAACTAACAAAACTAAGAAATAAAATAATAAAAATTATAATCATATCACTGATGAAACTCAGAATAAAAAAGCATCTGATAAAACTAGAAACATAGATTTAACAAAATACGCTAACCATACTAATAAAATCATAACAATGACAACACTAACAACACTAATGACACTAAGGATACATAAAATACTGATGACATTAATGAAACTGATGAAACTAATGAAATCAAACAATCTAAAGAATCTAAAAAAACTAAATACAATGTTGAAACTAATGAATATCAATTATAATTATACTAAAGTCTATATTGACTCTACTAGTTGTAATTACACTCATGATTTTAATTTAACTCACTACACTGATGATATTTAGGAAAATTTATATATTAATGAACCTAAATACACCAAGGAAACTAATTATAATAAGGTCACTAATAAAATAGATGAAACTAATGATATATTTGAAATTATAAAACATACGAGAATGAAAATAATCACAAAACTAAAGTAATTGATAACAATAATGAAAAGAATCACATTTATTTTAGTAATGAAACTCATGAAACTTACGAAACTAATAACACTGATTAAATAAATAATTTTGATGTCACTAACAACAACAAGATTACATATGATATTGACAATGATGAAAACACTAATGACACCCAAGATGAAGAAAATAAATTTGACTTTGAATACAATGATGAAACCAACAAAATAGGAAATATTTAATACATTCATAGAACTTAATAAATTTAGGATAATCATGATAATAATGACACTAATTAAACTAATAACAAAAATTGTATACAAGAAATTGAAAACACTGAATGCATTTATGAAATTGATGGAATGGATTCCATTAACGATGACACTCATGAAAATAAAAACATTAATGAGACTCACAAAACTAATGAGACTATTGAAATTGAAGAAAATGAAGTTATTTGAGATAGGAATGAAAATCATAAAAATGAGAACCTTAATAAGACCAACAACACTGATTAAATTGAAATCACTAATGACACTGGTGAAACTAATAAAAATTATGATGTTGATGACAGTGATGAGTCCAATGAAACAGATGGAACTTATGATACTGATCACATACACTACATCAATGAAGTTCATGTTATTGGAGATAGTTATGGAATTGAATATAAAAATGAAAAATTTCTCAATAATGAAACATATGATAATAATGACACTAATAAAACTAAGAATTCTAGGGACAATAATGATATTCGCTACATAGATTACACTCATTAAAGTGATGACAACAATGACACTGAAAATAATGGATATTTGGACACCATTATTTAAAAATGTGATTCTAATAACGATATTTAAACAATGAATATAGACACATTAATTACCCTTATGAAACTATTAAAAGACCTAATATTTATTAAACTAAATGAAATGATCACACTAACTATATTGAATACACTAAGGACACTGATGAAACCGAAAACATTAACAACATTAGAAACAAAAATGACAGTAATTAAATTAACAATAATATAGACACTCATGATAGTAACGACACTGGAGAGACAAATGATAGTAATGATACTAGATATATTGATGATACTAATGGAACTAATATCACTCATGAAACTAATAATGTTAAAAAACATACCAATGATATGATACTAATGGGACCAACAATACTTATAGAAGGACCAACTATTCAAATACTCATGATAGTAATGATATTGAGAATAGTCATGAAACAAAAGGAACATATGGAACTATGGAAATAAATAAAATAGTTATAAAATGTGACACCAATGATAATAATGATAGTAACAATACAAAGGATATGAAAAAACTATCACTGATTATTACATTCATGAATATGAGTCTATTGGGACCATTGGTGACATAGATTTCATTAACAACATCTATTATGCTACAATAATCACACTAATGAGACTAATGTCTTTAATGAAACTATTAACATCAGACACACTTATAACATTCCCTACAGTCATGAAAATGATGAAACTAATGGAATTGATGAGGCAAACCACACTAATGACATATATTACAATAATAAAACTCATAATATTAATTTTTTTAATGAAACTTATGGAATCGTTGACACTAATGGTTCTTAATACACCAAAAATATATATGACACTATTGAAACGTTCAATACATATGAAATGCATAAAATTGAATATACATATATCTATATAGAAAAAAATGAAAAAATGAAACAAATTTCATTCTTAACACAGAGTAAATTGACAACAATAATGTTACTAACAATAATAGCAATGATAGTGAAAATGATGAAATTAATAAACTAGTATTAATAATAATAGTAAAGACACTAATAACATTGATTAAATTTCAACCATAATGAAACTAATAATCACACAATATTAAAAATAATTAGGAAATTAATGAAACTTATTAATTTGATTACATTGATGAAACTAGATATCCTAATAGCACTTATAAAACTAATGATACTGATGAAAATCATGAAAATATTTCCACTAAAGACACTCTTGAAGCTAACAAAATTGATGAAACTGATGAAACTAATGGAAGAGATTATATAAAAGTCATTGAATTAAATGGTGATATTAAAAAAATTAGTGGAAATAATAATAATAACGATATGAATTCTATCTGTGATATTTTTGAAACTCGTGAAAATAACCACAATAAAAAAGATGACAATGTTGATGACACTAGTGACACATTAAATATTTAATATTATAATGAAACTAATAAAACTTTTGATAAAATGGACTCCAAAAATAATAATTACATTAATTAAACATATTACACTAATAACATCAACGAAATAACAGATTTTTTCAATACCAATAACATTCATGACACTGACAGTACAAAAACTAGTAAGGATATTTAAAATTTTGGTTACACTATAAATGCAGAAGATGCTAATGATGCTAAAGACCCATAAAATATTAGAGATTGTTATTATATTCATGATGTTCAGATGAATTATATAACTAATAAAAATATTGATACTAATGAGGAAAATGAAACTCACAAGAGTTATAATGCTTGACGACCCTTATGATATAGAAAACTCTATTGATAATAAAACTTATAGTTCGCAACATTTCTTATATGCTATGTTATTTCGATTTCCCTCTCATAGGGGAAAGGGATAAAACATTATGTTTATAGAGTTAATATTTCAAAACTATAAAAATGTGTTTCTGAATCATTGCATATAGGGGACTATTATCTATTTTATGACTCATTTATATATTTAATTTTATTCATGAAATCAATATGTGTAATAATATTAGTTTCCATTGGTTAAATATATCAATTAAGACTAACATGTTTAAAATAATCCAAAGAAAATAATGTTATTATCCCATATTTAATGGAAAAATTATTAAAGTTATTATAATTTTAGTATTATTAGTATCCCATATTTAATATACTTTCATAATGATGTAAACTATTCCATGGTGGTAGGATTGAGCATATAGTAATAATTCTATATATCCACTCTAGGAGAATAAAAACCTATAAAGTTAAATTTCAAAATATTAATCCATATTAAAATTTGTATCTTTCTTCTATTAAAAATATGTTATGAAGGTTTTATTCTAGGAAAAAGGTTTAATATTATGTTTGAATCTATATAAGTAGGGACTATCACATAATTTAACATTTTGTTCTTGAGATGTTCACTATATTTTTTAAGCTCATATGATTGGGACCATTAATTCGTGAATTGTTCGGTTGTGTGATGAGAATCAATGTTATTTCTTTTAAGGTTGTGTAACAAGGACCGATGTGTCATATCTTTTAAGGGAGCATGACAGGGAACAAAATATCTTACAATTTAACATAATATGATAAATATTTATAAAAAAATTCAAAATAATCACCTTAGTAGGGACATATGCATGAAAAAACCATTATAAATATTTTTTGAAAATTCAAAAGATAGATATGTATGATTTATAGAAAATAAGGAATCTCAAAATCAGTTTCATATAGATTAATCTTATATGGAAACCCCAATGAATTAGAGTATGAGAAATGTATGAACTGACCAATATTATAAGTTCCCCCATGAATGATACCCAATTAAAAAACTCGTTTAAAGGAGTATACCTATATACTGGATAAATGTATGGGTTTTATGCTAGGAAAATAATCCAAGGAGAATATGAACATTCCTTAAAAGATATTTTATCATTCAAGTAAATAAAGTATTCTATAGTTTCCTCAAGATGAATGATCCTTATTAAGAATACGGTACATAATTTTCAATTCCTCATAGATATGTTGTAGGAGGAATAATTATCTGGGGTAAATCATATATAGTACATGAGTCTCCAATAACAATGGTGTATAAAATAATTTAATATATATTCATTTAAAAAATGGTATGACCATGAATGTGTATTTGTTGAATAAAGGGGTTGGGAATATCCATTTTACTTGGTCTAGGACCAAGGTAAAATTGATTCATTAGATAAATAATTGTGAACATGGTAAAATGAAAGGGAATTTAATATTTATATGACATATGACTATCCAGAGCCCGTAGTGTTATATGTGGGTTTAGTGAAATACAGTTTGAATGAAGGGTTCATAGAACCAAGAAATTTCCTAGATTTTTCCATTAAATCTGTATCAAATAGTTTCCTTCTCCCATATATTTATTAAATACATGGGTGAAGTGTTTTTTTAGGATGTTACTATTTACAGATCCTTGGTATAAATTAGATTTAACTATTTTTGACCCCATTTTATTGGTTTTAATCTGAAATCACATGTAGGAGTTTATGAATATTTTACATTCTAATAATATGGTTTTAATCCCTCCCATTCAATGAATTATGACTTTATGTATTATATATTAAATAAGAAATATAAACATTTTATTTATAGGTATATAATCTTCAACCACTTATCTTTGAGTGGGGATAATGCTCAACCTTTAATAGGGTGTGGACACATAATTGAATAGAGAGCACCAATTTTCTTTCATTATTTTTTTAAATATTTTTTGAGATATTTGTATAATTTTAAATAATAATTAATATTTAAATTATGATATATTAATCCTAAATAATATATTTCTTTAATACGATAATTATTGATGATTTTGGGAAAAAGGATTGGGGTTCCTGTATCTATTTTGAAAGAAGATGTCTAAATTTTTTTCTCCCCTCACTCTATAAATATTGGGACCACCGCATTAGAGGAACTCTATTATCCTCAATGTATCATATAGATTATACTATAAATTTTAACCTATACTAAACCATTATATATGTTTTATTTAATGTATTTTATATTGTATACATATCATACAAAGGATTTAATGAAGAAGGATGAGAAAAGGTGGCTCATCATTCATGGATGATGGAACATAATTTTCAATTTTATAAAATACCATGATTTTATCTTCCATATTATAATTTATTTTTTATTAAGGAATTTTTCCCATTCTATTCTCTAATAAATGACTTAATCAATTATTTATAGAAATTGAATAGTATTATTTTGATATTACACCTATTGATATGGGAGAGGCACAACTTTATGAAATGATTAATGAAATAAATCTAGAATAAGTTCATTAATATAGACCTTAGATTTAGGATATTTTATTGGAATGTAATAATAAAAATCATCCACTATCAGATAACATGTCACACTAGAAAATTTTATTTCCCACTACTCTATCCATTTACAACCCTGACATAATATAACCATTGAATGTCTTCTTATGGTTCCAATGATGGAGGAAGAAAATAACATCCAATTTATAGATTATATATTAATGAGTCCCTTTATTATCTATCATATATCATATGTAATATGAATTCCAACCAATATTATTATCATTAACTATTATATATTGGTATATGGGATAAGATATACTCACAAAAAAATCAAAAAATAACTCTAGGAAGTAGGGCTTTATGAAATTTTTAGGATCTCTTAAACACACACACACACACACACACACACATAGATACATACATACATAAATACATATCTATAATACCACTAATTTCATCCCTGATATTTAAAAGTAACATTGACCCTAAAAAACGCGTTCCCTTAATTAAACAATGATGTGTAAATTCGTTTTTGGGACACATATAGAATATTTGGTGTCTCCATGTTTGGGAATATGTTTAATTAGTCAATAAAATCCTATAAACACATGAATTTATGTTGACAGGATTCCATTATTATTTAAATAATTTCTAATATAAACTCAAAATTCTATAAATATTGAACCTTAATTATGAACCAATATCAATTTATAAGTGTGTTTTGATAAGTTATTCAGAATTCACGAAGAATGGACAAAACCTAATTAGCCTAATGAAAAACAAAATTTCCATAAAGGTGTGTGAGGTAATCATTATTTTTATTTTAAATAAAATTCAAATGATATATAAGGTTTGTGGTTTAATCCTAAAATAAACCCTTAATAATGATTTGTTTATTTCCTCTTAATGGGGATGAGTGGATATTTATTTTTGTTAACTAATCACATTCTAGCATTATATCAAGATTCTTTGTGATGTATATATAATGAAAATAAATTCATTTTTCTAAAAAAATTATCAATAAATATTATAATTCTTTTATTGGAAATCCCTATTGCATATTTTAGAACTATTCATTGTCTTGTATGGATGAATTTATTCCCACCATATGAAATTTGAAATTCAAGACCCATTTCAAATTTCATGATTCAAATTTTGGAGAAACATTCATATTCAGTTTTAGATTAAAAAATTATCAATGGATAGGTAGGATAACACAAATGGATTCAGTATATTTTTCATGTTTAATTTCCAAACATAAGGTGAATTACCAACTTGTATTATTATGGATGACGCTTATGGGATCTATAAATCTAGAAAATACAATGTGGAACTATGTAACTATATAGTGTCTTGGAGGATTGATTCAAATATAATATCGAATGAATATTTTCTATGATCTTTTTATTCATTTTTGATACCCACAGAGGTAGTTTCTATCCCAATTTCTGTTTCTATGTATGGAAAAACATTTTATGGTGCCTTAAATGTTATGGTCTATGATTATATGAGATATGTAATATGAGAGATGAAATTAACACACTATAATAAATAAAGGACAAAATTTTGATTTAATCATATTATTATAAATCAAATATTTCCTATTATTTTATATAATTATAAGAGGAACCAATTTTTTGGGATAAATATAAGTATGAAAATGGGGAAGTATATTACCCATAAGATATGGAAGAGAGAGTGTTATAGAGGAAGTTATACTTAAATGGAGATAGTGGTGTATACAAAACCAATATAACTTATCAAAAATATACAAACAACCCTTCTCTAAAACATAAATAAGTTATTTTGTACTATGAGTATAAGAATGGTGGAAGTAAGAAAGAACGGACTGGGGGATAATTCAAAATATAAAAAGATAAATGATTCAATTACATGAAAAAAGTAATACCCAAACCCAGTAGAAAATTTTATATAACATTATTCCCAAATATTCTTAGAAAATTTTTATATAGTTTTTATTCTATAATACATTTTGGGTATCATTTTTATAGGCACAAACAATCTATAAATTAAGAATTTGAATGCCCATACTATTGTTAATTTCAAGGACAATCCCATAGATAATCTCTCATATTCGAGATAATTATAAATGTTAATATTCATTATTTATGATAAGTTACTCTTTAAAAGTACGCTAAATGGATAATTTTCATGATGATCTATAGTATAAATTAGTTAGGTTTCTCATTGATGTATGAGCAGAATATATTCAAAGAACATATACATATAAAAACCACCCCTCGATTATTTTATACATTTATATCTATAAATATAAAATCTATTCTATAAATTTTTATATATAATTAAATTCATAGATACATTATGAAAAACACCAATATTTTAAAAGAACAATATGTTTGATAGTATATAAGACACACAACACTAAGCTTAAATAACCCAAGAAATATATTATTTAAATAAGACCACCATAACCTAGCTTTGGAATTAGATATATAAAAAGGAATAATCAACATTTAAAAATTATTTATAAATAATGTATATGAATGAAATATATTTTTATATATGGGCTAAATTTGTAGATGAGTCTTTACACTCTTGAAAGATATATTTTCACTAAAATATGTTTTTATTGATTTAAAAATGAAAATAATATAATTAATTTTTACTATTATAATAAATATAACTATATAAAATGAAATTATGTTTTTTAAATAATATTTTTACAATTATCTTAGGGTGAAATTTTGAAATTTTTTTACAATGAGTGAATTTTCAGTGAATGGTGAAAATTGTGTTTTTTAAATTATCTTTTAATTTAAATATATTTAATAATCTAAAAGAACCATTATGAATTAAATTTTATTACAACATAAAATATGTATTATTTATTATGATATAATCTAATCAAAGAAATTTGATTCAAATTTATATCATATTTTTGTGTATGTTTACTTTTGGGAATAAAAAAAATTGAAATCTATTATCAAGTACATAATGTCTCCGCATTTCAATAAATTAAAATAAAAATAATAAAGAATTATTTAAATGAAAGTAATATAGTACATATCTATCTATATTAATTTTCTATAACGGTTATTTCTAGTCGTATAGTTAATATATTATCATTTTTTCCTTGTAAAATGATTTTTAATAAATAATAACTTTTCATCTCTCTTTGCAGGGTTGTTATAAAATATTTTTTTCCACATAATGGTATTAAATTTTTTAAAATTAATTCCATATTTTTAATCAAACTAATTTATATTATTTAATAATTTTGGCTTAATTTTTTTAATTGTGAATAGTAGAACTAGTAAAATAATTGCCACTATAAAAGGGTATGACGAGATAACCTAGGATAAAATTATTTGATAAGGCCACAATTTTTTATATAAATTATAATTAATTGAATTTATTAAGAAACATATTCCCTTATTCTCTATATTAAATTATTTATCAGAAAAGTTTCCATGAAACAGACCTATGTAATAATTTGTGTAAATAAAAAGAAAAAATGTCAGTCTCTTTCTTTTAAATATATATTATATGATCACCTAGGGATAAAAATATGAAGTGAATTACTATTAAATATTATTTTTAGTATAATAAAATTTATTTCATGATGGTGATTTATTTTTAATTTTTAGTGATTATATAGTTTCAGTTAACACTTATACAATGTTGACATAACACTTGTGAAAATAGTGTAAAACACAATGTAAATGATTTTAAAAACGTTAAAAGTAATGTATTTGTGATTATTTAGGGTTATAAAATATTTTAATTGTTAATAATGATTTATTATTTATGTATAAATGTACTATATTTTAAATTAATTATAATATTTATGTCTTTAAAGTCAAATTAATTAAGTTATATCAATAAAGGTAGAATGATGTTTTATATTAAATAATATTTTATTAAATTATATAAATATAATAAAAAAATAAAATAGTACCATTAGGATTATAAATGGTCCAAAATTTCAGAACAAATCCCTTTTATAACTCAGTTTATATCTTATACTTAAAATTATAACCCTTTCATTCTGAAAAATTGGTTAATGTGGTTATGCGTAATGTCTTTTTATCATGTGTTAAACCACAAGATATTGGTTAGTTTTCTATTTAAACTTGTATAAATCATATTTTATAGACACATCTCAGCCTTATACTATCCAAAATTCTATTACCAATCCATTTTAAAGTATTTTACTTAATATGACCTTAAATATAATTTTATACTATATGAAGTACCTAAAGATCGGCTCCCCTCACTTATAAAAGGAAACCCCCTCTCCTCTACTATCTACATGTAATTAACAATTTTATTTAGCCAATACCTATAACAATAAATTCCATACTTACCTTAGCACTTCTTATTGGTATTTTATTTATTATAACACCATCATAGTAATATATTTTTGTGTAAAACTACGTAAGTTGTATGAAGAAGAGGTATCGATCTTAACTGGTCATTTTTCATTTATTTATTCTTACATATACTTTAAATATTATTAAATAGTAATATTATAATAAAATCAGTATCTTAAATATCCTAATAAAATTTATGTTAATTTCATGCACTATATAAATATCCTCTTCAATAAAATGGAAAACAAAACCATCATTCATGTGTACAGCAGGCTACCACATCTTGAATCGAAGCTATTTATTTTCAACCACCTATTATTATAGATGGTTGAAATTTTGGATTTAATATATATATATATATATATATTATTTTTATTTTTTAAAATATAATACATAATTTACTTTGTTTCCTTTCCATTCATTGAAAAATGTTTACATCGATAAAGCATACATGTGGACTATCATCCCTACAAATCTATATGATTTATTTTTACCACTACTTCACTTCTGTGTAAGTAAATTTAGATAAATAATATGTAATTTATGATATTATTTTCATTTTATAAATATAAAATAATACGTAACCTCATTATACCATGATCGTTGAAAAATGGAAACATTACTCATGCATTCATAAGAAATACTGACATTATGAATGTAACATAGATCATTTTTCAAAACAATATTTTATGGACTGTTTTGAAATAATAATTTTTGTATAAAAATGATTATAATTTCATGATTATTATTATTTAAAAATTTTAATAATGAACTCAAGGACACTAATTAACCTACCTATGTCATTTTAGATATATGAACAGAATATCATCAAAATGTATGACATGAACGTAATTGACTATGTAATTAAATATATCATGGTAATAAATAAAATAAGTGGAATAATAAAAATAAAAAAATAATTATTTAATTAAATAATTAAAACAATTTTATTATCTAGGATGATAAATAATGTACGTGACAAGACAGAACCGAGGTATGCGATTTTATCTCAATTTCCCATTAATGAGGAAGATCTTAATGTTATGAAACTATTTATTTTATATGGAATATATAATTCCATTATACATTCTATATAATAAATCCTTAATCATTTATGTTACTTTAAATTTCATATGAAATTATTTAATTCAAGGCAATTTGACTTGAAATTTATGAAGTGATAAGTGTTTTGTAGCTCAATTAATTATCATTGGGTTTTATTAATTCTTAATTGCCTTTAATATTTTATGATTATGTGTATAATGAATTTTTATTATTTTATGATTTATTTCAACTTTTATGAGGATTTATATTTGATACTCGTAATAAATTCACTGATTAATTCTCACTTTAATGGTGTGATCTTTGTATGATATTTTATCTTAATTTAAATCTTATAGAGATATATTTTTGTATTATGAACCTATTTATTTTTATATGGTGAATATTCTACCTCTTGATATGTTATATCATTAATATCTTTATTTTTTTTGGTATTTGATGATTCATTTTAAGTTATTTCATTCATGGATTTATGATTCAAATGTTACCAAAAAAGTAAGGGCTTATAATTCAATCAATATTTCAATCACGGTTGTTTGTGCTTGAATTTACTTTGAAGTAAATAATTTTATTATTATATAATAAAACTATTTAATTTTATAATCTTTTTTTATTCATTAATTGTCATGTAAGTTTACTTTTTTGTTCTCTTTGGTACATAAAAGGATTGAGACAGTGTTTTATATGAAAAGGAATATTTATTTCTATTTTCTTTAAAAAATAACTTTTATTTTATATTAATTTTTTCTAATTTTTTTTATAGAATGATTAATTATTATTCTATGATTTATTAAATTTGTTACAACTCATGATTTATTATTTACAAAATTTATTAAAATGAATTATCTTGCCTCCATTAAAATAGGTTACATTATAAATTTTTACAAATAATGTGAAGGGAATCATTGTTTTAGCATACCGAGCATGAACATATTTTCAGACCATCATGAGAAGTCATTTATTTGTAGAAGAATTTCTATGTTTTTATGTTCTTTTAAAATAAAATTCTTCTTAAATGTTGTAGATAATTTTATTTTATAAAAGGAATTTTAAAAGGGAAAAGAGTTTTTATAAGGCCTCAGCCTTAAACCTTACTTAAACTTGGGTTATTACAAGATTACACATTGAGGATCTTTTCAGGTTTAGAGTTTTAGAGAATTATATCATGAAACTTGCATTACATTCCACATTTAAACAAAGTGGTTACATAAAAGACAATATTCATTCTTCCCATCAATGGAAACCTATTTAAAATAAAACACGGATTCTTTCTTGACACATCCTTGACACTATCGTCACATCATGTACCTTTCCCTTGACCTGTGAAAAACATTTCAAAAACTTGGGATGAGCATAAAAAGCTCAGTAAGGGTTATAAAAATATGGAAAGGAAACATGAGTTCATATATACATAAGAATGAAATCATACTTTACCCATAAAACATAGGCATATCAAATCATGAATAAATCATAGAAAACATAAGACATAAAGGTCACTTGAGGCATTCATAACATTCTTACGTAGGGAGTAACCCTCTTGGTTACGTTTGGAATACCCATCACAGTATATTCCCTAAATCTCTTCGGAGAAACCTTAACCTTTCACTCCTTCACGTTACCCAATGCATTGGAGAGCTATATCGGGCTCACCCGCACTTAGTTTATCACGGAACCACCCGTTCTTCATAACAATGCCCAAGAACCATAACATAATCGTATCACATAAAACATGAATAAAGGAAACATAAAATTTCCACATTTCAATCACAATATAACATTTTAGGATATTGAAATAATGAATCCATTCAAAAAGAAACCATTCCCAAAACCATTTAAAACATTTAATAAAGGGATTTTTGAATCAAAGTGTCCCATACCACCTTGAAGCTTTTAACATTTTAAACCATTAATATCCATATAAATAAATCCTTAAAACCATTTTGAAAACATGGATATTAATAAGAACAAATAATTAAAACATTTAAAACGATATTTTGGTTAAAGGGGTTTTACCAAAATTAGAGACACTTGAATACAATAATCGAGGAATAACATTTAGTCAGAACTTTATAATATCATGAGAATAAAAGGATTCATGATATAATACTCCAAAGGACAGTATATACACCATATAAGAGTGAATTGGTGCATAACAACAATGAACCCTCAATAGAAATGTCAAATGTGATGAAATCCCTTATAAAGAAGGTATCCTTAAATTAAGGACAAATAAATCTCAAAAATATGTGTGACAAATATAAATACACACAATATAAGTGGATATTAAGTGTAAAACAATAAATGGTCATTCACACATATTCAATGGATGACATATTCAATGACTACATGTTGAACCCAACGAAATCGAAATTGGGTTAAAAAGTTCCCTTGACAGCCTAACGGCATCACATCAAAATGAGTTGATGAGAGATAAAAAGTGTATCTCATCACTTGGACATAGAATTGACATCAATAAGGATATATGAGAACATATCCCAACATAAAAATAGGCAAATTAAAAGACCCAACAAAAAAAGTCTTTTAAAAAAGAGGAGGGTGAAAGGTTCCCTTACCGACTTGGGTATCTTTCAAAACATGCTCCCCATGAAAGAAGGACAATAGATAATTGATGTAAATACTCATAAACGAAATTATATTACACAAAGAGTATAATAATGTGCATTACATATACCACTCAATGGAATTTGTGGTAAATGTAGCATAAATCTCACGGGAATAAAAGTGAGATTAAAAATCCCTCACGAAAACTCGGCAGCCTAACGGCGCCACATAAAACTTTCGAATATGGATTGATGAGATCAAATAGGGTATCTCATCACATTACAATATAATGTACAGAAAGAGGAATATAAAAGAACGTCCCCCAACATTACAAATAGGAGCTTAAAAGAAGTGACATAAAGGAGAGTACTTAAAAACAAAGAGAGAAGTTAGATCTCTTACGAAAGTTCGGTAGCCTAACGGCGCCAATCAAAACTTCCAAAATGGATTGATGAGAGAGAATAGTGTCTCTTATCACATGAACATAAAAATTACAGTAGGATTAATATAAAAGATCATCCCAATAACAAGAAAGATGAGCTTTAAAAAGAATGACATAAAAGAGTGTACTTAAAAAGAAAGAGAGGAGTAAGATCCCTTACCTCGGGTCCGACTTGACTCGATCATTCTTTAATCTCCTGAATAATAAACTTGAGTTAATTTCTACTTCCTTAAGAACCTTTTTCAAGTTCATTATTACTTTTATACCACTTATTACCATGTCATAAACATTATGTAATCATTTAAGTTAATAATATTTGTTTTGCCGATATTTGGTTCTTAAGTCGAAAGTGGACTTCTTACAATTACATGTTGTTCGTGTGGACAAATTTTTATTATATCCAGAATTGTATTCATTATGTAGATATCATATATGTCATATATATCCAGTACATGCATGCATTTATAACATTACATAATCATTTAGAGGTAAGAAATGAAATGCACCGTTCATGGAGACGGTAAGCCGTACGTACGCATGAACGCTACTTTCATTTCTATTTCGTATTTTATAGAATTGAATAATAATTATATAAAGGTATATTATAATTCCAGTATAATATAATATATAATATCATATTTTCATCCTTTATACATCCCACATATGGTATTTAACGAATCAAATCACTTTGAGGGGGCGGTAGTCCGCACTTCCTTAAATGAAGATATCGCGTATACCTATAATGGAAGCCAAAAAGGTAAGACAAAAATGAAAAATACAGAATCATAAATAAAACATAAACATATTATATATCATATATAAAAATAGTTACATCATAATGGCCACCTTTGAAGGTGTTAAATGAGTATTGAACAATCATCGTTTCGGGAGGCAGAATTTCTCCATCCACGGAAACCATATGTTCTTTAACCATTTGATGTAGTTGTGTGAGAGTGTTGCTCGAATAAATATTATAACAACATCCTAGTATATTTAAGATACTGGTGTTTTTACAAAAGGAGTAAATAAAAAGAGTTTAGGGGGTTGGAGAAGAAAAATAAAACAAATGAACATGAGAGAATGAATTACCTTTAAAAGTGTAACTCCTTTTGATTTGAGCCTAAAGGATTCCTTTGAAAGGATTATGCCCAAAGGGAATCCTCTAGGATGAGGAGAGGGATGTGGAGAGATTAAATGGGAAGGGTTAGGCCGAGCCAAAGGCTTGAGGAGTGTGTGAAATGAGGTAGAGGTGGGGGCCTTTTATAAGAGGAGAGGAGGGGCACTTTCGGAAAGTAAAGAAATATTACTTTATTTGAAAATGTGTTTCGGTTTCAAAAGGACCCACATTGATATAATTCGTGGATAAGGTGATAAGTCTTCGAAATCCATTCATCCAATAAGTTTTGGACATGTTTAGTTCATAGATTTTACATTATCTTTCCATTTTATTTAAATCTTCAAATAATGATGTCATCGCTGCATCATTATTATGTCATACATAATTTAATTTCTTTAATGTCTAAAAATTATAAAAAAAACTACTATGATGTAGGAAATCTTTTTATCTTTCCAATTAATATTTATAATCAAAAATATGACTTGTATAACCCCACTTAAAAATTGTTTTAGTAAAACATATCATGTTTGTGTCATTTTTACTTTTACATTAAATAAAAAGTTATTTATGTCATTTCTCAACCAAAGTGGATCCATGGGGTCCCCAAGTTGACCCATGGATTGTCTTGGTCGGCCATGACACAACCAATGAGGGTAAGACATGTGTCAAGCTCATCTCATTTTATTAAAGCATTATTTTTACCTTAAACTACACTAATTATCACTAATCGCGATTAAAAACTTAATAAGTTACTATTCACCAAAAAATTATTTTAATCTCATTGAACCACATTTTACTTCCTAATGACAACCATGTATGTCGGATTTTTGAAAATCAAAAATAAATGATGGCAAAATATCATTTAAACGGAAAATCAGTTTTTATAAGTACCACTTAGTGGTTTCACTATTCATCAAAAATTGAAGTTTTTCAGAAAAATCCCAAAAATTCACCCTAAGCTATATTTGATATTCTGAATTCAAAAATGAAGTCCGTTTTACAAAATTCAAAACATATAAGTCACATTAATTAATTTAATTATTAATTACTGCTGTCATGACAAATAGCGTGTTTTTATGAAACAATAAGTATCAAAAGATTGACACTAGTTTAAGTCTGATTTCAAAGTGAAATTGATTCCAACGACCACTATTGGATTTAATGGTAAAAATATTTTCTAATTTCACTTTAAAACCAATTCAAAATATAATCTAATCATATAAATAAATTATATTAAAAAGTGGGTTTGAATTAAAATACAACATTTTACACTATTCATTAAAAAAATGAACTTTATCGGAAAGATACCAAAAATTTACACAAAGTAAATTTTGATGTCCCGATTATTAATAAGAGTTTTATTTGGTCCAAAAGAATGTTTAAGAGTGAACAAAACTATATTTAATGACGGTTCTCCATCAAAATGTGATAAGTGAACCTTTAGTGAAAACTAGGGCATATACGCCTAAAATTGGATTCTTTCCGTATTTTAAGCCTTTAACTTTTATTGTATAAATGTAAAAATATTTAAGAACATATATAATCATATTTTAGTTATTTCTATCCATTCCCGCCATTACAACGGCTACATGTTAACAACCATTTAAAATAATATTATTTTATTATTAGAGTGCAACGTAAGATTCCCAAGAAACTCGTTGTTGCGTGTTGGGTACGCCATTGAGCATAGCGTCCCCTTTAAAGTCATATTAATATTTTATTCACAAATATGGATAAATATGAAAATGTCATATTCTTTATTTACCTGGGGTGTTACATCCTTCCCCCCTTTTGGGAATTGCGTCCTCGCAATTTTAAAATTGCGCCTGGAAACATCCTTGAACGTCCCTCATCGGAACAAGAGTCGGTAAAACAATCACTTTAAAATAAAGAAAGATAAGCACAGAGGTCACCCGAGTTAACCCATACTAGGATTCTAAGTATGAAAATATGGACATGGAGGAGAAAACATAGGGTCATGTTCCGATGGAGAGTGATAGAAAACATGTTTAGGAGAAAGTTTACAATAAGAAAATCACAAACTCGTGATGGGTTAAACGGTGTTGGGTTCCCCAGTAGGAAAAGTTAATAGACAACATTTTTGTTTTAAGTTACTTTTTATTGAGGAATTTATTCATAAGGAAGCATAATCACTTATCATGTTGACTTTCAACTTTTACTAGATTCCTTAGTCAAACTCATATTTTTTCGAAAAGACGAGTATTTAGGGAGACTTGTTCGCATTAAGAGTACTATAATCATCTTCTAGAGAATAACCTAATCCCAAAAAGAGAACTATATACATCACATGTATTTAGGCTTTAACCAAAACCAAAACCAAAAAGGTTAGTACAAGATCAGATAATCCAGAAAAGGATAACCCCTTATAAAAAGAAAATCTATTCTTAATCTCCAAAATTTGTCCAACAAAACCCAAAGTTCAACGAGGACCATCCGATAAACAATTTGTCCATAAAATTCTTCAAAGTAAACCAATATAAGATTGAAACCCAAATATTTGAAGGATTTAGTCACATAGTCTTCCATGTTAAATCGTAACATTTATCTCCAAACAACATTAGTCGCTCCTAAAGTCTCACATTGAAAAGTAATTATCCTAATCACATATCCTCCAAAATCAACTTACTCTTAATTCATAAAATCATATAACTAAAAATAATCAGTCAAACTAACCAGGGAATTCACGTAGTCCAGTGGTAGGCGATAAATACCAGTCGCACTTTGGTTATGGGTTCGATTCCCGCAGCATTGTCCGACGCGACGGGTTGTCACACGGTCTGCGTGTTGTCCTTTTTCCAAAACTATATAATTCTCAAATAATTACCCAAAAAGGGATAAAATCATCAAAAATAACCATAACATAATTTAACCTCAATTTTATCTCATGCCTTTCACTTCAATCATAACATATGGTAACCCATAATTACCTCAAAAGTAAGGATCATATAAACCCAAATGGTTCTTTATAACTATGTCCAAAAAAGAAAAGATAACTATTACTTGAATAAAATTTGCCTATATTAAACATCAGGGTAACACATAATATAAAAAGTCTTCTAATGTAACCCCATCATCAAAAGAGACTTAATACTCTTAAGAATTTCACCCTAACTCTTGAAGCCCTTATATGTTGACATCTTACTCATTCAACATTCTTCATGATCCATTATCCATTCCTTTCCAACTTATTCCGAAATACCTCTTTCCTACAAACAAAATCATGAATCATATCCTAAGATTCCAAAATAATAAAACAATAGTCATGAAATAGTACATACCTTTGATTGGTCATTGTCGGTTTCTTCATCCTCAATCAGAATGGCATTAGGTATTGGTAAACGAATATTGGTACACTCTTGGTGACCACATTCATGAAACTTCTTCATAGGACATGTGTTTGCATAATGACCATGCCACCACATTTAAAACATTCAATTGATCCCTCAGAAAGAACTTCTTTCCCTTTCCTTGAGTCAACTGGATGCTTCCTTTTTCCATGGCAGGTTCTTGCTTTATGACCTTCATTTCCACATCTATAGCATATTTCTGTCCCTTTGAAACATTTTCCTAGGTGTTTCTTTCCACATCTTTGACACATAGGTTTTTTAACACACTTACCTTTATGATTATTACCTCTACTTCTGTAGGGATTTGTTTCTTGCATATATGATGCCTTAGAGAAATCTCCAAGGTTTAGGTGGTCAATAATGACTCCAGATAGTTGGTTGAGGATAATCAAAAGAGTTCTCATTGCAGCTCCCATATCATTCAGTTGCTTGCTCAAAAAACTGTCACAGTTTCCTTCACATCCACTGTTACTTTGGTGACTGCTAGATCCAGCTATTTACTAAAACCAAAAAGGTCAGTGTGAGTATATCAACAAAACCATCATGTACTAATGAGTAAGATATACAATAAGATATACTTACTCATTCACTTTATCTAAAACTAAGACTCTTTCTGAAATCCTAACCATTATAGTAATTGTCACTTATACTTAAAGAATACCCTAACCTCTAAAGTTATCTAAACCGAACTTTGATACAAACTATAAGGCCCCAGCCTTAAACCTTACTTAAACTTGAGTTATTACAAGATTACACATTGAGGATCTTTTCAGGTTTAGAGTTTTAGATTATTTGATCATGAAACTTGCATTGCATTCCACATTTAAACAAAGTGGTTACATAAAAGACAATATTCATTCATCCCATCAATGGAAACCTATTTAAAATAAAACACGGATTCTTTCTTGACACATCCTTGACACTATCGTCACATCATGTACCTTTCCCTTGACCTGTGAAAAACATTTAAAAAACTTGGGATGAGCATAAAAAGCTCAGTAAGGGTTATAAAAATATGGAAAGGAAACCACAAAGGTAACTTGGGATGAGTTCATATATACATAAGAATGAAATCATACTTTACCCATAAAGCATAGGCATATCAAATCATGAATAAATCATTAAAAAAATAAGACATAAAGGTAACTTGAGGCATTCATAACATTCTTACGTAGGGAGTAACCCACTTGGTTACGTTTGGAATACCCATCACAGTATATTCCCTAAATCTGTTCGGAGAAACCTTAACGTTTCACTCCTTCACGTTACCCAATGCATTGGAGAGCTATATCGGGCTCACCCGCCCTTAGTTTATCACGGAACCACCCGTTCTTCATAAAAATGCCCAAGAACCATAACATAATCGTATCACATAAAACATGAATAAAGGAAACATAACATTTCCACATTTCAATCACAATATAACATTTTAGGATATTGAAATAATGAATCCATTCAAAAAGAAACCATTCCCAAAACCATTTAAAACATTTAATAAAGAGATTTCTGAATCAAAGTGTCCCATACCACCTTGAAGATTTTAACATTTTAAACCATTAATATCCATATAAATAAATCCTTAAAACCATTTTGAAAACATGGATATTAATAAGAACAAATAATTAAAACATTTAAAACGATATTTTGGTTAAAGGGGTTTTACCAAAATTAGAGACACTTGAATACAATAATCGAGGAATAACATTTAGTCAGAACTTTATAATATCATGAGAATAAAAGGATTCATGATATAATACTCCAAAGGACAGTATATACACCATATAAGAGTGAATTGGTGCATAACAACAATGAACCCTCAATAGAAATGTCAAATGTGATGAAATCCCTTATAAAGAAGGTATCCTTAAATTAAGGACAAATCAATCTCAAAAATATATGTGAAAAATATAAATACAAACAATATAAGTGGATATTAAGTGTAAAACAATAAAAGTTCATTCACACATATTCAATGGATGACATATTCAATGACTACATGTTGAACCCAAAGAAATCGAAATTGGGTTAAAAAGTTCCCTTGACAGCCTAACGGCATCACATCAAAATGAGTTGATGAGAGATAAAAAGTGTATCTCATCACTTGGACATAAAATTTAAATCAATAAGGATATATGAGAACATATCCCAACATTAAAATAGGCAAATTAAAAGACCCAACAAAAAAAGTCTTTTAAAAAAGAGGAGGGTGAAAGGTTCCCTTATCGACTTGGGTATCTTTCAAAACATACACCCCATGAAAGAAGGACAATAGATCATTGATGTAAATACTCATAAACGAAAGTATATTACACAAAGAGTAGAATAATGTGCAGTACATATACCACTCAATGGAATTTGTGGCAAATGTAGCATAAATATCACGGGAATAAAAGTGAGATGAAAAATCCCTCACGAAAACTCGGCAGCCTAACGACGCCACATAAAACTTCCGAATATGGATTGATGAGATCAAATAGGGTATCTCATCACATTAAAATATAATGTAAAGCAAGAGGAATATAAAAGAACATCCCCCAACATTACAAATAGGATCTTAAAAGAAGTGACATAAAGGAGAGTACTTAAAAAGAAAGAGAGAAGTTAGATCTCTTACGAAAGTTCGGCAGCCTAACGGCGCCAATCAAAACTTCCAAAATGGATTGATGAGAGAGAATAGGGTCTCTCATCACATGAACATAAAAATTACAGTAAGATTAATATAAAATATCATCCCAATAACAAGAAAGATGAGCTTTAAAAGGAATGACATAAAAGAGTGTACTTAAAAAGAAAGAGAGGAGTAAGATCCCTTACCTCGGGTCCGACTTGACTCGATCGTTCTTTAATCTCCTGAATAATAAACTTGATTTAATTTATACTTCCTTAAGAACATTTTTCAAGTTCATTATTACTTTTATACCACTTATTACCATGTCATAAACATTATTTAATCATTTAAGTTAATAATATTTGTTTTGCCGATATTTGGTTCTTAAGTCGAAAGAGGACTTCTTACAATTACATGTTGTTCGTGTGGCCAAATGTTTATTATATCCATAATTGTATTCATTATGTAGATATCATATATTTCATATATATCCATTACATTCATGCATTTATAACATTACATAATCATTTAGAGGTAAGAAATGAAATGCACCGTTCATGGAGACGGTAAGCCGTACGTACGCATGAACGCTACTTTCATTTCTATTTCGTATTTTATAGAATGGAATAATAATGATATAAAGGTATATTATAATTCCCGTATAATATCATATATAATATCATATTTCCATCCTTTATACATCCCACATATGGTATTTAACGAATCAAATCACTTTGAGGGGGTGGTAGTCCGCACTTCCTTAAATGAGATATCGCGTATACCCATTATGGAAGCCATAAAGGTAAGACAAAAATGAAAAATACAGAAGCATAAATAAAACATAAACATATTATATATCATATATAAAAATATTGACATCATAATGACCACCTTTTAATGTGTTAAATGAGTATTGAACAATCATCGTTTCGGGAGGCAGAATTTCACCATCCACGGAAACCGTATGTTCTTTAACCATTTGATGTAGTTGTGTGAGAGTGTAGCTCGAATAAATCTTATAAAAACATCCTAGTATAATTAAGATACTGTTTTTGTTACAAAAGAAGTAAATAAAAAGAGTTTAGGGGGTTGGAGAAGCAAAATAAAACAAATGAATATGAGAGAATGAATTACCTTTAAAAGTGTAACTCCTTTTGATTTGAGCCTAAAGGCGTCCTTTCAAAGGATTATGCCCAATGGGAATCCACTATGATGAGGAGAGGGATGTGGAGAGAGTAAATGGGCAGGGTTTGGCCTAGCCAAAGGCTTGAGGAGTGTGTGAAATGAGGTAGAGGTGGGGGCCTTTTATAAGAGGAGAGGAGGGTCACTTTCGGAAAGTAAAGAAATATTACTTTATTTGAAAATGTGTTTCGGTTTCAAAAGGTCCCACATTGATATAATTCATGGATAAGGTGATAAGGCTTCGAAATCCACTCATCCAATAAGTTTTGGACATTTTTAGTTTATAGATTTTACATTATCTTTCCATTTTATTTAAATCGTCAAATAATGATTTCATCGCTGCATCATTATTATGTCATACATAATTTAATTTATTTAATGTCTAAAAATTATAAAAAAAATACTATGAGGTAGTAAATCGTTTTATATTTCCAATGAATTCTTATAATCAAAAATATGACTTGTATAACTCCACTTAAAAATTGATTTAGTAAAACATATCATGTTTGTGTCATTTTTACTTTTACATTAAATAAAAAGTTATTTATGTCATTTCCCAACCAAAGTGGATCCATGGGGTCCCCAAGTTGACTCATGGCTTGTCTTGGTCGGCCATGACACAACCAATGAGGGTAAGACATGTTTCAAGCTCATCTCATTTTATTAAAGCATTATTTTTACCTTAAACTACACTAATTACCACTAATCGCGATTAAAAACTTAATAAGTTACTATTCACCAAAAACTTATTTTAATCTCATTGAACCACATTTTACTTCTTAATGACAACCATGTGTGTCGGATTTTTGAAAATCAAAACACAATGATGGAAAAATTTCATTTAAACGGAAAATCAGTTTTTATAAGTACCACTTAGTGGTTTCACTATTCATCAAAAATTGATGTCTTTCAGAAAAATCCCAAAAATTCACCCTAAGCTATATTTGATATTCTGAATTCAAAAATGAAGTCCTTTTTACAAAATTCAAAACATATAAGTCACATTAATTAATTTAATAATTAATTCCCGCTGTCATGACAAAAAGCGTGTTTTTATGAAACAATAAGTATCAAAAGATTGACACTAGTTTAAGTCTGATTTCAAAGTGAAATTGATTCCAACGACCACTATTGGATTTAATGGTAAAAATATTTTCTAATTTCACTTTAAAACAAATTCAAAATATAATCTAATCATATAAATAAATTAGATTAAAAAGTGGTTTTGAATTAAAATACAACATTTTACACTATTCATTAAAAAATGAACTTTATCGGAAAGATACCAAAAATTTACACAAAGTAAATTTTGATGTCCCGATTCTTAATAAGAGTTTTATTTGGTCCAAAAGAATTTTTAAGAGTGAACAAAACTATATTTAATGACGGTTCTCCATCAAAAGGTGATAAGTGAACCTTTAGTGAAAACTAGGGCATATACGCCTAAAATTGAATTCTTTCCGTATTTTAAGCCTTTATCTTTTATTGTACAAATGTAAAAACATTTAAGAACATATATAATAATATTTTAGTTATTTCTATCCATTCCCGCCATTACAACGGCTACATGTTAACTACCATTTAAAATAATATTATTTTATTATTAGAGTGCAATGTAAGATTCCCAAGAAACTCGTTGTTGCGTGTTGGGTGCGCCATCGAGCATAGCGTCCCCTTTAAAGTCATATTAATATTTTATTCACAAATATGGATAAATATGAAAATTTTATATTCTTTATTTACCTGGGGTGTTACAGTTTTTCCCTCAAGAGTGTTATTAATGATCTTTTAATGTTATTTCTATTAATAAAATACAAAAATAAATAATATTATTTATAAATTACTGATGATATTTTATATTGATACCATCCTGATTATTTGTTTGGATGTTTTATTACTAGTGTGACTAAGGAGATTATTGACCTTATCTTTCTTGATTAATTTTATATTTATTAACTTTCTCTTGAAATATTCACTTTCTTGTGATCATTAAAAAATATATTTCCCTTAAATATCCATAATATTTTTATAATAGATATATTTATATCCTAAAATATATGCAATTAATATATAATTTTTTTACTTTTAACAGTATTTTATTGACTGTGGAATAGTTCATAATTCATAATCCTAAATCAATACAAATATTTGTATATGAGGAATAATATTTATAAATTAAATATATCATTTAATATATGAGGAATGAATTTAATGTGTACTGAAAGGTTTGGCTCATAATTATATATCCCCTTATTGAATGAACAGGTATCATGAGAAAAATTGACAAGTTATAATTAAATGGGTTTTTGGTGCATACATACTCATTTATTAAACTTCCTTGGTGCATGGTCCTTACTGTATGGATATCATTATGTATTAAATCTTTATATCCAATATTAAGCATTTATTTAATTTTAAATTCAGTTATTGATGTCCATATGAAATTTTTATTAATGATGATGTCCATTGATTAGCTTAATTGTCATTTATTTGGTTATTTATAATTGTCTAATCATTATTTATTCTTATCATATTATTATTTATTCTCAAGTTATTTCATAAATTAAATTTGTTTTTAGTTCTTTGCTATTCCATATTCATTTTTCCTTATAGTTCAATGATAGATTCCATTGTACGTAACCCTTACATAGAATCTCAGCTCACCCAAATTTTTTTTCCATTACCTAGAATTTGAAATATGAATCTTTAAATGATATTGAGGATGAGAAATATTTAAATTCACTATGTTGAAATGTAGTTTTTCAGATATAGTGTGATATTCAAGTATGTTTCTATTTTATAAAGTCTACTAAACTATTCAGTCCTTTGGGATGTGATCACTTGTATATTTTACCATTGTAATAACGTGAACCCGAGATATAAGATTCTAAATTTATGGTATTTATTTTTGGATTCATTGAATGTTTAAAAAAAATTGAGTAGTATTCTTTGGAAAAAATATATTTGGAAACATAAAACTATGAAAAACTCTGAGGAAATTCATCAGAGACACTAATTTTATGATTTTGATTAGGCTAGCTTAATAGTTTTAGTCACCATCATGGGTTAATAATTGTATTTATTATTATAATTGTGAAGGAATATATACCCCTTCTGAGGTTTTATGTGATGAGAGTAACGTGGAAACATTTATTTAATTTCAATAGATGTTTATGGAATTTGTAACCATTATACATAACTTGTGTCCTAGTAAAAAATTTATTTTAGGAATAATGATTTTTTATTTTTTGTGAATAATTTAAATGATATTTTTATCCATTAGGGTCTATGTGATCATTAATGTTAAGGTAAAAATAGTCAATTAATATTATTTTATTTTATATAAATATTATTGAAAACTAGTTTGATTAAAAAATTAATTTATGACTAATGTTTTTTTCCGGATACCAGTCATATATTTGGGAAAAATATAGGAATTATATTAATTTAGATTTATAAAAAGGGAAATAAAATGTCGGGTGACAACCCCTTGCATCTAGAAATTATATAAGGCATGAACACATAATTAAATTGGGAAAGGGTGAAACACCTACCATTATCCTACATAATTTCCTAATTAATATTAAATTATTGTTTTTAAATGATTTGGTGGGTAAACACTTATGGAATGGATTAAGATGATCTTTAGGTGTTATTGTTATGGTTTTAGAGATTGATGTATTATATTAGATAACTTATGCTAATTATTTTAGTTTGGTAAAAATTTAGTGACATATTAAAAGATTAATCGCTCATTTCTAGATCCTAGGATCCATTAAATGATAATTTTAGGGATTTAGATATGAAAAAGTCATTTTGGATATTCATTTATAATGGTAAAATATGATGTTGAAATTCATCAAATAACAACCGAAGGATGCAATTGTTCTTCTTTAATAGAAAGGTATCAAGTAGGTATATTTAATTATGTTATAGTCATGATGTTAATGGATTTCTTTAACTCAATGAATAAAATATGAAAATAAAAATTTTAACCTATTATAATCATTTCCAATTAATAGATGTTCATTTTACCCATTGTAGATTTATGGCATTGTGGTCATTAACATTATCTATAACATGCTTTAAATAGCTCTATATTATTAATTTGATGAAAGGTTTCTCTTCAATTTATATATTTTAAGCTTCAATTAACATTCTAATATTCTGTTATTCAATATGAATTTTTTTTTCATTTTCCCTATTATTATTTGTAAGTTTTATTAACCCATTTACGATGTGGGTTTCAAAAACTGAATTTTTAAATTACAACCCTATGATTTTTTGGAATGATTTAAAATTATAAAGATGGAATTTATTGAAGTTGGGAAGAATTTAACACCCAAATATTTTAAAATAATAACATTTTGTCTGATATAAAATATGACAGTCAACACTGTGATTAAACGAACTGTGAAATATATTTTTAAAATATTATCATTATAACCCAGATGTTGAATTGGATATATAAATAATAATAAAAATATTCTTAGACTTATGTATACAATTTTTAGGTAAATTGAATATATTTGTAACTAATGATTCAATTTTTAGTTATGTGTTTACATTCTTCAAAAATATATTTTTCATGAAAAACTTTCTTATTGTTTTTTAAGAAAATAATATAATTAAATTGTATTTTTTATAAAATAAATTATAAAAATTGAACATCATTTTTGAAATTATCATTTCTAAATTAACATGTTTTGAATTTTTTTTATTTTTCTAGAAGGAATTATTTCTTGGTTAATACTTAATAATAATACTTTTTTTAAACTTATATTTATTTCATTAAATACAGAAATTTAAAATTACCATTGTGATTTGAATTTTATTTTAAAGTAGAATAGTATTATTTAATTATAATTAATCTTATTAATTTAATTTTAATAATATTTATACCATATATTTTTTTTATTCTATTTTAGGCTTCAAAATACATTTTCAGAGAACTTTTATTAAGTGTATAATGTTTATCTATTTAATTATTCAAAAAACCAATAATAAGAATATATTTAAATTAAATTTAATTATTATATATCTATCTATATTAATTTCCTTTAATGGTTATTTCCAGTCGTATATTTAATATATGATCATCTTTTTCTTGAAAATGCAATTTCCTGAAAAACATCTTTTCATCACTTATTATATGATTATTATAAAATGAATTTATGCCAATTATATGGATTTAATTTTGAAAAATGGATTCTATATTTTTACTTATAATATTTTATATTATTTAATAAGAATAACCTAATTTTCAATCATTTGGAATAATAAAAATAGTAAAAAAATCACCACCATTGTAAAAGGTCAAATCAGATTAACCTACGTTAAAACTAAGTAATAATGAAAATATTTTTCACATTTATTAATATGTGATAAATTTATTTCTAAATATTACACCTTATACAAAATATTAAAATATTTATCGAAAAAATTTTCCTGAAAAGGACCTAAATAATAATTTAAGTAGTAAAAAAGAAAAAATGCCACTCCCTTTCCTCTAAATATATATTATATGAGAACATGGGGATAATATAATATGAGGTAAATAAATATTAATGGTTATTACTATTATAATGAAATTATTTTAATTATTTTTAATTATTTTTAAATTTTAGTGGTTATATAGTTACCTTAGACACTTATAAAACTCAAACACAATGCTCATTCAAACATGAGAAAACTCATGATATATTATTTTATAAACATTAAATGTAATTTATTTGATGTTATTTCTGGAGTCAAAATAATTTAATAGGAAATAATGATATTTTATGGATGGTAAAATGGATTATATTATAAATTAATTATTATATTCATGTGTTTAAATTCAAATTAAATGAATGTTATCAAAAATGAGTTAAACAATATTTTATGTTGAATTCTATTTTCATAAATTAGTTATAAAATCATAAAAACAATTAAAGAAGAAAATTATGATGATAAATTTTCTATAATTACTATATTTATCTATTTTTTTATCAAATTTTAATCTTATGAATAAAATTATATCCATTTCAGTTTGAATTTTTTTTATCATAGTTAAGGTTAAGGCGGGTTTACTGGTGGTTAAACCAAGAGAGAAGGGTTAGTTTTCTATTTTATACATTTGTAATTATTATTTATTATCCATATTTCAAACTTATCCTATAATTTTTTTCATAAAATTCCATATTTAAGTGTTTTAATGTAATATGAATTTATTTTAATTAGATACTTACAAAGTACCAAAAGTGATCCTCCCCTCACTTATAATAGGAAACCCACTCCCATCTCTTCTACACACTTCAAGATCAATTTCCATTTGAAAATACCAAATCTAATACATTAATTAATTAACTAAAAACTTCCTATAGTAATTGTTTCAAAATTATACTATTTTAGAGAGGCTTTTGGTTTAAACCTATGGAGGTTTTATGAAGAATAGATATCATTATAAACCGTGCATTTTTATTTTATTTCTTCTTCCACATACTTCAAATTTTATTCAAACATGATGATATGATAAAATTATTATATTCCCTATAATAATATTTTTTATGTTAATGTGACACTATATATCTATATCCTCTTCTGTCAAATGGTAAACAAAACCATCATTAGCGTGTACGATGGACTACCGCCCCGAGAACTAATATTAATCATTTTTTATAACCTCATTTATTATATTTTTATAATTATGGATTTAATAATTAACTAAATAACTATATATATTTATTATATTCATATAATATTTTTCATTTTGAAATTATAATATACAATTTACTTTATTACCTTTCTATTCACTGAAAATGATAACATTGTTTTTTTGTAGGCATGGACCACCACCTCCACAAAGACATGTGATTCTTTTTTATCACCACATCACAAATTAATAAGTATATTTAAATAAATAAGATACTAATTATGATATTATTAAAAAAAATTAAATGTAAAATAAGACTTCACATCTATCTATTATGATCGTTGAAAGATGGAATCGTTTCTCATGTGTACGTATAACCAACCATCTCCATGATTGTAGCATAGTTAAAATTTCAAAACCATCATTAATGATTATTATTAAAAGTATAATTGATGTATAAAAATGATAATTTTATCACTATTATTATTCTATATCTTCTAGAACAATGATCTTATTGACTATATTCAACACATCGATGTCATTTTGGATGTATGAACCGAATACATTGAAAGCATCCTATGAAACATTTATTAATTATGTATTTAAAAATAACATGGTAATAAAAAAATAAAAATGAGTAAAATTTAAAAATGTTATTAATCAAGTAAATAATTAACAAATGTTTTTATTCCGGATGATAAAGAAAGCATGGGACAAGTTAGACCTAAAGTAAGTGATTTCATCTCAATTTTCTGTCATTGAGACATATTTTAATGTTATTAAAAAATTTATTTTATATGGTCTATATTATGAACATATAAATGTTATATCATGAATACATAATAATTCATGATATTTTATGCTTCAAATAAAAATAATTCATTCAAGGGTATTTAACATTAAAGTTACTAAGTTTTATGTGTTTCTTAACTTAACACCTTTTCATTGGGTTATATTACTTATTCATTGTCTTTAATATTATAATATTATTTGAATATTGAATTTTGATTATTTTATATTGTATTAAAATCTCTTTTATCTTGAAACACATGACACATATAATAAATTCATTGATTAATTCTCATTTCAATGTTATAATTTTTAAATAGTTTTTTTTATCAATTTCTACTCCATTGATAGATACTTCATATTTTCCCCAGTTTATTTTTATGAGGTGTTTAAAATGACCCTTTATATGGTATATCAAGAATATATTTATTTTCAGGGTATTTATTTTTTCATTTTAACATATTTCATTCATGGGGTTTATGATTCCAGAGTTAAGAAAGACATAATTGTTTATGCTTCAATCTTATTTTAATTTGGATTGTTTATGCTTAAATTTAAATTAAAGGAAATTATTTAATCATCACCTAATAATGAAATTCATGTTATATCCTCTATTTATTCATGAATATTTCATGTAATAGTACCAGTTTCATCTATTTGGAATATTAAATTATTGTGAAAATATTTTTTATGGAAAGAAAAATTTATTTCCCTTTTTGATCGAAAATATTTTTTTGTATATATCTAGGATTTCTAAATTATTTTCATGATTGTTTTTAAAATTATGCTATAATTATTTAAGTTAATTTTCAACCATATTTTCATAATTAAAAATTGATTTAAAATGAATATTATTTTCCCTTTCTAAACATGGTACTTTTTGACTTTTAACATAAAATTTGAAATGAATATCATTGTTTTAACATACTTAGAAAGAGAAAAATTTCCCCACAATAATTACCACTCATTTATTTGAATATTACTCAATATTTTTACAATTTTATTTTTAATTAAATTTACTTTCATTATATTCTAGAATTTTTTTTAAATGTGATCGTAATTGTGAAAAGGGTATTTTCCTTAAGAAAGTTTTAATGATCATTTTATGGTATTTGTATTCATCAGTTAGAAAAACACATTATTTTAGTTATATTACACTAGGGATATATAGTAATGATAACATCCTTATTGTTTATCTAAATGTTTTATAATCAGTTTGAACATGGATGTTATTGAAATTCGCTTTCTTAATTAATTTTGTATTCATTAAATTTATCTTGAAACATTCACATTTATGTGATATTTTATGATTATATATCCCTTTAATATCCACATTTCTTTCATGTATATGATTATTTCTTAAACCATATACCATTTATACATATGGTTTTTTAAATTGAATGATATTTGATTGACTAGTGAATTAATGATGTTACATATTCTTTACTCAATACAAATACCTATTAATAAGGAATATTGTTTGTCAATGAAACCAACCATTGAATATACAAGGAATTAAGTGGAGATACAACAATTTATGGGGATTAAAAATATATATACATTTGAAAAATAAATTGTTCTCTTGAGATAATTTAGTAATCTAGCATTGAATGGGTTTCTAATGCACACATACCCATAGATTAAATTGTCTTGGTGAATGGACTTTATGGAATAAATATCATAATGTCTAAAATCATGAAGTAAAATTTTAATAATTAACTCAATAAAAATTATTTTATTGATGTATATGTTATTATTTTATTAGTTATTATATCCATATATTGGATTCAACATCCTATAATTATTTATATCAAATATATTTGATTATTATTTATACCTACCATATTATTCATCATGATAAGATTATTAATTAAATGACATGTGTTTCGGTTAAATAAAATTACATATTGATAATTACTTATTGATTCATGATCAAATATACTATATGAAACCCTTTCTAATCATCTGATTTCTCAATTATTTATTCCCATTACCTAGGATATGAAGAAAAAATCATTAAAGTATTTCTGGGATGCATAATATTTACTTTCACTAGGTTCTAATTTATGTTTTTAAATTTAATTAAAGATTCAAATATCTATCTAGTTTACTCATACTACTAAAGTTTTCAGTCATTTGGGATGATATATTTTGTATCTTAAACCAATGTTATATAGTAATCCCCATCTCTAGGATATTGGAGTTGGGGTTTCTACACATTAATAGCATCTTCCTGACATACTATACTAGGAAATGATATTGGGGATAATGTTTAACAAGGGATTAAAATGGAGGAAAACCCATCCTAAATTCTTATAAAAAATATTAAAAAAATGATGATGGATCCATTTGGTTCTTTCCCCATTCCATCATAGATAGAATTTAAAAAATAAGTATATTATCCACTATATTAACTATAGTTTTAATGGAATGCATAAGGATTATCCATTAAAACATTCATGGTTTATAAATATTATTTTCTAAGAACATTAAGAATATTTCATTAAAATATTTATATTTCAATAATATTATATTATGATTTTAGTGTTAATCTATTTTAAAATAACACCATTTTCAACTACTGTGGACACTAATGAGGTAGATCAATCTAATATTTTGGGATTATCAAGAATGGATATTGAAGATTTAACCAATGAAGGAGAGATGATGATACCTTAGTAAAAAATCAATGTATCAAAAAAATTATCTAATATCTCACATTGATCATTTGATAATTTATAAAGAGAATTAAATGGATAAAGAAGATGACCTAGAGGTCTTGGTGGGATTTTTAATTAAATGGATAAAACATAGTGGGCCAAAATATCCGATGTACCCATCAAAGATATGAAAATACTTCTAATTATATCATTAAATTAATTAATTAAAATGTTATTTTATTTTTATAATCATTATATAGAGTATTATGTAGAGAATACGGAGATGATGGACAAGGTAGGACAAGTCATAGATGATCTGAAAAAAATATTTGATGATTACCTAGTATCATCACTAGTAGAGTGTTATAATTTTTAAATTAAATTATAATGATGTTAGATTATTTTATTGGGAAATTTTATTATTAATCGTTCAAATAATTTAAATATATTTTTTAGATTTAAACCTAATGAATATAGGTTTCCTTATTCATTAAAAATAATCCATTACCTTCATATCCTCTAAAATTGAATTTTTAAATTTCCAAAGTGTAATGTAAAATTTTTTCCTACAATAATTATAAATGGATTTTTTCAGGTTTCTATAAGGTGACAATATGGTTGACAATTACAATTATTCCAACTATCACACTATCAACAAAAAAGGAGTTTTTTATCTAATAAGAAACTTCAAGTACTAGTAGAACCAATTATTTGTATTATATATATATATATATATCAAATTATAGATATTTTTTCTATAATTTTCAATAGGATAACTATATATAACTAAGTGAAAAATAAAATAAATAATTATTCTAATTCTATAGGTTACAAAGAAGGTCATTGTTTCCCTTTCTCCACCTTAGGTTTTCGAGCATTATATTGTTCTGGCATGAAAAAGCAATATCTTTTTAGAGTGGTCTATTATTTGAGTTTATCATATTTCATTCCAAAGTATCTAATATTATCCTAGAGGCTATTTTGATAAACCAAGTGATTATATAATGTATGTGGTGGTGCATTATGAAATTCATTTCATAAAACCCCTTAATTGAACATGGTGATAATGTATACCATCATTGAAATATTTTCACATATATGGGGTTTGGTGGATTTTATTACAATAAAATACATGTTAATATATATATGATAAAATAATATATTTATTATTTTATGTACTAAAATAAAATCAACTTGTAAAATAATAATCATAATACCTCTATATAGAACAATGAGGCATTATACAAAAGAAAATATTTACTATGTAATAGAAGAGACATAGTAAAATGGTTTATCTAATGAAGGAATATAGATTAAAAAAATCCCTTTTAATAATTAAAAATAATTGTGAAGAAAGGGGAAGGAAATATAAATATAGTACATTTGGATTAAAAGGGGTGGAAATACACCATAACAAAGGCATATAAACTTCATTTGAATACAAAATATAAAACTTCCATATTAGGAAACAATTTACAAGCTATTTAGAACTCAAAAAATCAATAATTTAACATTATGGTTTCATTGATAATGTTTTATTATAATATTCATGTTAAATTTCATTTCCATATTTATTTTAAAACTGATAATGAGAGGTTCTATGTTGTGGATATTCCCTCCTTCATAATTAATCAATGAAATTATCTTCATTCAAAATATTTTTTTGTCTTTAAATAATTGTATATATTCATCAACATTTACAAATATTATGATGTATCATATGAATATTTATAAAATGATATAAACATGAAGTATTTTTATTGATTTCAATAAACTGGTATTATCATTATTAATAATGTAGATTGAATATTGATAATAGGTAAAACAATTATATAGAGGAACAAAAAAATAATTGAATCCACTCAAACATGAATGTGTGATATAAATATTTCATCATGGAAAGTTTTTTATTATTTGACCATGGAGTTATTTCATTTATTGATAATATTTTTTGAATTTACCCTTAGATAGTTATCAGGTCTGTATATGGTGATAAACAATCAGTTTCTTAAATTAATGTTAAAAAGGGTTTCTGTTCATCTAGGTTGTTTTAAAAAAATGAATATATTCAGGAAATATATGGGGAGAATTTTCAACCATTATGATCCAAGGTTAATCAATTCATATATAATAATGTGGTAAACTCAAGATAAATAATGTTACAATTTATATTTTATTAGGGTAGAGTAATGTTTTTGAGTGTTTTGAGTACCATGGACTTAATTTAATTTTCATTTAATAGGACACATAATAAATATCTTAGTAATGTAAATATTATCAAATTTTGACAACATCCAAATACATAGAAACCACAAAATTAAATTTTACTAAGGAAATATATTTTTTACTAATATAATTCTTTCCTTTTTTCATGTATTCTCTAAATTTTTTCTAAACCATGAATCACTGTATGATAGAATGAAAATATTTTATTTTTTCTCGTGATACACTTAACATGATTTCAACATGAAGCATTTTATATATTTTTATTTACTGTTTTTACTTTTTAAAAAGCTATACCGTTTTTTTATTATCATGTAAAGACATGAATTTTTCTTAGGCCACACATTTCTTATTCAAAATTAAATGTTATTACAGATTTTTTTGTTAAGGAACTATAATAAATTTTATTATTGGAGTTTTAATGTCATGGTCATACAATTTATATGAATTTATTTTCATGATACATAATGTTATAAATTTTTCACTAGTAATGTCCAGAGATTATGGTAACATATATTAGAAGAAATGGTTACTCCATGTTTAATATTGTAGTGTTTAGAAAAAATATATATAAAGTAATTATAAAAATGGGTGAAGTTATTTAATTTTGAATGAATAAAAAAACAATTTCATATTAAAATTTAAGGGAATCTATGTATTTTTTTATTGTTATATTTTTTTCAATTGTATTAATTTTAAATTTATAGACTTACATGTTTGACAACGGTGGGTTCTTAACTTGTATTGGAATCAAAATTTGACATGAACAATGAATCATGTGCCATTTTAAACACTAATTATTTGATCACAGGTATGATATTATTGAAGTTTATGGTCACTATTTGTCATAAAAATGACATATTTTAAAGGTATTTTTTTATTTATCTTATTTCTTTATTGTATTGGTTTTCCATGAATTTTTTTAGGAAATAGGTGGTTTTCTATATTTATGCCAAACGGTGATCCCATTTCCATATTTAAATTTTTTATCTTTTATGGCTCCTTCATTTTTCAAAAAAAATCATCCATTACACTTTAAATGGCTCCCCTGATCTATCAAAACACCCATGTCAATTTGGATCACTTAGGAACTAATTATCATTTTGGATTTGGTTGCTTCAGTTAGGCATTGGGCCAAGCCGTGATCCCATTTCCATCTTTAAAAAAAATATTTAATATATCATTATTTTATTAATTTATTTCTGTAATTCCACCTCCCATACAAATACAAAAGCCCTAGGTGCGCCCACATGTTTGTGTCTCCATCATTGGAGCTCATTTTCCTCATGGAATAGAGAGAATCTTCCCAGGGTTTCTCAAATCATCCATATTTGAGAAGGTAATTTGTTTCATCCATAAATTATTAAATTTTAAATATTTCCCCCCATTTCAGACCCCAATTGACCTCCTCAGACTCATTAGAGCCTCCCTATCTGTTTTTATTACTTAGAGATTCGTCTTTTAGTGGATTTGGGGGGATTTCATCTAGATCTCTCATATAAGTGGGTTTACATCCTTCCTCCTACCATTTGATTAGGTTTTCTTCCATTTTTATTGAATTTCCTAATGTCTAGTATGTATGTATTAGAAACTAGGGTTTTGTCTTTGGTTTACTTGTGTAATCTTGTGGTTTTAGGTTTTATTGAACTACCAAGTGGTGAGAAAGTGTTTCATAAGAACTTCCACCGCAGGATTTGGTGTTTTGACACTTGTGGTAGGTGATTCCACATGTAAGAATTATTGGAAATTTTATAATTGATGGATTTATATTTTTTTCAGGTTCATCTTCCTTGTTCATTGGTGTGAAAATTTTTTTGGTGGTGTTTGTTAAGTTAATGGCGCTGAAATGGAATTTTTGTGTGAAAATGTATGTTTTTCATGGATATCCCATGTAGGATCATTTGGGGTTGTTTTATAATTAATGAAATGGTATTATTAAAATGTTTTAGTATTTTCAATTATATTTTTATAAAATATGGGTATTCACATGGTGTTCATTGTGGGGTTTTCAATGGATTTTATGTGTAAAACATTTTTATATTTTGTGATGTTGTTTTATGGAAATTCTAAATGATTTATTTAGTGATATAAGTGGAGAAAACATATGTAGTGACTGTTTCGAATGTCGTTGAAAGGAACTGATGAATTTATCTACAATTGGATTTTGGTATCATGTGGAATTCATTTGATCACAAAAGGGGGAAACCTGGGTATCTAGGTGGGTGGATGTGTACCAGTACGATAGTGATCCTGAGTGGGTTTTTCCCTGTTTCACATAGAAAGTTGGACATTGACAACACTGAAAAACTATATTTAGGATTTTTTGGGACCAATAGGTTAAGGGTATATACTCTACTAGTAGATTGTACATGAGAATATATATTACAATAGTTACTGTACACCGAGATACAAGCTACATGGGCCCGAAACTAGCTAGTGCCTAGGCGTTTTTCCGACATTAGTGTTTATTGTATATTTTGAATTTTTCATTGAATTAGTGTTTTTTTTTGGATTGAAAAATGAAGTATCTTACATGTTTTAATTAAATGTGTTCACTATTTGAAAATTCCATTCGAAATGTTTTTTCAATTAAACGTTGCATTTTTTAGAATTTATTGTTACCATGTCTTGTCTATCAAAAACATGCATGCTTTTCATCTTGTATTAGTTGCTAAATGGAACCATTTGGGTGGTATCATATCAGGATTAGGCTCACACCCTACTTACACCAATTTTGTGTAAGTATATATGATCATGTTTGATGTAGGTAAGGGCAAGGCCTTGGGTGATGGTCGTTCGAGTTGCTAGTTTCTTCTCTTGTTGCGGTGTTGTGGAGATGTCTAGTTGGTGATAACCCTTGTCATGTGGAGTCCCTTGGGATGTTATTCTATAAATTTTATGTATATTCTGAACTCTAGTGTCATGTTTAAACCAATATGTTCAGTTTTGGATTTTATTTAAGGCATTTTTGTCAGAAATTTTCAGATTTCTTTTGTTGATGGTTTTTGGTTGCTAAATGTTATTACACTAGGGTAAATCATTCCCAACCCATAATACATGATACTCAAGAACTTATACTAGCCCATGGGGATATGGAATTCCCTTTAGGACCTTCCATGGGATGGGTTTGGTGCCAATAATGATGGAGACTAGAATCATTTCGTGACAAAATGGTATAAGAGGAAGTTAATGTTTTTGGGGTGTAATATTATTTTACATTGATTCGGGCTTGAAAGAAGGTAAGACTATTGAGGATCATAGATTTGGTTATGGTTAGAATTCCTGGACCACACCTCTTGTGGAAGACCTAGAGTTACCATGGGACATTTTAATTGTTTTCTTGACTTCACTTCCAGGTGAGTCGTGTTGGCTGAAGACTACACATGGAAATTAGGTGGGGGTGGAGTAATTGATTCCTCTTTTGTTGTAATGGTTTTTGATTATTTAGGTAAGAGATTATTTTTTCACTTAGGTATGGATCCTTTAATTTTTTGTCTAAATACATACTTTGGTCCTAATATAGAGACCTGATGATTTCGTACAGGCTATGAGGGTGTCCAGGGATTTTTTAGATCCCAGAACCCATCTTGGTGGAGAGAATAGACAATGCACACTATTTAGAGTAAACCATTTGGGATTTCTGCATGGTTTTACAAATCATGTGGATGGTGATTTCTCAGACATATCCACATCATGCGGTTGGATCATGGCCATGTAGCCTAACCGTTCAAGAAACCCCTTTTTACTAGGTACCCATGCATGGATGGCGCGTGATTTTATCAAACCGTGTAGAGGAAGACTTTTCAGGTTGAGCTGTCTCACATGATTTGCGCACAGTTTAAAAACCCATGTGAAAAAATTGTGAGATGGCTAAAAACCTGTGTAAAATTTCAAAATATCCCTTAATGATCTATTAAAAAAAACCCTTCCTCCCTAATATTATTTTTTGTAGGATTGACCTATTTCTCTCTCAATTTTGTCCTTTTAGAATATACAAACTTGGAATCAAGAGATCTCCATCATCCAACATCCGATCGTGCTTCTATTTTCCACATTGGATGTGAAATGGTAATTACATGAGTCCCCTTTATTCCATGCTTCTTATATTTCAATATAGACCTAGATATATCCATTTGTGTGTTTTTTCCCCTTTTTCTTAGATCTACTCTGATCCGAGGAATATCAAGGGCCTATACTAGAGGGGAATGGTCATACAACCCTATGGTGGGTGGTCTATAACTCATCTCTAAAGTTAATTTTTTTTTGAATTTTCGTGAGGGGACAACAAATTTCATTGGAAATCGTTCGATAAATTAACATTCCATGCCTATACTCATTTGAATCACATTGTTATAATCTTTCCAAATACTTTATTAGTTTTTATTGCTTACACGCACAACTCAATCCTCCTCATGTAAAAGGATATTCCATAATTATGTTTTTATTGTTTCAGCATATTTGAGCCACCATTCAGGTGTGACTTTTCTTGACTATTATAAAGTTGAGTCTTTTTATCATAAATGGATTTTCATTAATGATAATTTCATAATGGAATGTAGCGTGAATGCTCACCACTTGACCCGCCTATTGTAAGTGCTTTGAAATGGTTATTAAAAGTGGAATGTGAAATTTTAAATGGAAAGTATACTAAGTATTTAACATGACCTTATTAAATGAGATTGGATAAAGTTTAAACGTTTGAAGAACACATTTCCATGTTGATGGAAGGAAGCGATGTGAACCTCGATAATTAAATACGCCTTAATGGATAACTAATACATGATTGAAATGTTGCAATGCTACCTGGACTATCCACACTAATGGAAGACAAGGCATGGATAAATAAATAAATGGTTTCAACTCTACATGACCTATTCACACTAATAAAAGAAAATAAATGAACCAAATGATTTATTACCTGGTTACAATATCAAATAGGAATATACTAACTCGATCTCATCTTGGATTCTATGAGGAGTATACCTTGTGTCTTGGGAACCCTATTCTGATTCAACGATACAATTTCATAGGTTGATACTCACCAAGACTATGGTTCTTATATATTCATTGGATTCCTGATATACTATTGCAGGTTCCTTTTCATTGTTACATGATACCTTAGATACACTCCTTAAATCCATCATCGTCTAATTGGTTCCAAGGTGAAATTCCATAGGGCCCTATCTTTTCTTATCCCTATTTTACCTTGGTCGATCACCTTGGACTCAGTAGGAACCCTATTGTGGAATGCCTTGGATTACACTTCTTGTATTACACTCTTACCCATTATCTGGACTCAGATACAACTGAGCTAGCATTCCGTGAGATTTACATTACCATGTTCATTACCATGGAACTCCCTAACTGGATATCATTATCAGGTTTCCTTGTTACATATTAGGGCCTTCACTACTTATAATATTACGAGGCTATGATAGTAGTGGATATGACTCACATGAACTATTAACATTAAATGGCAATTAATTAATTAATGATCTGGTTACATGTTCATACACTAGTCGATGGATGAAGCAGGTTCTTGGTTATTTAGTTATATTTCTCTTCTTGATTTACTTATATATTCATGCCTTCACACTGTTATATTCCATTACGAGTGTTAGATGTTATACACCCTGTTGGTAGTGGCCCAATGAGATTTATTTCACATCCTCTATGGGAACCATTTCATTTCCGGATTAGATTACATGGCTATTGTTTTTGACAAAGGGAAGTATACAACTTCCAGTACCTTATTTCATACTAATAGTATAAAGCTTGAGAGAAGATGACCGAGTAGGATCTCGAGATGCTTGGGGTAGTACTTGTTTTTGTTTTCCTTGTGGAATTTTTCATTCATGTTGTATTATATCCATGTTTTCCAGTTTTCTAGTAACATGTCATTACATTATCATTGTTCCTATTGAAACAATATTTATTATTCTCATTTATATATTTTTTTAGTTTTCTTCCGTTGTTTATTTGTATCACTTATATTTCTTCTTCTATTTACTATTCCATTATATTCCATCTGTTGTTCTATATTCTACCATTTCAAGAATATTATTTTTATAGAAACACCCTAGGCCCTCACTACTAGTCTGCAGCCTCTGGCATTCGAGAATATGCAATTGAGGCCATGTGGTCCACCGGGCTCGGGGCACCTGTTAAGTGGAATCCATGTCTGGATTGTCATAAAGTGGCATCAGATACATGCTTATTTTCATATATTAATATTTGGAGACAATATATTGGAGAATAAGAATGTTTGGAACTTGGTCATAATCCATTCTTGGGCATTGTGGACCCATGTTCGCGGGAAAATCCATGTTACCCAAAATGTAATTATTGTTCTATTTTTCCTATTACAGCTGATATTATTTCACCATTGGGTGACACACATGTGGTGTAGTGTTGTTGATTATTTCTATATTTGAGGATCTATTTTCATCATTGTCATGATGATATGAGGGAAATGATCATTGTATCATGCACCATTATAGGCACCTAGAAAATACATGTTATGCTTATTTCCATGCAATATAGTGAAATTTCACTACATTGCATTGCTTGATAAGCCTATAATTACTGGGTTATGCTATGATATTTTCTTGTACTTGTATTATATTGCCTTCAACTAAGTGATTTCCTGTCTCAATTCATGAGGTTTATGGGCCCCCATGGTTTGGGATTAGTAATTTACCGAGTCGACCCATTATGCTATAAGTAAATTGGGGTCATTTCTGGTGATAAGTGTATCAGAACTGAATTATTGGAAATGATTATCCATTATAAAGTGAATCCAAAAATCTAAATGAGTTGTTTGTACATACTTATATTGATTTTTCATGTTTATGAAAGGTAATTGAGTGAACCTGAAAATTAATTGAGAGGTAACATGAAACTTATACTTGAGAACCTACTGATACCTAGATGTCTAATTAGGTAGTTTCGGTATTATTGCTTGGGTAGTGAGTTTTCTTATATTTATCTTCTATTAGTGATGTTATCTCCTTTCTTATAATCCTATTATATGGTGTGTTCTTAGCATTTTTTGATCAATTGCACCACGACGTCTTCATATCGTTTTCTAGGAGAGTGGTGACGAACACAGTCCATACATTATGGGCCTTGAGCTGCCAATATTATTTCTACGAGTCCCACTTGAGGCACCACCTACTATACCTATTCTGAGAACTTATTACCATGTCCTTGATAGTTTCATACGTCTAATGAAATCCTTGAATGGTTCTCCACAGGATGCACCTAAGATGGATAATCTGACACGTGAGTTCCAACAACAGCATCGTCTTTCTTTTTCTAGGGATGGAGATTCTTAGGCTACTGAGTCTTCACTAGAGGCCATGATGTCTATCACTAAGCATCTGGAAAAGCCTCTATAGTGTAGATTCAATCATTATAAAAAAATTCTTCAGTATTTGGCCATGCATTTGTGGGATGTGGTTACCTAGGCCGAACATCATTAGTGCATGTTATGGGTTTACTTCCAAACCGCTTTCTATGATCAGTTCATTCCTCAGTCACTGAGAGATAATAGATTTAGATATTTCATTCATCTCAAGATGGGTTCTATGTTAGTTATGGAATATTCATCATGTTTCACTAATTTACTGTGTTTTTCACCAATTCTAGGTGTTGAGGGGCTTTCATATGCTAGACATTTTAAAGATGGGATTTACTATGCCATCTGAACTCACTTGAATGTTTTTCACCTTCCTACTTTCTCTGCAAAATGTGACCATGACTTTAACATTGAGTGTAACCTGAGGGATGGTGCGAGTACCAGATTTAAAGGATCAGTTCTACATTAGGCCAGTAGTTCTTCCGGTCATGGGAATTCTTCCATTTAGGTTTTTTGTTATGGAAGTGGCAACCAGAGTATCTAGTTTGATATCTCTGTTGTGTTCCATAATTGTGGAAGACCAGGGCATAATAATCCCCGATGTGATATAGACCCTATTGAGTGTCAGTTTTGAAAGCATATTAATCATTTCTAGTGTTGTTTTAGGACCTCTCCAGCATCATTGAGTGGAAAATGATATACTTATACTCCACCATTAGGAGTGAGTTCCTTTTCACCACCTTAGGAAGGGAGTTATAGTATAACTGGTATTTATAGCTGAGGGGGTGGTTGTTTATGGTGTTGTCTGATCCCTAATCACAAGCAGCTCCAACAAAGGTGTCATGATCATGGTAGTCTATCTATTGGACAGGGTCGTGGATCAAGTTAGTTGCAAGCCTTACATCTGATACCCTTGGATCATGCTGCACGACCATCTACAGTATGTGGTACTATTCTAGTAGCCTCTACTTTTGTCTTTGCTTTGTGTGATATTGTTACTTCAAACACTTTTATTTCTATATATATCTTGGAAATTCTAGGACAAGATATACAATATCCCTATGGTGTAATGACCCACGATACATCATTGGGAATACGGAAAGAGGGCATACACAAGTTCCTGGACTATCCCCTTGAGGATTGAAATTACCCTTTCTTGTGGAATCGTTTTGTTCTCGAGTTGATGGGATCTGATTTCATTTTTAGGATGGACTGGTTAGTTCACTATCATACCCTTTTCAATGGATATCATCATAGGGTTTTTTTACATCACTAGAAGGTAGTAGTTTTCTTATCATATATGAGTTGGATGCCTAGGATGGGAGAGATTGACCAAAGCATAATGGGATAGGTTGACTGAATTCCCATATTGAAAATATTTTCATAGAGGATCAAGGTTTCCTTTAAACTAATCTCCCTCCGGTAGTTGATCATCTAAGAGATTCCATTCCTGATGAATTTTTTGTCTTACCTTTTAAGAGAGGTAATGTTTACAATGGATCTTGTTCTTGGAGGAGCTCGACATTCCATTCCTCCTTACAGGATGGAACCTACTGAGCTTCATGAGATAAAGCGGTAGATGGAGTATTTAGAGTCCAAAGGATTTATACGTCCCAGTACATCCTCTTGGGGTTCACCCATGCTTTTCGTTATGAATACCAATATAAATCTCCATTTATGTGGTTATTACAAAAGTTTTAACTAGCTTATGGTCAGGAACCATTATCCACTTCCTCACATAGATGATATCATTGACTAGGTCTGAGGAGAAAATGTGTTCTCTAAGGTTGACCTGAGATCAGGATATCATAATGTGCGAGTTAGACCATCAGAAATACCTCGTAAAACTTTCCATAAAAGGTAAAGTTTTTATGAGTATCTTTTTATGTCGTTCGATCTTACGAACACACCTGCCATTTTTATGGATGTGATAAATAGAGTTTTCTAACATTATTTGGAATATTTTTTTTGTGTTATTTGTGTAAGACATCATGGTGTATCCGCACACTCGTAAAAACCAATCAAATCATCTTGATATTTTTCTGAGTACACTAAGAGAGAATCAACTTTATATCAATATTTCTAAATGTGACATATGGATCGGCAATGTCCATTTCATGGGTCATTTATTTTTGAATCAGTAGTATATTTTGTCCCAAAAATGTTAGTTGGTAATCTCCTGGGAGTGCCTAAGAGCGTGTTTGATATCAAGAGTTTTTTTTAGGGATCATTGGATTTTGAAGGAATTTTGTACAAGGCTTTAATCATCTTGCATCACCTCTTACATGACATAAAATGATGGGTGTGAGATTCACATCGATGAAATCATATAATAAATCATATTATTAGATGATTTAGAGGCTTCTCTCAACAATGATTGTGATTCTTACAGAACTTGGTAATGGATATACCGTCTTTTGAAATGCATCAAGAATTAGCCTAGGAGCAGTGTTGATGCATGAAGAAAAAATTCTTTGTATATAGATCTCAGCAATTGAGTCCTCATGTGAGAAAGTAATTGATACAAATCCTTGATATAGAAGCAGTTTTCCATGCCTTAAATTGTTAGAGACATCCGCTCTTAGGTGTGCACTTTATGGTTTATAAAGATCAAAAGAGCCTCTAGTATATCTTTTCTCAGTGTGACTTGAACCATCTACAGTGAATATGGGTCCAATTTCTACAATCCTTTGATTTTGAGCTTGCATATACACCTGGAAAAGGAAATGTAGTTGCAGCAGAACTGATTTGGAAAACTCAAACACATGCAGTATAGGAAACCAGTGATAAATGGAAGTTAAGGGCCCTCTTTACTGAAATTCTTCTAGAGATTCACAACTATCATGAGTAGTCTTACCTCTCAACCATAAAAACCACATTGTTTCTCCTTGAGAAGGTGAAGAGTAGGATGTTTTTTTATCCTAAAAGATTGGTTCTCCATGAGAGTATACCAGAAGATATCCCCTCTTCAGATTGGCCTGTAGACAGAGACGACATCATGCGTCTGCATGGTCATATCTGGATTCTTACAGATAGTAGAGAAGAGTTGATGAAAGATTCTCATGCTTCTCAGTGGTAGTTCATCCATGAATATAAAATATTTATCACGATATGAGACATCGGTATTGGTGGTTTGGTATGAAATGTCAGATTTCAGGCATCATCACTAGGTGTTCCACCTGTCTGTAGGTGAAGGCAGAGCAATAGAGACCTTCAATCTTGTTACGGAAACTTCCATTCCCATAATGTAAATGGGAAGATGTTTCTATGGATTTTTTAGTTGGATTACCTAGGTCGTTGAGGGGTAGAAATTATATATGGGTAGTCATTGATCGAATAATCAAATCATCCCACCTCATACATATTCGGATGACTTTATCAGTTCATAAGCTTGGAAGACTGTCTGTTTGTGAGATTATACAACTACACAGTGTTCCATATACTATTGTTGCAGATCGGGATAGTCCTTTCACATCACGGTTCTATTAGGTTTTTCAAAAATCTATGGGAACTCAGGTGCTTCTAAGAACAACTTTTCACCCTCAGCCTGATGGACAATCAGAACAAAAAATACGAGATTTAGAGGATATGTTCCGAGCATGCATCCATTATTTTAAGGGTTCTTCAAAGATATATATCCCTCTTGTATAGTTTGATGATAATAACAGTTTTTAAGAAATTATTTAGATGCCTCCTTTTGGGGCCTTATATGTTAGGAAATTCCTTTAAACCTTGTGTTGGATAGAGGCTGGTGAGGCATTCCTACTTGGGCCTCATCTCATTCATGATACTTTAGAACAGATCCAACTAGTCAGGAAGCATATGACTAATGTTCAGTCTAGATAAAAATCTTATGCTGATCACCGTCGACGACCTCTTGAGTTAGATTTTTGGGGTCATGTTTTTCTTAGGGTATTGTCCAGGCAATGGAATTTATGGTTAAGAAATAAGGGTTTGTTTTCTCCTCTTTAATCTAGGCCATTTTTGATTTTAGAGATAGTAGGGCCGATAGCTTATTGGTTGCTACTACCTCATAGGCACTGTTAAATGCACTTAGTCTTTCATATCTCACAGCTTCACCAATATCATGATGACCTATCTCATTATTTTGATCTCAAGATTGTTCAATTATATGCTGATTCAACCATTGAAGAATATCATGTTAACATCATTGACCAAAGCATGTAGGCTCTCCGAGGAAAGTCTATCCCTCTCTTATCGGTACTATAGAAGCATGACTGAGTATAGGATTATACTTGGGAGAGGGAAGCTGATGTACATGCTTAGTGTCCATAGTTGTTCTTGGATAGTGTTTCCTTACCTGTGGATGGAGAACTTGGGGTAGAGTTATTTTAAGGGGGGAGACTATAAGAACACAGTTTTTCACTCAGGTAGAGATCCTTTAATTTTCAGACTAAATCGTTACTTTGGACCTAATATGAATTTCTAGTGAGTTATAAAATGTTAAGAGGGTGTTTGGGGATTTTTTGGAGTGCACAACCCATCTTGTTGGAGATAAAGGACTTTACCCACGGTTTGAGTAAACCGTATGGGGTTTCCGTATAGTTTTTCAAACTGTGAAGATGGTGATTTATAAGACAGATTCACCTCACATAGTTGACCCATGGTTGTGTGGCCTAACTGTGTAAGCTACACCTTTTTCCTAGGTACCCATGCATGGATAGCACACATTTTGATAAAATCACATGTATGGCGACTCTTTGGGAAAAACTGTCTCAAACTGTTTGGGCATTGTTTGAAAACCAGTGTGGAGAAACCATGTGAAGGCTAAAAAACTATGTAAAATGTCCAAAACAAACTTAATGATCTATTAAGCTAACCCCTTACTCCCTAATTTGAGTTTATGGAGGATTTACATAATTCTCTCTCAATTTGGGGGGTTTTTTAGAACTAAACATGGAATCAAGAGATCTCCATCCTCAAACATCTGATCATGATTTCGTTTTTCATGTTGGATGGAAAATGGTAAGTAATCAAGTCCACTTTATCCTCTCTTCTTCTATTTCAATCTCGACCAATATTTCACCACGTGAGAATTTTTCACTTTTTCATAGATGTACTCTGATCTGAGAAAAAACAAGGGTCGATACCAAAGGAGAAGGATCATACAACCCTAATATGGGTGGTTAATAATTCATCCCTAATGTTTGTTGTTATTGCATTGTTCATGTGGGTCCCACCAGTTTTGTTGGAAACCGTTCATTAAATTAACATTCCATGATTATAGTCATTAGAATCGTATGGTTATTCTCTTTCCAAATATGTGATTAGTTGTATATTTCTAAACCCAAAAATCAATTCTCCTTAGGTCAAAGGTTAGGACATAGTTGGGTTTTTAGTGTTTTTGCATATTTGAGCCACCGTTCGGGTGTTCCATTTATTGTACTTTCTATATATGTATCTTCCTATAATAAATTAATTGTTATTACTGAGAATTTTATAATTTCTTCAACCATGTATTCTCACCACTTTACCCACCTATGGTAGGTGCTTCAAAATAGTTATTCAAAGTGAAATGTGAAATGTGAAAGGGAAAGTATATTAATTATATAACTTGTCCTTACTAAAAGTGATTGAATAATGGTTACATTACTTTAGAAAACCTTTCCATGCTGATAGAAGGTAGAAGAGTGAACCTAAATAATTTAATATGCCTCAATGGCTATCTAATACCTGATTACATGGTTGAAATGCTACACGGCCTATCCACACTAATGAAAGGCTAGTCATGGAAAAATATATAAATGGTTTCAACTCTACTTGAACAATCCCCAATAATGAAATGAAAGACTTTAACCAAATTGATTATTATCTCACTATAATATCAAATATGAATGGACTAACTTGAGCTCACCTTGAATTCAGTGTGGAAAATGAATTGGGTCTCGAGAACCCCATTCCTATTCAAGGATACGATTTGCATAGGTTGATACCCACCTATACTTCATTTCTTGTATATTCCTTGGATGCACGGCATACTACCATAGGGACATTTTCTTTATTACATGATACCTCAGATACACTCCCTAGATCCTTCAGTGTCTTGTAGGTGCCATGGTGAAAGCCCATAGGGACCTTTCTTTTATTATCCCCATTTTACCTTTGTCGATCACCTTGGACTCGGTAGGTTATTTATTGTGGAATTCCTTGGATTGCGCTCCTTATATTACAATCTTATCCCTTAGCTAGATTCAGATACTACTGAGTTAACATTTTGTGGGATTTACATTACCTTGGTTATTACCCTGGAACTCCGTCACTAGATATCATTATTAGGTTTCTTTATTAAGTCAAGGGACCTCCACTACTTATACTATTATGAGGTGATGTCAGTAGTGGGTATGCCTCATGTGAACTATTAACATTAAATGGAGAATGATTAATTAATGAACTCTTTCATGTTCAAACACCTATAGAGGACTAAAGTAGGTACATTGTAATTTAGTTATATTGTATTGCTGCTTTACTTATATAAGCATGCATACACATTGTTATATTCCATTACACGGGTCAGATGTTATAGAAAATATAAGGACCCAGCTTTAAAACAATACATAATATTGAATTAAAAGAATAATTCACAATGATTATCTTTTCAGGTTTAGAGTTTTAGAGATTTAGTTCATAACTATTACATAAAAACTTGAATATTACATGTTGACACTACAACTCAATATCCATTTTTTTCATAAAATAAAAACTCTTAAAAAGAAACATGTCTAGTTCCATGTTTTAGACAACATGACTTTTCCTTGATACCATCCTTGACCCTATTAATCTTTAAGTCATGTGGAAAACATTTCAAAAACATGGGATGAGCATATAATATCTCAGTAAGGGTAATAAAATAAGGAAGGAAAACATTATCCCATCAATAAATACAAATCAATGAAACTATATTTTTCAATCATAACATACCTTACAAAATCGTATGATTTATGAATAACACACACAAATCATAAATCATAAAGGTTACTTATGGAATCCATATCAAACATAAATTGCAGCTATCATAGATACATAGGGATTTACACTTGGAATACCCATCACTGTATATTCCCTAAATCTCTTATAAGAAACATCACATTTACCTCCGTCTCGTTACCCAATTCATTGGAGAGCTATCTCGGGCTCACCCCTAGGTTTATCATGGAACATACCGTATACGTAAACAATGACCGATAGCCATAACATAATCATAAAACATAACACATGTATAAAGTAATGATAACATTTCCACATTCCAATATATCAAATCAAGATATTGAAATAAACAATGATTTATCAAATCATTTTCAAAACCATTTAGAAAGAGATTTTTGAACCAAAGTGTCCCGTACCACATTGAAGCTTTTAAATAAATTATAATTGGAAAACATTAATTTCCATATAAATAAATCCTGAAACTTATTTTGAAAACATTTACATTAATGAGAAATATTTAGAGGAAAAAATCTTTAAAACATTTAAACTGATATTTTGGATAAAGAGTTTTTTTAACAAAAAGAGAGATGCTTGAATACAAATAAATGATGAATAACATATAATTAGAACTATATAATATCATGATAATAAATTTATTCATGATATAATATGTTAAAGAATAGTATATACACTATATAAGAGTGAATTGGTGCCTAACAACAATGAATTCTCAGTTTAAATGTGATTTGATATGAAAACCCTTATAAAGATGGTATCCTTAAATTATGGATAAATCAATCACATAATTATGTGTGAAAAATATAAATACACCTAATATAAGTGGATATTAAGTGTAAAACAATCTTAGGTCATTCAAACATATTCATAGGATGACATATTCAAGAAGTAAAAGTTGAACCCAAAGAATTGAAATTGGGTTAAGAAGTTCCCTTGTAAAAATTCAACAGCATAACGGGATCACATTAAAATTTAAAAAATGAATTGATGAGATAAAAATGTTCTCTCATCACTTGGACATAAAATTTAAATCAATAAGGATATAGAATAACATATCCCAACATAATAAGATGTAAATTAAAAGACATAAAAAAAACAAGTCTTTTAAAAAGAGGAGGGTGAAAGGTTCTCTTACCGATTTGGTAACTTACGAAACATACGCCACATGAAATATGGATCATAAAATGAAGATGTAAATAATCATAAATTAAATTAGATTACACAAAGTGTACAATCATGGTAATTACATACTCCACATAAAAGGAAATAGTGGCAAATATAGCATGAATATCACGAGAATAAAAAGTGATATGAATCCCTTTACCACGTTGAAATCAACTGAGTCGTATGAGAAAAAGTTAATAACCCCAAAATGAATCACAGAATACCTTGAATATAATTATATTAATGATAATATATATAAAATGGAATTACACAATACACCTCATGCAATGATAAGTGGCAAACAATGGAAATCTCATGAAATTAAAAGTGAGATAAGAAAATCCCTTTCCTCGTGTCCGACTTGACTCGATAGTTCTTTAATATCATGAATAATAAACAAAAGATAATTTATACTTGATTATGAACCATTTATAAAGTTTACTAATCCTTTTATATCAATTATTACCATGTTATAAAAATTATGTAATCATTTAAGTTAATAACTGTCGTTTTATCGATATTTGGTACTTGAGTAAAAAAATGAACACCATATAATTACATGTTGTTCATGTGGTAAGATATAAATTATCCTCATAATGATATTAATGATTTAGATATCATATATATCATATATATCCAGTTTATACATGTATTTATAATGGTTCATACCATTTAGTGGTATGAAATGAAATGCACTATTCATGGAGACGGTAAGTTGTACATATGCATGAACGCTACTTCCATTTCTATTTCTTATTTTAATAGAATTAAAAACATAATGATACATAATCATATTATAATTCCAGTATAATATCATATATAATATTATTAAATCCATCCTTTATACGTCCCGCATAAGGCATTAACGAGTCATATCACTTCGAGGGTGCGGTAGTCCGCACTTCCTCTAATGAGATTATCGTATTTAACCACTATGGAAACCATAATGTATTTCTATAAATGTAAAAATACAGAAGCATAAAGAAAAAATAAAAATAATATATATCATATATAAATATAGTTCCATCATAATGACCACCATGAGAGGTGGTTGGATATATTTGAACAATCATCGTTTCGTGAGACGTTTGTTTTCCATTCACAGAAAAATTATGTTCTTCAGCCATTAGATGGAGGTTTGTGTATGTGTAGTTAGAATATGTCTCATAAATACATCCTAGTATATTGAGGATACTGGTTTTGTTACAATTTAAATGAATAAAAATATTTTAGGGGCTGGAGAAGTAAAATAAATGAAAACAATTAAAGAGAAACAGTTACCTTTAATTTTGGTAACTTCCTTTGGTTTGAACCAAAAGAACTTATTGAAGTGCCTTCTGCCTAAGGTAAGGCTTCTAGAAGGAGGATAGGGATGTTGGAATATTAATTGGTCATAGTTTGGACAAGAAAAAAATCTTGAGAGGTGTGAGGAGTTTGTTAGAAGTGGACTTCTTTTATAAGGGAGAAGAGGGGCTCTTTAGGAAAGTGTGATAATATTATTTTATTATATAATGATATTCGGTTTTCAAAGGTCCAAAAATCATTAAAGTCAACAATAAGATGACTCATATTATAAATAATATCATCCAAATGGAATTGGATAGGTTTTGGATGTTATTTTAATATTTATAATCTTATTTATTTAAATAATTTATTAATGAGGTAAATACTACATAATTATTGTTTCATAAATATTTTAATTTATGTGATGTTTGAAAATTATAAAAAAAATACCATGATGTAGTAAATGTTATTATATTTCCAATTAATATTTATAGTCGAAAATATAATTTATATAACAGCATATAAAAATTAATTTACTAAAATATTTTTGTTTATGCCATTTTTGCCTTTACATTAAATTAATTAATCTAAAGTGTCATTATCTTTCATAAGTTGCTCCATGGGGTAAAACAATAGACCCAAAGATGCCCAGGGTTAGACATTACTCATCCAATAAGGTTAGGATATGTGTTAATGTCATTTTTATTTATTACAATATTCTTTTTACCTTGAATTACCCTATTTACCTTTAACCGCGGTAAATAAAAGTCAAAATTTACTATTCACCAAAAATTATTTTCATCTTTTTAAACCACATTTTACATACTAATAATAACCATGTATGTCGTATTTTTGAAATTCAATTCACAGAAGAGGTAAAATTTCATTTAAATGAAAAAGTCAGTTTTTTTAACTACTACTAAGTGATTTCACTATTCATCAAAAATTGATGTTTTTCATAAAAATACAAAAAATTCAACCAAATATTTATTTGGAATTCTGAATTCAAAAGTTATGTCTATTTTTATAAATTAAAAACTAAAAGTGGAATTAATTAATTTAAAATTAATTCCTGTTGTTAAAACAATAGCGTGTTTTTAAGAAACAATAACTATCAAAAGATTGACACTTGTTTATGTCCAATTTCAAAGTGAAATTAATTCTAATGACCAACATTGGATTAAATGGTAAAAATATATTCTAATTACACTTTAAATCCATTTAAAAATAAAATATATCTATATAAATAAATTAGATTAAAACATAGTTTTGAATTAAAATACAATATTTTTCACTACTCATTAGAAAATGAACTTTATCAGAAAACATCAAAAAATATACAAAATGTAAATTTTGATGTCCCCATTCTATGGAAGGATTCTATTTGGTCAAATAGAATTTATTAATGTTACCAAAATTATATTTAATGACAGTTCACCATTAAAAGATAGTAAATTGGCCTTTTACTGAATGTTAGAGTATTCATGATTAAAATTAGATTCATTCAAATTTTACGCCTCTAAATTTTATTGGATAATTTTAAAAACATTTAACAAAAATATAGAATAATATTCTAGTTATTTCTATTCATTCCTACCAATAAAACGGCTATGCATTAACTACCATTTAAAATAATAATATTTTATTATTAGTGTGCAACGTAAGATTTCAAAGAACCTGTTGTTGTGTATCGGGTACGCAATCAAACATAGAAACCCTTTAAAGTAAAATTAATATTTAATTCAAAAATATTAATAAATATGAAATATATCTTATTCTTTATTTGCTTGCGATGTTACATCCTTTCCCCTTTTGGGAATTTCATCCTAGCAATTTTAAAACTGGGCTTGGAAACTTTAATAAAAGTCCCACATGGGAAAAGAGTCTTTAAAACTATCACTTTAAAACAAAGAAAGAAAATTATAATGGTAACCCGAGATAACCCATACTAGGATTCCATATAGGATGACATAGATATGGAAGGGTGAACAAATGTTCATGTTCTGATAGAGAGTGATAGAAAATATGATTAGGAGATGTTAACCACTAGATAATCACAAACTAAAGATATGTTAAACGGTCTTTGATTACCCAGTAGGAACCATAAACCAAAAACGTTTTTTTACATTCCTTTTCATAATTTGGAGGAATTAATTTACTACATAGAATAAGAACATAAGGAAATATACTTACCTTCAAGTAGAGTTTCATCTTTTAATAAGTTTCTACCAACAACTTATCCTTTCTTCAAACAAAGAGAATTCAAAAAGACTTGGTCAAATCAAAAGAACAAGAATAATCTTCTTGATAATTACATAATCTACAAAATAAGAACTATATATTTCACTTTCCTTTAAACATCATATAAAACCAAAATTGTTAGTGCGAGATCAGATAATACCCAAAAAGGATAATCTTTTACAAAAAGAAAAACTACTCTTAATCTCAAAAAAAAATCAAACAAAACCCAAAGTTCAACAAAGACCATTAAAAATACAACATTCCGTAAAATTCTTCAAAATTGATCCAAACTATGATTGAAACCAAAATCTCATAAGGATTTAATTACATAGACTACCAAGATAAAATTTCTCTCCAAATAACAACAGTTACTCATAAAGTCTCATATTGAAATGTAATTAACCAAATCACATGATCTCCATGATAGGTTAATCATTTTCATAAATAATCAAATCTTTATATGTCGACAATAAAAATATAGATTATTCGAAACTAAAATTTTAAACATTATTCCACAATTGAAATCCATAGTATTCTATCTTTCTTAGGTATATAGTGTTTTTTCAAAAGTGATAACATCTTCCACAACAAAATTTATCACTTAATCACTACATATTTTTTCTATACTAAGTATATTCATTTGATAAAACATAAATTCCAAAAATCAACTTATTCTTGTTCCATAAAAAGATTTTACTAAAATAATAAGTCATACTAACCAGGGAATTCAAGTAGGCTAGTGGTAGGTGATGCACCCTTGTCGCCCTTTGGTTGTGTGTTCGATTGCTGCATCCTTTCCGAATGCAACGGGTTGTCACCCATCCTATAGGTTTTCCTTTTTATAAAACTCAAAAATAACCCTAACATGTTTTAACCTCAATAGTTTCCTTATACCTCTCATTTTCATCCAAATTCATTATGATCTCAACATCTTAATTCTTGAAGTCTTATTTCACCACCATATGTTAAAATAAAATGATACAAAAAATGAAGAAACAACATACCTTGATCATGGTGTCCATTTGGATTCATCGTCATTTTGTTCATGAAGGTAGAAGGTCCATGAATTGAAAAAATGATTTATATATCCTTAAAAATCATTTGCTTCCTCTATCCAAATACAACTTGTACAACATGGGTCATATGGGTGTTCACAGAAAAATAGTTTGCAAAAATAATCATGTATAACATATAATTTTAAAACATCTGATAAAACATGATTTCTATAAAATAGTCGGACAGAATTTGAGTTGAAACATTAAATTAATGGTACTTTTGAAATACCATAGGTATGTGATAAGAGACTATATTGTGAAAGAAAATATAAATAGGTTGTGCAAGGGTCTCTTTGTTCAGCAACATTTTTAAAATCATAATATTCTTCAAAATCTTGTGATAAGGGAAAATATTTTAAAATTCCTTGATAATATTTAACTTTCTTCAAAATATGAGAATATTGTGAAAATACAATTTGTCTAAATACAACTCATGATCCAAAATGATAACGATGTATACTGGAGGTGTTTGATATCTCAAACAATTGCTTTCAAGTGAGTTGTATGCAAGAAAAGGTTTCACAATCATCCAAACATGACATTATAATAATTATTGCAAACATTTCATCTGGAAGAGATAATAATGTCATTTGAGATCCTCCTCCTTCCATTTGTAACTGACTTTACTTGATCTGAAAAAGTTATAGAACAAGGATTTAACTAAAATAATAGACATAGAAACTAATCTTGTGTCTACCGAAAACTCATAATCCCTAATGTTGTCTAAAACGACCTCTGATACCAACTATAAGGGCCCGACCTTAAAAAATTACATAATATTGAATTAAATGAATAATTCACACTGAGTATATTTTCAGGTTTATAGTTTCAGAGAATTAGGACATCACTATTACATAACAACTTGAATATTACATGTAGACACTACTACTCAGTGTCCATTTTTTCATAAAATAAAAACTCTTAAAAAGAAATATGTCAAGTTCCATGTTTTAGACAGGATGACTTTTCCTTGACCCCATCCATGACCCTACTCATATTTAAGTCCTATGGAAAAAATTTCAAAAACATGGGATGAGTATAAAAATATCATTAAGGTTTATAAAATAATAAAGGAAAAAATTATCCCATTAATAAATAAAAATCAATGAACCTGTATTTTTCAATCATAACATACCTTACAAAATAATAAGATTTATGAATAACACACACAAATCATAAATCATAAAGGGTACTTGTGGCATTAATATCAAAAATAAATTGTACCTATCATAGCTATATAGGGAGTTACACTTGGAATACCCATCACAGTACATTCCCTAATCCTCTTAGAAGAAACATCACATTTACCTCTATCTCGTTACCCAATGCATTGGAGAGCTATCTCGGGCTCACCCACCCTAGGTTTATCATAGAACCACCCGTATATGTAAAACATTTCCAATAAAAATTACATAATAATAACACATAACACATGTATAATGTAAAGATAACATTTCCACATTCCAATATATCAAATCAAGATATTGAAATAAACAATGCTTTATCAAATCATTTTCAAAACAATTCAAAAAGATATTTTTGAATCAAAGTGTCACATACCACTTTAAAGATTTTAAATGAATTATCATTTGAAAACATTAATGTCCATATAAAAAATCCTAAAACCTATTTTTAAAACATGGACATTAATGAGAAATATTTAGAAGAATAAATATTTAAAACATTTAAAATGGTATTATCGATAAAAAGGTTTTTTAACAAAAAGAGAAAAACTTGAATACAAATAAATGAGGAATAAAATTTATTCATAACTTTATAATATCTTGAGAAGAAATATATTCATGATATAATATGTCAAAGAACATTATATACACCATATAAGAGTGAGTTGGTGCATAATAACAATGAAGTCTCAGTGGAAATGTAAATTGAGATGAAATCTCTTACAAAGATGGTATCCTTAAACTAAGGATAAATCAATCACATAATTATGTGTGAAAAATATAAATACACCCAATATAAGTAGATATTAATTTTAAAACAATCAGAGGTCATTCACACATATTCATAGGATGACAAATTCAAGAAGTAGAAGTTGAACCCAAAGAATTGATATTGGGTAAAAAAGTTCCCTTGTAAAAATTCGACATCCTAACAATGTCACATTAAAATTTAGAAAATGTTTTGATGAGATAAAAAGGGTATCACATCACTTGGACACAAAATTGACATCAATAAGGATATATAAGAACATATTCCAACTTAATAAGATGTAAATTAAAAAACATAACAAAATGAAGACTTTTAAAAAGAGAGGGTGAAAGGTTCCCTTACCAATTTGGTAACATACAAAAAAACACCACATGAAAGAAGGGTCATACAATAAAGATGTAAATACTCATAAATTAAATTATATTACACAAATACTATAATCATGGGAAGTACATACACCACACAAAAGGAAATAGTGGCAAATATACCATGAATCTCACGTGAATAAAAAGTGAGATGCAACCCTTTACCACGTTGTAATCAACTAAGTCGAATGACCAAAAGTTAGTAACCACCAAATGAATCATATAAGAAAATGAATATAATGAGATTAATGATAATATATATCAAATGTCAGTACACAATACACCACATGCAACGAATATGTGGCGAACAATGGAAATCTCACAAAATTAAAAGTGAGATAAGAAAATCCCTTACCTCGTCTCTGACTTGACTCGATCGTTCTTTAATCTCCTGAATAATAAACTAAATTTAATTTCTACTTTATAAAGAACCTGTTATCAAATTTATTAATCCTTTAATATCACTTATAACTATATTATAAACATTATGTAATCATTTAAGTTAATAATGGTCATTTTGTTGATATTTGGTACTTGAGTAAAAAAATGAACACCTTATAATTACAAGTTGTTCATTGGTAAGATATCCATTATCTTCAGGATGATATTAATGATTTAGATATCATATATATCATATATATCTAGTTTATACGTGTATTTATAATTTTACATATCATTTAGAGGTAAGAAATGAAATGCACCATTCATGGAGACGGTAAGTCGTACGTATGCATGAATGCTACTTCCATTTCTATTTATTATTTTAATGGAATTAAAATCCTAATGATACATAGTTATATTATAATTCCTGTATAATATAATATACAATATTTTTAACTACATCCTTTATACATCCCACATAAGGCATTAATGAGTCATATCACTTTGAGGGGGTGGTAGTCAGCACTTTCTCTAATGAGATTATCGTATTTACCCACTATGGAAACCATAATGTATTTCTATAAATGGAAAAATACAGAAGAATAAAGAAAAAATAAACATAATATATATCATATATAAATAAAGTTCCATCATAATGGCTTCCATGGGAGGCGGTAGGAGATATTTGAACAATCATCGTTTCGTGAGGCGTTAGTTTTCCATCCACAGAAACATTATATTCATCACCCATTAGATGGAGGTGTGTGTAATTTTAGTTATAATACTTCTCATACCAACATCCTAGTATATTCAGGATACTGGTGTTACGAAATAAAGGAATAAATAAAGTTTTGGGGCTGGAGAAGGAAAAGAAATGAAAACAATTTAAGAGAAACTGTTACCTTTAATTTGGGTAATTTCATTTGGTTTGAACCAAAAGGACTTTTTGAAGTTCCTTATGCCTAAGGTAAGGCTTCTAGGATGAGGATAGGGATGTAGGGTGAGTAATTGGGCAGAGTTTGGATGATCCAAAAGGCTTGAGAGGTGTGAGGAATTGGTTAAAAGTGGTCTCCTTTTATAAGGGAGAGGAGGTGCTCTTTAGGAAAATGTGATAATATTATTTTATTATATAATGATATTCAGTTTATAAAGGTCCATAAATCATTAGAGTAGAAGATAAGATGACTCATAGTCGAAATAATATCGTCCAAAAAGAATTGAACAGTTTTTAGATGTTATTTAAAAATTTATAATCTTATTTATTTAAATCATTAATAAATGAGTTAAATGCTACATCATTATTGTGTCATAAATAATTTAATTTATTTAATTTCTAAGAATTATAAAAAAATTCCATGATTTAGGAAATATTTTTAGATTTATAATTAAAATTTATAGTCGAAAATATAATTTATATAACACCATATAAAAATTAATATACTGAAATATTTTTGTGTATGTCATTTTTGCTATTACATTAAATTAATTTATCTAAAGTGTCATTATCTTTCATATATGGATCCATGGGGTACCAAAAAATACCCAAATATGACCATGGTCGGCCATTATTCATGAAATAAGGTTAAGACATGTGTTAATGTAATTTTGAATTATTACAATATTCTTTTTACCTTGAATTACCACATTTACCTTTAACCGCTGTAAATAAAACTCAAAAGTTACTATTCATCAAAAAAAATTCATCTCTTTAAACCAAATTTTACTTAATAATAACAACCATGAATGTCAGATTTTTGACATTCAATTCACAGAAGCTATAAAATTTCACTTAAATGAAAAAGTTGGTTTTTTTAACTACTACTAAGTGATTTCACTATTCATCAAAAATTGAAGTTTTTCAGAAAAATACAAAAAATTAAGCCTAAGATTTATTTGATATTCCGAATTCAAAATTGATATCTAATTTGCTAAATTAAAAACATAGAAGTGGCATTAATTAATTTAAAATTAATTCTCATTGTTAAAACACAGTGTTTTTTTAAGAAAAAATAACTATCAATAGATTGACAATTGTTTATGTCCTATTTCAAAGTGAAATTAATTACAATGACAAAAATTGGATTTAATGGTAAAAATATATTCTAATTAAACTTTAAAACCAATTAAAAAAGACAACATAACTGTATAAATAAATTATATTAAAACATAGTTCTTAATTAAAAACCAATATTTCTCACTATTCATTAGAAAATGAACTTTATCTGAAATATTTCAAAAAAAAATACACAAAGTAAATTTTGATGTCCCCATTATAAATAAGGATTTTATTTGGTCAAATATAATTTATTAAGGTGACAAAAATTAAATTTAAAGAGGTTTCTCCGTTAAAAGTCGGTAAATTGGCCTTTTTCTTAATTATAGAGTATTCGTGCTTAAAATTAGATTCATTAAAAATTTAAGCCCCAAAATTTTATTGTATAATTTAAAAAACATTTAACAAATATATATAATCATATTTTAGTTAGTTCTATTCATTCCCACCAATAAAACGGTTAGGAATTAACTACCATTTAAAATAATAATATTATATTATTAGTGTGCAATGTAAGGTTTCAATGAAATCAGTTGTTGCATATCTGGTATGCTATCGAACATAGAAAACCCTTTAAATTAAAATTAATATTTATTTCAAAAATATTAATAAATATGAAATATGTCATTTTCTTTATTTACCTGGGATGTTACAGACAATGTTGGTAGTGGCCCACTGAGATTTATCTCACACCCTCTCAGGGTTCCGTTTGGTACCCGGAGTAGATTACATGGTTTAAGGTATTTAAAAAGGAAATCATATAGCTTCTAATATCTAATTACATGATGATAGTACGGATCTTGATAAAATATGATTGATTTGGATTTAAGGATTCTTGGAGTAGTATTTGTTATCCTTTACTTTGTGTAACATGTTATGCATGTTGTCTTCTATCCATGTTTTCCAGTTTTCTAGTAAAATGACATTACATCATCATTGTTCTAGTTGATAAAATTAATATTATTCTGATTTATCTATTGAATTAGTTTTATTTTATTGTTTATTTTTATCACTTATATTACATATGATGTTTACTATTCAATTATATTCATTCTGTTGTGCTATACTCTGTGAATGAGGGAATATTTTTCCCATGGACACACTATAGGACCTCACTTCTAGACAGAGGTCTCTGGCATTCTGGAAGATACGCTTGAGGCCATGTGGCCCACTGGGATCGGGGCACCCATTAAGTGGAATCTGGGACTGAGTTATCACAGTTTATATTTGATGTTATTGAGGAATTTTTCAGAATTTTCGTGCTAATATTTTTTCTTCTATTGTTGTATTTTTTAGATACAAGCCTCCCAAGAAATCTCCAATACACCCACAGAGGGAAGCCGATGAGTTTTCTCCCTAACCGCTTGATCAGAGGATAGTGGATTCTATGGTTCAAGATTTCCAAGCTCTTTGACAAGGATGAGTTCCTACTCCATATCTGGTTAGGTTAGATGAGACTGGTTTTTTGAAGGAAAAAAGCTGATGTGTTTTTTTAAAACAACCCTCATATTTTATGAAGTAGCACAAAACCCCATGAAGTGGGGGAGTGGCGCAAAACGATTTACTGCAAGTTTGAGAACCTAGAAAAACCAGAGGAGGACTGGGTGAAGTGTTCCTTTTTCCTGTTAGAGGGTCCCAGTTGAAGGTGGTGGGAATCAATGCTTAAATATGGGAAGCATGAGTAGATGGGTTGGAAGGACTTCATGTTTGTCTTCAATGACCAGCACTACCATGATGTTTTGTCATATTATTTAACTCATGATTTTATGTAACTTGTTTAGGGGTATACTTTAGTGATGGAGTATGACAACCATTTTTCCATGTTTGTCCAGTAAGCTCTAGAAATGGTCTCTAATGAACAGATGAAGCCCAGATGTTTGAGGCGGGTTTGCAGCCAGAGATCTATTCCGATTACTTCCACTTTAAGATAAAAACCAATGCTATAGTGGTTGATAGAGAATGAATTATATTGATCGACCATAAGGGGGGATGGTTTCTTTGGGACAATATTAGTAATGGGCAGTGTAAGAAATTCAGAGAAGAAACATAAGTGGGAGGAGAAGGTGAAGAAGGGATGTGGCTACTCCGGCCAACCTTCCAATTAGTTTTCTTCAGTGGCTTCTGATATGAGGTACATTGTGTGCCACTAGTGCGGAGGGATAGGGTACATTAGACTAGTATGAACATTTCCTCAGAATCCTTGTTATAAGTGTGGGGGTATGAGACACATATAGTACTTTTGTAGGATGGAACGTCCACTCCAAAGTGGTGCATGATCAGTATATTTCAGGGGAGTGACAGCTTAGTCAAAGCCATCAAGGAGAGCAGGATCACAGTTTGGTTGAAATAGAGGCAAGGAAAGATCATATTATGAACAGATCATGTTTTTTAAATACCCATAGTATATTTGTCCTTCTCAGGAAAAGACTAGGCATCTAAATGTGGTGGATTAGGCACCTGTGGGATCAGAGGTATCACCCTCGACTATTTGATGTACCATTCTGATTTCCTATTCTATAGATACTGGTCTTTTTTATACCAGTGCTTCTATTTAATTCTTCTCTACCTGTATTGTGAACATGTAGTGTTTTCTAACCGAGTTATTGAACTTTGTAAAGGATTTGGTCACACTGCTGGCTAATAAGAAGGAGAAGGGTCTCATATTCCAATCATGTGCACTTTCAATGTCAGGGGTTGAGATGGATTAGTACCTATTGGAATTTTATATGGATATATATGATGTGATGCATGTCATGGATTTCCTGGTACACTTTTAGGCACACATCAATTTCTATAGGCAGCAGGTGAGTTTCCAGGAACATGGTGGAAGTCTACAGGTTTTTCGTGGGGAATGAAATCGTCGGTCGGTTCATTCGGGACCTCCATCCCAGTGTTGGGGAATCCTATATTCCAGTTATAATCACTCACACTAGAGGATGATGGCCATGTTTCTAAGGGTGTGTTATCTATTGCAGTGGATGAGTTCCCAGAGGTATTCCTAGATGATGTTCAGGCATACCCCCAAAGCAAGATATGGTGTTCTTGGTCGATTTGGCACCTTTACCACAACTGATATCACTTTCCTCATATCTTATATCCCCCCACCAAATTGAGGTAATTAAAGATTTAGCTGGAATATTTATAAACCAAAGGATTCATTCTTCTGAGTGTCTCTTCTTGGGAAGAACCTATTCTCTTTATAGGGAAGGACGATGGGTCCCTCTAGTTGTGTATTGATTAATAGAAGGTGAACAAGGTAACCATCAATAAAAAATATACTTTGCCCAGATTAGATGAGTTGTATGATCAATTGAAAGGGGAATTTCTTTTTCTAAAATAGACTTCCATTCAGGTTACCACCAACTCAAGGTGAAATGGGAAGATATCCCAAACATGGAATTCCATAGTATGTGTGACCACTTTTAGTACTTGGTAATTCCCTACAAACTGACCAACGTTCCATCGATATTTATGGGACTCGTGAATAGGTTGTTCCACATATATCATGAATTTTTTGTCATGGTATTCTTGGATGAAATCTTGGTTTAATCCGGATCTGAGGTGGAGAATGAGAATCATTTTTGTATCATGTTGGGTACATTTGGGGGGCATCGCCTTTATGAAAAATTGTCTAGGTGAACTTTATGGATCAAGGTGGTGATGTTTATGGGGCATGTGATCTTGGAGCATGGGGTTTTTCAGGACCCTAAGATGATCAGTGTGGTTATATTGTGGAATCATACAAGGAACATGTTTGAGATGAGGAGTTTCTTTGGCCTGGATGGTTACTATAGGCGGGTTGGTCTATATTTTTCTTAGCATGATTTTCCCATGATTGTGCTCACTCAGAAAGGCATGATGTTTTTTGGAGTCTTGAATGTTAGGATTCCTTCAATAAGCTGAAGTGGTGGTTGAATAACACCCCCATGTTGATCACTATAGAATCCGGAATGGTCTATGTGGTGTATTTTGATGCTTCAGGTATGGGTCTCTGGTGCATGATTATGTGGGATGATCATGTGGTGTAATATGGCTCCAACCATATTCGACCACACAAAATTAATTATCCATATCACAACATGGATATAGAAGCTTTAAATCACGATTTGAAAACATGGGGTCACCACCTATGTGGGGAGAAGTTTTTGGTCTATTCTGATCACAAAATCATTGCCTACATCATCTCTCATAAGGATCTCAATCTCAGGTAGTGCGGTTGGATTGTGTACTTGGAGGGGTTGGACATTGAAATTGTCTATACCTCGAGCAAGGGAAATTTTTGGTGGATTCGTTGAGTAGAAAAGTACCAATACAAAAATTGAGGATGTCCAATCATTAATGGAATCTGATGGGGCTCTTTTCTCAAATGCACAAGGAGACCAAGGAGGACAGTGGAGGTGTGTTCTTAGAGAGCATTTAGTGGAATCCTTCTATCTTAGCGTGGATTCATAAAGAACATACTAGTGGTGAGATTTGTCAATAGTTGAGGTTGTTTCATCCTGGTGGGGAGATTCCTTATGATTAGTCATTATCTATCAATGTCATATTGAGGTTCAAGGGCCATTCAGTAGTGCCATCATCTCTGTGGAAGGTGGTGATGTTGGATAACCATCAGTCTCAGTGGCATATCCATATGGGTTCCACCAATATGTATTATGATGTGAAATGGCAGTTCTAGTGGCTAGATATGAGACAAGAAATAGATGAATTTGTGTTGAGATGATACACATACCAAAGGTGAAAGCAGAGAACCAAAGGCCCTCTAGTTAGCTCTATACATTACCCATTCCTACCTGTAAGTGGGATGTGGTCGCCATTTACTTCACTGTAGGCTTACCTCGTACATCTCGGGATTAGAATTCCTTGTGTGTAGTAATTGATAATCTGACCAAATAAGAACACCTTATTCTGATCAAGGATACATCTAATGTGGATGAGTTGGGACAATATTTCTTCAGAAGGTGGTGAGGGTTCATTTTATACAATCTGAAATTTTCTCAGATAGAGACCCCCCATATCAGTTCTCAGTTTTGGGAAGGACTTCATAAGGGCCTGGAGTCTCAGATTAAAATGATCATGGCATACCATCCTCAAATAGATGGTAAGATAGAACAAGAGAATCATATTTTATAGGACATGATCGATGCTTGTGTTTTGGACATTGGAGGTTCCTGGTATAGCCTTTTGGGATTGGTTTACTTCTCTTATAATAACAGTTAACAATCCTTAAACTGAATGGATCTCTTTGAGGCGCATTATGGTCCCCCTTTTCGCCCCCATGTTTAGAGTTCAGGTAGGTGAGACCTCATCAATGGGGATGAGTCTTCTGTAGTAGACATCCGAGAAGATAATATTAATCAAGAAGAATTTCTTGAAAGCTCAGAGTCCCAAAAAATCATTTGCTGATTAGAGGCATCCATACCTATATTTTTCAGAGGGTGAATATGTGTTTTTGAAAGTGGCCCCTCTTCTAGGAAATCACTATATAGGAAAGTATGGAAACCTAACACTGAGGTATGTTTGACCTTTTGAGATTACTAGGATGTTTGGAAAGGTGGAATACATGTTTTATATTTCTTCCCAGTTGAAGTCAATCCATGACGTCTTCCATGTCTCACAACTGAAGAAGTACAAACCGGATTCCCCCCATGTGCTGAATTGGGAGGAGTTGGATATAGATCTTGATCTATATTTGGTTGAGTGACCTGTTCATATTATGGACTCCCAAGAACAAGTTCTATCAGGGAATAATATTCCACTGGTTTGATTCCTTTGGAATCATGGGACTGATGTTCATGAGACATGGGAGAAGAAGTATTGGGTCGAAGATCTGTTTCTATTTTTATTATCTGATTAGGATGTATGCTACCTTTCTATGTGTGAAACGGTTTTATTTTGGAGAAACTTTCCAAATATATTACTTATTTTTGATTTATTTTTCATAAAATTTATATTCTTTCTTTTTTTGTGGTGTTTTCCCATGAATTTGTGGAGGAAATAGTGGGTTTTTAAGAATTCAGCTAAATGGTGATCCCATTTCCATATTTATATACAATATTTTATTTTATAAATCATTCATTTTTCATAATTTTTCATATATTACACATACTAATTTTCCTCCCCATACCTATTAAAACCACCATGTCTATTTGGACCCCTTAGAAACTCATTATAATTTTTTATTTGGGTGATTCAGTTAGGGATTGGGCCAACACGTGAGCCTATTTCCAGCTTTAAAAAAATATTTAATATCTCATTCATTTTTTAATTTTTTCGGTTATTACACCTCAAAATAGTTTCCGAAGTCCCTAGGAACAACCCCATGTTCTTGTCTCTGAATTTGGAGATCATTTTCATAGAGAATTATTCCAAACATCTCAGAGTTTCTCAAATCGTCAAAATTTGATAAGGTAATTTTTTTCATCCATAAATCATTCGATTTTCACTATTTTCCCCCATTTTATCCCTACATATCCTCTTTAGACACATTCAATCCTCCCTATCTGTTTTTATTGCTTGGAGATTCACCCTTTTCTAGATTTGGGGTGATTTCTTCAAGATATATCAATAAAGTGTGTTTCCTTCCTTCCTCCTCCCATTTACATAGGTTATATTCTATTTTTCATGATGTTCCTGACATCCAGAAAGTATGGCTTCAAACCTAGTGTTTTATATTTGTTTTATTTTTCTAATCTTGTGTCTTTAGGTTTGATATAACTCTCTTGTGGTGTGGTAGTGGTGCGGGGGAACTTCCACACAAGGATTTTGTGTTTTGACACAAGTGGTAGGTTATACCATGTGTAATAACTCATGGATGATTTAGAATTTCGGTACTTTTTTCATGTTCATCTTCCTTGGTTTTTTGTGAGAAAACTATTTTTGTGGAATTTTGTTAAGGAAATGGTTCTAAAATGGAATTTTTGTGTAAAAACTGGCATTTTTCATGGATATCCCATGTTCGAACAAATGGGGGACTTTTCTAAATAATGACATAGTTTCATTAAATTGTCTCAATGCTGTAAATTCTATTTTGGTGAAATAGTTGGGTTTTCAATGGATTTTTGTGAAAAACTTTTTTATAATTTGTGATGATATTTTAAGGAAATTATAAATGTTTTATTGAGTTATATAAATGGTGAAATGCACATGTAACTAGTATTTTAAATGGGGGTGACCAGAACTGATCATTTTATGTGAAATTGGCTTCTGTTAAAATGTTGAATTAATTTGATAACAAAAGGGGAAACCCGAGTATCTAGGTGGACTAGTATGCTAGTGATCCGGAGTGGCGTGTTTCACATAGAAAGGTATAAAATGAAAACACTAAAAAAATATTGAAGATGTTTGGGGTCCAATAGGTTAAGGGTATGTTCCCTACTAATGTCTTGTTCATGAGAACATATACTACTATTGTTAATTTACACTGAAACAGGAGGTACATGGGGCCCGAAACTAACTCGTGCCTAGGGGTGTTCCTGAGATTAGTACTCATTGGATCTTTTGTATTTATCATTGAAATATGGTGTGTTTTTATAGAATCATTAAGTTTAATAAAATTTTTTATTAAATGTGTCCACTATTTGAAATTTACCTTTGAATTTTTTTTAACATTAAACGTTTCATTTTTTTTAGATTTTATAGCTACAATTTCTGGTTTATCAAAAACATTCTTGCTTTTCATATTTTATTGCTTACTATATAGAATAATTTGGATGGTATCATATTGGGATTAGGCCCATACCCTACCTACACCCCTTGTGTGTAATTAGACTTCATCATGTTTGATGTATGAAAAGTCAAGGGGTTGGGTGATGGTTGTTCGTGTTAGAAGTTTCTTCCCTTATTGCGGTGTTGTGGATATGACTTGTGGGTGATAACCCCTTGTAATGTGTAGTCCCGTGGTCTGTTTTTATGATAATTTTATGTATCTTTGTAAATATGTTTCATGTTTAAACCTATGTGTTCAGTTATGGATTTTATTTAAGGCATGTTTGGCACATATTTTCATATTTGGTTTATGGATTGTTTTTTGTCGTTAAATGATTTTAAACTTAGAGAAATCATTTTCAAACCATAATACATGATACCTGGAAACATATAACAGACCAATGGGATAGGGAAAACCCTTCATGTCTTACCATGGGTTGGGTTTGGTTCTATTAGTGATAGGGACTAGATTCAGTTTGTGATAATGTTCATGACCAAAGCATCACAAAATTATACTCACATTACAAGGATCCAATTATCATGGGGGTTTATAAATATTGAGAATAATAATTACCTAATGTGAAAAATTCATTATATACACATAAATAATATGTTAAGGTGAATTATCATGACAAATAAATGATTATTTTTTTCTATTATATGAAAACTATGTGACAGCCGAAAACACGAATTTTTTCTGTCCATTTTCAAATACGAATTTTGGATAATGTAAATCATAACCTAAAATATTTGAAATGGGTATGGACAAATGAATATAGATAGACTAGAATGACTAGTGAACATATTCAAATGATAGTTTCATTACTTTACTATTGAATAGATATATTAAGGATAACCATTGATGTTGATCATATAATGGGTTCCAATATAATACTATCAAAATCATATGGGATTAAGAGATATTTTCCTCTCTATAAATATTTACCCTTTGATGGGTATAAGTTATCTTTATATGTGGTTTATGTTCTATAACTATACTGAAGTTAGTACCTATATATCTAACACATTCATTACCAATAACTATGAAAGTTTTATGATAATTCAAATTTTTAAGACATAAAGAATGGTATATGGAATGAATTTTTTCAAAGGGATTCATATTATTCTACCTTTAAACTAATAAAGTGTAATTAGTCAGGTAAAGGTGGATGAGAGATTTGGATAGTCCTGTGATAGGAGATTTTGGCATTGTTATATATCCTATGATAAAAATATTCAATCCGACATTATTTTGGAAAATGTTCATTGAATTTTGTAAGAGAGATATTTGAAACCCAAATTTAATTAACAAATTAAACACAATAGTGAGACAGGGAATAAAATTTAATAAAAACGTTTTTTTGGGACCATATAAATTGATTCACAGGTCATTATGCTTCTAATATAGAAAAAAATTAAATCCCCCTATAGTTTTAGAGAATAATTATTTTTCAAGAGAATGAAATAACACTCTAGAATTTGGGAATTTGTATAAAACTAACCAGAACTAATTGGAATATAATTCTAGATTAGAGGTTTTTAGTTGAGACTAAAATTTATGTATAGGACTAGAATAAGGGATTAATGTATCATTATTTATTATTTGGTAACAAGGTTTAAGACAGACATAGTTCAAATCACGTGGGTATTGTAAAATTGATAATGAAATACTGAGTCAACATGAATAAATGAATGTAAAATACTAGAATAAATATAGGTAGTAGCTAATATAATATTATTGTTACTAGGAACATTATAAAGGATACATATATCACTATATACATTATGTAAATAGAAATCAATATAATCATATTTCTTGATGAGGAATGAAAAAATGAGTAAGACCAAATGGATATAGAATGGATAATACCTTGGCATTGAAATAAGAGGTAAATCATAATGCGAGTTAATAAGGACTAAATAAATAAAATTAAATATAATATAAAGCAACATCGAACCTTGTGTCTTGGACCATGACTAGATATTTGGGAGTTACAACATATTTATGTATGTATGAACCAATACACATGTAGTTAAGAAATTAACTCTTTTAAATGTGGAAATATAATCTGAGTGAACAAGATATGAGAATGTGAGAATGTGGTAGGAATGAAGAAGATATAGAGGGTGTTTTTTTACAAATCTCATGAACATGTGAATAAAATATTTTGGTCTTACATTCATATATCAATGATGAATCTATATAGAATATGGTCATAAAAAATTACCCTTCTAAAAAATTTAGGGTCACATTGTATGGAATTTGTGTCATATTTTTTAATGTCTCATGATGGAGACTATAAACCATATAGTTTATGGTTATTTGATAATGGACTTAGGTTATATAGTATAGTATCTTATGATAAGGGACCATAAATTGATATAGATATTTCAGGTAAATTATTTCTTGAGATTACTTGTACTAGTGGGAGGCATGATATTCTCTATATCTCAGGTAATTAGAGAGCATTCTCAATTACAGTAAATATTGTGTATGATATAAGGCCCTTAAAAATTTAACACCAATTTTTGGGCTTCTTTCGTAGAATCATTTATATACAAGATTCCATTACCAATTATATATAATTAAATGAATGGAGGAAAACCATATTATTGAATTATTAGGTTTGAATATTTTTGTAAAACTACAAGTTGTTATTTAATATATTCTCATCAATATATTATTACTAATATATGATGGTTTGGACTATAAATTCTATATAAATTGTTTATTAATATATATTAAATTTTAGGGTAATTGAACCTTTATTTTTAATACTACTTTGGTTCCATACACTTTTGAAAATGGGCCCCTAATGTAGTAGTATGATTGGTAGTGTGATATGCCTAAAAACATTAAAGAGTTTAAGAGGACAATTATTGTTGTGTATATTCGTAATTTTTGTTAGAATATTCTAGAAGTGTTTTTAAATTCTGCCACTTATAAATCAGAAACCTTGTGATTGTGGAAGGAGTGATTAGATTTAATATTTTATTGATATTAAAAACTATTCAAATCAACAAGTAAAAATTATTTCCATTATCTATGAGTATGGGTTGTCATCAATAAAATATGGTATTGATGTTGGATTTCACAAAAATCATCATAGTGTTTTTGATCCATATAGAAAATAAGTATGGCTTAGTGAGGATATGCTAGAAATTCCAAGTAGTATTCAAAGGGTATGGTCACATGACATTTATTACCAATATTGAAAATATCATTGAGTATTTTTTTCATGTAATAACAACAAATCTTGGTAAATTTTGTTGACATGTACCTGAGATGAATCTAATTTCACTGAAAATTACAAGAAATCATTTTTATTATAGTTATAATAGTTATAGTGTTTCCTAATTTCTGGTGAGATATTTTTTTAGTATATTATCCACCAAACATGTCATAATTAAATTAATTATTAAATATGAGGTAATATTATATTTCAATGCACATGAAAATGACCCCAAAAATACATCATTTTCATGTAATTTTTGTAGAATTTTCACTCTCACATGTTATGGAATTTAATTCCCACCGAAGAATTTGTTATTTTTTTAGCTCACTCATAAGGAAAAACATTCTTTTGGAGCTAGAAACCCATTAATGTCATATAAAAAAATCTATTATTAGTTTTGGGGGATGATATTACACCATAAACCAAGGTTGTATCAAATTCATTTATCTCATCCATTTCAATATTTAGAAAATAAATAAGTACCCTTTGATATAGAATATGAATGATTATCTAAACATAATTTATGTTTTAAATTCAAGTGTCTAGGTTGTTCAAAGAATCTAGTTGAGCATAATATAGCTTGAATATGTTTGTTATAACTATACTAGAGGGAAAAAATCCACTAACTCTTTTATATAGTAATAAAAGGAATTGGGTCATTTTTTCTTGAAAATATATTCCCCATTAATTAATATGATCACTATTTATGAATCAACATTTATATTTAGTTGAGTTTATGGTATTTACATGGAAAATTTGATGAATTTATGAGAAATTTGTATATTATTTTTTTTGTAACTATATGAAATGTGAAAATAATATTAATAATGTGCCTTTGATGGAGAAAAAAATAATAATCCCAAACTAATATATCTTCATTTTAGATCCTCTATATATTTTTCAATTGGTCTTCTTGAATCACCACTAATGAAAATTACCCATGTACATGAAATTTCATACATAAATTACTTTTTAATTAAGGATATATATATATATCCAAATGTAATTCCTTTATAGTTAGATGCATTTATTGAAAGTATACAAATGCCTAAAATTTAGCTTCCTTCTAGGAGACAGAATATATATCATATTGTTATAGGATTGGAGATTATATTAACCATCATCTCAATATTATATGACCATGGATTTTTTATAATGAATTAATGTGAGATACTAAGGGAATATCATGATGGTGAAAATAGTAATACAACATTATCATAATAATTATCAAGGAAATAAAATTATACTATATAATATCTTACCATCTCCCATCCTATAAAATTATTTGACTGAGGTAATATATTTTATTTTATTTTATGGTGACATTAATATTAATGAAAAGTGTTATATGGTATTTTTCCAAAGAATCAAGATAAAGTATAAATGGATAACCCACTAGAAGATACATTAAGCGAACATGATAATAAAAGTACTACCCAAGGATACAAAATGATTTTTTCCAAAGTTGGTTCCATTGATATGTTTCATACTTTATCATTATATTTTTCAAGTGCATACATCTTATAAAATTCTTTATGTTGATATTCATGATATAGGTAATCCATTCCTAATTTATATATAATCATTACAGATCTTAAGGAGGATAAATTTTATGTATTTACATGGTTTTTATATAACTAACATCTATACAAAAATGGAAAAAAAATATAACAAATTACTTAAGGTTACTCCATATTAATAATTAAATGGGTTTATCTTTAGGTTGTGTGTAAAAATATTATAGAACGCTACATTTAGATTGATGAAGTGGTCTATATGAAAACATGATTTTTCTAAAATAACATACACATTCAACCCAATGGTTATTACAATAAGTGGATTAAAAATTTGATACATCACCCTTTTATAGGTAGCTATATCATTCTTTAACATTAAGGGTATTAAAATTGAGAAACAAACTACATAGAGTGATTAGAATATTGTGAACCTTTCATGTTCATATGCCATTTGAATATGGAAATATCTAAAATAACTATCAATGAATGACTGCTCATAAAAATTTATTATTTTATTAATTCATAATTCTGTTATTGGAATAGAAAAATCATCCTTTGGTAATGGTTATCATGTTCCCAAAATTTTATGAAGACACTGATTTTCATATTAATCTTCTCAACAGGGACAATTTTGGATACCCACATAAGGTATTGAACCTCTTGAATGAAATTTTTATTGAATATCTTATCCACATTGAATTTTATAATAAATAAATGAGTTAAATTCAACATTTTTGTAGACTATTTATAGACATGGTGGTTAGTTGGCGAACCCTAGTGACGAATTGATTGATTAAGATGTAGCAATTGGCATGTAGTTTAACTATATAGGCATATATCATTTTATTACTCATGAATATCAATTTACTTATCATTATTTTTATAATTCATCCATAAGAATATTAACACAGGATATCGGTCTTGGTAAATTCCTAAATTCACATGTTTTATGTCACCAATAGTTTTGAAAATTCGTTCTTTAAAAGATGGAGTGGTATCTCCCCACTCCTCCCCATCAATATCAAAAGTTTATGGTGAATATGAATCCCAATTTTTAGATGAATATACTAAAATGTCAATATCTTTATTGTGATGACACTCCATATAATTGGTGGAATATGTTTAAAATCCTTACATTTTTTATTAATATATCATTATCTCATAAAAATAACTTGGATCTATAAATTAAGGAAATATCAAACCTATAATTTGATAAATATATCAAAATCATTAATCAACGTACTGGGGTCACACAAGAATACTCTTTGTTTCTAATATAGATTACTATGGGTTAAAATAAAAGTATTCTCATTCAACATAAGAGATGAAATTAATTTTTAGGGATTACCATTATCTATAATGACAATTTAACCCCTTATCTCCTGAATTATTTATTTTTTATAGTGGATATGGAGCGTTAAGATATCCTTTATATCATTCAAATGATTAACATGAGTACTATCCAGTCTGTCTGTTACCACCTTCTATATTTTATCTCATTCCTATAGATACTTCATTTCACTCATCTAGTATTATATATTAATTAATCATGCTTGAAAATATTTAAATAAATATCAATCACCATAAATCACATTTAGTTGTCTACGAATAGATTTATAATTGATTTAATTGAATTATTAGGGTACAAATAAATAATGGATTTTTTTTATACCAAAATAAGACATTAAAAGTTGTATATTTATGAATTACATTAATTTTCAATAACAAATAATAACCAAAACGTGTGTTTAAAACTTGATATAACCCTACAGGTTTTTTCAATTTTTTTGTAACTCTAAATTTTGAAATTGGAAGGGGTAAAATTAGTTTTTTTTATATAAAAAATTTGTGAGGATTTTGGATTAGTAGAGTTTTATCGTTAAACTATTATCTACAAAAGATTTATAAATGTAATCTTTATTAACAATTCAATATAATAATAAGTCTCTGGTGTTCCCTTGGATAATTTTATATTGATCATGATCCTTAGAAAATATGATTATATGGTATTTATTGAAATCAATTTATATATGGTATTTTATAAAAGCACCCACTTCGGCTATAAAATTCATTGGGTTTGAAAAATATTAAATAGAGAATTATCTATGTTCATTGGATATACATAGGGTGTCCATTGAGGGGATTTTAAATGGATCAATGGAAATATTATTCAGAACATTATTTTTCGAGGCCATGGAACACTATTTACTTCTGCACACTTACTCCAATGTTTGAGGCATAAAATTCTTAGACAGTGATGAGGAAAATATTAATAATCATATAATTGGGGGAAATTTTTTCATGTAGGTTATGATGGAAGGATCCCATTAAACTCTAAGAATAACCAGGTAGTTTCCCATCACATAGTCAATCCACTAGACTAATAAGATATGTTTGAAAATTTTTGGTATATAAATAAAATTGATGCTCCACATGGGTTAAATGAATCAGATTTCAACTCATTTACTGAATATGAATTTTTTAGTATGTGATTACACCTTAGCCTGGGTACATACCTCGATAACTACTTCCATAGACAAAATTTCATTCAAATAGATTTCTAGGAGAACTTTTTAAATATAACTCAATCTGATTAAAACTCTTACCCATTAGATGAAAGAAATTGAAAGAGGTAAAATGTCACACTTTATCTAAAGGAGGTTCCCTTTGATGGGGGGGGGGTTCTCAAAAACCTAATGAAAAGTTTTTGATGTCTATGGTATTATTAATGAGACTTGGTACTAGTCAGAGTTTATTTAATTATCATAATTTTCATTATTATTGATTACATTGAATATTTTTAGCCTTTTAAGAATTTGGTTTCACTAATTAGGTTATAATAAGAATTGTGGATATAAATAGTTTGTTCATTAATAATATAATTATGCCAACGAGCCTATACCCAAGTGGTAGAGGTATCTACATAGCATCCAAAAGATTTAGGATCTAATTCAGGCAGAGGTGGAATTCCCAAGTATTGTAACAATGCTGTTGTAGGATACTATAAAAGGTACTATAACAACATATGTATTGTGGTAGTACTATTCACAGAAGGGCCATTTGGGACAAAAAATGGTAATTTAGGCCTTGTATTCAGAACACTTGTCCTTGGGACATTGGGAAATGTAATGGGTCTCCCTCTACCCAGTCAAAAAAAGCGTTTTATTTAATAATAATAATTAGGCATCAAAACCAACATAAAAAAGAACATAATGACTATATTTAAAAAAAAATTCAAACTTTTGGGTTATCCAACTCATAATTTTTTTTCATAGTATTACATAGATCATTCTTTAATTATCCATTTTTTTCTAGGAATGTAGTGGCCACCAATTCACCTACACTTTAGAATTATTTAATATTACATAAAAACTAGATTCTTGATCATTGGAAGTGAAATCGTGTTATTTTATTAGGATGTAATGAAATATCTCAGTCACTATTTATATTTAAAAGGAAGATACCCAATTTTTAATATTTTTAAAATATCTAAACTCATTTTGTTAGGTAAATATCATTTGTGTATACATTAAAGTAGTGACATTTTTTAAAAAAAACTATTGGAATCTATTAGGAATATTTTTCTGATTAACATGAGATCAAACCCTTTTCAAAATTTTTATATGTATATATCCAATAACTTCTCTTAGTTACATTATATCTTCATGTAATATGGAAAAGCCCTCTATATAATATTAAAATGAAAATTTTTATTCTTTAATAAGATTATTCAATTAGATAGGATGTAAAAACTAGTCTTACTTAAAGGAAAAACACTAATATTGGAAAATTTAGTGGTGATAATCCCATCATATAACAGATTATACTATCAAATTATTAATCTACACAAATGTAGGACCATCAAAATTATTCAAAAAACATCTATTCTTGGTTACCTCATATTCTTTAGGGTCTTCTAAAAAATGGAAACAGTAGGAGTAAATATGGGTGAGATAATTATCCTTGTATCCCATGCATTTGGATGATTAAAAGTTAAGATTTACAAATTCAAGTTGTTTAGTGGTTAACTCCACCAACATATATTATGGATTCATCTGTGGTTACACTAATGGGAATAAAGATTCAATGGACTCTAACAGAGTATTAACTAATGTTATGTTTTAATGAGGTTATTAGTATTTGATACACAATGAAATAAATAATAAAACCAAACTAATAATATAATAATTAATTGAAAATATATATTTATAAAAAATAAAACAAAAATACATTTAAAAAATCTATGGGATATTTAGATAATATGTGAATTGAAAAATCCAAATATCATTCGGTATCAACCGAAAATGATAATCACAAACAACTTGGAGAAATAATATTCTCATCTAAGTGATTCTTTTCATTCCAAAAATTAAATTTATATAACATTACCTGAGTAAAAATAAAGATAAACTCTCATATAATAATAAATAATGAACTCTCTTGGATGAGAAAAAATTGGCAACTCTCTCTCAAAAGAGGGAAACTATGGAACTCTAAGAACATTTTTTGTCTTTTTTAAATGAAACAATTATTACACCTATAATCCTCCTATTTTTATGAATTCGAGTATTCAATAGTCTTCAAGGAAGCAAATATTATATAAAACCATAGGAGGTGGAATACATACCCTCTAATGGAAATTTTGTGCATTAAATAGCCTCCAAGAGTTCCTAATGTACCAAAACACCTTGGGAGGTGCATTAATATGCCTCCAAAATTGTTAAATGTGATAAAATATGTTCTTGGATGGTTTATTTAGGAATGACTTTAATTTTATGTTAGGTAATGAGCCTTGTAATCCCATTATTAATAACCAAATACCAAATACCATTCAGTCTTTTTTTGTTTCACCATATTTAATGTTAATAATATAAATGACTCATTATTTAGATTATAACAAAAAATTAATTATTTAATTAAATAATTATCATTTAATATAATATTTTACGTGCATAAGTCATATATCTAATATTTCATTATAATATACATAAACACGTTTATACATAAACTAATCACATTAGTCAAAAATCTAAATTTGAATTATCTTATATTTCACCCCAAATACCCATTATAAACTAAAAAAAATATTATGAATATCATTCATTATCAGTAACTATGAGAAGTATATTGTAACACATCATATCTACCAAAATTAAAAAGGGGTTTAGTGTGATTAACATTACCATATATCTATTATAAAAGTTCATATTTTATTGAAAACAATATTAAGCATGAGAAATAGATAATATAAATCCCATATAGCTTATCTCATTTTCTCAATTCCCATATTAACTAAATCTTCTATAATTAAATAAAATATAATTATCTTATAATTTTCATGAAATTACTAAGTAAAAAAAATTCACTATCTTGATTTCTTAACACATCATATTGGTGAAATATTAATATCTTGGTTAATAAAACCCCTCCACTTGATTTTATTTCTATTAATACAGTTTTTCAAACAAATTTATATTTGTATTAATGTTTAAAACCACTATGTAGGGATACTATTTAACAATGTCTAGTTGAAGGATCAATAATTAATGTTTAATTAAATAACAATAATGAAACATATATTCAAATAAATTGTGTATACATTATGTAGTGAAATCTGAATGAAAATTTACTAACTTATATCATATAAGTAATCAATTGTATCTATATATATGTGATCATATTTATAATGATATTATTATCTCATGAAACCCAATATTATTATCATTAATCCGGTATAACATGGTCATAAGTATATTTTAGGTCTTGTTCCCAGTTCATAAACTTTGTTATATGTAAAAAAACATCAATTAATGATAAAGTATATCTATTAATATACAGAACATGATAAAAAATATCCCCAATCCAATAAAACATGAATAAATTTAGGGAATAAAAAGTAACTATGACTATATTGTACTAAATATAGTCATATATGTGACTATTACTAGGAGAAAATGTGTAGTTATCAGGATTTTTTCATGAAAGACCCTTTATTAGGGGATCCATCATATTATCCATTGTAGAAATTTGACACATACTAATATTAAGTCTATCAGTTATCTCTCATATGTGATGAAATGGATAAATAATATTTTAATATATCTTCTATAAATTAGGTGAATTATCTTGTGTAACAACTGCACTGTTATCATGGTAGAGTTTAATTAGATGAATAATTATTAGGACCATCAATAGTAAAGTAGTGAACTTAATTTTCAAAATCACTTCATTAACAACATAAAATGATAGGATATATTCAGTTTATATTATATAATAAATGAATTTCATTTTCTTACAACTTTTCTGGCTCATCACCCCTCCATTTATTTAAAACACAAATCTAGATAGAGATGTAAATTCATTTTTTTTAGTTTGGATACATGAATATTTAAAAACTTTTACTGTAATCTCTTCCTAACCACCAAATACTAATAATTCATCCTTAAAAATTCTCATGCACATAAGGATAATTTTTATAGACATTAAATGAATTTCTCCACGATTTTATTGATATCTACATATTATACTTAATGAAAAAGATATATTAGGATTTTTAACTAACATGGAATAGATAATTGGCCTAACCTCTAAAGCATTTGAAATATTACTCATGAATTATTATTCTTCTAAACTTCCACAAAATTGTTTTATTGAGATATCCTTTCAATGTAACATTACAAAAGGACCCTTTATAGTGTTTTCCAGGTTAACAAATTCTAACAATTTACCAATGTATTCAATTTTACAATGACTAATCATTATTTAATATCTAATATTATATATTTTTATAACTATAATACATGATACTTTACTAAGATTCTTTATTGAGAAGAAATTTCCCAACCAATATTTAATTTATTATAACATTAGGATTTAATTTCCAATTACAAGTATTCCATTCATAGTCAACACCGAAAATAGAAAAAATTCACCCATTAACCCATTCATATACACAAGGATTATCTTTATTTTTAAAAAAATCATAATCTTAAATAGATTATTAAAATTTAAATCTAAACATTGGGAAACTTGATTCAACCAATAAATGCATCATCGTAGCTAAAAAAACCATAGCATCGTTTCTCATATCCTCAATAAATTCATATTATATATATATATACTTAAGAAAAATACCATAAAGGAATGAAATTTTGATATTCTTATGATATAAAGCATAATCATAATATACCGCTATGACTAAAAGAACCTAAATTGATTTGATCATTGCCAGTGGAGAAAAATTTTCTCCATAGTAAATACCATGATTTTTTTAACCTTTAACTACCATGTAATATTTGTAGATAGAAAATATACTATCCATGTTAGTATTAGTTCAAAATACCCACTTACACCAATTTGGGTTTACTTATTCAAGTGAATCTACTATGATCTAATAAAAATTAGTGTACATGGAATAATTATTTAATTTCTTTATTTGTAACTATTTATCCAAATCAAAATTCATTATAAACTCTTCGTAAGATATTGTGTGATCTTATGATCATTACAACACCTTCATTAAAAATGAGAGATCCATATCTCTTTGGTTCATGATGGAATATACCATACCATTATAATTCTTATGTATAATGATGTGGTTCATTTCCCATAACCCAATGTGTTTTTGACTCTTCTACACATGGAATAAAATCATTCTTTCTATCTCTAACTACATTAATTTTAAATTTGAAGCTTATAATTATATTGTATATAAATTATATTATTATAAATACAACACGATGAGCTATAAGAACTTTGTGATATGATAAATTATAGAAATAATAACCCATTTCCTCCTTGGTATAACCAATAATGATATTTTTATCAAAAAAAAAATTCAAGTTTAATTGACTCGATATGCCTCAAATATTTCTCACAACCCAAAATATTTAAAAAATATAAATTTGGTTGTTTCCTATTCAATAAATCATATGGTTTTTTGTATCGAATTTTATAGAAAATGATTAATCATAAATAATGAAACTTCTAGACAATAAAAACATAATTAAATAGAATGGTACATTTGAATCATTGAATTAACCATTTCTAATAGTGGTTTATTTATCATTTCAATCAAACCATTTAACTATAGTGTAAAATGTGGAGTGATTTGTGATTATATAACGTAATATCTTGGATATTAAATTATTTTTTCACGCCAATATTCAACACCTTGATCAGATCATAGTGTTTTAATACATTTAAATTTTTTTATTACTTTATTTTGGAGTATTTTAGACACTATAAAAGATTTATAAATGTGTTTCACAAAATATACTTACCCATTCCTACCGATGTTATCAATAAATGAAATGATGCAATTAAATCCTACTTGGGGTACTTTTATATATGACCAAGTTCATTAATATATATGAGTTCTAAAAATCATTATCTCATTTAATTTTTCAATAAAAGGTTAATTGATAATTATTCTTAAAACAATATTCGCATGAATCAAATGATTCATAATAATTTGAAACCACTAATCCTTTATTATATAAAAGTTTGAATCAATTTGTATTTATAAAATTTATGTGGAAATTTCAATGAGAAGTAAAATTAATATAATTTATTTTTAAATTATTTTTTCTTTATATTAGAGAAGTTGCATTCAAGATACAATATATATAGGGCATTAAAATTTTTTACAGAACCACAAAAATTTTAATTCATAAAAATAAAACTATAGTTGTAAATTATTATACATGAAAATCTGCCCCCTATCTGGGTAATATGAACACATAAAATTTCTATTTCTCGAAGGTGCATGATAATAGAATTACAATAATGATGAAAACCAACATGGAAAATTTAAATTCGTTTTCCCCATTAACAATACGATAACTCTTACTCTATTCCCAAATCATATGTCCAGATATACCTTAATAAATATTCTCCTATCAATAAGAATTTTTTCGATGAAAAAATATATGATACAAATCCAATATTTAATACTTATGATTTAGAGTTAGATAAATTATTCTCTATAATAAATAGTGTTTTACACTTATAAATTTTACATTAACTCTTAATTCCCTAAATCAACTTGAATGATCCCTTGTTGTAATATAGATTATAAATAATAGAAACCATGGTTGATATCACGAGATATATTACATAAAATTAACCATTCTAATACCTTTCATAAACAAATTTTACCTATTGTGAGGTAGAAGAATTTTTTCACACGGTGTGGGTTGATCAAGAATTTTAAAAAAAAATTAGAAGATTCCTCAAATTATAATACCAATTAGTGAAATTTTTAACTCTAAAATTTTCATACATAAATACCATCCTCACTAATAATTTGATTGAATGATTAATGAAATGAAAATCTATAACAAAATATATGTCATTATTATTATCATATATGTTATTATTCAATGTGGAATTTTATTAATGAATGAAATTTTATTAATGAAAAAAAGAAAATAATATAGGGAAAAATACAAATATGAAACACAAAACAACAATAATGTATGGTTATGGTGAAAGAGATAAAATAACAAATCAACATGAAACACCCATTGAAATAAGGAGGGATCTGGAAGACAAGATTGATATTCTTCATAAAGAATATCGCAACATAAGGCTTCAGGTACTTAGAAACACCCTCTATAAAGCATGAGCTCTGTGTGTGGTTCCAAAAGCATAATTCACAATGACATCCACTAGTGATGCCAACTTCTTGGAAAATTACTCCCTAACAAGGGATGATCCAACATGAAACCCTTGAGATTCGGATCATGCAATGCTCCCAAGAGATAATCAAGCTCCTAAAAATAAGCAAACAATGCAGTCTACACCATGAAATATGCCCTGAAAAAATCTGCATCGAACAAAAACAGGCCACAAAATGAAAATAAATAGATACATCTTGAATACTAGAGAAGGAATTAACATAGAACTATAATACTGCCACTTCATTCCTGTAGAAAAAATAGAAACAAACCACACCAATGAAGAAAAAAGAATGAAACTAAGCAAGAAAACCCCATCCATTTGACAGATTAAGGTCTTGATGAATGTGATTTATATTATAAGGGACTTAAATCATTGATATTTAAGTTGATATTTTATATATATTCTAAATATTACATTTTTATCACATATATACCTGTTACGATTAAATTTTTTATATATAAATACTTAATGAATTGTATATATAATAATTTATTTATTTATTTTTTCTTGTATCACATATAATGCACAATAATTTTATCATATTAAAAATAAAAATTCTATGTCCCAAAATAATTTTTTTGTAAGGCATATAAACTAGAACGCATAAGGGATCTGGTTGACCAATGAATAATTATTATGATATTTCACATAGGGGCTGAGCAGAAACTGAATACCTAGAAATACCCTTAATGAGACTGATTAGTAAATTAATATTTCTACTAATGTTTCATTTTATTAATTAAATAATCTTAAATATTGTGAATATACAATATTCTTACATACTAAAATATAGTTTATGTATTTTTCATTTATCAAGTGTGGTTCTGATACCAATGTTATAGTTTAATGGTGTTACCGACCATCACCATGAAATGAAAGTAGTAATAAAACTTAACAAATAATATCAAAAGTAAATAAAAAATATAATAATGAAAAAATGATAAAATACCTTTTTAAAAACATTAGATATATTTTGATCAAACAAGAATTAAGGAATTCAGATATCTTTTGGTATTGACCGATAACTCTAATCACCAACATTTTTTGGGGATACTATTATTTTCCAATTTATGACAATCACTTCAAAAATTAAAATTGCAGAATAAGGGATGATAAATAATTTAGAGAGCCTCTTAGATAGGAAAAAAAATAACTCCATCGGATCAGGAAAACTAGATGACTCTCTCTTGAAAGAGGGAAACAACGCTACTCTATGAACAATGTTTTCTTTCCATCAATAAGATTAATATTACACAATACTCCATAAAATTTACAGGATGTGGAGAAATAAATGTAATCCCTAGAATATATAATCAATGAAAACCAATTTAGGTGTAATACATTAACTCCAAAGGTGTTTTGGTGCATTAAATTTCCTCCAGAATCGTTTTGTTTCCTAAAAATACATTGGGAGGTGAATTAATGATCCAAAAAATTTATCTACAATTAAAAATTAGTTCATAGAAAGCCTATATTGGTAGTACTAAAAATTTAAATCATGTAACTGGGATTAGAATCCCATTACTCAAAACCCATGTTTAAATCCCAATCGGGCTTTTTAACTTCCTCTTGTTTAAGAATTAGGACTATAACTCAATATTTATATCTTACATACACATTAAATATTTAATTAAATAAAAATTATTTAATTAAATATATTAAATGTGAGAAAAATAAATCCTATTTTTTTATAATAAACAAATTATTTTATATACATGATCTAATGAAATTAGTTCAAAAATATGATTATTCGTTTTCTTAATTACGACCCCATGGGAAATTTTTAAATATTGAAATGATTATGAATGCCATTCATAATAATAAAATAATAGAGGTACTTATAAAAGAATCATAACAAACAAAATTTAAAAGGGTTTTGATGTGATCTAATACACCATATATCAATTATAATAGTTTTTTATCCTTAAAAATTAATATTCATTATAATTCATTGAGAATTACAATCTTGCATAAATTATCTATTTTTCTATATTCTTGAGTTCACTAAATTTTATATAACTAAATGACATATAATATCTTATCATGGACATGAATTTATTTAGTCAAAACTCAATTCAAGGCATTGATTTAATAACCCAACATATGGGTGGACAAATCTTATATTATTTATCAAATACCTTTTCTTGATTTGGTCCATTCAAAATTATGTTATATCAATCAAAATTCTCAAATGAAAATAGATTGGTCTCAAATAATGAAACAAATTTGAAAACCTCAATTGTAAGTATTGATAACAATTGTTCACTTAAGTAACACTAATTAAACATATATGAAATTCCATGTAGTGTGCTTTATGAGGGTCAATTTGAACACAAGTTCTCATAATTATAATATATGAGTGATCAGTTGTATCAATATAAAATTGAACTTAACTTGTAATCTCAACCCAATATGATAATCATTAATCAGGGTTTTCTTGATAATACATATATTTTAGAATTTTTTATCATATCATCTCCTAGGTTCTATGTAATAATAAAAAATGAATGATAATGTATTTCTATTAAAATAAATTACATGATATAAACATTAACTATGAAAATAGAACATGACTGAATGTAGGATAGAAACACTAACAAAGAAATTTTTTATCCTAACTTATGTAACATCTCTGTTACATGTCCCACCCAAAGGTGCCCCGTACCCAGTTGGTCACATGGCCTCAAGTACATTTCCTAGATTTCTAGAGGCTGTCGACTAGCAGTGAGGGCCATGGGTGTGATAGAAGGGAAACTATTCCCCCATTGGGTGAGTATTCAAATTAGAATAACAAAAAATAAACAACAGTTGAAGCAGTAATACTTTAAAACAAGTAAACAACAGATGAAAAATAGTATAAACAACTGTAACATATATATAAATAAATGATGCATGACACAAGTATCTAGGAAAGCAGACAAACAAGTCACAATAATAGAAATACAAAAATAAAACCAATGTATTGAAAAGTAAGTAAATTGAAACAGCATCGCAAGCCTCAGCTTGGTCCCATTCTCTCTCGATCTACATCAATCAATTTATATGATGAAGAAGTGTGCTTTCCCTTATCGATACCTGCAACCTTATAATCTGTTTGGTCCCAGAAGAAAAACCCAAATAAGGTGTGAGACGAATCCTAATAGGAAATCACCAAAATGTTGGTAACTAACTATTGGTGAGTATATATAGTATGCAATATGAAAAATTAAGTAGTACAAAAGGAATTACTAAAAAGTAAACAATCATACAGTTTCCAGTTACATTCATTTTCTTTTTTTAGTTATGGAAACCATTGAATAATAAAATCATGGGAAAAAGTCTAATCCTTGTATCCCCTGTGTAATAGAAAAATATATGTCTCATAAGAACATATAACAATCATGTAAGACTGAGTCCAAGCTTGTGCTTTGTCTTGGAAGACTCGTCACAATCATCCAATCACTCACAAGAAACCCTATGGGAATTTTTTGACATTATAAACTCTCTGTTTCAACATTTCATTAATTCAATAATGATATAATGACCCTCTAGGAAAGCTCAAATGGTTTAACCCCTTTGGTCCTATGAAAAACAAGACTCTCTGAGGAAGCACTCACCGTCAGTTCCACCTGTGGTCTTCTAATGATAATATACAGAGTCTCAGGGGAAGAACTCAACATCCATTCCCCTTTGGTCTCATAACGGTATTCTATAGACACATTGAGGGATAAATAGATGTCAATATCTTCTATGGTATCGCCATGTAAATAGAACAGACACTCTGGTGAAGCCCCCAGCGTCAATTTTCCCCTATTGTCTAACTACACCTGGATCCCATATCTAGGTGTAATACAATCATGCACAATGATATCTAGCAGGCCAAAGTAATCCCAATTACTATAGGGATAAGCATCTACCAAGCATATCATAGGCATTAATAATATGAAATTAAGCAATCAATTCCAACCTAATAAGAAAGGAAATTAAACAAGGTATGCGGCATAGGAAAACTGGACCAAACAACCCTAAAAATTCAAAAAAGTAAATGCACCACCAGGGTGTCCCCTAGACATGAAATTTATCATAAAGTAAATCCACAAAACCCTTAATCTATCAATCAATCTAAAGAAGATGATAATAGGGTTCAAATCCTTAATAGGAAATACACGACTCATGGGTAATCAGGACTTAGAAATATATAACTAAAAGACAAACTCCAAAAGGAAATAAACCATATACCTCAACGTTGTAAAATTGATATGGTTGAACCCTAGACATTGAATCTACCTAAAACATCATATATCTAAAAAATTGTAAAAAACATTCAACATTGAATAAATTGAGAGAGAAGTGAAATCAGGAAGAGAGGCACTTGGGAAAAAGAGAACTCACAATTGGGAATCCAATGTAGTTGACAACATCTTGGTCGGAGCATATAAAGAGGAAATGGAAGGACTCAAAGATAATAAGTCATACGTTTCTCTTCTATATGAGACATTGGAAGAAGAAGGTCATTCTGGAGATGAGACGTGACCCTAGTCTGAATAATCAAATAAAAGTAAAAGTAAATAGTGTTTTCATTTAATGTACACATTGTGTACTGGTATCAACCAGTCCTACTTAAGGGAATTTGCGAGGTCACCCACAAGGCCATGAACTCAGCTGTTACATGACTAGTATAGGGATACACGTGGTAGCTGAGTACACAGCGTGTACTTTGAAAATTCCCATTTTATCTTTTTTCTGTGAAAACATCCCAAATACAAGATCGATATTTGAAATGAAGACCAGAGCTCTAAAAAACTCCCCCTCTTAAAGAAATTCATCCCCAAATTTTCATTCCAAGGTTGGAGAAGAAGAAAATTCAAATATCTCAGGCCACTGTTATAATATTTCAGCATCCCTCTCCCAAGTCTCATCTTGTACTCGCTCGTGCTTCCACAGTACCTATTCAAAGGAACATACAGACCACAGAGAACCTTCCTAATGTGATCCAAAATCTATATAGGGTGCTTATAAAAGGATAAATCCACCTCCCCACTCTACCTCCTCGTGTTAGGAAATGCGAGATAAGTCTGAAACGTAACGTCATAGTTGAGAAACATGGTATACATCCAGCATAGCCAAGTACCTTGGAGGTTACTAAAACCGATCAAAAACCATCACAACTCTCTCCCAAACCTCCAATGGCCAGAAAAATCTCAGTGAATGAATTCCCTATCTCCTAATAATCTTTTGTCCCAACCTCAGTGTGATAGAAAGAAAACCTAATCTCCGACCATGAACTCTAGATGCCATCTTTTTCAATCAACATAAGATTTTTGGTGAGACTGTGTCGTATCCATCATCTTCCAAATTAACTCCACTTTCTCAGTGGTCTCCTGGACATCATGAGGTCACATCAATGCTACCTATCCTACCTCCATCCAACACAGGGGTGATTGGTATGGCCTATAATACAAAGCCTTATAAGGTTCCATCTGAATTATTGCCTAAAAACTATTATTGTAGGAAAAATACACTATGGGTTTAAGTCTCTCTCAAGAGCCCCCAAAATATGGGATGCATGATCGAAGCATGTCCTCCAAGACCTGAATCATGTGCTCAAGCTTCCCATATGTATGGGGATGGTATGTTGTACTCAGAAGTACCGGTTTACCGAAATCCCTCTGTAGTCCCTACATAAACGAAAAGTAAACTTGGAATCCCTGTATGAAATGATAGAGTGAGGAACCCCATGAAAACATTCAATATCTGAGATATAAAACCATCAATGATCATCAACAATGAAGGTCCCCTTGATCGATGGGAAGTGTGAAACCTTCGTGAGTCTGTCTACAACAACCAAACTACATCATTCCCATGAGGTGATGTCGTAAACCCTGTCATGAAATCCATCGCAACATCATTCCACATCCACTCGAGAAAGGGTTACTACTGTAAAATCCCTTTTGGATGCTGGTGCACCACCTTCTCCTACTGACAGTTGGAACATATATTCACAAAACTAGCAACATATCTCTTCAAATATAGCAACAAATACTAACGGTGCAGATCTTGACACATCCTGGTGACACTAGGATAACTTCCCAAACTATGGAATGAAAATATCTAAAGAGATCCTCCTGCATGTCTTCTGAAACCCATACACACATATGAAAATTCAAGACAACATCCTCATCCACGGTCCACCCAGGAGTGGGGTCCTCACCGAACACACTCTTCTGTAAGACTAGGCCTTCCGAATATGATAGGTGCCCCATTTGATCTCGATTCAGAAGGGTAGGGGGTAAAGATTACAGAAGAATGAAAAGTCGGCCCCTTCATATAGTCCACATAAAATGAATATTAGAGAATAGAGACATAAGCTACCACTCACTACTAGCCTCAGGATCTACCTGAATCTGAGTTCTCCTTCTCAATGCATCAGCCACTACATTGCCTTTCCCATATGTGTAGGCAATCTCAAAGTCAAAAGGCTGAAGGTACTCAACCCACCTTCACTGTATCAAATTCATTTCACACTTAGTAAAGATATACTTGAGATTTTTGTGGTTGATGAAAACCACAAAATCTCTCCCAACAAATAATATCTCCAACAACATAATGCATGCACAACTGTGGCCACCTTGAGATCATGCATCAGGTTGTTCCTCTCATGTGACCTCAACTGCCGAGACCCATACACAATGACTTCTTCCACATGCATAAAAAATGTTCCTAAAATGATACTTGATGAATCATTGTAAATACTGTATCTCTTTCCAAAATCAAGGAAAATCAGTATCACTTCTGAAGTCAATATTTAATTTAGCTCCTAAATGGCTGAATTGTAGGAATCTATCAACATGTACTTTACACACTTATTAGTTAAGACTGTTAGTGGTTCTACTATGTGTGAATGGTTCTATATAAATTTTTTGTAGTAACTATCTATCCTGAGAAAACATTTTACCTTGAAGTCATTCTTCGACTGCTCCAAGGAAACTACTTCTCTCACTTGCACTAGTTCTACTGATACTCCTGTCTCAGAGATGACATTACCCATGAAGTGAATCTAATCCATCCAAAAGTCTTTTTTTGAGAGCTAAGCATATAACAGATGCTCTCCCAGTGTACTATAAAAGATCTCAAGAAGGGTGGGATAGTCTTGTAGAGTGTGAGATTACACCAATATATCATCCATTAAGACTACCACAAAATAATCCAAATATAGTTGGAACTCTCAGTTCATCAATTCCATGAAAACTAAAGGCGTGTTCTTGAGAATGAATGACATAACCACATACTCGTATAGACCATACCTGCTCTGAAAGGTTTTAAGAGGTATATCTAATGGTCTAACATGCAACTGATGACAACTTGATCTCATGAAAATCATAGATAACATGTGGGCTCCTTGAAGCTGATCAAAGATATCATCTGTCTTTGGAAAGGGATGTCAGTTCATGAACGTCATATGCTTCAACTTATAATAATCCACACAATGTCTGAGGTTACAATCTACCTTTGATGAAAAAGGATAAGTGAACCACTTGGACAAGTACTGGGTCAGATGAAACCCTTTTCTTATAACTCCTCTAACTTCTTTGTGAGCTCCTACAACTCTAGTGTAGCCATTCAATAAGGTGGAATGAAAACTAGTGCCACTACTGGCACAAGCTTAGTAGAGATATCTACCTTTCACTTTGTTGGTAAACCTAAAAAGTCACCTGGGAAGACATCTCTGAAATGATCCATGATTGGAGGAAATTCCATCTATGAAGTCCCCTGGTCATATAGTTATAAACTAGCAATCTGAGCTGTAATTACTCTCAACCCATGATGTATGGGCCCCGCTCTGTATTCCTAGACAAAAAACTTTCCCATGTGTAGAAAAGACCCACCCTCTAGTGATATGAAAATCACCCTACTGTAATACCAGTCAACAGAGGCATGGAAAGAAAATAACTAGTCCATTTAGAATGACATCGAAGCATATCATCTCTATGGAATAGAGGTCCCATAAGAAGTGACACCCACCAACCTCAAGAGGGAACTACCTTAAACAATGGAGATTAGTTGTTCTATGACACAAAATAGTTTGTAGAATCATAAAATCGTCATAAGAAAATATACAGAGCCCAAGGATATCCACAATAGCAATAGATATAAAATTATGAGACACCCCCATATCGAAAAGAGAAGAAGCTAAAATATAGGCAACTAGAATCCTGCCTCTAACCATAGAGGTTATGGGATCCTTCTCCTACTATGTCTACTCCACTGCAAATGTTTTACTTGTACCGCAGCCCTGAGACCCTACCAGACTACCCTGAGCTAATCCATCCTTCTGTCGCTAAAATCCTATGGACCGGCTACCACGACCACAAGCTCCCCCTTGACCAAAATGACCGAAAAAATTCTAGTTCCTAGACTGATGAGAAATAGGTGGTCCTAATCCTAAATTTGGATTCATAGAAGAACTCATATCACTAGGTTCTGGTGATAAAACCTTGCTGAAACACTGAAGATGTCCCATATTGACATAGGATCGACACACAACTGGGTCTCTTGAGCACTGAGGTCTTGTATGCCTACTCTAACCACACTGGTACCATATCATTTGGCTACCTGAAGGAATATCCCATCTACTCGGATCTTTGTTCATAGACTCCAAACAACACTTCTTACTATCAGATGGAGGAGTACCAAATAGGGCTGCCAAACCACCCCAGCTAATAGCTCCAGACTTCCTCAGATTACGCTTGGTGACCAATACATGGTTGAAATTTGATGATATGAAAGTCATCCTCAATATGTTCAACATAGAAAAAATGTCATGTCTATGATCTTCCTCAGACATCCTGGCCAGAAATAATTCATCACCCTCAGAATAGGTGTGAAGAACTACAACATGGTGAAGTGAGAAGAATAGTCCATGACTGAATTATTACCCTATTCATGATCCATGAACTTTCAGGCACGATCGTTCCTCAAGGACTCCATGAATAAATAGTCATTGAAGGTCTAGTAAAACTCATCCCAATCCATAACTCACTGGCATCATGGTTGTGATATCACAACCCACAATCTCTTGGTGGAATCTAAAAGCATGTAGGTTGCGAGCTTCACCCTCCTCTCAATAGGTGTCTCGAGATTCTCAAAGATAGACAACATGAATTCTTACCATGAAATTGCAGCCTGAGGTCCTCCATCCCCTGAGAAAGTGGGAGGATGATACTACTTAAAAACCATCATCAACTCAGCCATAGATGGGGCAGGATGTGGTTCGCCCAAGTAGGTCAGCATAAAACTCATGAAACCTTCTCATAACTGTGCATCAGCAAATGTGTCCGACACAATTGCTGGTGCCGAGTCAGGCGTGATGGAATGATCTGTTTGTAGTTCATGATATACCATTTCTGGTGTCTGATCATTGCCCTATATCTAGTGTACAATCGGAGGACATCTTGGTTTCATGACTGTAAAAGATGAAGCACACACCTCAGTTAAATATTATCAAGGATTCAAACATAAAAGTTCATGAAGGAACAAGAGAAGAAAAAGTCATAGAAAATAGGGTTTCACGATGTGTATAACCCCTACACGGCGTGTTCCCTTAATCTTTTAACATGGGCATGTACCTCTACCAAAACTGGTCATGTAATACCCCGACACATGATGTTTTCCTCCTATTACATGACATGTACTTGAATTTTATCTCCTTCCCATGTTCTTCTACATGACTAAACCACACTATTCTCACATGGGTAACACAACACATCGTGTTCACCATACACATGGCGTGTACCACTTATGTTCTAACCACCCATGTTGTTAGTAACATGGATGAAGCATGGTATGGAACACAACATGTACAACCTGAGTTTCATCCATCCATGTCGACAGTGACATGACTGAATACATTGCCTCTTTGGAAAGACGTGTACTCCCAGTTCATGTTCTATTCTACCAAACATTTATCAACCCATTTTTCTACTCATATAGTCAGGTACATAGTTAATCTCTACATGGTGTCTACTCACAGTATACAACATATACTTGGGAATTTTTTTTGCATTTTATAACAAAAGAACACATGGTGTGTGTTCATAACATCACATGCAGTGTTGTTTGGATTTCAAGATTGTAGAACTCTGAATATTCTATGGAACCTTGAAAAACATAATCCTTGTCCATGGAATGACAAATTTCAACCCATGAGATCATATACCCCTACAAACCAATGTGTTGAATCCTTTTTTCCACATTAAAACTTTACAAAATTCAATTAAAGTTCAAACATGATCTACAAAATTTCAATGCAAGAGGTCCCATAACACCTATGGGACAAAAGTTTGTCATTGATCCAAAGAAAACATAAATATTCTAATACCCTATCAAAATAGCCAGAATTATATAACCACATCTATCACAACAACATGAAAATGTATAGAAATGTCTATCATAAGAGCATAAAATCAGTAATGCACCATATATAGAATGAAAATAATGACTGACATGTGATATTTAGAAAGTTTTATATAATGCAAGAGATGAGATACCCTCATTTCATCAGGTTGCGACAGAAATAGAACCATAATGATATAAATCAAAACAACACAAAACAAGTGCATCACACAATTGTGAAGTCAAATCAACTGTAACAATTCAAAGAAAAAGAAAAATTACAGTATTTGAGGTGAATTGGATTTTACATGTACATGGGTTAGCTACTCCAAAAGACAACTTATTAACAACTAACAATTCTTTCCTTTCTCTAGCTATAGTATCCATACAATATCTCATAGAAGAGAAAAATTTCCTCTGATACCACTTTGCGCCGTCCCGGTTCTGAGTGTCGCCCAATGGTCCCCATACCCACTATGTCCCATGGCCTCATGAACATTTCACCGAATTCTTGAGTAAGTTGACTAGAAGTGAGGTCCTTGTGTATGATAGTGGGGAAACAATGCCCTCATTGGTAGAGTATGCACAAAAAAACAACCAAAACTAAACAATAGAGGAAGAAGTAATACTGTAAAATAAGTAAAAATTAGAAGATGGATATATAAACAACTACATCATATATATAAATAAGTGATGCATGTCACATGGATCTAGGAAAGTATCCAATCAAGTAAAAATTCTAGATATAAAATACTAAAACCAAATTACTAAAAATTATGTATTCTTCAATAGCATCCCAAGCATCAGCCTGGTCACTTTCTCTCCCGCTCCACATCAATCAAGTACCTAATGAATACGTGTGATTTCCCTTATGTATACCTGCAACCATATAATTTTTTTTGGACCAAAATCATGACCCAAATAGGGTGTGTATTTAATCTCGGTAGGCAACAACCAAAAGATTCGGGCCTATGTGTCAATGAATATATATATCATGCAATATGAACAATGAAGCAACAAACAAAGAAGTACCAAAAGTAAACAATCGTACAATTTTCAATTACATTCACATACCTTTTTTAATTACTAAATCCTTTTAATAATGAAATCAAGGTATCAAGACTAAGATATGTATCCTCTATGTAATAGAAAAATAGATGCCTCATAAGTCTATCTAACAATAATGTAAGACCAGTCCAAGCTTGTGCTTTGGCTTGGAAGACTCATCACAATCAACAAATCACTCACAAGAAACCCTCTGGGAACATTCTCACAGTATAACCCCTATGGATCAACATATAATCAATTTAATAAATATATAATGACCCCTTGGAAAACCTCACAGATTCTAACCCATTTGTTCCCATGAAAAAAAAGACTCTATGAGGAAACACTCACTGTTAATTCGCCTTGTGTTATTTTAACATTAATCTACAAACTATCTGTGGAAGCACTCAACATAAATTCCATCTATGGTATCATAATGGTTTACTATAGACAATATGATGGATCAGTCACCATCAATCCCCCCTATGGTCTTGCAACGTAAAATACCAAAGTATGGGGAATCCCTCAATGTCAATTCCTCCTATGGTCTTACTAAACCAGGTTCTCACAGCCCTGTGTAATAAAATCAGGCACAACGATATCAAACAACCCAAAGTAATAAATGCTACTATAAATATATGTAGATACCATTAATAAAACATTCATTAACAAGTAGCAATTAAGAAATTAATTCGATCCTAACAAGCAAGGAAAGGACACAAGGTCTTCCTCATAGGCAACCAAGACCAAATAGCCATAAACATTCAAACAAGGAAACGAACCCATGGTGTATCCCCTAGACATGAAATTTAGAATAAATTTAGTCAATTAACACCCTTAATCTATCAATCAATCTAATATAGATGATAATAGGGTTCAAATCCTAAACATGAAATACTAAAATCATGGGTAATTAGTACTTAGGCATATATATCTCAAATAAATATTTTGAGAGGAAAAAAAACCTAGCTCGATGTTGAATGATAAATATGGGTGAGCCTCATCTTTTTATTTACCTAGAACATCTTTTATCTACAAAAAAGGTCAAAAAATTTCAAGATTTAGTAACTAAAGAGAGAATAAAAATCAGGAAGAGATTATATAGGGAAAGAAAGAACACACTAGTGGAAATCCAATGCACCCAGTAGTGTCTCGATCAGAGCTCAGATAGAGGAACTAGAGGCACTCAAAAATAATCCATCGTACGTCTCTCTTCTGTATGAGACATGGGAAGAATAAGGGAGTTCTGGTGATAAGATGTGACTCCAATCTGATTAATCAAATAAAAAGAAAAGTACACGAAGTGTTCATTTAATGTACACACTACGTACTAGCCTCAACTAACCCCAACATAAGGCGGTATTCCAGGTTACCCACATGGACCTGTACATGGTCATTAGATGACCAGTACATAGCTACACACAACAATTGAGTACACTGTGAGTACTCAATAGTACACGATGTGTACATAAAATTTTTAAATTTCTTCCTCTTTCCTAAAAAACAACACAATTTCAAGATCTGTACCTAAAATGTAGACCTGGTTTCTTATAACATATGAAATAGTTTCATGTGTAAATATTTCTTCTGGAAGAATCAGTAGAGTCAGAGACTAATGATAGATCAATAAAAGGAACACCTGATGGTTCACTTGTGTGGAATTCCACCAAACACATATATTTTCTCTTAAATGAACTGGATAGAATTATTCTACTCTTCTGGGTCTAAATGGTTATCCTAATTAAGGAGGATAAGTTGTGATTCATATATCTTATTCATGGAAATGATCATGAAATGAAACGTTTCCTGATAAAAATTCATTATTAATTTTATTGAGTTTATTATAATTTTCCTTCAACATGTTAATTTTTTATTTAATATCAAATTCCTCAATATTTTTTAGTAATTACTTTGTGGTGTATATAGTATATCGATTTCCTTTATTCATTTCAACAATAATTATGAATTTGGTAATGAAAAATCAAAAGTGGATCCTAATTTTCTGAAAATTCCTTTGATGTAGAGTACATAGTCCTTCCTCAAATATCTATGTATGAGTGAAATTCTCCACATATGTCTCCACTTTGTATTGGTTTCACTTGTAATGATTTTCTATTTCATTGGAAGGCTCCCCAATTATAATAATTACTAATTCAAATTTTGTAGTGAGAACTAAATCCCCATCTACTTTTGTGATGTATGGGGCTTCATCAGCAATAAATAATTTTTTAAGAGTCTAGTCGTAATCATCCATATTCATTAACCTATTATAGGTACTCATGTATTTATATCTCTTGAAATAATCTTTTGTTTATGATGATGGATAATTATCATGATATGTTATTTTGGAATAATTTATTCTAATCAGAAAAATGATTAATCGACATGCAATAATGTGATCACTAACTATTTATAGCATTATCTATAGATGATTCATAAACATTGAAAATAATTTCTAACTCAATTGTGGGTAATCAATAGATTGGGCATCCATATGATCAATCAATGGTATATGTGGTGATGGTGGGGGTAAATATTTCCCTATCCCAATTTATTGGGGTTGATCCCATATTGTTGTTTATGTAACTATTTCATTAATTTAATAATTTTATTCATATGGGTGTTTTATATAGTGTATATTTCTTATATTCTATATTATAATTATATACCATAAATGATGGTACTTCCTTAATAGAATTTAACATCCTGAGGCCTGATATTTTTTTACATTCTTTGAGGCCTAATATAGAATTCTCTCAATTCAGTTATACTATTCAGTATATATCACCTACACACTATATTGTTATGTATCATTAACTAATAAATAATATTTCGATATTTCATATTTTGAGAATAACATGTGGAGATAACATTAAAAACTACCTTTTGAGATTATTCTTATTGATATAGGGGATGAAAATACTTCAATTATCTCCATCGATTTATACATTCATTATAAAAATCCTAATTGATGATCTGATTGATTTCCTTAAGGCAATTTATGTAATTTCAATATATTTTAACACATTGTTTTCCATAGTTATGATTCTATGCTAATATGAGGGTAATAATGTCAACATCGATGAGTCACTCATCCATTTCCAGAAGATAATAAATATATATATATAATATTTAATGTACATATATTTAAACTATTTTAAGGTTATCCATATGTGGTAGTGAACAACTGGTATACAATTTTCCTCAATGGATTGGATAAAACAAAAATATAGGTACCACGATGTCAATAAATGACGAGAAATTTATTATAAACTAGTTCCTCCTCCAAATTATTTGAGTATATATCATCTTCAATTGATGGATCATCAGTAGGTCAAACCAAATGGGTTATATTGGGATATTTTTTCATATGGGGTTTGATCATTTTGTATTCTTCTTCTCTACTCAATATTAAATGGTTCATCAAAGTGATTTAAGATGAATGAAATTTCAAAGGACCCAATAATCAAAGGCAATTGTATTTGGATGATAAATTAATTTACGGTAAAGATTGTTTAAATTACAAAAATTTGACATGGTAAGAGAGTATCTTTTCAACTATTTTTCCATAATGATGAATTCTATGGTGGGTTTATATTTCATTATATGGATGAACATAGTGGATATTTCTATTAGGAGGGCCACCATGGATGATTTTTTTCCAATTCTATATCTATAGTATCCTCATCGGGGGATCTGTTTAATAGTAAAGAGGACCTAACTAATGGGTACCATGTGGAAGTCCTCTATATATTCTTGAATTTATAACTCCACAAGGAGGAAATATATGTTGGGATTCTATTTTTTGAATTGGAGGACCACCGTGGTGGGTACCAAGGAAAGGACCTCTATGGTTTCATGAACTAAGATCACTACATGATGGAATTTTATGGTTTTATGATCCATGAACATATGGATATGACCTATATGTGTGGTTTCTATTTTGACATGGGAAGACCTCTATGGAAGGTACCATGGGAAGAACCTCCATTGTTACATGATTTCTCACTGCAAAATGAAGGACCACTACGGTGGTTTTTTAATTTATTGTGGATGAAAACTCCATGGGTATTAACTTGGGAATCAACTCGATGGATCCCTGTTAAATAATTATGGGGATGACCTCAAAAATTATTGATGATTACCCAAAAATAATATTATTAATTTTGGGGGCCTCTAATATTTTCCTCAAATATGATTAGGAATTTAAGATTATAATCCCCAAAGAATATGCTCATTTTTTGTTTGGGATTTAACAATGAACATTGGATGTGATAGTCATTATTATACTATAAGTTTATAGTGTGAATTTACCTTTAAATTAATATTTTTTGAATAGATTATTTCTCCCATAATACAAATAAAAAATAAAAAATTATTTATTTATTTTTGATAAAATTTTAGTTTTAAGGATTAAAATTAATACACACTTGGAAAAAATCCTTCAAGGATAAATTTTTGTGTTTCTAAGTTATTATGTCTGTTGAAATAGAGTATTTAAAATGTAACATGATAGTGGATATCTTTCTATATTTCTTATTAAATTTTTTAAATGCTCTGAAAGTTGTTCTATAAGTTTCATGTAAATAGCGGTAATTTTTCCCAGTGTTTTCTGAAATCTTGGGACTAATTTTTTTAAAGAATATCAATGTTGATTATGAAGAAAAGGGGGATTTTTTGTATATTTGAATAGTTTCACCATCATATTTTATGTTTTGAAAATTTGGTGGTTTGAGGTTTAATAATAAATATTTTGAATAGGTAATAGTGTCATGAATGTTTCAATAATTCATGAAAAATGGAGATGCATGAACACAATGTATACCGATGTGAAATTGACGGAAGACGATGAGTTATGTATCAATGTGTTTATAGATGTGGCATGTTTTCTTGAGTTGGATACTTACATGAATGTTTGGTGGTAGGTGAATAGTTTCATAAATGATATTCCGGGTATATAAGTAGACCACTACCCCTCACACAAATAAAAAAAGATATAAATATTCTAAAGGTATTATTTTCTTATAAGGTTTACACAAACAATAATAGTGTAAATAAAATGTATGTGAACATCATTTTTGTGATGAAAAGATCTCACATCTGCATGAAAAATCCATTTTCATGAAATTGTTAGAGTTTTAATAAATATTATGAGTTATGTGAAACAATGAATGTTTCATACAAAATTGGGATTTTGGGTGAGTATTTCACATAGGTCGCGTGAATATGTGATTTATGTGAATGTTAATGGAATTACCTATAAATTATATAGTAAATTAAAATTCATTATTTGGATTAATTAATACCTTTATGATAGGCCAATAGTTTTATTATCAGTGGTTATATAGTTCATCAAATAATTTTTACTTAAGGAACATAGTGTACACTTCAATATAGATCTATGAGATTTCAAAGAGTGAGTGGGTTAAAAATAGGAGGGAGAGTGAGTTTGATCAAAAAATTGTTACAAAAACGTGCTTTAGTGAATTTTTTATATATAAAAATTTCATTTTTATCCCATATGGATTAGATTAGTTAGGTTATAAAACGTAAAATTTATATTTCTCTTGTATGATTTCAATTAAGTATTTTTTTAAATTTTGATATGAAGAGAGAATTGAGTTTTTTTAATAATGAAACATGATCTAAATAGGTATTCTTTATCCTAAATACCAAAATTCACCACCTATTGGGATATTTAACCTTTTGGGACCAACAATTCTCATAAGTGCTAATGGTTAAATTTAGTGAATCTATCTTACTATAATCCATAATATTAGTAAATAAAAAATGGATTCTGATATTAAGGGGAAATAATTTTAAATTGCATAAGAATCTAAAGAAACACTACTTATAATAATTTGGAAGGGTTTTATATACAAGAATTATACATAGAATTTTTGGATGGTATAGACTGTAGGTAATTATCAAAAAAATACTATAGTGAATTAGAACCCAACGTCGTGCGAAGAAATTATTTAGGGGGATATTTATCTAAAATAATATACATGAATTCAATTTCACGTAAATCCTCATAATCCATATGGGAAAATATCCCTTATATGTTTTTTTTTAATTATGGAAGACTATTTTTGGGGGTTAAGTGAGAACCAAAAAAAATAGGGATCTATTTGTTATAAAAATGTGAAGCCCAAATGCATTACTACAAAACATAGAATTATAATTTGGTGAGGGGAGGGGTTGAAAATTTCGATCATAAAAACACATGGAGGGAGTCTTCCAAGTTTCCTTTAGAGGAAAATGTGTTTACCAAATTTTTAACTCATCCCATTAATGATAGATCTGCATTCCATTGTGAATCAAATATTTTAACCTCCTAAAATAAATCATCATATACTAGTGTGTTGGAATCATCTCTTTTAAGAAGATTTAAAGTAGGATAAAATCCATATCGATCTTATAAATAGAGTTATTTTACATTTTTTTAGATGAAGAATATTAATCATCGATTCAGATTCGATTATTAAAGAATTTACATCCTAATAGAATTCACTTAAATCTAGGTAACATCAACTTTCCATGTAATAAATTTGAAATCAAAAAGTCCAGGAAGATAAATTATATGATTTATGGAATACACAAAAGGAAATTAGGATTCACCCATGTGAATCTATTGATGAATTATTTGATCATGTGAATATAATTTTGGTGGACAGGCATGGTCTCAAAAAACATCTCTAGGAACCATCCCAGGGGTCCCCCATACTAAAAATACTCTAGGTAATGCTCGTTTAATTGGGGATTTATAATATGGTAGGCCTCTTAAAAAAAAGGTTCATCTTGTTGACATTGGAAGTAAAATTTATTATTTCAAATATTAATTTTATAGTGGTGTTACACTATGTCCCTTCTTTAAAGAATAAATCTATCATTATATATCTTATATCTCACAACAAGGTAATGCCTATCCACTTTAGTCTTGGTATTAGATCTGATACCATTTTTCATAGTCAAACCTCCCAAGGCCATGAACCTAGTCATCTAACCCCATGGGGCTCCTATAATAACCTGGTTTCCTTCCCAGCACATCATAGGCTATCACCCACCAATGGATCCATGCATATTGGTTATTTATGAATTAAGGTATGTGAACTATGAACCTATGTTCTTTAGGTTTCATATAGATCAACCTTTATTACCTTCCAAAAAATAAAATAGTTGGTCTGTTGTATCCAGATTTATGGAATTTGATTCCCTTTAATGACAACTTATTGGATCATTAATAGATTAGTGGTGGATATAGTATGTTGGTAGATTTCCTATGATCAATCATAGATCTAGTGATGTTAGAAGATCCTGGTAGGTATATTGGTGTATATCCAATCCCTTATACATATAGTATTCTAGAATCTCATTATATAAACCTAGATTTGATTTAATTGGGATTAGTTATAGGGGTTCTTGGCGTACATTCTTTATCTGGTTGGTCCATAAGCGTCACTTGGGTATCATCTCTCGAAAGGTCTCAAAGATTGATGTCAATGGGCTAATTGTTGAAAAGATGTACCAGATAGGGAAATGATATTTAGTTGGTTTCCATGTTCTGTTGTATGTGCATTAATAGAAATATGTACCTTTTATGATTTGACATGTTGGCCATGTAGACATATAATAGAGAACCATTGTGTGATTTGGTATGCCTTTATGTGTGTATCTTGGGAAATGTATGATTTCTGTGCCATACCTCTAGATATATGTGAATGATATGATAAAGTTATTTCCATGTGATATATTTGGTATATTCTATTTCGTTGTTGTATTATTAATGGTAATGAAGTAATAGGTGGACCAATCAATCCTGTGAGTCCATAGGGGGAGCATGTGCATACACTATACGTCACATGATGAAAACACTTAGATATATGATGGACATGTGTGTCATAACTTGGGGGCATGATTTTCTTCGATGACCTGACCCAAGAGGCATCAATGGAGATGGTGCATTATAGAATTATGTGGCTTGACATGTGTCCTCATCCCTTAATAAATTTTGAGAATCCTTGTCACTGTTTCTCCCATTTATGATTTTCCAATGTTGATTAAAATGTAATTCCAACAAGAATTCAATGTAGTTATGGTTGGGTTTCATGGTGTATTGGTTAGTAAACTGAATCTTGATATGTTATTGATTGACAATGTGTTCCTTTATTTTGTTATTATTGAATACACAGATACATAAATGAGAAGTTATGTTAACGAAACTTTGGTAGTGTCCTTCTGGGTTATAATCATTTCTTTTATGGGAATCTATATGAAAATTCTGATTTCATGACTAGGGATTAAGTAAAGGTATAAGGATTTGTTATTGGAAGCTATGGAGATAGAGGATTGGAGTCACATGTTATATTTGTACATACTACAAAAATTTTCTTCATAATTTATTAACATTGAATTTCTTGATACTATATTTGAACCATTAAATAGGGGGTCCATGGTACATAACGATGTATGTTTGGGGTTTGTTGTGGTTTGGAATATTTATTAAGTTCATTTTTAATTATATATTTTTTATTTTATTTCCAAGGTTATAATCCCCCCATTACAACAATGGACTGTCACCACTATTTGAAAACCATTGTGTATGGGGAAGTTCATATGAGATCTTTTAATGTCTACACTTTGTTTCCAATATAGTGACTTGAGGAGTCATTTATTAGGTCATTTTTCATCCCCACAAAATTATCATTTGGGTGATTTAGGTTGTTAAACCTAAGGAATTTAATGTGGGAGCAATGGCCTCATGTCTATATGGGCCACTTTTCTTTGACATTGATTTTTAGGGGTAGAAAGAAATATATTAATGAGAAGTCTCACATACAAGTGTTTCTTGTAGGTACATAATTTTTCATTATTTTTAACATATTTCATTTGAGTATTTTATCATATTTCTATGATAATTTTTTATATTTTTAGAGTTTTATGGGCATATGTGAGGTTGGTACATAGTTAATCAAAACCATGTGTCTTCTCTAATAGCACAAAAATGGGTTCACGGTTTTTTAAAACTTTTGATAATATTTAATTAATCTAAATTTTTGATATGAAACCAAAAAATAATTATTTGTTACTCATACCTATTGGAGTGGAATATGATACTGACTACAGGGACTTCTCTTAGAGATTTTGGAGTTTCCTTTCTTTCCAATGATTTCATTCAAATTATAATTTGATGTTTAATCTAGTTTTTAGAGGTATATTCTCATTCATGGTCATTATTCATTATTCCTCCTGATTTTGTATTATCACCTTGAATAAATCTATATGCAGGGATGTTGATAATTTATCTAAGGTTTATAAAATATTCTAATCAGGATCCATTCTTATGGAATCATTTTTGTAAACGATATCTCCCTATCTCATTGTTCTATAATTAATTAATTGGAAAATGTTACTTGAGAATTCATGGATTAGGGATATTTAGATTATTCTTTAACCCCTAGTTAATTTTTGATTTTGGATCCTCTCTGAGTGTTGGAGTTCCCAGTGTTTTGAGTTAGGTAGTTTCATGATCCAGCTTTATTCATAAAATATCTCTTGCTTGATCAATTATTTTTTTCTAAAATGGTTAGAAATTATTATATATGAATATATAATGGAATTTTTTTTAAAATAGAATAAATTTTTTTGATAAAATGTGTTGGTTTCAGGTAATGTATGTGAAATATATTTCACCCTTGGTGTTATTAATAGAACATGTTTTAAAGAATGCTTTATATGATTTCAAATATTATCTCCCAAATATATGATTCTAATTTGTTAAACGTAAATGTGATTCATGATGTGGTAGAGATCCATACAAAATGATGAACCCTTACCCCTATACATGTTATTAAAGGGTATTTTGTGCCCTATTTTTCCTCTGTTGTGGGAATGAAACACTATAGAGAGTGAAAACATATCCGTAAGAGCTATTTTTCTAGACTAATGTGTGCATTACGTTGATTATAGATCATAACAGTATTATGAGGATCCTCATTAACCCAGAATTTTTGATACCCATGTGCGTGTTTTCTCTCATGATTATCCATGAAATGAAAACATGGTATGTATATTGTTATTATGTGAAGACTAGGATATTGGGAGGATTTGTATATTTTTTGAAAATGTAAATTTATGATATTTAGTTTTGAACTATGTAGAATCAAATATCATGCATTATATATCTCTACTTTATCATAATTGTTTTATTTCATAAATTATTCTTTTGAAATTCTTATTGGGATCCTACTAGTATATTTTTCTCACACCCTACACACACATTTTGTTGTATGCTTATTTGATTTATCCAATGTAGGTAAGGGAAAGGAATAATATGAAGGAATCAGGTCTGTTAATTTGTAGGGTGTGGAAGGTTGGAGGGAAATCATGTCACATAGAGTTGGGTTGTTATGGATATTGTGTAATTTGGTTGTTTTATGGGTCTTGTCACATGTTTTTCATGATGATTGAATCTTTTCAGTCATTATATTATTTTATAATACTAAAATTTTCTTTTTATATATTTCCTTTTTTATGTTATTTGTAGAGAAATAATTACCATGTGCTCTTCTTATTACCCAAGAACTCATCACCAGCATATAAGGATCAGTAATACCCTTTAAGTTATGTTTGGACTAACACAAGTTATGGATATTTGGGTAATTTATATTGAATATTTATTTCCTCAAAGTGATCATCCTCAATAGATATTTGGGTGTTCGATCTAGATTTCCAAAGGTGTGATCATGTTATTCATTATTATTCTAGATTGACTATTCCATACATGATTAAAATGTTATAATAAATCTATTGATTATAGATCATTGGTTTTTTATATTATATTATTGGGGTTATTATAGATCTATAGTGGAATTGGTTTTATTTTTTGAATCACATGTGATCATTAGTAACTCTTTAGAAAGTGTGTTAAGAGATTTCTCTCTGTCATTTATATATAGAAATGAGGAATTGGAGATTCTCATTTAAGTATTTATGTCTTTGGGTTCATTCATGTCTTCTTGAAACCTTTTTTTCTACCATATTTCAGATACCATGTGAGTATCATCATTCCACGTGTTTTGGGATAGGGGGTTTTATGATTCAGTATTATTATAAAATTCTTTATTATTTTATCTTTGAATTTGGTTTCCAAAAATTTTGTAATGTATAATTTATAGATATATCTTGGAAATTATTTTGAAATAGATTTAGAAGGTCATGAAAAACGTATTAAATTTTTTTATCTTTTATGTAATTAATTTGTAATGGATTTATCCCCTCCTATTGTTAACAAAAAAATTTAATGATTTTTTATATAATTTCAATGATGAAATTCACATTGGATGATTCTACTATGGTAGACCTATGTGTGACTGATGATGAGGTACGGGTCCATCCTTGGGGATGAAATCATTACCCATACACCATGTTCATTTAGTGTAATGTATGCTCTATGTTTCCAAAATTATTAAAAGGATTCACTTCGGGGAGAGAAATCGTAAACATATACCAATTCTACTAGTTTAATGTCTATAGCAGGTTGACTACCGATTATGATAATATTATGAAGATACTGAATAACATATAAATATTAAGACCCATGAGATTAATTTATCTACTAATTATCATTCAAATTCATGTATGTAATGTTTATGGAAATTCATTAAACACTATGATATAAGGGTGATTTATATGATTTGTGAAAATGGATATTTTTTCATGTTCTATATCAATATATGAAGATTGAATCTCATGATCTATCTTTGACTAACTGAATGTAATTGGTTTATTTTATAATGTTTTAATAAAAAACACTTAGTTATATCCTACTAAGAGCATTTTCTCACACCATATATACACATGTGGGTGTATAAAAATTTACTTTTATGTGATAAAATTGAGTTAAAGGCACTAAAAAGTTATGTTAGGTTTCTTTATTAGAAGGATGTTAGATTATATAGGTTATTTCATGTCACATGGTGTTAGGTTTTTATGGAACTTGTTCACTTTGGTTGTTTTATAGATCTTAGAACGTTTTTTTCATGATGATTTAACCTTTTAAAAAATTGTTCTATTTTGTTATTATGACATTTTATTTATCTGATTTTTTATTTTATTTATGCAAAAATAATTCTCAAAGGTAACAGTTGATACCCATAAAATATTTGAAAACCTGAGGGGGTTGGGAATTCCCTTCTATGCAAGTCTTGATAAAATTAGGCTAAAAATACTAGGGGAATGATGGGTTGTTCATGAAAATTGGTATTAAAGGGAGGTTCACCTACTTATGATGTTTGTATGAATATTCAATGTATTGGAAAAGAGAATATATGAATGTGGGGATATAAGTGGTATGTTGTTAATGGTTACCTAGCCATCTATCATCCTTATGAGTCTTAAGTTACCATAGTTGTTTGAAATGTATCCTTTTTGGATCTATAGTGGAATCCTTTATTAATTTTTTGAATGTCTCTTGATAATTATAGTTTAATTTTGTTATTCAAAACTAGAATTGATTCATGAATTCCATGTTATTTTATCTATTTTTCTATTTATGTGTTGTATTATACCCTTTTAATACTTCCATTAGTTACTCAAAGGGGTGATATTGATGGACCATGATGGGAAAACCCTCAAGTCGGTCAGAATTTGATTGAATGAGTTTTCCACACGATCTGAACAATGGACCAAGGTGTTTGACAAACCTCTATTTAGGCTAATGAAATAGAACCTCGTAAGGATGATGTTAAGAATTGATACCCATAATTTATTTACTATAAATTCGCATATTAAAAAGGGAAAACACTCCCAAGGAGGTGGAGGATTTGTTGGGATATAAACACTATGAAAATATTGGAGAGTTTGGGAGGAAACTCCAGAGCGATGGTGATGGGAAAGCCCTAGCTGTCAATATATAAGCACCGACCCTCCCTCCCTGGTGGAGGGAGGGGGAAAATATGCCCTTCCCCTTTGAAGCCCTGTAGATTTATCCCTTTCACCAACCCCAAACTCCTTACTTATTTCCTGTAAAGTCCCATATTCCCTAAGGTTCCCAACCTCTATAAGGGTTCTCCCCAGGTAGAGATTTCAACGAAGGAAATCAACACTGCTTCGGATCTCTACTAGACGACGCTTGGGGATTGATTTAAGAGCTAGAGACCCTCTATTCATGCCTTTGATAGTTTCATTTTAGAATCATGGGGGCTTCAAGATGACGCGGTGGTGGTTCTACTCGATTTGTGACATCTGATGATTTTCTTTTCCTCAGAGGTTGATATTGTTGATGATCTCTTTGAGTTATCAACAGATGCAGTTTTTAAGTCCTGTGTTGGTCCTTCAAGTTATACTTGAGTTGGGATGCACTAATGTAAATAGTGTGGGTATGTTTCCCAGATTTTCCACTTCCATTCCATAATATTTCGATTATCTTCTTATTGGGGAACTTGGTAGATATGCATCTGTGTTTGGATAGTCGAACATCCGTGGTCGATCACCCTATATCCCCTCGCATTTTTTTAGGATGATGTTTCAAAACCTCCAGCATATTAGATTTGGATTTCAGTTGGAGAAGAATTTAGATTGAAATAATGGGTCGTTTTTGAGTCGGTTCCAACATACTGCCCATGTTGTCTATAGTTAGGATATCTGGTTTATGGATGCCATCACAAACAAAGAGATCATCAAGTGATGACCCCTCAACCAGAAGGGTATTAGATGAAGGTCAACCCCATTGTGTTCTAGCAGACTAAGGATTTTTCTGGTTTGGACATGTACTGGGAGCATCGCATTGTTGTCCCATGGGAATGGGATCCAGGTAGGTTACAATCATATCCATGAGAAGAGTTAAGGTCCTTATTTTGTTCATCCAGTTGCAGTGAATGATTCTATGGTTAAGGCTCCAAAGCCACGAGTAGTGGATTTCCTTTCCTACTTAAGGAACGATTTGGAGATCATGCCCATATATGTGGGCATAGTGGAGGGAGTTCAGGTGGATGGAACCAATAAGGTGGTTTTCATGGATTTGGATATTGTGTAGCATTCGGTTTCGGCCAGCACTATCGAATTAGTTGTGGGTAACTCTATAGTAAGTGATGTCAAAGGCCCTGGAGGTCTTAAGGCCCAGACTGAGAGGATTCTAATATGAATCCTTAATTTATGGGTTATGTATATGAGAATACCACTAGTTTAAACATGTTTGTACGCCCGTGTAGTGCATCTAATCTTGTTGCCTTCAGCACAGAGGTCAAGATATCTTGAAATTCCATGCAGGATACGTCTTTTTTGCAGGCTTCCATAGACACTCATCGTGGAAAAGGGAGGAAATATGGTGTTAGTTTATTAGGGACCTTGTACTAAAACACTCCCATTCCTATTCCTCATTCCTTAAGAAGGCTAGGAGTGAGGGGAAGAACACTGAATTAGTGATTAAATTAGGAAAGTTGGATTCTCCAAACAGGCTAAGACCCCTCAAAGAGGACCTGAGGGTTGATTTGAAAAACCGTTTTGAAGGTATGGAAGTTTAAGAAGATACATTGAATCATGAGGTGGATGATTTAAGTTAAGATAGTTATATCCAACTCTCAAGGGATAGTTTGGACCGATTACAACGGAAAGTCCCTCACATCCCAAGAAGGAAGAAGGGGGAAAAAGGAATGTGTGACTCAAGTAAATGCATTGTGGTCTAGGGGAATGATCCCAAGGGACACAAGATGATTCTCAATTGTATAAACTATTGGAGACCAGGTCATCCTAGAAGGTTTGAAATAACGAATGCATATCTCTACAAGATGGGGAAATTGGAGAACCAAGTATAGAATCAGAATTGATGGAAGAAGAGGTAGGGGTGTGTTTGAAGCTCAAATTCCACTCTATAGAAGAAATAAATGTAAAATTCCTTCATCCCAATGCCTAAAATGATGATATTTTATGAATCAATTAAAGAAGGTTTCCAGTTGTTGAAACCATGGAGAAAGAAGCATCGATAGGAAAGAAAGACCAAATCATAGTCAGGGCATCATACTAGGAAAAATAATCATAGAGAAATTAATATAGACAATGGATATAATGGTTACTCACCATGATGAACTTATCAAAGAGGATTCATACACCCAGGTTAGTACTCTGCAATGGGAATTATATTAAGTGGCTGACTCAAATAACCTTGCCCTTGTGTTTAATCTTGTTGTGAGCTCTTTTAGTCTGTAGTGGTTTTTTTGCTAACTATGGATTCCCAAATTTCTTTAAAGTGGATTAATAGAAATTTATATGTGGTGTTGGTTGGTAAATATAGAAATTATTTTTGAATTAATAGAGACTCTTTATTATTTCATGGGAGATGTTCCAATTTGAAGATAAATTTTTTAAGTAGAAGGTGGTGTGACTTAGTTTTTTTGGATAAGAAACATGAGGGCTTGGAGTGGAAATAATTGAAGTATGTTTTCATTATACTATTTTACTTGTTTTAAATTATCCTATTAAAATACATGGAGTTTTAAAAAATTGGGAAATGGATTTGATCAGTGATGGAGTACACTAATCCTTTCACTAAGATTTGTATATTCTCCCTTAAGGTTGTTTTTAATGAGAAGATGAAGGGTAAAAGGTTTTAGGTGGGCCTTAAATATGATATTAGGTCATAAGTATTTATTTTAAACATGGACACCTATGTCTATATCTTCAGAGAAGATAGATTTGGAATTGATTGGAGAGAATGACTCGAAATGTATTTCATGGCTATGTAGAGATCCTTTTCATTAGGTGGTATCTCTAGTGGTTCTTATAATAAAAATAGAAATTATTGTGAGATTTATGCTAGAAATAGTGGTGATGATACTCAAATGTATGTTTCCACATCCTCATTAGAAATTAGTGGTTTGACATGTAACTAGTGTGGCTAAACAGGAAACATGAAGATGGTTTGAATGTTATGTGACTATCGTCATCACCTGCATGTGTTTTTTAGGACCTATATTTTCCTCATTATGGAATATACCCATCAATGACAAGAGCATAAATGATATAGTCTGATGCTTCATGGACTATAGGGTTCCATCCAAAATCCTGAAGAATAAATAAGTTACACATATTGTTTGAGTCTTCTTTAGGAATTGACATGGGTTCTGTGAATATGCATGGTGCAGTTTTTATTACATCTGCCATAGATATTGGTTTATTTCATATATGGTCCTCTCACTCATTTATATTTAATCAGTTGAAGTATCTTTTAAAACATAAAATTTAACTAAAGTAACATACCATTAACGTATTTAAATTATTTCCCATATCTTTATTCATTTTATTCTTTATTTGGGTGTGTCTTGAAAGTCCCTTTTATGGAGAGGATTTGTAGAGGAAAATGATAAAATGTTCATGTTTGTATGTTTTTATGAATTTCTGGAATTTGGGCCTAATAATGAAATGGATTAACAGGTTTCTCTCTGTTTTTAATAAACACTCTCTGTAGTTTAGAATTTTTTTCTAAAAACTCAAGTTTTCACAGTCTATTTGGAATTTACAGACCATTTAATGGTATTAAACAATGTGTATTGTTTTTCAGGATCATTTCATGAGCTAAATAACTATCTTGAATGGTTACACACCATGAATTTATTTATTGGATGTATAATGTTTTAATATAGATATTTGTAAAAAGGTGATGGTGTTTTTTGGCATATATAGACCCAATAGAATCAAGGATGTGTAATGGGATTATAGACAATGTAATTCTCATATGGGTGGGATTTAGGGTTTCTCTATGAGTTACTCCTTATTTATTCAATGTGTAGGTTTATTTCTCTCAACCCATATCTCCCTAGTGAAATTTTTGGGGATCCTCCACTCTGCCTAGATATATTATTTTGGAATTTGATCATCTGGGTTGTATACGTTGTCTCTCTTGGTAAGAGAATCATTCATCTACATTATTTCCTTTTATTGAGGGAGTACATTAATTTTATGTTATTTAATTTTTTATTTTATGTTGATAATTGTCTTGATTTCTTCTAGATCCATTGAATGATATTCTTCATGGGGCCATTCCTTGGTTAGTTATAGTGCGGTGGGTGTATTGTCATAGAGGTATATTGTTATATATCCTCTTTGAGAACCCTCCTTACTAAATAGAAAAAATTATGAGACGGGTGGATTATTTTAGGAACAATATTTCCATTTTTATGCTATTCTTATCAGATGATCCCATTTATAGGGTTGTGTGACACTAGTTTGAGGTTGGTGGTTCTATCACTAGCCTATATTCGTTAACTTTATTGATTTATTTTTGATAATTTTTTTTTAAATTAAATGGAATGATTGTTTGACTTTATTTTTGTGTGTGTAAATGTGTTTTTGATAATCTACAGATTCCCCTAGTTTTGATAAATGATATATTCGTTTCAATGCATTATGATAAGGTTTTGCTGAAATTCTTTTCAAATCAATGTTTTGATGAAAATGTTAGGACCAAGCTGAAGGAATAGATGGTTTGAATGGATTGTCTTCTGTTGATATTGAGGAAGTTTTCATAAAGGAAAGACACCTTGAATTTCTAAGAATGTGGAAGCTGGAAGTTTGAAGATTCAGAACCGTGTATATTGAATATTCAGAACCTGGTGTTCGAAGAATTTAAAGTCTGGATTTCAAAGTCTGGAAATTGAGAAGTTTGGAACTAGGAAATTGCAAATTCTCGAAAGCTGGATGATAGGGGATGTGAAGGCATTAATTGTGATGATTCTTTGTTGTTTTGAAACTCTAAATTTGAGAGTATATGCAAGTACTCATGATGCAAGAAAAAGTTGGTTGGTGAAGTTATACTATGATCTGGAGGAGTCATTCCGAGAATTTAAAATCTACGGTACTGAGAATTGAAAATGATCATGGTGAGAAGTTCAGAGTCGAATTCCTAATAGCGGTAAGTTTAGAGTCGAATTGCTGAAGAAGAAGTTCGTAGTGAGAAGTTCGGAGTCGACTTCCGGAGTCAGAACTTCACAGCGGGAATTTCATTGTCGACTTACTGGAGAAGAAGTTCGTAGCAAGAAGTTTGGAGTTGACTTGCTGAATAAGAATTTCGTAGAGAGAAATTTGGAATCGACTTCCTAAGTCAGAAGTTCATAGGGGGAAGTTCAGAGTCGACTTCCTGAGTCAGAAGTTAGTAGCTGGAATTTAGGAGTTGACTTTCTAAGTCAAAAGTTCAGAGTGAAGACGTTCAGAGTCAACTTCCTGAGTCAGAAGTTCGTAGCGGGATGTTCGGAGTCGACTTGCTGAGTCAGAATTTCGAAGTGAAGACGTTCAGAGTCGACTTCCGAAACCTGAGGTTTGTAGCCAAAAGTGTAGAGCCATACCGAGAATTGGTGAAGTCATAACGAGAAGCCATACCGAGAATTGGTGAAGTCGTAACCTAAAGTCGCACCCAGAATGGAGAAGTCGTGCCGAGAAGTGATGAAGAGTCATACCGAGAATTGAAAGTGATGTCGAAGACTCAAGAAGAGTGGATCCAAGAATATGATATTGAGAAAATTGTGCAACAAGGTCGGATCTGAAAAAGGCCAAAGCTCTAAATCAATTCAAGGGGAAGAAGATTTGAGAAGATTCTATAAGCATTGAAAAAGTCTTAATTACTTCGATATTTCATGAGAAATTAATATTTGGGTGAATTTAAGTGAGCGGGAAAATATTTTGGTTTCCCTCCTAAGCACACTTTGGAGCACCTATAAAAGGAGATCAGGGTGCTAAGTAAGAGTGTGATGAAAAATTAGAGAGAGAAGCTCTGATAATCTAGAGGGAAGAAGAAGTTTTTTCCCGACATAGTTTCATTGCAGTCTCAATTGAAATGAGAATTTGATACTCATTGACACCGTATTGAGTTTCTCAGATTGAGAAAATTCGGAGTGAAGAAAATAATTTGAAGTGGAGATTCGGAATGGGGAATCAGTATTGGATGTCACAATATTGAGTTTCTCAGACTAAGGAAGACTTAGATTGATGAATCAGAGTGAAGAGGAAAGTTAGGATTGAAGAATTCAGAATGAAGAATTCGGAGTAGAGATTCAGAATGGGAAATCAGTATTGGATGTCACCATATTGAGTTTCTCAGACTGAGGAAGATTCAGATTGGAGAATCGGATTGGGAAAAATTCAGAGTAGAGTGTCAGAATGGGAATTTCAGACTGTAATTTATCTATCTCAAGTCCAAGGAGTCTTTTCCTTTCATCTGGGTAAGGATGTGAATATTTTTGATGAACTTGCTTACACTTGTGTATTTGAAAGGAAGTGCAGGTAACATAAGTTGTTACAAGAAAAGATACATTGCCCTATTGTGCTAAGAGGGTGCACACCCACTGGAGTGATTGTTTCACAGTGCATCATGAGTGTAAGGGTATATCCTACTCGTTTTAATCCAAGGATTGTTTTCTTAGTGGATTGTATGGTGATGGATTATTTCCAACCATACCAAGGACATAGCTATTCTTATTGAATAGTGAACCTTTTAAATTGTTCTGTTCCTTTGGACGTGTGCTTGTTTGTTTTCTCAGCAGGGAATTATATCATTAATAGGTGAAAATGGTTTTTCTCAATATTAAGGGAACATAGAATGAAAAAGGGGTACCACTGATTCACCCCCCCCCCCCCCCCCCCTCTCAGTGGTTCATTTCTCCAACTGGGTCTTTACAAGTGGTATCAGAGGGAGGTTGCCTTGGTTTTCCTTACTGATGGAGAATCTGAATTGTGTGAATAGTAAAGGTATTACAGTATTCAGTCGGACGAACTATCACATCTGGAAGGATATTATGCTAACATAACTCATGTCTATTAGTTATGAAGTTCTTGAAGCTGCAACAGTTAGGTTTACCCCCATTGAAGACAATGTCCCACTCACACCTGTTGACAAGAAGTTTCTTGAGAATGATGGAAGAGCCAATAATACTATATTGTCTTCACTTTCTAAAAGTTAATTCTTGAGAGTAAAAGTAGTGGCCATAACCAAAGGAATATGGGACAAACTGAAAAACATATATGATGGCAATACAAAAGTCAAGATGGAAAAACTTCAAATCTGGAGATTGAATTATGAAGACATGAAGATGGGAGAGCATGAATCTATTGGGGATTTCATCACAAGGGTAAATGATATTGTTAGTACCATCAGATGTCTTGCTGAAGAGATAAAATACACTACTATGGTGGAAAATATCTTGAGGATTCTTCCTGATAAATTTGGTGAAAAGTTATCTTCATTAGAATACAGAGACTCAGAGACTCTATCTCTTGATGATTTGTATAGCACACTCATTACTTATGAGATGAGAAGGGAAAAGACTATGAATACCAAGAAAAAGGTTGATAGAGAATTATCTTTCAAATCCATAAAGAATGAAAAGTCTAAGAAGATCTTGATTAAAGAAGATGGTGGTGATTTTGACTCTGAAATCGAGGTATGTAAAAATCTTAATGATAATTTATCCCGGTTTTCATAAAATGTTAAAATAGGCACAGGTAAATACAAGGGAAAACATCCCTTGAAGTGTTTTGAATGTGGAGGCATTGGACACTTTGGGGATAACTGTCCTCGAGGGAGCATGAAGAAGACGGTTATGAAGAAGAAAGAAAGACAAGAAAGTTATGGAAGAAGTAGGGTGGTAAAGTAATGTCAGGGAAAGACAATAAGTTCTTAAAATCCAAGAGAAAAAGTCTTCTATCTATAAATGAAGAAGATTGAGAAAGTGATGCTGAATCCAACAAATCAGATGATCATGGTGTTGAAAATACTTTCATTGCAACAGTGAATGATGAAGATTTCAGAAGCAACGGCTCATAAGAAGAAGAAACTCAGCTTGACATGCATCTGAAAGAAGAATTGAAGGAATGTTTAAGAAAGATCAGAAGGCTGGAGAATCTTAAAAAAAATTGGAAGATGAATGTTCCTCAGCATGAAATCAAGCTAATGTTGAAGAAGAACTTGATAAAGAACTTTAAAATTTGAAGAAGTCTCTTGAAGATGAGAAAACCCAAAATGAGCACGTTATAGTTAAGCTGAAACCAAAAGAGGAAGAATTAGAGCTCATTCAAAAGAAGCTCTCAGAAGTTGAGTTAAGAAACATATGTTTTCAAAACTCAACTAATTTTTTAGGTGAACGCTCCCAAGAAGAAAATCCTGAGAAAATTCAACAAAAGAATAAGGTGGTTGCTTTGAAGAAGAATGATGAGAAAGCTATTTATGTGGCCAAGACCATTGTTGCTAGGAACTCTGAAGTTTCAAGGAAACCTAAGTCTAACACTGGTGAAAAACAAATAAAATCAAAATTCCAGCAGAGCATTCTTGCTTACAAAATAATGGTTGGTGGGGATGAAGAAAGAGCAACAAAGAAGTATCTGAACAACATAATTAGAGGAAGGTACTCCTTCTTTGGGTACTGTTTGTATTGTGGTGGATTCAGGCATACAACGAATATGTCTTGGTTCAATCAACATTATTACCACCACCCCACAAGTTATGAAAGGAAGAGATTGAAGGGGAGTCAATCTCCTCAAAGGATGAAGAATGAAAAGTTTTTCCTGAATAAAGTTGATAAGAATGAAGTAAAGATAAAAAATAGGTTCCAACCTCTAGAGACTATTTTTTGAAAGGTGTGAAAAACCTAGACACCTTGCAAAAGGATGTCTTGTGCAATTACCAGCTCACCAAAATGTTCTTAATTCTCAGTAGTTTAAGGAGAATAAAAAGTGAATGAAGAAAAAGTTCTTGTTGTTGAAACTGCTCTAAAAGTTTCAAAGGAAGAAAGACCTTGGATACTTGATAGTGGGTGTTCTTCACATATTATAGGAGTCTTGAAGTTGCTAAAGAATGTAAAAAAGTATTAAGAAGGCACTATGAAATTTGGTAATTATAAATCATTAAAAATCAAATGTTTTGGATCAACTATCATTGGGAAGGAAAAATTGAAGTCCAAGAAAACTCTATATGTTGATGGGATGATGCACAACATGCTGAGTGTATCACAATTGTGTGATGAGGGTAAAAAAGTTTTCTTCAAGAAAGATGGATTTTTTGTGAAAAGTGAAGAAGATGGGGAGATTGTTACAAGAGGACAGCGAACTAAAGGAAATCTGTTTTCGGTTGGAAATTCAAAAAACTCTTGTTACATGTGCTTAGTGGAAGAAAATCAGTTGTGACACAGAAGACTTGGACACAAGTGTCAGAGAAATATGAGAAAGTTATCTAAAAGGGATAGTGTTCGAGATATTCCATATTTACCAAGAAGAAGAGATTGGTGTTGCACTACCTGTCAGAAAGGAAAGATTAAAGGTATTGTGCATAAGAAGGTTTACATTTGTTCAAATCAACCCCTCGAGCTAATACATTCTGATATATGTGCTCCGATGAGAAAATAATCAAAAAATGGAGACAAGTAATTCATCACCTTCATTGTTGATTTTACTCGCATTACATTTTTTATGTTTATGAAGCACAAGTCAGATGCCCTAAAATTGATTAAATGTTTTATAATGAAAGATGAGAAAGAATGTGAGTGCTCTGTAAAGAAATTGAGAACAGATAATGGTGGTGAGTATTGAAGTGAATAATTTGAAGACTATCATGAGAAGCATGACATTCACCATGGATATAGTGCTCCATATACACCTCACCAAAATGGGTTTGCTGAAAGGAAGAACCGAAGCTTGGTGGAAATGAAAAGAACCATGTTACTTGAACATGGCATTACTCATTACTTTTGGAGAAAAGCTACAAGTAATGTTGTTTATATTCAAAATCGATGTTTCTACAGGCCCCAATCAAACTAGACTCCATATGAACTCTTCTATGTCATTACTCCAAGTATGCATCATTATAATGTTTTTGGGATCCCATGCAATATAAAGAAGAAAGGTGGAAGTAGTGGAAAATTCGAGCAAAAAGGAGAAGACAGAATTTTTCTTGGTCATTCTCCAGAAGGAAGAGGTTATCAATGCTTTAACAAACATGAAGAATGGTGGATGTAGTTGATGTAAAAGTCATAGAATATCCAGGGAAATATAAGCACGTCCAAACAGTTAATGAAGATGAGGAATATGAAGTTAATGATTCTGATAAGGATACAATGAATTGTAATCATAATCAAGATGAAGAATCGGATTCAGCCATATCAAGTGATGAGGAAGGCACATGAAAAACTTATCCAAGGTTGATGAAACAATTGCAAGCTCAGAACATAATTGGTGATCAACATCACATGGTTCAAAAAAGAAATTCTATATCACATACTTCCTTGTATTCCAAAGTGAAACCAAATGATGTTAAAGAAGCCTTTGGGCATTCGGAATGGGTTCAAGTCATGAATGAAGAATTGGATCAGATTGAAAAGAATGATACATGATAACTTGTACCCAATCCGTAAAATAAGAACATTATATACACAAAGTGGGTCTTCCAGAACAAGCTAAATGAAGAAGGTGAAGTTATTAGAAATAAATCATTATTGGTTTGTAAAGGCTACTCTCCGATTGAAGGAATTGACATTGATGAAACTTTTTCTATGGTGGCTAGATTAGAAACTGTCTGAATCTTTCTTGCTATTGCTGCACAACGAGGATACAAAATCATTCAAATGGATGTTAAATATGAATTTCTAAATGGTGATCTCAAATAAGAAGTATATATTGAGAAAACATGTGGCTTTGTTGTTGGGATGAATGACATTTATTTGTGCAGGTTGAAGAAAGCCTTGTATGGGGTAAGGAAAGCTCCAAGAGCATGGTACTCCAAACTAGATAATTTCTTAAAAGAGATGAACTTCAAGAAAGGAAGAGTTGATAGCAATATGTACATCAAGGAAATCCAACATCTTTCTCTCATTGTGATTGTCTATGTTGATGACATTATTTTTGCTAAAAATGATTAAAGAAATTGTGAAAGGTTTGCTGAAGAAATGAATAATGTCTTTGAGATGTCCATGATTGGTGAAATGATATAATTTCTAGGGTTACAAATTTTGCAAAAAAAAATTCATTTTTCCCTCCCAAGAAAAGTATGATAAGTAACATCTTAAAGAAGTTTGGGATGGAAAACTCAAAACCTGTATCAACTCCTATCTCAGTGGGAATGAAGCTAAGCAAAGATAATGAAGAAAAATAAGTTGATCAGAAATAATATTGAAAGATGATTGGAAGTTTATTATACTTGATTGCATCAAGACCATATATTTTTTTTTTGTTACCTTATGTGCAAGATTCCAGAGTGCTCCTAAATAATCACATCTTGTTGCTGGAAAAAGAATTATCAGATAAATAATAGGCACAACAGAATTCAGAACCATGTATAGTGGTTCAAATAATATTGACTTGATTTTCTATTCAGATGCAGATTGGGCAGGAAATGTTCATGATAGAAGATCCACATCTGGTGGAGTGTTCTGTATGGGAAAAAGTTGTGTTGGCTGGCACAAGAAGAAGCAGAATTCTGTGACACTCAGTACAGCTGAAGCTGAATATGCTGCAGCAACCATGGCTACTACTCAACATATCTGGATGAAAACATAGTTGGAATATTTGTTAGTTGAAGTGAAGTTTCCCTTGCTCCTAGGCTGTGATAATCGAATCACAATTAATCTTAACAAAAATCCAGTCCAACATTCTCGATCAAAGCATATTGACATCAAATATCATTTTATCAAAGAGAATTTGGAAAATAATGAACTGAAACTTGAATATGTTTCATCTACTGAACAATTTGCTGATATTTTCATTAAACCATTTATGAAGGAATCATTCTCAAGATTTAGTTTGAACATGTGTGTCCAACCTCATTCTCTTCAAGGCTAAGGTATTTTTCTCCGTCCACTCTCTCTTCTTACCTTTGGATTTTTTTTGACAAGGGGGAGAAGTTGTTTGTATCATAAATCTATTTTTTGAAGATAGAGTTGTGGGTAAGATGTGAACTCAGCACTACTTGTGTATGTGAACTATTCTAACTGTTTATTGGAGTGGTTGTAAGAAAGAACTTGAAGATGTTTACAGGATGTATGAAGCTAAAGATATATAAGGCTAATGATGTATGAAGTTGAAGATATAATTTTCACTACCTATGGACAACATGATTTTGCTCTTAATGATTCTTATTTCCTACAATGAGTTAGCTCATATAGGCTTAGAATTATTGAAAATTAATCCATTTCTTAAGGTTACTAAGTTTTGTGATTTATGAAAACATGGTTGATAACAAAATCCCAAGGGGGAGATTGTTAGGACCCAACTGAAGGAAGAGATGTTTTTCATGGATTTTCTTTTGTTTATCTTGAGGAAGTTTTCATCAAGGAAAGACACCTTGAACTTATATGAATTCAGAAGATGGAAGTTTGAAGATTTGGAACCATGTATATTTAATATTCGGAACCTGGTGTTCGATGAATTCAGAGTCTGTATTTTGGAGTCTTGAAATTGAGAAGTTTAGAATTGGGAAATTTCATATTCTCAAAAGCTAGCTGATAGGAGATGTGAAGGCATTAATTGTGAAGATGCTATGCTATTTTGTAACTCTAAATTTTTGAGTATATGAAAGTACACATGATGCAAGAAAAAGTAGGGTGGGGAATTTATACTGTGATCTGGAGGAGTCATTTTGATAATTCAAAATTGCTTGTACCGAGAATTGAATATGTTCGTAGTGAGAAGTTCGGATTCTACTTCCTGATAGCGGGACGTTCGGAGTCGACTTGCTGAAGAAGAAGTTCGTAGAGAGAAGTTCGGAGTCGACTTCCTATGTCAGAAATTTGTAAAGGGAAGTTTAGAGTCGACTTTCTGAAGAAGAGGATCATAGTGAGAAGTTCGGAGTCGACTTACTGAAGAAGAAGTTCGTTGCGAGAAGTTTGGAATCGACTTCCTATGTCAGAAGTTCGTAGCGGGATGTTCAGAGTAGACTTACTGATTCAGAAGTTCTTAGCGGGAAGATCAGAGTCGACTTGATGAGTGATAATTTCAAACTAAAGAAGTTCATATTTGACTTCCTGAACCTGATGTTCATAGCCAGAAGTGCGGAGTCATACCGAGAATTGGTGAACTCATAACGAGAAGCCATACCTAGAATTGGTGAAGTCGTAACCTGAAGTCACACAAAGAATCGAGAAGTCATGCCGAGAAGTGATGAAGAGTCATACTGAGAATTGAAAGTGATGCCGAAGACTCAAGAAGAGTAGATCTGAGAATGTGATATCGAGAAACTTGATTTACAAGGTTGGAACTAGAAAATGCCAAATCTCTAAATCAAGTGAAGGAGAAGAAGATTCGAGAAGATTCTAAAAGCATTGGCAAAGTCTTAATTACTCAAGAATTCATGATTAATTAAGATCTGGGATAATTTAAGTGAGCAGAAAAATATTTTGGTTTCGTGCCTAAGCACACTTTGGAGCACCTATAAAAGGAGACCAGGGTGCTAAGTAAGAGTGTGATGAAAAAGTAGAGAGATAAGCTCTGATAATATAGAGAGAAGAAGAATTGTTTGGCCAAAAGTGTTTCATTACAATCTCAATTGAAATGAGAATTTGATACTAGTTAAGATTATATTGAGATTCTCAGATTGAGAAAATTTGGAGTGAAGAAAATAATTCGGAGTGGAGATTTGGAATGGGGAATCAGTACTGGCTATCACCGTATTGAGTTTCTTAGAATGAGGAAGACTATGATTGAAGAATCATAGTGAAGAAGAAAATTTGGATGGAAGAATTCAGAGTGAAGAATTTGGAGTGGATATTCGGAATGGGGGATAAGTACTGGCTATCACCGTATTGAGTTTCTTAGACTGAGGAATATTAAAAATTGATGAATCGGATTGGAAAAAATTCGGAGTGGAGATTCGGAATGGGAAGTTCGGACTGTAATTGATCTATCTCAAGTCCAAGGAGTCCTTGACTTTCTTCTGGGTAAGGAAGTGAAGATTTTTGATGAACTTGCTTACACATGTGTATTTGAAAGGAAGTGCAGGTAACATAAGTTGTTACAAGAAAAGAGACATTGCCCTATTGTGATAAGAGGGTTCACACACACTAGTGTGATTGTTTCACAATGCTTCATGAGTGTAAGGGTATATCATAATCATTTTAATCCAAGGATTGTTTTCTTAGTGAATTGTATGGTGTTGGATTGTTTCCAACCATACCAAGGACGTAGTTATTCTTAATGAATTGTGAACCTTGTAAATTGTTGTGTTCCTTTGGATGTGTGCTTGTTTGTTTTCTCAGAAGGGAATTATATCTTTAATAGGAGACAAAAATTGTTCTCAACATTAAGGGAAATTAAAAAGAAAAAGGGGTAGCACTGATTCAACCCACCCCCTCTCAGTGGTTCATTGCTCCAACTGGGTCCTAACACAAAAAAATATTTGATGAAATTGTATGGAAAATAAATCGCATGGGAAAGATTAGGTTCATAAGTGGAAGGTGGAGTAATAGGTCTCACATGATTATACTGGGGGGGTTCACTCATGGGGTGTCCTATGATCTCAAGGTATATTTTTAAAAGTACTTGGTAGACATGAATGTGAGGTTCACATTATGAGGTGTCCCTTTACTAACTATATTTTATGCATATATCTATGGTCATGTTGTAGAAATGATTTTCTATGTTGGATTTATGAGTTTCGTATCTATCATGAGCTAATGTTATCCTTGGTGTGATATTATATGTGCTTTGATTTGGAGGCTTGGTTGCTTTTGGACTATACATTTTGGTTGTACTAGCATAGATTTGATTAGAAATGTGATACATTCTTTGGTTTGATTTGATATATCTACATTGATATATATATATATATATATATGAAATGATATGAATCTGTTTACCTTCATTATTGTAAAATTTTGGAAAAGGGGGAATTAAATTGATTTTACATTATTTAGATATAAAACTATTAAATTTTATATCATTACTTATTTTATTTAATGTTGAGAATGCTTTAATTATTTTATAGATATGTGTTATAGAACAACTGAGTGTGATCCTTAAAAACTATTTTCTAATACCCATCACACCCATTTAGTGGTATATATAGCTTGTTATTTATTTTGATGAAATGAAAATAAATGTGACATAGTGCGACATTGCAGTTTTATATCTATTGGTTTTGGGTAGATGGTGGTGAGATGGTTGGATTTTTATGGTATCACATGGATATTATTGTAGTAACTATTTATGTTTTGTATTTGTTTTCATTTGGACTTGTCACTTTGTGATTATTCTGAAACCATTTTAGTTGTATCATTTCCATTGTTCATTATCTATTATGAAATATATATTCATGAATTGTTTCATTTTACTTTGTATATATGTATATAGGTTACGTTTTATGGTTTTGATTGGTCAAAATCATTCCCTCTTTTTTTGATGCTTGAGTACTACTTGCCAGCCCATATAGATCATGAACACCCTTTGTGTCTACTAAAATTCTTGGAAATTACCGGTATTGATGGGTTATACAAGTCAGTTTCATCATTAATTTTTATTAAATGTAATTTTCTATCAAGAGTCCTTCTCTTGGTAAGGATGTTAGACTATAGATAGGATTTCTGAGACATGAGAAGTAGATTGTGGTGAGTTCCTAGCCATTCCTTTCCATAAACAAAAAAAAGTTACCCGAGGATGTCGGGATGTGTGTATCATTTTAAGAGTTATAGATATTGATCAAATATTATGATTATAGTTTGTTGCCTTGATATAATATTAATATTTTGTTTGATTGTTTATTATATTCTCTTGTTCTTCTGTATGCCTCCTAGACGTGTTCCATGGGTTCCACAAGAGGGAAAAACTAATGCTCCTCAATGGAATCCTCTTAGGGATCATAATTTTATCCATTCTATCAAGAATTTAGTTTTTTCTATCATCTATAATGTACAACAAGTTAAGAATGATGGTATTTTTGTAAAAACAATAGTTTTAGGATATAGGGATAGATCACAAGAGTTCGTGGGCAAGAAGCCACCATCCTTTAGGGGTGTTAATAAACCTGATGATGCCGAGGACTGGCTTAAAAATATCAATCATATTTTTCACTTGTTCAATACACATGAGAGTATCAAGGGGAAGTGAACATCATTCATACTCAGGGGTACCATCAACCAATTGTCGGATTACATGGTATAGGTGGATAATCACATGGGATTGATTTGAACATCATTAAAAACTCTCTTATTCCATTATTTTTTACAGAGTTTATGATGATGGAGATGTCTTCAATGTACCTCTCATTAAAACATAGGAATTATTTAGTGTAGAAATAATGAAATTGGTTTGCTGAGATGGTTTGTTTCTCTCCAAAGGTTGTAAAGAATGATCATCTAAAGGTTTAGGCTTACATGTAGGGATTAAAAATATATATCAAACTATAGTTTTTTATGATGAATATTTAGACCTATGAAATGACTATGGAGAGGGATATGATTATATAGATGAATATTGAAGGAATGGATTGAAATTTACCATTATCTTCTACCTATAGGTAACTTCAGTGGTATTACGTTGAAAAGTGGATCTAGAAAGATCATCATAGGTGTGGTGGCAGTGGTTCTTAACATATGTCCTACTCTGCACCTTTAGTTACAGTTGTTATCATGCCTTTGACATTCAATCTGTGTGTCAAGGTTAGAAAAACATCTATTATATTCTTTAACAAACAAATATGTCAAATATTCATGGACATTATGGTCATATACAATGTTCCTATTAGGATATTTATACTCTCTGACATGGTTAGGGATCATTTTCTCCAAAGGATATTGTCGTGTGGTCACATGATTCAAATACATTTTGGATCTTTCAATAGGCCTCATGAGTGAATCAAATCTTCATAATAGCTATGTTTCTGAAGGAATTATATGTGCATCGAGCGATAGTGATAAGTACCATCATTATTGAATCTTCTATAGTGAATTATTTATTTGATACCAGTGCTTCCCACTCATTTATATCTGAATTTTTTGTTAATATGTTTAAAATTACAATTGAACTCATATACATTGTTATGGAATTAGAGGCACATCTTCAGAAGTGTTAATAGAAGGGGACTTAGTGTTCTTATTCTACACCATAGATATCTGATGTAGAGTAAGACTGGGATTTTCTTATCATCAATCTCGATTTTTTCTTTATATTTTCATCATGATGGGTTGGTTTATTTCACATCGATTTTAGGTTAATTGTTATTATCGACATGTATCATTTTGTGTGGCCTATGGTAGATCATGGGTGTTTCATGGAGAGTGGGATCAATGGTCCTCTTGTACATGAATATCCCTCACATAGTTAAGCGATTTCTATCTACTATAGTAGTTGTACTTGATTTTTTCTTCTTACATTTTTTTTTCTTGCAACTGCTCAAGAATTTTTTTAATTTATCCATGAAAATTTCTCTAGAATTCCCCTAGAGAGGGTGGTAGATTATACAATTGACTTGGTGACATGTATGATGATGATTTAGATATATTCATATCTTATGGAACCACTTTATATGGAATATATCAATATATATTTGAAAAATATGATAGTTAATGGTTTCCCCCTAATTTTTTCTTGGGTATCCCTTGCAGTCTTTACTATGACATAAGATCGTTCACTTTTATTGTCAGTTGTCTATCAGAATTTGAACCATCTAATGGTTAAGAATATGTTTACATTTCCTCACGTGGATGGTTTTTATTTTTTAAAGATGGAAAAGTGGTTTCTAATGATCGATCATAGTTCATATTATCATCAGCTTAGATATTGGGAGTTTGATATAACAAATATGACATTCATGATTAGGTATAGAAATTATAAATATCTTGTGTCGGCATTTGATCTATCAAACTCTCCTATAGTTTTGGTAACGTCCTAGTTCTGGAAGACACCCAGAGGCACCCCGTACTCGGTTGGACACATGGCCTCAAGTGCATTTCCCCAAACACCACAGGCTGCCGACTAGCAGCAGGGGCCTTCGGTGTGATTGTGGGGAAACTCTTCCCTAATTGGTAGAGTAACACAGAGGAAGTAAAACAGATAGTAATAGTGGAAGTAGTAAAACATGCATATGTAAACAACAGAATTAATAAAAAACTGGATCACGCATATATATATAAATTATGCATGATACATATGCCTAGGAAAATATCCAAACAAGTCACAATGGTGGAATACAATACTAAAACAAGTCCATAAGAAAATCAAGTAAACAACTCCACAACATCTGAAGCCATAGCTTGGTCCCATGCTCTCCACCTCCAAAGCAGTCAAGTACCTGAAGTAGAAGGGATCTTTCCCTTGTCTACACCAACGACAATATAATTAGTTTGGACCCTAATGCATGACCCAAACAGGGACTGAGACTAATCTTAGTAGGAAACCACCCAAATAAATGTTACTAGCAGTCAGTGAATATTTATGGTAGGAAATAATCAAAATAAGTAGTAAATAATGTTTTGGTCAGATTAGATTTCTCAAGAGGGGAGGGGTGAATTGAGTAACTATAAAAAAATTTAAAATTTATTTCTTAAAATATTTCCCCAAAAATAATATACAATCGATTTAATCAAGGTCAAACAGTTATAAGAGATTGGCTATTTGAATAACTTCTTAGAATACTGATATGTTTTCCGTGATCATAATATCAGTTATTAATATTAATTTTGAAGATATTATACTAAGACAAAATAGTTATATCTTCTTTTTAAGACTAACTATCAAAGTGAATTTAGTGATTTCTGGGTTATATTGAAAAGCAGTAAAAATAGAGAAAACTAAATTAAGTGGAAATGGATATAAAACAAGTGGTTCAGTCTCAAGTTGAGACTTAATCCACTCCACTTGGGGATCACCTTCCATAAACTATTTTATATAAATAAACTTTGATCCACACCCTGGATCTGGTTTTAAAATAGTACACTAGACTTTTCAGGCCACACAAGGACCTCTTCCACAGTTCTTCGTGGGTACAAATAGTCGGGCCACACAAGGACCACTTCCACACTTATCTGTGGGTATACACAACTGTAAATGAGTGTTTGTGAAAGGATATATTGTATCCTTCTATATGATGCAGGATACAGAGTGTGTTATTATACAGATACACACTCTACGTGAAAGTTAATTAATTATACACATAATAGTAGTAATATTGAGATGGTTTTAGAAATGCTCTGAGTTTTGGTCATTGCAATTTCGGACTTCAGGGATGAAGAAGATACAGATCTCGAGTCCTTGTTAGAAAAACTGAGTGTTGCAATTTAGCATGTGTTCTTCGTGAGGTTCGACAATGCGAAGATGTTCTCTGGATTCTATTGTACTTTGTATGTTCATCAGCAAAGTTGGGTTGCATGCATATGAAAATCGTTCCATTAGAAATTCTCTCAGTGTTCATTGTTTTCTTCCTCATAACCTTTTTTCATTCAGTTTTGTGCTCCTTGATTCTTGGACACACTTCACCTTTATCATGGAAACGTGTGTGTTGGAGCCAACATGTTTCTTAGATGCTACACCTCGTACCTCATACTGTCGGATGATATTTCTATAAAGAAACATTAATTATGTCAGTGCATTTAAAATAATCAATTATGATCATTATAAATTAAATTTAAAAAAGACATAAAAGTTTAAGAAATGGAGTAATAGTAAGTCATGGAAATAGTGTCTCCTTCACACGGTGTCTAGATTGATCATGGTGTCTTGTTGCCATTGTGTCTCTCAGTCATGGTGTTTCACAGTCATGGTGTCTTGTTCACGGTGTCTGCTTCACGGTGTCTCATAGTCACGGTGTGTTGTTCACAGTGTCTGCTTCATAGTTTCCGCTTCACGGTGTCTCACATTCACGATGTTTCGCTGTCATTATGTCTTGTTTACTTTTCCTAAAATACATAACTAGTGGCAGACTCATGGTGTCTCAGGCTTTTCAAACTAACTGTATTCAGACTTAAGCAATGATGATCATAGAACAAATTAGACTTAATCCTTTTTTAAAGAAGGTATGATAAAAGTAAATCAAGGTTCGTATAATGTAATTAAAATTAATGTAGAGAAATTAATGGTTCTTCATAAATCATGAGAATACATAAACAATAATACACATGAAAACACATGATTGTGATATAATTTACAGGAGTTAATTATGTTGAATAGGATTTTTGATCATTAAAACATGATTAATACACGAGGAGTCCAAAAATCTACCACTTTTTGATGATCACAAATCATGTAATGTTAAAGTGAATACTGGATTCAACTATAGAGATAAATGGATAACATATAGAAATTTCTCCCCCTTTTGGGATAATGAAAACGATGGAAAAAAAAAGAGTCACGAAAAAGTGCATATTTAATTAAATAATATAGGATCCAGTAGAAATAGAATGGATAAAAACAAGAACAAAATCATTTATATCAAAAATGAGTAATCAATGTTCTTCTTCACTGACTATCCTTCTATTTTCCTTTATCAGTAGCAGAAGTGGAAGCCATAGGGGCAGAGTTCGAGTTATAAGAATGGAGTGAGGTGGTTGATAATGAGTGTAAAAGAAGGCCTTCAAAGACTGATGGAGCCAATGTAGGCGCAGTAGAATATATAGGCAGTTCTTGATCAAGAATCGCATGCCTAATCTGACTCAGGGCTTGGCCGACAGCCATAGTAGTGGAGGCTAGGGCAGAGGTCAAGGTAGGAAGCCTAGGTCCTAGAGGTGCAGCCATAGGAGCAAAAATGGTTGTCCTATGGACTTGAAGATAGAGATTCAAGAGTTTGATAAAATATTCAATGATCACCCCCACCAAATTTCATGGCCTTTTCAAAGTCATCCTTATTCTCCAAAAACATGTCCAACAATCGAGTAAACTCTATGAGCTTTTGGAAATGGTTCTTGAAAGCTTGATTCATATGAGGAATCCTTAATTTTTCCACAAGATACTTGAAATGGTTTTTCATATCGGTCTTGGAGAATATTTTGTTGAAGTAGAAGTCCACTTTCTTGGAAATATCTTGTAGAGCATCATTCGAAATTTTGGAGTGGATTTGGACTAGGTCAATAACTCTATCACTATTCTTGACCACTTCCGATAGATAAGTCGTATTGAAACCACTGTGTACATTTTGAAGCTCTTCTTTGACTACAGTTATGATAAGATCACTATCTAAGGATGGTTTAGAGGATTGACCAGATGCTTTAGAGGCATTGTCAGCTGTGGTTAAAGATTTGAGTAGATTTATCACCTTTTAATGAAACCCAGTATATTCAGCAGTGAGTTTGTTAAGATTTACCGCAAGGGATCTCATCTCCTTCACAATCTGTTTGTTCCTTTTAGTGATATTTTCATCTCAGGAATATAGATAAGGTTGAATATGAGACAAAAAAACCTATGGGATTTAAGGAACAACAGTTTTGTAGGAGGAGCAACAAGCTCTGATCTCGAATGCAGCTCTCTCTGCATGTCTTCAACCATACTTCTTAGGGTCTTCACTTCATTTCTGAGTAGCTGATTTTCAACTCTTACTTCCTAAATCTCATGAAGTATTTTAGGTTGTATTTTCCAAATAAATTTCTCCAATAATAGTGAGGAATCCCTCTCACTTAAATTGGTCATAGGAAGAGGTTGGGTATTCACGAGTTTCTCAACTCCAGACAAGAGGTTACCACCAAATTCCTTCAGATCATCCTTACTCACAAAATATGGTTGTTCAGATAAAGGTTCAGGAATAGGGACATGTACATGATTGTGTTCCTTCTTAGGTGTGATATTGGAGACTGATTTCAACTTGAATATAGAGGAAAAATCCAGGACGGTTGTAGAAACCTACTAAGAGTCATCCACATCAATGAAGCTGGGGAACTTATACAGAGTGTCTATAGGACTTGGCTCAATCGGATGTAAAGATTCAATAGACTCAAGATTTTGGGTTTTCTCCCCCTAAATAGGTGACTTTTTCTCAGACTGAGTAGCTTAGGATCTCAGTATAATTCCATAGACTCATCTCTATGTTCCTCACTCATTTCTTTTCTAGCCATCTGAAAAGCTAGATCCATCTTTTCTTCAGTAGAAGGGATGATTTCGGGTGAATATTGTTCCTCATAGAGTTCCTCAAGGTTAGCTTCATGCATAATAGGTTGCTCTTTCACTACAGGCTCTTCCACTATAGGTTCTTCAATGGAATCCTTGTCATATTCTTTTTCAACTAGTTTAGTTTCATCCTCGGGTTGAGTTTCCAGATTAATAGCTTCTTTAAGGGAAGGGACTTCTTCTTTAAGATCTTCATGATGAACAGTAGTCATATCTTCCTCAACAAAAACAACTTCCCTAGGTGAAACTTCTTCCTCTTCTTCCTCTTCTTCATGATACTCAACAATCTCATCTGGTTCCAAACCAAGATCAGAAATATATCTGGGTCTCGAGGGATAATCCACATGATTGAATTCCTCATAAAATCTATCATTGTCTTCCACCCATTCCTTTTTCCTAGGATTCTAGTTTATTTTCATCCTCTTGATGGTTTCTTTTGAAAGGCAGTACACTCGTCCTTTATAAATTCCTCATTAGGTCCAACCAAACCTTTGGCATGCACCTTGGCTGAGATAAGCCGAGAGTAAAATAGGGAAGTTGACTTGGATGTGGATTTTATAAGCTCAGACATATGATTAATGATATACATGAAAAGGTTGATCTTATGCCCATTTTTTCATAAGGTGGATCAGAAACACATCTTGATATTTTAGAATAGAAAAGTCACATTTTCTGGGGTTAACCAGATTTTGAATAAACTTGAATAGGAGCCTTGATTCTCCATCTAGTTTAGCTGAAATGGCCATCCTCTTGGTGCCACTTCTAGTTAAGGCATTCAAAGAATCTTCCAAATCAAAGAATTCAGTTGAATGTGGAGGTCCTCTCAGGAAATCCTCACGGATGCCTTCATGAGGTATCCTAAGGCATGCATCCCATAACCTCGAAGAAAATGATCATCTCTGGCCATTGGCCCAACTTCTTACAACATAACTATCACCAGAATCAAAATAGAACTGAACATACTGATAGAACTAAGCCACTAACATAATATATATTGATATTTCTTTATTTGAAAACCAATCTAACCATCCTTGTTGTTCTAACACTTAGAAAACCATTGACTTACTAGAAAAAAGTCAATTGGGGAAAACCTCTTTTTTAGGTACAACAACTCGATTTACTAGATTCAGGTTTAGAGGTAATTTGGGTGCAAACATGGGTGAAATATTCATCTTCTTCACACTATGCTTCTCAGGAGTCGACGATGAAGGAAGTTTCATCCTTGGCATTCACTGAAGGATTGAGAGATAGAAAAGAGTTGCAGGGTTGAAGAAGGGTTCTAAAACAGTAAGGAGAAGAAAGTCCGAGTGAAGAATCGAGTGATACTTTCATTATTTTTTCATTTAAGAATACCAAACGTTGCAAAAATAAACATGTGAGAATTTAAAAGAAGTGAAAAGAATAATTACCTCTATAAAACTTTTAATAAAAATTATAAATAATTTTTATGGTTTGACCATGTCTTAGTATTATGGTGAGACAGTGATTGTGCGTTACAGTGAGATAATAAACATTAATTTTATGGTGTGAGTGTAACCAAACTTATTAGTGAGACAAAGAATGTACTTTAAGGTGAGACAGTAAACATTAACTTTATGGTGTGATAGTAACTGGACTTCTCATTGAGATAGAGAATGTATGTTACGATGAGACAGTAACTGTTAGACAGTAATAACAAAACATACCAACTATGAGGCCGTAAACATGAAACAGTAAGATACAAAAATAGTAAGAAATTTAATAAACATTTATCATTCCTAATTCATGTATGATGTAGTCTATTCCCTCATAATTTAATGGCTTGGTGAATATATCTGCATGCTGATACTTAGTACTAATGAATTCCAAAATGATATAACCTTTTTGATAATGATCTCTCAAAAAGTGATGTCTTACATCAATATTATTTGTCCTAGAATGTGAAATAGGATTTTTAGATATGTTAATAGCACTTGTGTTGTCACAATTTATAGGTACATTCCTCAATTGATATCCATAATCTAGTAATGTAGGTATCATTGACAAAATTTGTGCACAACAACTACCAGCAGCTATGTATTTAGCTTCTATAGTAGATAATGGAATAGAATTTAGTTTCATACTACACCATGATACAAGTGACTTTCCTAAAAGGTGACATTTTATAGAGGTTCTTTTTCTATCTAACGTAAAGCCACCGAAGTCAGCATCAGAATAACTTACTAATTCAAATGATTGTATTCTAGGATAGCACAGTCCATGATTGGGTGTATTCTTGAGGCATTTTAAAATTATCTTTACAACATTTAAATTATATTCCTTTGTATTTTCTTGAAAACGAGCACACATACACAAACTTAACATGATTTTAGGTCAACTAGCAGTCATGTAGAGTAAACTTCCAATAATTCTTCTATAAGTGGTTTGATCAACAGATTTTCCATCTTCCCCAAGATCCAGCTTAAGAGTTGTACTCATGGGAGTGTTACTAATTTTAGTTCTATCCAAACCAAAACGATTTAGAATATCTCTAGTATATTTACTTTGAGTAAAAATAATACCATCATTATTTTGAAATATTTGAAATCCAAGGAAGAATTTTATTTCACCCATTAAACTCATTTCAAATTTTTTTTGAATCATTTTAGAAAAATAAACATATAATTAATTGTTTTGAAGATCCATCATTAATATCATCTACATAGATTGGAACAACTAAAACGTCATTAGAAATTCATTTTAAAAAAAGGGAAGGATCAACTACTCCTTTCGTAAAAACATTGGAAATACGAAAAGTACTCAACCTATCATACCAGGCTCTAAGATCATGTTTTAAACCATATAAATCTTTTGATAGTTTAAAATTATGATTCAGAAAATGGGGGTTTGTAAAGACATGGGTTTGTTCCACAAAAACATTATCAGCTATATACCCATTTAAGAATTCACTCTTAACATCCATTTGATATAGATTGAAATTTAGATGTGCGGCATAACCAAGTAGGATTCTGATGGATTCATGTCTTGGTACTGGTTCAAAGGTGTCCTCATAGTCAATTCCTTCTTCATGACTATAGCCGTGTGCAACTAATCTAGCCTTGTTTCTAACTATGTTACCAGCTTTATCTAGTTTATTTCTAAACACTCATTTAGTGCCTATGGTGAATGTGTCCTTGGGTCTTTCAACAAGTTCCCAACCATTGTTTCTTTCAAACTGATAATGTTCTTCGGGCATAGCCATCTCCAAATATTCATCATTGATAACATCATTAATGTTTTTAGGTTCAATTTATGACATGACGACTTGATATTTAACTTAATTTCTAAGAGAATCTCTAGTTTGTGTTACTTTGTCTATGTCTCCTACAGCAGCATCTATGGGATGGTTCTTAAGGGTTCTAATAGTTCTTGAAAAAAGGGGGACTAGTGATTTCAGGTTCCTCAATAGATTTAGGTTCATTGTGACTTGATTCTAAGGAAATTCCAGAACCGTAAGTTTTTATATATTTGTTAATAGAAGAATTTTAGGATTTTGAATTGATGTTCAGATTTGATAGATCATCCTCCAGGTTTTCTAGAAAGGTTTTAGGATCAAGTGGAACTGTTTCATCAAATTTTACATGTACAGATTCTTCCACACATTGAGTTCTATAATTTAACACTCTATAGGCTTTACTAGACATGGAATATCCTAACAAGATACCTTCATCAGTTTTGGATGAAAATTTTTCTAGATTGTCTTTGGAATTAAGAATATAGGCTTTACAGCCAATAACATTGAAGTAGTTAACCTTGGGGTTTCTATTGTTGCATAACTCATAAAGAGTCCTCTTAAAAATATGTCTAATCAACACTCTATTGTTTATATAGAATGATCTATTGACAGATTCCATCCAAAAATAAATAGGATAGTCATATTCACTAATAATTGTTCTAGATATTTCTTATAGGGTTCTATTCATTCTCACTACAACTCCATTTTTCAGCGGTGTTCTATGTGTAGAGAAATTTTGACTATAACCATTTTATGAGAAAAATGATTCAAACTCTTGATTTTCAAATTCACGGCCATGACCACTTCTTAAGGATTTAATTCTATGTCCACTATGATTTTCTATAGACTTGGAATATTTGGTAAAATAAGAGAAGGCTTCACTTTTTTGAGCCATAAAGAAGGTCCAAGTATATCTACAAAAGTCATCTACAAGAACATAAACATATTGCTTCCCATTTAAAATATAAAATCTTGATGGCCCAAACAAATCAATGTGAGCCAATTCGAGAGGTTGAGAAGTTGAAACTTCTTTCATTGGTTTGAAGGAAACTTTGTATTGTTTTCCGTTTTGACATGGATTACAGACTTTGTCATTTGGAAACTCTAGTTTGGGGAATTCTTTAACTATGTTTTTTCTAGTCAGCTTTCTAATGGAGTGAACATTACATTGTCCTAGTATCCTATGCCAGATCCAAGATTCTTTATGAAATAAACTTAATCCTGAAGCATTTTGAGAATCAAAAGAGTCTAAATTAACAGAATAAACATTTTCATTTCTTAATGCAGAAAATACTAATTCATATTTAGAATTAAAGACAATACAAGCATCATTTTCAAATCTAACATGAAATCCATCATCCCATAATTGAGAGATACTATGAAGATTGTATTTTAAAACATCAACAAATAGTGCTTTAGAAATTAAAACTGAGTTAGTGTTATGAATTTGGATGAGGCCAATAATAGTTCCATTGGCATTGTCACCAAATGTGACATGTCCACCATCTACTTTTATCAGGTTCTTGAATCATGGGTAGTCTCCTATCATCTACCTTGACCATCCACTATCCATGTACCATGGAATTTTACTGGAAATCTTTAAGAAGCTTTCCTTCCAAAAGATTAAGCAAAAACAGATTTTGGTACCCATACTTGTTTGGGTCCAGTAATATTAGTAAAAAGTTCACTATGAACCCATATTTTCCTAATAGGTTTCCAATAAGCATTATGTACAGTATTTGAAAAATAAACACTTTTCGGTCCAAAAAATCATGATATTGTAGAAAATGTATCATGAATTGAATTCAGTGATTTGTTTCCAGAAGAGGTAGTTAAAATATATGTCCTAGATCTTGAAAAAAAATTTGTTTTACCATGATTTCTTTTACCAGTTTGATAAAAAATACCACTATTGGATTTCGGGGAAATATGTTTTCCCAGCATTTGAGTGAGGTTATTCTTTCCATTGTTAAACATTTCAAGGTCATTATTCAATTTTTCATTAGACAATTTTAGTTCATTTTTTTCTTTGAGTAGTTGAGCATCTTTCTCTTTTTTTGTTGTGAGTTTAGATTTAACATTCACTGTGAGAGAATTTTGTTTCTCCAATGATTTATATTTTTCTTTTACTTCATTTCATGTCTCTTAAACATGATACAGTATTCAAACATTCCAACATTAGTCATTTTTTCAGAGTCACATTCATATTCAGAATAGTTTAAACTATGTACAGAAGAGTCTAGTGTTACCTCAGATGTGTTTTTCATAAAACACATATTGGCTTTGTTATCATGTTCATCTTAAGATGTCTCTGAGTTACTTGAACATCCCTTAGAAGCACTCCAGGTTTCTTTCATTTCATTTAAATAATTTCTATTCTTGACCTCATATTTATTTTTTTATTTGAGATTTGGAGAGTCAGCCTTGATATGTGCTTTGTACTTACACTCATAGCAGAAAATTTCATCAGTTTTGTCACTTCTTTTCCTGTCCTTCATCTAGTTTCCTTTTTGGTCATAGTTTCCCTTGATGTTAATCTTTCTATAAAATTTCTTCTTCATGTAAAATCTTTTGAATCTTCTGGATAATTGAGTTATCTCCTCATCACTATCTAGTGATGATTGTTCACTGGTGGAGATTTCTACAAAAGCTTCCAGTTTACCTTTGTCTTTGTGTTTAGAGTTGGTGGTCTTGAATGCAACAGATTTTCTCTTTGGTTCATCCTCTTCTTCCTTGTTGACTTTCAGCTCTTCCTCATACATCATCATTTTCACAATGTGTTCTTTTACAAGTATCTTTCTCATGTTACACGATTATCTAATTGAGACAGAGGTTCCCCTCAATATGTGATGGAGATATCTGATAATTCTCATGATCTGTTCCTTGGAAGTGACTTCCCTTCAATGTGAGATCACTTTGTTGACAATCTCATTGAACCTAAGATACATGTCAGAGATAGTTTCATCAGGTTTCATCTTAAAATTATCATATTTAATAATATAAGTATTAAGCCTCATTTCTTTTACACTATATGTTCCTTCCTGGGATACAGACATGGTATCCCATATTTCATGGGCAGTTTTACAAGAAAGAATTTCTATTGAATTACTAATATTCTAAGGAGTAGTATAATGAATTCATATCTTTTCAATTATATTTGTATGCAGTTTTGATAGGTTCATCCCATGTGATTCTATTAGTAGAAATAATTTTGTATTCATCTATAATGGATGACCAAATTTCAAAACTCATACTCTCTAAATGAATTCTCATTTAAATCTTCCATTGGGAATAGTTAGTTCCATTAATGAATGGTGGTATGTTGATTGCAGCACCTTCCAATCTATTATCCATAATAACAGAATAGGTTTAAAGAGCTAGAAATTTATAATTAACTAAAATTTACAAATCATTAAGGTTCAACTAAAATCACAGTTGAGTAAGAGTAAATGGAGTCCTAATAAAAAAATCCTTTGATACCAAATGTTGGTTAGAGTAGAATACTCAAGAGGGGAGGGTGAATTGAGTAAATATAAAAATTTCTGAAAAAATTTTTTCTTAAAAGATTTCCCCAAAAATTAGACACATCCATGTTAATCAAAGTCATATGGTTATAAGAGATTGGAAGCTTGAATAACTTCTTAGAATATTGATTAGTTCTCAAAAATCTTATTAACAGTTATTAGTATTACTTTTGAACTTATTCTACTAAGAAAAAATAGTTTTAACTTCATTCCAAGAGTAACTATCAAAGTGAATTTAGTGATTTCCGAGTTATATAGAAAAGAAGTAAAAATAGATAAGGCTAAATTAATAAGAACAATGAATATAAAACAACTGGTATAGTCTCAATCGGAGACATAATCCAGTCCACTTGGGGATCACCTGCCTCAAGTAGTTTATAAAAATAAACATTGATCCACACCATAGATTGGGGTTAATAGCAGTACACTAGACTGTCTAGGCCACATAGGGACCTCTTCCACAGTTCCTCATGGGAAAAATATCCAGACCACCCAAGGACCTCTGTAACACCCCAAGCTTCCACAATATGTTTTTCTTTTAATACTATAGTAGCGTGTGTTGTACGCAACATCGAGTTCTAACACACACCACTACCAATCAAACTAGCTGTTATGAATATTAATACCCACTTTTTAATTTTTTATAAATTTTATCATTCAAAATGGACTGAATTATGGATTCAGAATATCGAAATTTTCCTAAGGTGAATTTTTGGTATTTTTTTGAAAACATTCATTTTTTGATGAATAGTGAAAAAACACTGAGTTATAGTTTAAAACCGAATTTTTTAAAATAATTATTTATTTTATTTAAATTTATTTTAGGTCAAAATAGATACATAATACATATATAAATTCAATTTAATTAATTAGAGTCAGTTTATAATAATTTTAGATATATATAAATTTTATTGAACTTTTCACCGTCTTTTACCCTTCTTCAAGGAGAATTTGCAAATTAACAGAAAACTTAATTTTACCGCTTTTGTGAGTGGAAATTTGAAAATCCGAGAGAAACAGATAATATCAAGGAGTAAAATGTTTTTCAATAACATAAAAATAAATTTTGGTGAATAGGATCTTTTTACTTTTTTATACCACGATAAAAGTAAATAGGGTAATTAAGGGTAAAAATGATATTATTATTACCCTAACAATGTCAAAATTATATTGGATAATTATAATTCGACCAAAAAAAGCCTTAGGAATAAATTATCAACCTCTTTGGTCCACATGGATTAGATTAAGATATTTATTAGTATTTAATTCAAATAAGAGTTAAAAGAGTTAAAATCAATGTTTAATAACGAAAACATTTTTAATATATGGTTATATATAAGACACATTCGATTAAAAAAATTAACTAAAATGAAAAAATGATTTAAAAAATAATGGTATTTTATTTATTATTTTTAGAAATTAAATAATTTAATTTATTTAAGACACATTGGTGATGCAGTAATTACCTAATTAATGAAATATTAAAATAATTGATATTATAAATATGAAAATAAATGTAATTTGAGACTTGTTATGAATTACACTAATTTTTTAGGCTAATATGACATGTTAGGATTGATTAATTGATTTTATTTCGAATTAATAAAGTTGTTAGAACTTTAAAAAAATAAATTATTAAATAGTGTCAAAATTGACATAAAAGAGTATTTAAAACAAATATTATATTATTAATTGATATTCTATTCATAAAAATATAAGGATCGGCCAAAGGAATTATGTAATGATAGGTGTATAATTAATAAACCAATTGGGGTTCTCTAGGATATATATAGTATGTTTATTAACCATATAATAAAAAAATAAAAATAGACATAGTAAATGCCAAACTATTTAACTAAGAGTTAAATATAAATGATAAGGTTAATATAGTGACCCAAACCTGTCTAAAATCTATTGGTTGAATGGATTTAGACCCATACCCACCTTATCCTCTAAATAAGTCGCATTGAAACTGTAACACCCCAGGTAAATAAAGAATATGACATTTTCTTATTTATCCAAATTTGTGAATAAAATATTAATATGACTTTAAAGGGGATTCTATGCCCGATGGCATACCCAATACGCAACAACGAGTTTCTTGGGAATCTTACGTTGCACTCTAATAATAAAATAATATTATTTTAAATGGTAGTTAACATGTAGCCGTTGTATTGGCGGGAATGGATAGAAATAACTAAAATATGATTATATGTGTTTTTAAATGTTTTTACATTTATCCAATAAAATATAATGGCTTAAAATACGGAAAGAATTCAATTTTAGGCGTATATGCCCTAGTTTTCACTAAAGGTTCACTTATCACCTTTTGATGTTGAACCATCATTAAATATAGTTTTGTTCACTCTTATACATTCTATTGGACCAAATAAAACTCTTCTTGAGAATCGGGACATCAAAATTTACTTTGTGTAAATTTTTGGTATCTTTCTGATAAAGTTCATTTTTTTTAATGAATATTGTAAAATGTTGTATTTTAAATTCAAAACCTCTTTTTAATCTAATTTATTTATATAATTAGATTATCTTTTGAATTGGTCTTAATGTGTAATCTGAATATATGTTTACCATTTAATCCAATGGTGGTCATTGGAATCAATTTCACTTTGAAATTAGACTTAAACCGGTGCCAATCTTTTGACACTTATTGTTTTATAAAAACATGCTATTTGCTCTGACAGCGGGAATTAATTATTAAATTAATTAATGTGACTTAGATGTTTTGAATTTTGTAAAATAGACTTCATTTTTGAATTCGGAATATCAAATATAGCTTACGGTGAAGTTTTGGTAATTTTCTGAAAAACTTCAATTTTTGATGAATAGTGAAACCACTAAGTGGTACTTATAAAGACTGATTTTCCGTTTAAATGAAATTTTGCCATCATTGTGTTTTTAATTTCAAAAATCCGACATACATGGTTGTCATTAAGAATTAAAATGTGGTTCAATGAGATTATAATAATTTTTTGGTGAATAGTAACTTATTAAGTTCTTAATCGCGATTAGTGGTAATTAGTGTAGTTTAAGGTAAAAATAATGCTTTAATAAAATAAGATGAGCTTGACACATGTCATACCCTCATTTGTTGTGTCATGGCCGACCAAGACAAGCCATGGGACAACTTGGGGACCCCATGGAGACACTTTGGTTGGGAAATGACATAAATAACTTTTTATTTAATGTAAAAGTAAAAATGACACAAACATAATATGTTTTACGAAACCAATTTTTACATGGGGTTATAAAGATCAGATTTTTGATTATAAATAGTAATTGGAAATATAAAAAGATTTCCTACAACATAGTATTTTTTTTATAATTTTTAGACATTAAATAAATTAAATTATTTATGACATAATAATGATGCAGCGATGACATCATTATTTGAAGATTTAAATAAAATGGAAAGATAATGTAAAATCTATGAACTACACATGTCCAAAACCAATTGGATGAGTGGATTTCGAACCCTTATCACCTTATCCACGAATTATATCAATGTGGGGCCTTTTAAAACCGAAACACATTTTCAAATAAAGTAATATTTCTTTACTTTCCAAAAGTGCCCCTCCTCTCCTCTTATAAAAGGCCCCCACCTCTACCTCATTTCACACACTCCTCAATCCTTTTGCTCGGCCAACCCATGACCATTTACTCTCTCCACATCCCTCTCCTCATCCTAGAGGATTCCCTTTGGGCAGAATCTTTTTAAAGGAATCCTTTAGGCTCAAATCAAAAGGAGTTACACTTTTAAAGGTAATTCATTCTCCCATGTTCATTTGTTTTATTTTGCTTCTCCAACCCCCTAAACTCTTTTTATTTATTTATTTTGTAACAAAACCAATATCTTAAATATACTAGGATGTTTCTATAAGATTTATTCGAGCTACACTCTCAGACAACTACATCAAATGGTTAAAGAACATACGGTTTCCGTGGATGGCGAAATTATGCCTCCCGAAACGATGATTGTTCAATACTCATTTAACACCTTCAAAGGTGGCCATTATGATGTCACTATTTTTATATATGATATATAATATGTTTTTGTTTTACTTATACTTCTTTATTTTTCATTTGTGTCTTACCTTGATGGCTTCCATTATGGGTATACGCGATATCTTCATTTTAAGGAAGTGCGGACTACCGCCCCCTCAAAGTGATTTGATTCGTTATATACCATATGTGGGACGTATAAAGGATGGAACTATGATATTATATATGATATTATACTGTAATTATAATATACCTTTATATCAGTATTATTCCATTCTATAAAATACGAAATAGAAATGAAAGTAGCGTTCATGCGTACGTACGGCTTACCGTCTCCATGAATGGTGCATTTCATTTCTTACCTCTAAATGATTATGTAATATTATAAATACATGTATATGATGGATATAAATTATATATATGATATCCAAATCAGGAATGTCATTCTGGATATAAAGAACCTTTGACCACACGAACAACATGTAATTGTAAGAAGTCAATTTTCGACTTAAGAACCAAATATCGACAAAACAAACATTATTAACTTAAATGATTACATAATGTGGAAATAAGTGATATAAAAGGAATAATGAACATGAAAAAGGTTCTTAAGAAAATAAAAATTAACTCAAGTTTATTATTCAGGACGTTAAAGAACGATCGAGTCAAGTCAGACCCGAGGTAAGGGATCCTACTCTCTTTCTTTTTAAGTACACACTTTTATGTCATTTCTTTTAAAGCTCATCTTTCTTGCTATTGGGATGATATTTTATATTACTCTTACTGTAATTTTTATGTTCATATGATGAGAGAAACTATTCTCTCTCATCAATCCATTTTGGAAGTTTTGAGTGGAGCCGTTAGGCTGCCGAACTTTCGTAAGAGATATAACCTCTCTCTTTCTTTTTAAGTACTCTCCTTTATGTCACTTCTTTTAAGCTCCTCTTTGTAATGTTGGGGGAAGTTCTTTTATATTCCACTTTCTGTACATTTTATTTTAATGTGATGAGATACCCTATTTGATCTCATCAATCCATATTCGGAAGTTTTATGTGGCGCTGTTAGGCTGCCGAGTTTTCGTAAGGGATTTTTCATCTCACTTTTATTCCCGTGAGATTTATGCTACATTTGCCACAAATTCCATTGATTGGTGCATGTACTGCCCATTATTCTACTCTTTGTGTAATATACTTTCGTTTATGAGTATTTACATCAATGATCTATTGTCCTTCTTTCATGGGGTGTATGTTTTGAAAGATACCCAAGTCGGTAAGGGAACCTTTCACCCTCCTCCTTTTTTAAAAGACTTCTTTTGTTGGGTCTTTTAATTTACATATTGTTATGCTGGGATATGTTCTCATATATCCTTATTGATGTAAATTTTATGTCCAAGTGATGATATACTCTTTTTATCTCTCATCAACTCATTTTGATGTGATGCCGTTAGGCTGTCAAGGGAACTTTTTAACCCAATTTCGATTTCTTTGTGTTCAACATGTAGTCATTGAATATGTCATCCATTGAATATGTGTGAATGAAATTTAGTTGTTGTACACTTAATATCCACTTATATTGGGTGTATTTATATTTTTCACACATATTTTTTGAGATTGATTTGTCCTTAATTTAAGGATACCTTCTTTATAAGGGATTTCATCACATTTGACATTTCTATTAAGGGTTTATTGTTGTTATGCACCAATTCACTCTTATATGGTGTATATACTATCCTTTGGAGTATTATATCATGAATCCATTTATTCTCATCATATTATAAAGTTCTAACTAAATGTAATTCCTCAATTATTGTATTCAAGTGTCCCTAATTTTGGTAAAACCCCTTTAACCAAAATATCGTTTTAAATGTTTTAATTACTTATTCTTATTAATATCTATGTTTTCAAAATGGTTTTAAGGATTTATTTTTATGGATATGAATGGTTTAAAATTTTAATCTTCAAGGTGGTATGGGACACTTTGATTCAAAAATCTCTTTATTAAATGTTTTAAATAGTTTTGAAAATGGTTTTGATAAAGGATTCTATTATAATATATTGTGATGTGGAAATGTTATCATTCCTTTATATTGGTTTTATGTTTTATGATTTTATATTGGTACTTGGACATTTTAATGGGTGGTTACGTTATAAACCATATGACGGGTGGTGCCGTGAATACCAGGACGGGTGGTTACGTTATAACCTCCATTGCATTGGGTATGGAAGTCGGCCGTATGGCTATTCCATTAAGTATGTATGGAAATTGGTCGTATGGCTATTCCATTAAGTGATATGTTTGGGAGTCGACCGTATGGTTATTCCACTTAAGTATGTTTATGTCCCAAGTTACCTTTATATATGTTATGTGTTCTTTATATGGGTTTTATGGTAAACCTTTGGTTACAAAAAGGTAAGTAATGATACTTTTTTTTCAGTGAAGAGTTTTTACTACCTCATGAAGGTGAAAAGTATTACATTGATAAAGTATTCATGGTTTACTTGTTGTTTTGAAAAACTAATAGTTTTCATTCTTTGTGTATCCCTTACTGAGCTTCTTATGCTCATCCCAAGTTTTTGAAATGTTTTTCACAGGACTTAGCGTGGAATAGGGTCAAGGATGGGATCAAGGGAAAGTCATGCTACCTAAAACATGGAACTATACATGTTTCTTTTTAAGAGTTTTTATTTTATGGAAATTTAGTAGGAGCGACTACTTTGTAATCTTTTGAGATTTAATAGTTATGTCCTAATTCTCTAAAACTCTAAACCTGAAAAGATCCTCAATGTGAATTACTCATTTAATTCAATATTAAGTAAGGTTTAAGGCTGGGGCCTTATAGTTGGTATCAATGGTCGGTTTAGATAACTTTAGAGGTTAGGGTATTCTTTAAGCATAAGTGACATTACCATAATGGTTTGGATTTCAGAAAGAGTACTAGTTTTAGATAAATTGAATGAGTAAGTATATCTTAGTGTTTATCTTCTTCATTGGTACTTGATGGTTTTGTTGATATACTCACACTGACCTTTTTGGTTTTAGTAAATGGCTGGATCTAGCAGGCACCAAAGTGACAATGGGTTTGAAGGAAACTGTGGTGGTTCTCTGATTAAGAGACTGGATGAGATGGGGGATTCAATGAAGAATCTCATGGTTGTTCTAAACCAACTATCAAGGAGTCATGATCAACCACTCCAAACTTGGTGAGTTCTCTAATGCATCATGTACGAGATGGCCAACTCGATGTGAAAATTCAGGTAATAATTATTAAGGTAACCATTGGGGTTTATATGATCCTTACTTTTGAGGTAATTATGGGTTACTCTATGATATGATGGAAAATGAAAGGAATGAGATAAACTTGAGGTTAAAATATGTTATGATTATTATTGAAGATTTTATCTCATTTTGGGGATTTTTTTAAGAATTATATAGTTTTGGAAAAAGGACAACACGCAGACCGTGTGACAACCCGTCGCGTCGGACAAAGCTGCGGGAATCGAACCCACAACCAAAGTGTGACTGGTATTTATTGCCTACCACTGGACTACGTGAAGTCCCTGGTCAGTTTGACTGATTATTTTTAGTTATATGATTTTATGAATTAAGAGTAAGTTGATTTTGGGTTATTTATGAAAATGATTAACCTATCATGGAGGATATGTGATTAGGATAATTACTTTTCAATGAGAGACTTTAAGAGCAACTGATTTTGTTTGGAGATAAATGTTACGATTTAACTTGGAAGACTATGTGACTAAATCCTTAAAATGTTTGGGTTTCAATCTTAGATGGGTTTACTTTGAGGAATTATATGAACAAATTGCTTATCAGATGGTCCTCGTTGAACTTTGGGTTTTGTTGGACAAATTTTGGAGATTAAGAATAGATTTTCTTTCTAATGGGTTATCCTTTTCTGGGTTATCTGATCTTGTACTAATCTTTTTGGTTTTGGTTTTGGTTAAAGCCTAAAGACATGGGATGTATATAGTTATCTTTTGTGGATTAGGTGATTCTCTAGAAGTTGATTATAGTACTCTTAATGCGAACAAGTCTCCCTAAATACTCGTCTTTTGAAAAAGATATGAGTTTGATTAAGGAATCTAGTAAAAGTTGAAAGTCAACATGATAAGTGATTTTGTTTCCTTATGAATAAATTCCTCAATAAAAAGTAACTTAAAACAAAAATGTTGTCTATTAACTTTTCCTACTGGGGAACCCAACACCATTTAACCCATCACAAGTTTGTGATTTTCTTATTGTTAACTTTCTCCTAAACATGTTTTCTATCACTCTCCATCAGAACATGACCCTATGTTTTCTCCTCGATGTCCATGTTTTCCTACATGGATTCCTAGTATGGGTTAACTCGGGTGACCTATGCACTTATCTTTCTTTATTTTAAAGTGATTGTTTTACCGACTCTTCTTCCGATGTGGGAATTTCAAGGATGTTTCCAAGCTCAATTTTAAAAATTGCGAGGACGCAATTCCCAAAAGGGGGGAAGGATGTAACACCCCAGGTAAATAAAGAATATGACATTTTCTTATTTATCCAAATTTGTGAATAAAATATTAATATGACTTTAAAGGGGATTCTATGCCCGATGGCATACCCAATACGCAACAACGAGTTTCTTGGGAATCTTACGTTGCACTCTAATAATAAAATAATATTATTTTAAATGGTAGTTAACATGTAGCCATTGTATTGGAAGGAATGGATAGAAATAACTAAAATATGATTATATATGTTTTTAAATGTTTTTACATTTATCCAATAAAATATAATGTCTTAAAATACGGAAAGAATTCAATTTTAGGCGTATATGCCCTAGTTTTAACTAAAGGTTCACTTATCACCTTTTGATGTTGAACCATCATTAAATATAGTTTTGTTCACTCTTATACATTCTATTGGACCAAATAAAACTCTTCTTGAGAATCGGGACATCAAAATTTACTTTGTGTAAATTTTTGGTATCTTTCTGATAAAGTTCATTTTTTTTAATGAATAGTGTAAAATGTTGTATTTTAAATTCAAAACCTCTTTTTAATCTAATTTATTTATATAATTAGATTATATTTTGAATTGGTCTTAATGTGTAATCTGAATATATTTTTACCATTTAATCCAATGGTGGTCATTGGAATCAATTTCACTTTGAAATTAGACTTAAACTGGTGCCAATCTTTTGATACTTATTGTTTTATAAAAACACGCTATTTGCTCTGACAGCGGGAATTAATTATTAAATTAATTAATGTGACTTATATTTTTTGAATTTTGTAAAATAGACTTCATTTTTGAATTCGGAATATCAAATATATCTTAGGGTGAATTTTTGGTAATTTTCTGAAAAACTTCAATTTTTGATGAATAGTGAAACCACTAAGTGGTACTTATAAAGACTGATTTTCCGTTTAAATGAAATTTTTCCATCATTGTGTTTTGAATTTCAAAAATCCGACATACATGGTTGTCATTAAGAAGTAAAATGTGGTTCAATGAGATTATAATAATTTTTTGTTGAATAGTAACTTATTAAGTTCTTAATCGCGATTAGTGGTAATTAGTGTAGTTTAAGGTAAAAATAATGTTTTAATAAAATAAGATGAGCTTGACAAATGTCATACCCTCATTGGTTGTGTCATGGCCGACCAAGACAAGCCATGGGTCAACTTGGGGACCCCATGGAGACACTTTGGTTGGGAAATGACATAAATAACTTTTTATTTAATGTAAAAGTAAAAATGACACAAACATAATATGTTTTACGAAACCAATTTTTACATGGGGTTATAAAGATCAGATTTTTGATTATAAATATTAATTGGAAATATAAAAATATTTCCTACAACATAGTATTTTTTTTATAATTTTTAGACATTAAATAAATTAAATTATTTATGACATAATAATGATGCAGCGATGACATCATTATTTGAAGATTTAAATAAAATGGAAAGATAATGTAAAATCTATGAACTACACATGTCCAAAACCAATTGGATGAGTGGATTTCGAACCCTTATCACCTTATCCACGAAATATATCAATGTGGGTCCTTTTAAAACCGAAACACATTTTCAAATAAAGTAATATTTCTTTACTTTCCAAAAGTGCCCCTCCTCTCCTCTTATAAAAGTCCCCCACCTCTACCTCATTTCACACACTCCTCAAGCCTTTGGCTCGGCCAACCCCTGCCCATTTACTCTCTCCACATCCCTCTCCTCATCCTAGAGGATTCCCTTTGGGCAGAATCCTTTCAAAGGAAGCCTTTAGGCTCAAATCAAAAGGAGTTACACTTTTAATGGTAATTCATTCTCTCATGTTCATTTGTTTTATTTTGCTTCTCCAACCCCCTAAACTCTTTTTATTTATTTCTTTTGTAACAACACCAATATATTAAATATACTAGGATGTTGTTATAAGATTTATTCGAGCTACACTCTCAGAAAACTACATCAAATGGTTAAAGAACATACAGTTTCCGTGGATGGAGGAATTATTCCTCCCGAAACGATGATTGTTCAATACTCATTTAACACCTTCAATGGTGGCCATTATGATGTCACTAGTTTTATATATGATATATAATATGTTTATTTTTACTTATAATTATTTATTTTTCATTTGTGTCTTACCTTGATGGCTTCCATTATGGGTATAAGCGATATCTTCATTTTAAGGAAGTGCGGACTACTGCCCCCTCAAAGTGATTTGATTCGTTATATACCATATGTGGGACGTATAAAGGATGGAACTATGATATTATATATGATATTATAATGGAATTATAATATACCTTTATATCAGTATTATTCCATTCTATAAAATACGAAATAGAAATGAAAGTAGTGTTCATGCGTACGTACGGCTTACCGTCTCCATGAACGGTGCATTTCATTTCTTACCTCTAAATGATTATGTAATATTATAAATACATGTATATGCTGGATATAAATGATATCTATGATATCCAAATCAGGAATGTCATTCTGTATATAAAGAACCTTTGACCACACGAACAACATGTAATTGTAAGAAGTCCATTTTCGACTTAAGAACCAAATATCGACAAAACAAACATTATTAACTTAAATGATTACATAATGTGGAAATAAGTGATATAAAAGAAATAATGAACATGAAAAAGGTTCTTAAGAAAATAAAAATTAACTCAAGTTTATTATTCAGGACGTTAAAAAACGATCGAGTCAAGTCAGACCCGAGGTAAGGGATCCTACTCCTCTCTTTCTTTTTAAGTACACACTTTTATGTCATTTCTTTTAAAGCTCATCTTTCTTGTTATTGGGATGATCTTTTATATTATGCTTACTTTGATTTTTATGTTCATATGATGAGAGAACCTATTCTCTCTCATCAATCCATTTTGGAAGTTTTGAGTGGCGTCGTTAGGCTGCCGAACTTTCGTAAGAGATATAACCTCTCTCTTTCTTTTTAAGTACTCTCCTTTATGTCACTTCTTTTGAGATCCTCTTTGTAATGTTGGGGGATGTTCTTTTATATTCCTCTTTCTGTAAATTTTATTTTAATGTGATGAGATACCCTATTTGATCTCATCAATCCATATTCGGAAGTTTTATGTGGTGCCGTTAGGCTGCCGAGTTTTCGTAAGGGATTTTTCATCTCACTTTTATTCCCGTGAGATTTATGCTACATTTGCCACAAATTCCATTGATTGGTGCATGTATTGCCCATTATTCTACTATTTGTGTAATATAATTTCGTTTATGAGTATTTACATCAATGATCTATTGTCCTTCTTTCATGGGGTGTATGTTTTGAAAGATACCCAAGTCGGTAAGGGAACCTTTCACCCTCCTCCTTTTTTAAAAGACTTCTTTTGTTGGGTCTTTTAATTTACATATTGTTATGCTGGGATATGTTCTCATATATCCTTATTGATGTAAATTTTATGTCCAAGTGATGATATACTCTTTTTATCTCTCATCAACTCATTTTGATGTGATGTCGTTAGGCTGTCAAGGGAACTTTTTAACCCAATTTCGATTTCTTTGGGTTCAACATGTAGTCATTGAATATGTCATCCATTGAATATGTGTGAATGAAATTTAGTTGTTGTACACTTAATATCCACTTATATTGGGTGTATTTATATTTTTCACACATATTTTTTGAGATTGATTTGTCCTTAATTTAAGGATACCTTCTTTATAAGGGATTTCATCACATTTGACATTTCTATTAAGGGTTCATTGTTGTTATGCACCAATTCACTCTTATATGGTGTATATACTGTCCTTTGGAGTATTATATCATGAATCCACTTATTCTCATGATATTATAAAGTTCTGACTAAATGTTATTCCTCAATTATTGTATTCAAGTGTCCCTAATTTTGGTAAAACCCATTTAACCAAAATATCGTTTTAAATGTTTTAATTACTTCTTCTTATTAATATCTATGTTTTCAAAATGGTTTTAAGGATTTATTTTTATGGATATTAATGGTTTAAAATTTTAAGCTTCAAGGTGGTATGGGACACTTTGATTCAAAAATCCCTTTATTAAATGTTTTAAATAGTTTTGAAAATGGTTTTGATAAAGGATTATATTATGATATATTGTGATGTGGAAATGTTATCATTCCTTTATATTGGTTTTATGTTTTATGATTTTATATTGGTACTTGGACATTTTAACGGGTGGTTACGTTATAAACCATATGACGGGTGGTGTCGTGAATACAAGGGCGGGTGGTTACGTTATAACCTCCAATGCATTTGGTATGGAAGTCGGCCGTATGGCTATTCCATTAAGTATGTATGGAAATTGGCCGTATGGCTATTCCATTAATTGATATGTGTGGGAGTCGACCGTATGGTTATTCCACTTAAGTATGTTTATGTCCCAAGTTACCTTTATATATGTTATGTGTTCTTTATATGGGTTTTATGGTAATCCTTTGGTTACAAAAAGGTAAGTAATGATACTTTTTTTTCAGTGAAGAGTTTTTACTACCTCATGAAGGTGAAAAGTATTACATTGATAAAGTATTCATGGTTTACTTGTTGTTTTGAAAAACTAACAGTTTTCATTCTTTGTGTATCCCTTACTGAGCTTTTTATGCTCATCCCAAGTTTTTGAAATGTTTTTCACAGGACTTAGCGTGGAATAGGGTCAAGGATGGGATCAAGGGAAAGTCATGCTACCTAAAACATGGAACTATACATGTTTCTTTTTAAGAGTTTTTATTTTATGGAAATTTAGTAGGAGCGACTACTTTGTAATCTTTTGAGATGTAATAGTTATGTCCTAATTCTCTAAAACTCTAAACCTGAAAAGATCTTCAATGTGAATTACTCATTTAATTCAATATTAAGTAAGGTTTAAGGCTGGGGCCTTATAGAAACCATTATAAACCGAATATTAAATTATTATAAAATAATATTTTAAGTTTTTCCTAAGGTGCCCCTCACCCCTCTTATAAAAGGGCTCTCCCCCTTCTCTCTAATTTACACTTTAAAAGACTTTTGGATTGGCCAAAACCTACCCAAATATCCTCTAAACTTCCTTCACTTCATCCTAGATTCCTTCTTTTAGTCAGAAATCCAACATAATGAGCCCTTCTGATCAAATCACAAGGAAGAACCCGAAGAAGAGATAATAATTTCACCACCCTCTTTCAAGTTCCTTTCTTTTCCACTTCTTCATTATTTGTTATTTTCATTCTAAAATAATAAATCTAATATCTTATATATAATATGATGTTATTATAAATATGGTACAACCATATTCATTAAGCTATCCATCCTTTGAATGACATGTCACCAAACGTGCGTACATACGGCTTACCGTCTCCACGTTGTGGTGTAATTGTTATTCAATACATTATTATTTGGATGGGTGTAATAATGATTTGTAATTAATTTAAATAATAAATATAACATGATAATGATTCTGTATATATTATAAACCAACCAATTATATATTATTTTAATATCAAAAGAATGATATTTTCGCTCGTGCGTATGTACGGACTACCGTCTTCATGAACACGATAAGATTCATTCCCCATCATATCAAATCAAGTCTAATTCTCATTTGATGATTAAAAAAAATCTTTAAGGACTTGATATCATTATAGATATGAATAAGATACAATCTATCCATAATAAACATGGCTTATTTTAAAAAACATATAAAAGAAAAGGAGTAAGTTAACACCTGAAACGACAATAATATTAAGATATCATTAACAAAGCAATGTTAAAAGATCATATATGATATCATATTAATGTATATTATTCTTGTATAATTTAATAACAATTATTTCACTATTATACAGAAGGTTAACATACACTCGACCAAGGAGAAGAACAAGGTAAGGGTTTATTTCACAATTTCTTCATTATCTGAGGTTGGTTATACTTAATTTTCTACTGGGACCTCTTTATCATACACATCCATGTTTCTTAAAAATGAATTACAAAACTATTTTACTATTTACTAGACTATGGGTTATTTTCATTTATACCATTGTTTTACTTTTTATTAAATGGTTTGAAAGGAATTTTTCCATCGTTTTCCAAACAAGGTCCTTTTTAACCTTTTCGACAAAATTATGGTAAGATTGTATTTTAAACTTATACGGCAGGTGTGGCTATTTTCCTCCATTATAAAATTTATGAATATTCCCATACAATCTTATAATAATATTTTCAATGTAAATGTTTTCTATTATAATTATGTGACTTTTAAATTATTTCAAAAAAAGAGATATTTCTCTCAAATAGATTTGATTTCATCTATGTCAACATCCTTTGATGGATTTTAAGATTATTTGAAGTTGATTTATTATGATACAAAACATCCATATTGTATTGAAGGTTTTGTGATATGTTTGATTATGGTTGTGTTATTTTTATACCATTAATGGTTTATGGTTGAAGTATTGAAATTTCGTATGATAGTTTTAATACGAATGTTTAGGATATGTTTAATTATTTTCATATAAAGAATGTATTGGACTTAGTATTTGATGGGTGGAGCCTGCTATAGCTCCTCGGTGCATCAGTAGGTCTCATGAGACAACTAGATGTGGAATTGGCTGAGGCCCTTTCCCAATTTTGATATATGGTTTTGGTCGAGGCCTTAATCATTTTTAGACGTCTTGGTTGAGGAATTGAAAAAATGTTTTAGAATGTCCGTATTTATACATTTCCTCATTATGAAAATAATATTGATGGTTCATGTGGTCATTCGACTAGTAGAATACCATGGATTATGTTTTATTATGGAACTATTTGCTCAGCTCATATTCCTTCCATAAAAGTATTCATGTTTATTATTGGTAAAGGCATGTGGTTTCAATTATTCACCATGATTAATATTTATGTTATATTCCGCTGTATTTCTTACCCTTACTGAGTGTTTGAGCTCAACCATTTCTTATGTTTCGATTTCCCAGGATATGGAGAAGTTAGTTATGAGTGACTTGTAGGAATTTTAGGAGTCTTGGATGTTTCTAATGGAATAAATTCGTGTTGTCTTTCTTTTCCAGTTGTAAAGTTGGACTTATGTATGAATCTTGTTTCCAATAATACTTAACTAATCAGTCTTTCGAGAAATGATTTTCTTGTGATCATGAAAATGTTATGTATTGATGCACCGAATCTGGGTAACTGGGGTCGGGGTGTTACAATTGTTATCAGAGGGTGTTTATTACAAGCCTTAGAAACTATATTTAGATAAACACTTATTAGAGAACATAGCCCTAAGATAGACTTTGAGGATTAGTATAGATGAACTTCTTAGAAAATTGGTATTGTAGAGATTTTTTGAGTTTTCTGAGATATACATCCCAGTCTGGGTACGGGCATGTAGAGGCGAATCTGGCATAGTTGTACCAAGGGGTTATACCTGAAAACACAGAATTGAGCTAGACTCGAATGGGAACTACTGCATGACAACGGGCCTTGCTGCACTCTTGCTAATGACACTCCCAGGGGATATGCTTAGGGTAATTCTCATTTTCTTTACAAACCATTATGAATGGTTTATGAGTATATACTTCCTCAAAGAAAACATTTTTATTATTATGGATTATATCCATAAACTGTTTAATTTATGTTAAGTGTTTTAGAAGTTTGGAATTATGTTTTTCGATTCAGAAACTAATCTAGTGTATGAAATTGTTTAGAAATGACACCTAGTGGAAGAAATGGAAACTGTATCAATGCACTCACTCAATGTAGGGATTTCCCCTCTACTCAAGATAATTATAGTGGAGCTAGTGATGTAACTGGAACTGAGCATCTAATCAACATACTAGGACAACTCACTCAGGTTTTGAATAATAACCTTACATGTATGGAGAATTTTGATCCACAACATGGAGGATCAATGTTAGATCACTTCATGAGACAAAAACCACTGACATTCGATGGGAATACAAATCCATTGGTAGCTGAGCAATGGATAAGTTACCGAGAGAAAGTATTTCAGGATTTGCGGAGTAGTGAAATGAAAAACGTTGTCATGGCTGTTTATCACCTCACTAGAGATGCTAATAAATGGTGGCCATTGATTCAAAACTCAAAGGAAGATGATAAAGTATCAAATATAGAATAGAGGTAGTTTAAAGATCTTTTCTTAGAGAAATACTTTCCTCATGACAATCGAGCATATATGAAAAGGAAATTTCTCAGTTTGAGACAAAATGAGGATGAGAATGTTGCAAAGTATGAGGATAACATTACAAGGTTAGCAAGGCATGATGCAGATTATATACGTAACCCAAAAATTAAGATTGATCATTTCTTTGATTGGTTAAAACCATTTCTTCATCGGGATTTATTATTGCAATCCTTCTCCTCATACCAAGATATTGTATCATTTGCTCTCAAGACAGAATAGGAATTATCTAAGTCTTAAGACTTTAAAGAGAAGCAGGAGAAGAAGAGATCTGCTGAATACTCTGGGAAAGGAAACATGGAAACAAGGAAAAAGGGAAGAGTTGAATTTCCACCACGTGATGATTGTCAAAGGAAGCACCCTGGTGCCTGTCTAAAAGAAAAAGGAGTATGCTAAAAATGTGGATAGGCAAGCCATCTTGTTGGTGATTGTAAGGGAAATAAAGACACTACCAATGTTCAAAGATACAATTGCAGGAAGATGGAACACTATGACAATGAATGTCCTAAGCGTCAAGGAAACATACCTCAAAAAGGCCAAGGGATCAAGGCCAAGATTATGCGATCACTACTACTGAGTTTGAAGCTCCGAAAGACATTGTGGAAGGAAATTTAATGGTTTCCTCAAGTTTAGAAAATGCATTATTTGATTCTGGATCATCGCATTGTTTCATATCTTCCCAGTTTTATAAGAGAATTAGATTGTTCCAATTTTATTTAAAAGGGGATTTGTCAGTTAAAACTCCTTAGGGAATTATCATTACAACAATTTTTTGTGAATCTGTTCCCATTAGAGCATATAAATGTTCTTTATCTACTGATCTCAGTGCCAAACCTATGATTGAATTTGATATAATCTTTGGTATATATTGTCTTTCAGACCATGACACAAAACATTATTGTAAGAAGAAGGAGGATACTATTTTTGATGATGATGATAAGGAACACCTTATCTTCATAGCAAAATCGTCACCACCTAATTCTTATCTAGATCCACCCCCAGTAGCTCAACTAAATTCAATTACTGGGGAGGAATAGAATGAAATAACTATGTGTGAGGAAATAAATGTTCAAATAGAGGATGTATCTATTATTAAAGAATATATTGATGTGCTTCTAGAAGATTTACGTAGACATCCTCCAGAACGAGAAACTAAGTTTTCCATTGATTTAATTCTTGGTTTAAGGCCTATAGTGAAGACCTCTTATAGAATGACCACTGTGGAATTAATTGAACTAAATAAACAACTAGAGGAATTGAATAATAAGGTATTTATTCGACCTTGTGTTTCTCCATGGGGAGCCCATGTACTTTTTGTTAAGAAGAACGATTTATCTATGAGGTTATGTATCGACTATAGGGAAATCAATTCTATAACAATAAAGAACAAGTATTCCCTACCTCGCATTACAAACTTATTTGACCAACTACATGGATCTAAATAATTTTCATAGATTGAAATTCGATCTGGATACCATCATTTTTGTGTGAAGAAGGAATGCATTACGAAGTAATGCCTTTTGGGATGACTAATGCACCCTCTGTCTTCATGGATCTAATGAATTGATTTTTTAAGGAATATATTGAAGACATTCTAGTGGTATTTATTGATGATATCTTGCTAAAATCCAAAAGCTACGAAGATCATGAAAATCAATTGCACATTATATTGAAGACTCTGAGAAGACATGAAATATATGAGAAGTTTAGAATGTCTGAATTCTGGATGGAGGAGATTTATTTTCATGGCCATATTATCACTATGGATGGAATATCTGTTGATCATTCTATGATAGGAGCAATCCATGAATCTCCAGAAACAATGAGTATAACTGAGGTACGTAGTTTTATTGGTTTAGCTGGTTATTATCGATGTTTTGTCCAAAATATTTCCCGGTTGGATAAACCATTAACCAATCTCACACGTAAAGGGGTTAAATTTGTTTGGGCAAAAGAGTGTAAAGAATGCCTTGAATAACTGAATAAAATATTAGTCAATGCTCCTATATTGACTCTACCATTGGGGAATGTTGGGTTTGTTATTTACAGTGATGCTTTAAAGAAAGGAATTGGTTGTTTCCTTACGCAGAATGATAGGGTTATCGCCTATGCATCACGACAGCTGAAAATTCATGAGAAAAACTATCCTACTCATGATATTGATTTATCAGCTGTAATATTTTCATTGAATATTTGGAGACACTATCTCTATGGTGAAAAATGTGATATTTATACTGATCACAAGAGTATGAAGTATATTTTCTCCTAGAAAGAACTCAAAACGATGCAAAGGTGATGGCTTTAACTACTCAAGGATTGTGATTGCATGATACACTACCACCCGAGGAAGGAAAATAAGGTGGAAGATGCTTCGAGCAGAAAAGATCATGGAGTTTTGAATAAGATGAAAATTGAAAGGGGTCCTATTTTCATGGATCTAGTGAAGATGGACAAGGGAGTAACCATGGAAGGTGAATCATCAATGCTTTTTCAAATGGTTTCTAAACTAACTTTACTAGAAAGGATTAAGAGTTCTTAGACCGATGATGAAGAGTTTCAAAAGAAGAATAAAGATGCGAATGATGGGCGATTGAGTGACTTTGTGTATGAAGATGGAATTTTGAAATTTGGGAAGAGACTTTGTGTTCCCAATATACCTGATCTAAAATAGAATTTTTTGTATGATGATTATAGTTCCAATTTCTCTATACACCATGGGAGCAAGAAAATGTATAAATATTTGAAGGAAAATTTTTTGTGGAACACACGAAGAGGGATATATATGATTTTTTGTCAAGATGTATGCATTTTCAAGAAGTGAAAGCTGGAAGGCAACAGCCATAAGGAGTTATGCAACCTCTTCCCGTACCTGAGTAGAAGTGGGATAATAATATGATGGAATTTTTCATGCTACTACCAAAGACTCCTAGAAGGAAAGATGAAATATGGGTCATTGTTGATCTTCTTACCATGTTAGTACATTTTCTTGCTATAAGAGAAGATCTACCACTTGAACATCTAGCAAGGCTATATATTAATGAAGTTCTGAGACTTCATGGAGTACCCCAGTCGATTGTTTCTAATCGTGATCCAAATTTTACTTCAAGATTCTGGAAAAGTCTTTAGAAATACCTTGATACTGAACTTCGTTTTAGCACTACCTACAACCCCCAAACCGATGGACAATCAGAATGAACTATTCAAACCTTAGAAGACATGTTGAGATCTTGCCCACATGAATTTCAGGGTATGTGGGATCAATATTTACCTCAGGTGGAATTTTCCTATAATAATAGCTTACATTCAAGTATTCAGATTGCACCATATGAAGCGTTATATGGAAATAGATGTCGCACACCAACCTGTTGGGATGACGTTGGTGAAATAAAACATGTAGGCCCAGAACATGTGGAAGAAACGATGGAAAAGGTAAAGGTAATCCAAAACCACATTAAAGCAGCTCAATGTAGGCAAAAGAGCTATGTCGATAACCGAAGGAAGGATTTGGAATTTCAAGTAAGAGATCATGTTTTCTTGTAGGTATCTCCATGGAAGGGAGTTATACGTTTTGGTAAGAAAGGTAAATTGAGTCCTAGGTAAATCGGACCTTTCAAAATTCTTAGACGAATTGGGGCTTTAGCTTACCGTTTGGAAATGCCGCCAAATCTATCCCAAGTTTACGATGTGTTCCACGTATCACTATTGAGAAAATACAGGCCTGACCCAATGTATGTACTCACCTATGAGGAATTTGATCTGGAACCCGATCTATCTTATTGAGAAGATCATGTCAAGATTTTTGATACAATAGAACAAGTGCTGAGAAATCGGACGACTTGTCTGATAAAAGTTCTATGGAGAAACCATAAGATGGAAGAGGCAATGTGGGATCCCAAGGACCTTATGATGAAAAACCACCCGAGTCTTTTCATGCGGTAGTATTCTAGAAATTTTTAGGATGAAATTATTTGAAATATGGGAGAATGTAACACCCCAATCTTCCATAGTATGCTTCTCTTTGAATAATATAGTAGCTTGTGTTGTACGCAACTTCGAGTTCTAACACACATCACAACCAATAAAACCGGCCATTATGAATAGTAATACACACTTTTAGAAATTTTAATAATTTATATTTCAAAATGGACTTCATTTTTGGATTCAGAATATCGAAATTAGCATCGGGTGAATTTTTGGTATTTTTCAGAAAACATTCAATTTTTGATGAATAGTGAAAAAACACTAACTTACAGTTTAAAACTGAATTTTTATTTAAATAATTATATATTTTACTTAAATTTATATTAGGTAAAAATAGATACATAATACCTATATATGTTCAATGTAATTCATTGGAGTCAGTTTATAATAATTTTAGATATATAAAAATTTTATTGAACTTTTCACCGTCTTTTACCCATCTCCTTTGAGAATTTTCAAATTCACATAAAACATAATTTTACCGCTTCTATGAGTGGAATTTCTATAATCCGAGCAACATGGTTAATATCAAGGAGTAAAATTTGGTTCAATAAGATAAAAATATTTTTGATGAATAGTAACTTTATACTTTTATTTACCACGTTTAAAAGTAAACAGTGTAATTATGGGTAAAAATGATATTATTATTACCCTAACACATGTCGTAATTATATTGGATAATTATGATTCATCCAAAAAAACATTAGGAATAAAATATCAACCTCTTGGGTCCACTTGGATTAGATTAGGACATTTATTATTATTTAATTCAAAAAAGAGTTAAAAGAGTTAAAATCAATGTTTAATAACTAAAACATTTTTAATATAGGGTTATACATAAGATAAATTCAATTATAAATATTCATCAGAAATATATGAATCATTATTACTTAATGGTATTTTATTTATAATTTTTAGACATTAAATAATTTAACTTATTTACGACACAATGGTTATGCAGTAATTACTTAATTAATGAAATATTAAAATAATTGATATTATAAATATCCAAATAAATGGAATTTGAGACTTTTTATGAATTCCAATAATTTTTAGGCTAATATGACATGTTAGGATTGATTAAATGAATTTATTTTGAATTAATAAATTTGATATAACTTTAAAAAAATCAATTATTAAATAGTGTCAAAATTGATATAAAACAGTATTTAAAACAAATATTATATTATTAATTGATATTCTATTCCTAAAAAAACTAAATTTTGGCCAAAGGACTTATGTAATGATATTTGTATCATTAATGAACCACTTGGGGTTCTCTTGGATGTATATAGTAATTTTTTTTACCATATAAAATAAAAATACAAAGAGACATGGTAAATGTCAAATTATTTAACTAAGAGATAAATATAAATGATCAGGTTAATATAGTGACCCTAACCAGTCTAAAATATATTGGTTGAAAGTATTTCGACCCATCCCCAAATTATCCTAGAAATAATTCAATTTGGAGCCATTATAAACCGAATATGAATTTATTATGAAATAATATTTTATGTTTTTTCTAAGGTGCCCCTCTCACCTCTTATAAAAGGGCACTCCCCCTTTTCCCTAATTCACACCTTCAAAGCCTTTTGGATCGGCCAAACCCTGCACAAATATCCTCTCAAATTCACTCAATTTATCTTAGAGGCCTTTTTTTAGTCAGAAAACCAACTTAAGGAGCCCTTTTGATCGAATCAAAAGGAAGAACCTGAAGAGGAGGTAATAATTTTACCACCCTCTTTCAAGTTCCTTTCTTCTTCCACATCTTCTTTATTTGTTATTTACATTCTAAAATAATAACTATAGTATCTTCTATATTTGTGATGTTATTATAAATATGGTACAATGATATTCAGTATTCTATCCATCCTTTGAATGACATGTCACCATACGTGCGTACGTACAGCTTACCGTCTCCACGTCATGGTGTAATTGTTATTCAACAGATTATTATATGTATGGGTATAATAATGATGTGTAATTAAAGTAACTAATAAATATAACATGATAATTATTCTATATATATGATACACCATCCAATTATATATTATTTTAATATCAAAAGAATGACATTGTCGCTCGTGTGTACGTACGGACTACCGTATCCACAAACGCGATAAGATTCATTCCCCATCATATCCATTCAAGTTTAATTGTCATTTAATGATTAAAAATAATGTTTAAGGACTTGATATAATTATGGATATGAATAAGATACATCATATCCATAACAAACACGACTTATGTAACAAAACATATAAAAGAAAATGAGTAAGTTAACACCCGAATCGAAGATAATAATAAGATATCATTAACAAAGAAATGTTAAAAGATCATATATGATATCAGATTAATTTATATGATTATTGTATAATTTAATAACAATTATTTCACCAATATACAAGAGGTTTCCCTACCCTTAACCCACGAAAATTATAAGTTAAGCGATTATTTCAAAATCTCTTCATTATCCGAGGTTGTTTATACATAATTATCTACTGGGACCTCTTTATCATCTATATCCATATTTCTTAAAAATGTGTTCCAAAACATTATTACTATTTACTAGACAATTGGATAAAGTCATTTATACCATTTTTTTACTTTTTATAAAATTTTTTGAAAGGAATCTTTCCGTCGTTTTCCAAACAAGGTCCTTTTTAACCTTTTCGACAAGATTAAGGTAAGAATGACTTTTTAACTTATACAATGGGTGCCGCTATTTTCTGTCATTATAAAATCACTGATTCTTCCCTTAAAATATTATAAGAATATTTTCAAAGTAAATTTTTTCTTTAATAATTATGTGACATTTAAATGATTTCAAAAAGAGATATTTCTATCAAATAGTTTTGATTTTATCTATGTCATCATACTTTGAAGGATTTTAAGCTTATTTGAAGTTGATTTATTACAATACAGAACTTCCATATTTTATTGAAGGTTTTGTGATATGTTTGATTGTGGATGTGTTATTTTTATACCATTCATGGTTTATAGTTAATGTATTGACATTTCGTATGGTAGTTTTAATACGAATGTTTATGATATGTTTAAACCTTTTCATATGAGGAATGTATTGGACTTAGTAAGTGATGGGTGGAGCCCTCTATAGATTCTCGATGCATCAGTAGGTCTCATGAGACAACTAGATGTGTAATTGGCTGAGGCCCTTTCACAATTTTGATATATGGGTTTGGTCGATCCCTTAATCATTTTTAGATGTCTAGGATGGGGCCTTGACAAAATGTTTCAGAATGTCTAGAATTATACTTTTCCTCATTATGAAAATAATATTGATGGTTCATGTAGTAATTCAACTAGTAGAATACCAATGATTATGTTTTATTATGGCATTATTTACTCAGCTCATATTCCATCCATAAAAGTATTGATGTTTATTATTGGTTAAGATAAGTGGTTTCAATTATTCATCATGCTTAATATTTATGTTATCTTATGCTGTATTTCTTACCCTTACTGAGCTTTTGAGCTCACCCCTTTCTTATGTTTTGATTTCCTAGGATATGAAGGAGTTAGTTATGAGTGACTTGCAGGTATTTTAGGAGGATTGGATGTTTTCAATGGAATAAATCTGTGTTGTATTTATTTTGAAGGTGTAAAGTTGAACTTTTGTATGAATCTTGATTCCAATAATAATAAACTGATCGGTCCTTCGAGACATGATTTTCTTGTGATCATGCCAATGGTATGTAATAATGCACTGACTCTCGGTAACTGGGGTCGGGGCGTTACAACCTCTTCCACACATATCTGTGGTAATACACATTGGTAAATGAGTGTTTGTGATAGGATATCATGTATCCTTCAGTTTGATGCAGGAGATAGAGTGTGATATTACACAGATACACTCTCTACTCGAACTTTAATTAATGACACAGAAAAGATCAGTAATATTGTGATGGGTTTAGAAATGCTCTGAGTGTTGGTCTTTGTAGTTCTGGACTTCTGAGATGAAGCAGATGAAGTTCTCGAGTCCTCGTTAGTAAAACAGAGTGTCGTGATTCAGCTTGTGTTCTTCATGAGGTTCGACAATGATAATATGTTCTCTGGATTCCAGTGTACTTCGTATATTCTTTAGTAATTTTGGGTTGCATGAATGTGACAATCAGTCCTTTAAAAATTATCTCAGTGTTCTTTGTTATCCTGCTCACAGCCTTGTTTTTCATTAAATAGTTCACACCTTGATTCTTGGCCACACTTCTCTTATATCTAGAAAATTCATGTGTTGGAACTGATAGGTTTCATGGAAGTCACACCTCGTACCTCATACTATCAGATGATATGTCTACAAAGAAACACTAATTTTGTTAGTGCATTTAAAATCATCAAATATGACTGTTAGAAATTGAATTTAAAAATGACAAAAGAGTTTATGATATGGTGTTACAGAAAGTCACGGAAATGGTGTCTCCTTCACACAGTGTCTAGATTGATCACAGTGTCTTGTGGTCCCGGTGTCTATCAGTCACGATGTTTCGTGGTCATGATGTCTTGTTCACGATTTCTGCTTCACGGTGTCTCATGGTCATGGTGTTTGATTTTTCACGGTGTCTCGTGGTCACATTGTCTTGTTCACGGTTTCTGCTTCATGGTTTCCGCTTCACAGTGTATCACGGTCACGTTGTTTCGCGGTCACAATGTCTTGTTTACATTTGTAGAAAGAAATAACTAGTGGCAGACTTATAGTGTCTCAGGCTTTTCAAACTAACTATATTGGGACATAAGAAATTATGATGATAGAATTAATTAGACTTAATCATTTTTCAATGAAGGTATGATAAAAGTAATTCAAGGAGAGTATAAAGTAATTAAACTGAATGTAGATTAGTTAATGGTTCATCATAAAGCTTGAGGATACATAACTAATAATACACATGAAGACACATGATTGTGATATAATTTACAAGAGTTAACTAGGTTGAATAGGATTTGTGATCATTAAAACATGATTAATACATGAGGATTCCAACACAAGGAAGTACTCAAAAGTAAACGATCTTATAGTTTCAATGCATTCAGTTTCATGTATAAAGAAAACAGATAATCAAAAGTAGGTAACCCTCTTCGAAGTACTCACATCCCAACCCCTCTAGTTCATCCAAACAAATACAAGAAACCCTTTGGGATGTCCACACAATCAAACCCCTTTTGTTTAGATTTATCACATACTCTCTAAGGAAGCACTCACCGTCAATTACTCCTATAGTCTTATATCAGAATATAATAGGCATAGTGAGGAACAAATAAATGTCCAATTCCCCCTGGGGCCTGCATTGAGGAACTATAGACACTCTGATTAAGCACTTACACCCATTCCCCATATAGTCCCGCAACGTAACAGTAAGAAGGACACTATGGAGAAGCCCCCAATGTCCATTCTCCCTATGGTCTACTACATCAGGTTCTCAGGGACCTCTGTAAGTCAATCGAGCACAACGATATATATAGAATCCAAAGTAAACCACAAGAACTACTTGGATAAATAGTCTGCATCACACCATTGCATTGCAGATTAATAATCACTCCATCCTATAATACTAAGCATGGGTAAAACAAATAGCCTAATAGGCACACTAGACCAAATGGTCAAAATAAGAAAACATGGAAACAAAATCCTTGGAATATTAATGTTAACCCTATTCCTAAACAATTAACCTCAATCCAAAGAAAAAAGGAATACAAGACAATAATAGGGAAAAAACCATAAACATGCAATACCCCATTCAAGGGTGTTGGGAAATTTTGCACATATAACTCAAAGACTATCTAAAGAAAGGCTCAAACCAACAACCATGGCATTGTACGATCGATATACTTTGGCGTCGTCCCTTGGATAAACATAAAATGCAGTAGATCTAAAAAAATGTTTATAATGTTCAACCAAAGATAAATTCAGAGAGAGGAGAAATCAGGAAATAAGGTTCAAGAAGAAGAGAGAACTCACTGAGGCGCTACCAACGCAACCTAAAGAGTTTGATTCCTAGAACGGACGGTGAGTAGGGGGCTCGGAGAAGATTCTTTGGCCGATGGATGCTTCTAGATGATTCAGACCTAGAAGGAGGTGTTTATGCCGATTAGACGGAACCCCAGTCTATTTAATGAAATAAAAGGAAAGTAGATGACATGTACATTAGAAGTACACAACGTGTACTTGCCTTTATCGGGGCCCGCTTTCGGCAGCCTCTAGGTCACCACACATGGTTGTGTGATCGATCGTTACACTACCAGAACACAGCTACGTGCGATAATTGAGTACGCAACATTTACATAAAATTACACGGTGTGTACTCAAAAAATTTCAATAATCTTCTCTTTTCATTAAAAATGACTTTGAAACGAAAACATACCTGAAATAAAGATTTGAGTTCTTACAAACATCCCCCATTAAAGAAATTCATCCCCCAATTTCCCTAGAAAGGTGACTTAGAAGAAGAATCCTCTAAAAGCACCGACCACAGTGATAGTACATCGGCCTCTCTCTCCTAGGTCTTTTCCTATACTCGCTCGTGCTTCCATAGCACTTGTACCAGAGGAATAGTCTAGCCACGGATAACCATTGTACTTCGATCAGAAATTCAGATAGGATGCTCCATGAATGATGCATCCACCTCTAGTACAACCTCCTTAGGTTGGAAAACATGAGATGAGTCTGAGAAGTTATGTCGAAGCTGAGAAACGTGGAAGACGTAATGCATAGGCCGATACCTCTGAGGTAACTGCAACTGATTGGAAACCGGCCCAACTCTTTCCAACACCTTAAATGGATTCACGTATTTCGGTGAAAGCATACACTGTCTCCAAATTCTCATGTGTCCCAACCTCAGTGTGACACGTATGAAAACCTGATCTTCAACCTCAAAATCTTGAGGTCGTTTCAGTCGATCAACAATAGACACCTGTCAGGACTATGCAGTAGTCATCCTCTTCTGAATCATCTCTATTAGCTTTGTGGTCTCCTAGATAAGAGGAGGTGCCAGCCTAGCTGCCTCTCCTACCTCGAGCCAACATAAGGGTGATCGACATAGACTACATTACAAAGCCTCATACGGTGCCATATGAATAGTTTATTGATAACTATTATTGTAGGTAAACTCCGTTAGAGGAATGTGTTTCTCCTAAGAACCTCCAAAATTCGTGATGCTTGCTCGAAGAAAGTCCTCAAGAACTTGAATTGTACGCTCGAACTGGCCATCTTTCTGTGGGTGGTAAGTTGTACCCAAAAGTACCATTGTACATAAAGCATTCTCCAACCCCTTCCAGACCTGAGATGTAAAACAATCATCCTTGTCTGAAAAAATGGAGTGTGGAAGTCCACGTAAATGTAAAATCTCTCGGATGTAAACCTTCCTAGCTCATCAACACTAAAAGTCTCCTTGATCGTCAAGAAGTGAGAATCCTTCGTGAGTCTGTCACTGATAATCCAAACTTCGTCATTCACTTGAGGAAATCATGGAATCCCTGTTACAAAATACATCACGACATCATTCAACATCCACTCGAGTATTGGTAACTGCTGAAAAATCCATACTGGTCACTGATACTCTTCCTTCAACTGCTGACAGGTGGAACACCTCATGACAAAACCATCAACATATCTCATTATTACTGGACACCAATACTGATGGTTTAGATCACGATACATCTTGGTGACACTAGGATGAACTGAACAAACTGAGGAATCAAAGACCTGCATCAACTCCTTGCGTATGTCTGCTGACAGCCATACGTGCCCATAAAAATGAAAGATCTCATCATTGACTAAGGTCCATCTAGGAATAGGGTCCTCTCCTGACCCTCTTTCTCGTAAGACTATTACTTCTAAATCTGATAGCTGCCTCATTCACACTCGATCAAGTAATGTACAGATAAAATCCACAAATGAAAGAAAAATCTATCCATGTTTGTCATGCACCTCCACGTGCATCTCAGAGAATAGAGCCATAAGCTACAACTCATTGCTGGCATCCTAAACTACGTGAATCTGAGTCATCCTGATCAAGACATTAGATATAGCATTGCCTTTTCCTGGCCAATAGGCATTCTCAAAGTCAAAGGACTGAATGTACTCAACCCACCTTCGATGTCCCAACTTCAGTTCACACTGAGTGAAGATGTACATTAGACATTTGTGGTCGGTGAAAACAAAAAAATGCTCTCCCAGAAGATAATGTACACGTAAACCATGAACAACTAAATCCAAATCAACATCATGAATCGGGTAATTCCCCTCATGTGGCTCCAACTACCGAGTCCCTTACACAACGACTCCTTCCCCCAACATATGCATAGCTCCCAGCCAGATACTTAAAGAATTACAGTAAACAATATAGCTCTTTCTTCAAACTATAAATACTAGTATTCGTGTTGAAATCAACATCCATTTAAACTCCTGAAAAGCTGACTCAAAAGAATCTGAATAAAATTGCATCGCACCATTCTTTGTTAGCCCCATCTGTGGCGCTGATAAGCGTGAAATGTCTTGTATGTAACATCAGCAGTATCAATCCAACCCTTGGAAACTCCACACCTCAATGAATTTCTTCAGCTTCTCCCAAGAAACTACTTCTCTCACATTATCTATGTCTACTGATACTCTTGTCTCTAAGATAACAGAGCCCAAGAAGTGAATCTGGTCCATTAACTAGTGGAATTTTGAGAGCATATCATATAACTGATGCTCACTTAGTGTACTCAAAACAATCTTAGGATGGTTAGGCTGGTCATGTCGAGTGTGAGAGTACACCAAGAAAAAATCCATGAAGACTACAATGAATGAGTTCAAGTATGGATAAGAAACTCAGTTCACGAGTTCTAGGAAAATTGCAGGTGTGATCATGAGATCGAATGGCATAACCACATACTCATATGGACCATATCTGCTCCCAAAGGCTGTAAGAGGTATATCGGATGGTCTAACACAAAACTGATGATATCTAGACCACAAGTCAATAATAAAGAACACACTAGCTCCTCGATGCTGATCAAAGAGAGCATCAATTCTTGGAAAGAGATATAGGTTCTTAATTTTCAAATGGATCAGATTCCGATAAACCACACAATGTCTAACGGTATCATCCGCCTTCTTCGCAATCAAGATAGGAGAACCCAAAGGGGATGCACAGGGTCAGATGAAACCCTTTACCTGTAACTCATCCAATTAATTCTTGAGCTCCTTTATCTTTGATGTATCCATCCAATAAGGAGGAATGAATCACGGTGCCTCTCCTGGAACAAGTTCAATAGTAAATTCTACCTCATGCTGAAGAGGCAAACCAAAAAATTCTCTAGAAAGACATCCCAGAAACTATAAATCACTAGTGTAAAATCCATCTGAGAAGTCCCCTAGTCATCCAGATATAGACTAGTGATCTGGGATTTAACTCTTCCCAACCCATGATACTCGGGTCCTACTCTACTCGCCTATACATCACATTCTCCCTTATGATGAAACGATTCTCTTTCTGGTGACGTGATACTCACCCTACGACGATAATAGTCGACGACAACCTGAAAAGAAACTATCCAATCCGTTTTGAGAATGATGTTATAGCCCTTTATTACTAAGATGTAGAGGACCCAAAAATAGTGACACCCACCAACCTCAAGAGGGTACTCCTTGCACTAACATACACTAGTCGTTCTAGTTTCTAACAGAGTGTCTAGCGTCAAGATATCCACATAATAAAAGATATAGAGACCAAGGATTTCCACAAAAACAATACATATAAAGATATGGGAAGCCCCTATATCAAAAAGAACAGAAGATAAAATGGAGGAAACTAGAATCGTACCTTGAACTGTAGAGGGCCCGAGATCCATCTCCCACTGGGTGTGCTTCGCTGAAAAATATTGGCCTGCACCATGGCCCTGTGAACCTGCCTAACCACTCTGAGCTGATCCACCCTACTGTCGCTAAATACCTAGTGACTGACTACCATAGATGCGATGTTCGCCTCATTTTGAATGGACAGAAGAATAGCAGTTCCCTCACCATTGAGAGACTGGTGGTGCTGCTCCTAAATGAGGAGTCATAGAAGAACCCCTGTCACTAGCTGGTGGTGAAAATATCTTATAGAAATGATGAAGATTCCCCATCTTTTCGAAAGATTGACACTCCACAGGGTATATTGAGAAATGTGGCCTTGTATACCCGTTGTTACTGCACTGGTAGCACACCACATTGCTACTAGAAGATATCTCTCTCCTCCTTGGATCTCCATGCATAGACACCCTACGACATTTCCTGCTGTCAGTAGAAGTGATACCAACTCCAGATATTAAGTCACCCTAGCTCACAACTCCATAATCCCCCAGATTTCGCTTCGTGATTAGCGCCTAGTTGATTGTAGAAGTGATGGAAGTCAACCATAAAATGTTCACCTAAGATCAGATGTAATTCTTGAGACCATACTCGAACTTCCTTACTAATAATAACTCATCACCACCTGGAATAGTTTTGATGCACTGAAGCTCTGTAAAGAGAAAAGAATACTCCATAACAGAAAAATTAACCAGCTCCAGACTCATGAACTCTCAGGCTCGATCATCACTCAATGTCTCTGAATAGAATTATTCGTAGAAGTCATCTAAGAACTCATCCAAAGCCATGACCTGCGATTGTACCACCTGTGAGATCACATACCACCATCTCTTGGAGGAGTACCGTAGAATATACGTAGCGAGAATCACCTTCCACTCTGGAGGTTTCTTCAGATTTTCAAAGATAGATTACATGGTTTCTAACCATAACTCTGTAGTCTGTGGTCCTCCATCGCCTGAGAATGTTAGAGGATGCTGCTACTGGAAAACCCATGCCAAATCTGCCATAGATGGGGCACGTTGCGGTGCTCCTTGGAAGGTCTGCATGAACCTCATAAAGTCCCCTTAGAACATTTTGTTATAACCTATGTCCGGAATGATGGTAGGTGACCAGATTGTAAAAAATGGAGGATCTAATGGTATCCCGAATCATCCATGTCCAGTGTCTGATCACTGCCCTGCAACTGGCAGACAATCGGAGGAAGTCTTAGTGGCATGACTGTGAATGTTCAAGTGCAAAACTTAGATCACAATTAACAGGGAATGAAAACTGGATGTGTAAGAAGGGAATAAGAGAAAGAAATCATCCATGTTTTTCAAAACATGTATACACAGCGTGGATAATGACTACACGACATGTTCCCTTAATCCTTAACCTAGGTGTGTACTTCTGCCAGAATTGGTCATGTAACCCCATACACACGACGTGTTATCCAAACACATGGCGTCTACTTGAATCCTATTTCCCTTACCATGTTATCTTACATGAATGAGACACACGATTCTCTAAGAACAAGACTACATAGCGTATTAGTTTCATATGCAGCGTGTATGAGTAAAACATCACCGACCCATGTTGTTAGTCACACAGTTGGTTACACGGCTCACCCTACATGGCATGTTCTAGATGTACACGGTGTGTAATGTTAAGGTTTCAAATTCCCATGTTGTTAGTCACACGGGTGAACACACGGATTACTATACACAATGTTTTATTATAGTCACAGCTTGTTACAAGAAGGTATCCACCATCCCGTGTTGTTCATTACATGGTCGGATACACGGGTTACACTACACGACATGTTTAAGATTGACACAACTAGTATAACTTATGCTTTATCCATCAGTGTCGTTAGTCACACGTGCAGACGCAAGTTCTACACAACACGGCGTGTACAACTAGTACACGACGTGTTCTCCAAGATTTCCCCACCCAGTGTCTCTACCCACATGGATAGTGACATGGTTATAGACTACACGGCGTGTACATACAAAACATGACACGTACTTAAGAAAAAAAAGTTCCTTCCGAAATAGGACACATGGTGTGTATTAATCATTACATGTCCTTTATTCTTGTTTTTTCTAGACAAAATTCCTTATAAACAAATCTGGATTACCAAAAAACACAGAAACGAACATTAGAGTGAAAAATTCAGATTCGTGAGGGCCCATACTCCCCATGAATCAAATATTGGCATCTCATACATGTCATAAACAATGATAATAGTGCAATGATCCACTAAATTCCGGTCTATAAGGGCCCATAACACCTCAAGAACAATAATTTGGAGTTCATTCAAACAAAAAAAATACACAATCAGACACCCAATCAAAAAGTAGGTATTCAATCAGGGTATTTATCACAACAACGTGTATATCTAACACAACATCTATCAATAAAAAATTCAATCGGTAATGTATCCTACATGTCATGGCAAGAAATCATGACATGTTATTTATATAAATTCATATATGATGAATGAGATGGAATACCCTCATCTCATCACGTTGCAACAGGAATAAAACCTTAACAATATCAATAATAACAACACAAAACATGTGAATCAGAAAATGGTGAAATCAATTCAACTGTAAAATTGCAAAACTAGAAATATTGCTACAATGAGGAAGATTGGATTTCTATTGTAAAAAATTTAGCTACTCCTAGTAAAAACATAATACCAAGTACCTATTCCTTCTTATCTCTAGCTATGGGCTCCAAAAATCAAGTCATGAGAAAATAATTCCTCTGATTCCACTTTGTAACATCCCGGTTCCAGAAGCCACCCAGAGGCTCCCCATACCTGGTTGGTCACATGACCTCGTGTGCATATCCCAAAACACCAGAGGCTACTAACTAGAAGAGAGGTTCATGGGTGTTATAGTGGGGTAACAATGCCCCCATTGGCAAGCGTAACACAACGGATGTAATGCAGATAGTAATATAAGATCCAGTTAAACATCCAATAAGTAAACAGTGGAAGTAACAAACAACTGGAGCACAAATATATATAAATGATGAATGATACAATTGTCTAGAAAAATATCCAAAAAGGTCACAATGTTAGAATACAATAATAAACCATGTCCAAAAGAATTGAAGGTAAAGAGGTCCACAACATCGCATTCCTCAGCATTGTCCCATGCTCTCCAGCTCAAAAGTACTCAAGTACCTGTAGTAGAAGGGAGCTTTCCCATGTCTATACATGAAACCATATAATCTATTTGGAACCAAAATCATGACTCCAAGAGGTTGTGAGACTAATCCCAGTAGGTCACCACCCAAATATCTGTTCCTAACAGTCAGTCAATATATATGGTAGGAAATAATCAAAAAAAAGAAGTAAACATGGAAGTACTCAAAAGTCAACCATCCTAGAGTTTAAGGCATTCAGTTCCATGTATCAATAAAATAAATAATAAAAAGTAGGTAACCCTCAAAGAAGTACTGACAACCCAATCGATCTAGTTCAACCAAACAAACACAAGCAACCCTTGGAGACGTACACACAGTCTAACCACTCTAGTTATACTTTAGTACAAACACTCTGAGGAAGCAATCTCCATCAAATCCACCTATAGTCTCGTATCGGTAACAAATAGGCACTCTAAATAAGCACCCAATGTCCAATTCCCCCTATGTCCAACATTGAGGAACTACAGACACTCTTAATAAGAACTTACATTCATTCCCCCTATGGTCTCACAAAGTAACAGTCAGACAGACACTATGGAGAATCCCTCAATGTATATTCTTCCTATGGTATACTACACTAGGTTCTCACAGCCCTGTGTAAGTCAATCGATCACAGCGATATATATTGTAGGAAAAGTAAACCTCAAGATGTACTTGGATAAACAGTCTACAACACAGCATAGCATATTAGAGAAATAATCACTCTATCCTTTAATATTATGTATGGGAAATATAAACAATCTAACAGGCACACTAGACCAAATGTTTTAAATAAGAAAAAATGGGCCAAACATCCATGGAATATCAATGTTAACCCTATTCACAAACAATTACCTTCTATCCAAAAAAAGGCATAGAATACAATAGCAGGGCTAAAAACCATAAACACACAATACCCTATTCAGTGGTATTGGGAACCTTTTCAACTATGACTCAATGGATTTCTACAGAAAGTCACAAACCACCTACCTCGGCATTGTATGATCGATCTACTCTAGATTTGGCACTTGGATCGACCTAGAATACGGTAGATCTACACAATCTTCTAAAAATTTCAAGTGAAGTTAACGTGAGAGAGAGGATAAATTTGGAAACGAGGTTAAAGAAAAAGAGATAAATCACCGGTGTGATTCTAACACAACTGACAGAGATCGATTCAGAGAATACAGAGCGTGTTGGGGGCTTGGAGAAGATTTTTTGGTTTACAGATTCTCCTGGATGAATTAGAACTAGAAAGAGGTGTTTCTGTCGATTAGACATGACCCTGGTCCATTTAGTGAAATAAAAATAAAGTACACAACGTGTAATTTATAAGTACACATCATGTACTTGCATTTACAGGCCCCACTTTAAGTGGCCTCTAGGTCACCACACATGGCTATGTGGTCAGCAGTTACACGGACAGCACAAAACTACGTGCAGTAAATGAGTACATAGTACTCATAAAATTTCTAGAAACTCCTCTTTTCCACAAAAAATACTTAGGAAGATGATTTTTTAAAGGATGATCCAGGTTCATATAGTTTTTATGGATTTCAATAAATATATTTTCCATTAGTATCCTAAATATTTTTTGGTAGTTTTCATGGATAATATTTTCGTATTACTCGATATTCATCTGTGATTAAAAACACTATTTAATTTTGGTTCTAATAATCCCAAGGAATCACTATTATGTGGAAATCATTTGAAATATAATTTATTGATCTAAGAATACAATTCTTGGTGACACATGACTTTTGAGGATGTCTTATCTCTTGATCAATAGATGATGAACTGTACTTTTTCATGGGAAGATCCATGGAAAATCATTCTGATTTTAATATTCTTTAGTATTGTGGGATACTATCGACAGTTAGTCAAGTATCTCTAAAGGGTGGAGTCACTATTGACTTTTCTTAGTAAGAAACAAGTGAATTTCATATGGTATTAATAGTGCGAGTCTTATTTTAATGAGCTAAAATGAACTATTACATAAGATTTAATTTTTATCTTAGTTGATCCGGATAAGGGTTTTTGGTTTTCTGTGATGCTTTTGACTTTTTTGTGTAGTTTTCTCATGAATAATGGTTATGTGTCGGCATATGACAATCATAATCTTAGAAAACATTAAAATATTTATCCCACTAAAGATATATAGATTTCAATGGTTATGCACGAACTTATGAGTTGGTTAAACTATCTTTTTTGGGAGAAGTGCATAACTTTTTCTGAACATATAGATTGATATATATATATATATATGTATATATATATATATATATTCATAGAAATAAGTGAATCTCAGATAGTGGTAGTGGGTTGAATTACTTCATTCATTTTAGTTTAAATATTCCTACACAATGGGAAAGAACAATTTTTTTAGAAATTCCATTTGTAGATAATTTCTATCATAGGATATATGGTGATCCATGGAAGAGTGGAACCTTATAGAAAATTTTCATTAGTTCCATCTTGATACCTAGGAGGTTTTTTCAGTATTTATCTGACCAGTGTTTAGTTATCATCAGCTCTTATTGAGAATAATTGGTAGATTCAGTAATTGGATTATTGGTATAGAGGATTTTAAGAACCCCTATATGGCATGGAGAACATTTCTATAGGCTCCCGCTCTCTATTGAGATGGTATTATATGATTTGGGGATCATTTTTCCATCACAACATCTATAAAGAGATCAATTCTATTTGATTTCCATTTTTTTCATGGGACATTCATTCAGGTATGATGAGTATGTATTATGCCATGAAATGAAGGTTCTAGTGGTCGGGTATGAGGTATGGTATTTCTGATTATGTGTCACACTATTACACTTTCCGGTATATAAATGAAGAGCATACAAAACCTTTGGGTTTTTTTATCATCTTCTTGTTCTGGTTAGGAAATTGGATGATGTATCCATAGACATTATTTTTGGATTAACATAGACACCCTGAGGAAATAGTTCTTCCTAGGTGATGGGTAATTGGTTAAAAGTCAGATAATTTCATTATAACTAAGAACAATAAATGTTTTGATGATATGGGTAAGATATATGTGTGGGAGATTATGTAGTTACATGGGTTTCCTTCTAAAATTATTTTAGAGAGGGGTAATTGGATTACATTGAGGTTCCAGAGGAGTCTCCAAGAGGTTATGGGGATTCATGTCTTGTTATGTAGAACTCATCATTCACATATAGAAGATCAAACAGAGCATGCTATTCAGACCATGGAGGTTATGATCTGTGGTTTTGTTATGGATATTGATGGATATTGGGATATCCATTTGGATATGATATTGGTTTCATATAAAAAAGATATCAATTTTTGATTAGAATGGATCATTATGAGTTTATGTATGGTCATCCATGAATATCACCTCTTTGTTGGGAAGAGGTGGGAAAATTTTCTATGGTGTGACCAAGTATGGTTTAGGGGAAATTTGTGATGATTCATGATATACATCAGATTTTTGTTATATAATAGATTAAAAAAAGTATTATGTAGATCAACGAAATCATCCATTGATGTTTTCCATATGTGACCAGGTTTTCAGGAATGTGTCTCCTCAGGTGACTCTCTATCATCTTGGGAAATGTGGAATGTTTGATCTGAGATATGTTGGAGTGTTTAAGGTCACTATGTGGCTTTGGTAGGTTTCTTATCAGTTGTAATTTTCAATTTAGATGATAGAAATTCCTGATTTTTTACACATATTTAAGACTAGGAAATACATTCCAAATACATCTATTAATTTGAGTTGGAGATAATCGAGTTAGAGCCATATGTTTCTACTATGGAGTATCCATTATGGATCATTGAATATCTATTTATTTTATTAAATTTGATTTAAATTTCATTTTTTAGTGTGTTATTGAGAAAGTGGTCAAATTATCGCGAGACATGTGGTCAAGAGTTTTTGACGAGGGAAAATTTTCCTCACCACTTAAACAAACTTCATGCTTCAACATGAATTCCATGGGATTGAAATTCATATTTTAGTGTATTTATAAAATCCAGTTACCATATTTTCAGTATTTAACTTCTCATTATTTGACTTCCACATTATTCAGGTATATCATGGGAATCCAGATGCTGGAAAAGATTTTATAAGGAAAATGAATTGAATTTTAGGGATGTATCTATGTTTTAATTGATGGTTTTTAGGTGAAAATTTGTAATGGGACAATAGGTTCTCCCTAAGCATAGAAAATGCTTAATGAATTTTAGATCTTTTCTAATAAAAACTGTTGTTTTTTTCTTTTTTCATGGAATTTATAGATTTTGTAATGGGAGTACACAACATGTATTATTCTCCAAGATCATATCGTTAGATAAATAGACAATGTGAATTTCCACACACAATGAAAAGTGTTTAAACAAAATTTAATGTCAATATATCTATTTTTGAAATTATGATGGGTTAGTAAGTGTATATGGATATTATGGATTAAATAACTTGTATAGGTATTACATGCCATGTAACTCCCTCTATGGTGTCTTTTCAAGGTTTTCTATGAGAGGTTCCTTATTCATTCAATGTGAAGGATCTTTTATATCATCGTAGATCTCTTCTCTAGTGATTTTGATAAGTTTTTAGTTTCTTTTTCTACCTGACTTAGTTAGTTGTAAGGCTTCTCACAGCCCCCATGAAAGTGTTTTAATAATAATAAAAAATTAATTTAGAGGAAGTATCCTCTTATACTTCCTTATCAAATAATTTATTATTTTGTCATCAGGGTTGTGCAAAATGTATCTACTTGTAAGACAATACTTCCCCTTCTTCATTTCCACTTATCATAGTTGAACTATTGTGTTAATTTAATGTATTTATTGATCTATGTTTGTAATTATATATTTTTTTCTTAATGATTTGTTTTGTGATCCTCCTATGTGGGCCATTACTTTGATGGTTGTGGTGAATAAGGTGTGAATTCATCTTGGTAATTTGTGATCTATCATCTTCACTAAACCACTTTTCTAAATCAAATCAATTATGAGATATGTGAATTTATTCTAGTTCCTACATTATTATTGTTGTGTTATTCTTCTTGGTGAACAGTATATATCCATTTTTGATAAATTTTTATATAAATAAAAATTATTGATTGATTGATTTTATTTGTGTGTGTGGATGTTTTCTTAATAAAATATATTATTCCCATGGTGTTGTTAAATGAATAGGATGTTTCAAAGAATTGGGATTTTTTGGATTGGTTTTCAGAGAATGTTTTTATGAAATGGTATGATGAAATGGTTTGGAAAATAGATAACATGGTAATCCTTGGATATATAGGTGAAAGGTGTAGTAATATGACTCATCCATTCATACTATCGGCGGTTTCACTCATATGGTGTTCTTCTACTCTCTAGGCCTATTGTTATAGGGAGATAATAGACATTATTGGGGGGTTCTCTTTCTAGGGTGTTATTATTCTCCCTATATTCGATACATATGTCTAGGGGCATGATGTACGTACAATTTTCTATATTGGGGGAATGCGTTTCCTGGCATGCTTGAACTAATTTGATCCTTCATGTGATATTACATATGAATTTATTTGATGACTTGGATGTTATTTTATTGTACTTTGTAGTTTCACATCTATGGATTTGATATGATATAAAATATATTACATGGTCTTATTTGAAATATGATCTTTTATATATGTGTAAGAAATGATTTAAAACTATTTTTCCTACTTTATTAATAAATATGGATTAAAGGAAAATTAAATTTATTTAATATAATTTTTGTATAGAAATGTTAAACTATATATAATGCATTATTTTAATTACTTCTGAGTATAATTTTATTATTTAAAGGATACTATTTAGGAAACACATTGGTTGGATCCTGCTGAGCCTGTTAGCCCACACCTTATTAAAAAATTTGGTAGTGTATAAAATTGATTATTTATTTCAGCGTAGGGAAAGGAAAGGAACCATAGTGAGGTGGTGGGGTCTTTTATCAGCTGGATTTGGGTAATTTTTTGTGAGATGGTGGGAGTTTTCCCGAGATATCAAATGGAGAATGTTTGAGTATCTACATTAGTTTTGTTATCCATTGTAGTTGGACTTGTCACTTTGAGATTCCTTGGAAGATATTTTTATTCTATCACTTCCATTATTCTCAACCCATTATGGAATGTATGTATATATATATTCATGAATTATTCTACTATTTCTTTCTGTATATGTGTATTTATCTTGTTTGATTCTTATGGTAGGGAGAATGTTTCCCTCTACTTTTTTTTCAATCATAGTTGTTAAACTGTAGTGTGTGGGGATACATAACAGCCTTCAATCATGTATTAATTAATTTTTTGTACTATTATTGAGGGGGTATATGGGTTAGAATCATCAACACTCACTCCATTAGTTATGGAATTTGGGATGCTTCTTGAAAATAAGAATGATCAGGGTTTCCAATGTCCATCATTCTCTTTCTTTATGTATGACATAGATATAGTTTTATATTTTATGGTTCTAAAAATAGAACTATTTTATACTATTGTTGGGATGTAATGGTTGATTTTTCATAAGGATCTAACCAATTTTTATCATCATCTATTGTATTATATTTCCCCTGATGGGAGATCTGGTGTGTTTTGGGGGATTAGTATATGAGGTCTAATCTGGTGGGACCACCTCTTCCATATTTTGGTATGCTGATTTTTTCTTCTATAGTTGATTTGGATATAATTCATGTATTGGTGACCTCCATATGATATTTAATGAGTTTCCTAAAGTGTTTTTGGATGACTTTTCATGTTTACCCTCAGAGTGGGAGGTGGAGTTCCCAATAGAAATAATATTGGGAACTCAATCGATATAAATTTCATCATATTGTATGGATCCAAATGAGTTGAAAGAGATTAATATTTAGTTGGAAGATTTTATAGAGAAGTTATTTATATGCCCCAATGTGTCACCTTGGGTATCCCCTACGCTGTTTTCCATTTTGGATGATAAACCACTATTCTTTTGTGTGGATTATTGGATGCTCAATTGAGGAACAATAAAAAATACCTTCACTTACATTGATTATTTATCCAGTTGGTGGAATTTGGAAAAGTGGTTTTACAAAATTGATCTTATATCTGGCTATCACTAATTAATAATTATGAAATTATATATTCTTAATGTTTCCTTCAAGTGAAGGGATGGTTATTTTGTGTATCTGAGAATTATATTTTTTCAAACAAAATATCCTACTATCTTTGTGGAATTTATGGACTATATTTTCCACTAGTTCGATGAAAACCTCTTAGGGATTCTATGGATAAAGTTATTGTATATTTTGAGACTAAATAAGTCCATTTTTTTCACTCTATATATGTTTTTTTGAATCCCAAGGGATCAATGACTATACACAAAACTGTGAAAAAAGTAAATATTAGATCATATAGGTTTTGTTCTAAGGACACATGATTTTGGATCATTGTATCTAAATTGATCCTAAAAAGGTTTTTTCTATCATGTAATGGGATGAACTACATAATGTATTTTACATTAAATTATTCTTGGGTTTGTTAGGATATTATTTGCGATTCATAAATAATTTATCCATGATTACATCACCATTGACTACTCTCAGATGGAAATGGGTTAGGTTCTTGTGGGATTTAAAGTGTCAAAAATCCTTTGATGAAAAAATTTAATGATTGAACTCAGCACCAACTATGACTCTAATAAATTCTAGGAACGACTATGTGGTTTATTATGATGCATCCGATGTAGGTTTGGGCTACATCCTTATCCAAGGGGTTCATGTGGTGTCTAAGGGATAATGTCAGCTTTGACCTCAATAGAGTAATTACCCCAATCATTATTTGGATGTTTAATTTGTTTTTGATTCCATGAAAAGATAGATACAATATCATTTTGTGAAAATGTTATCATTTATTTTGAAAAAAACATGGTATATATATTTTATATAAAAAATCTGGTCCTTTACCAAAGATAATGGTTTGAATACCTTGTAGTCATTTGAATTTGAAATTGACTATATTATTGTAATGTATAATGTAGTTACTAAAAATATTTTCAATATTTTATCTTCCTAGTCTACAAAAGAGACAAAATGAGGAATGGAAGTTGATGGGACTATTTAATTAGATATCCCTGTGAGTCTGAGAGGAAGGATCTAGTAATATTTTTACATGTGTTCATCTTGATTCCTCTATCCTTCAGATTATTTACATGGAGGAATAACAACATTACATGATTTAAAATTTAGGAATCTTTTATTTTGTGGGGATTCTATCTATGAGTTGTCTCTCCCCATATAAGGTACCCATTTCATCATAAACTAGTATGCAGTTATATCTAATGAAAAAAAAGAATTTTTTGGAATATTATCATCATTACATATATTCTATACAACCTGAAAAAATATGATTTATGAAATTAGGTTTTGTTTCTAGAATCCTAGTATGAAATGAGACTTAAACAAATATGTTTCTTGAGGCTCCACATGAAAATAGATTAAGGTCAAGCATTAAATGACTTGAATTTTTATTCAGCATCTCTATCATCCTACATGGAAATATAATGATATCTCAGTCTATTTCATTTTTAGTTTAACTCAATCTATAAGACCCCAGACTTAATCCTTACTTAATATTGAATTAAATGAATAATTCACATTGAGGGTCTTTTTATGTTTAGATTTTTAGAGAATTAGGACATAACTATTACATCTCAAAATATTACAAACTAGAAACTTATACTAAGTTTCCATAAAATAAAAACTCTTAAAAAGAAACATGTCTAGTTCTATTTTTTAGGTAGCATGACTTTCCCTTGGTCCCATCCTTGACCCAATTCCACGTTAAGTCCTGTGAAAAACATTTAAATAACTTGGGATGAGCATAAAAAGCTCACTAAGGGATACAAAAAGAATGAAAATTGTTAGTTTTTCAAAACAATAAGTAAACCATGTATACTTTATCCAGGTAATACTTTTCACCTTTTAGAAGTAGTAAAAACTCTTCACTGAATAAAAGTTCATTACTTACCCTTCTGTAACCAAAAGATTACCATAAAACCCATATAAAGATCACATAACATATAAAGGTAACTTGTAACATAAACATACTTAAGTGGAATAACCATAAGGTCGACTTCCACACATATCACTTAATGGAATAGCCATTCGGCCAACTTCCATACATACATAATGGAATAGACATACGGCCGACTTCCATACCCAATGCATTGGAGGTTATAATGTAACCACCCGTCTGGGTATTCACGGCACCACCCATCATATGGTTTATCATGTAACCACCCGTCAAATGTCCATGTACCATTATAAAATTATAACACATAAAACCAACATAAAGGAATGATAACAATTCCACATTTCAATCACAATATATAATTTAAATATATTGACATAATAGAATCCTTTATCAAAACCAGTTTCAATACCAAAATACATAAAAGAGTATATGGTATTTATTTTATTTTAAAAACATTACGGCTTGTTGAGGAAGACAAAGATCAAATAATACTCATGGCGGCAGATAAGGCCATTGTCACCGCGTACATTAAACGAAAAATTCCTTTTTTTCATTTAGTAAAATGCTTCGTAGAAATAGATTCTTTTTTTATAAAAGTAAAATTAAAAGGGGTTTATACACCATATAAAAGAAAGTTGTGTATAAAACGAAATATTCCACAATGAATGGTGATTGAGATGAGGTCCCGAACAAAGACGGTATCCTTGGATTAAGGATAAATCAATTACATAATTATGTGTGACAAACGAATACACAAAATATAAGTGGATATTATGTTTAAAACAATCATATGTTATTCACACATATTCATAGAACGAAATATTCAAAGAGTACAAGTTTATCCCAAAGAATCAAAATTGGGTTAAGAAGTTCCCTTGCAAAAATTCGACAGTCTAACGGCGTCACTTCAAAATTCAGAAAATGAGTTGATGATAGATAAAAAGGGTGTCTCATCACTTGGACATAAAATTTACATCAATAAGGATATAGAAGAACATATCCCAACATAAGAATATGTAATTTAAAAGGCATAACAAAAGAAGTATTTTTAAAAAGAGGAGGGTGAAAGGTTCCCTTACCGACTTGGGTAACTTTCAAAACGTACACCCCATTGAAGAAGGGTCATACAATGAATATGTAAATACCAATAAATGAAATTATATTACACAAGGAGTATAATAATTGGAAGTACATACACCACTCAAAATAAATGGTGGAACATGTAGCATAAATGTCTCGAGAATAAAAGTGAGATGAAAAATCCCTTACGAAAACTCGGCAGCCTAACGACGCCACTTAAAACTACCAAAAAAGGAATGATGAGAACAAATAGGGTCTATAATCATATTAGAATAAAATTTAAATCAAGAGGAATATAAAATAGCATCCCCAAACATAACAAATAGGAGATTAAAAGAAGTTACATAAAGGAGAGTAATTAAAACGAAAGAGAGAGGATGGATCCCTTACCTCGTGTCCGACATGACTCGATCGTTCATTAATCTCCTAAATAATAAAATTTGGTCAATTTATAATTTCTTAAGGACCTCCTTTAAATATTATTATTCAGTTCATATCACATATTATAATGTTATAATAATTGGTTAATAAAGTGAGTTCATATCAGACGTTTTTGTCGACGTTCAGTACATGAGTAAAAATTGAACTTGTTGGAAAAGAATTTTCCATTTAGTTATAGGTACATCATCTCCAGAATAGAATTGATGTTTTAAATATCATATATATCCAGTATATATTCATTTTATACTATTCCATAGCATTTTGAGATAAAAAATTAAAATCATCGTTCAAGGAAACGGTAGGTCGTACGTACGCATGAACGCTACTTTCATTTTTTGTCATATTAATGGAATTAAAAAAAATGAGAGATATATATATTATAATTCCAGAATGATATTATTCATTTATATTTAATATATTACATATATATCCATTATATATATGTACTTATAATAGTACATAACATTTGGAGATAAGAAATGAAATGCACCGTTCATGGAGACGGTAAGCCGTACGTACGCATGAACGCTACTTTCATTTCTATATCATACGTTAATGGAAAGAAAATAATAATGATATAAAGGTATATTATAATTCCAGTATAACATCTTATATAATAACTTTAAATCCATCCTTTATACGTCCCACATATGGCATTAACGAATCAAATCACTTTGAGGGGGCGGTAGTCCGCACTTCCAAAAATGAAGATATCGCGTTTACCCATAATGGAAACCATAAAGGTATGCCATAAATGAAAAATACAGAAGATTATTTAAAACATAAAAGTATTATATATCATATATATATATATAGTGAAATATTAATGGCCACCTTTTAAGGTGTTATATGAGTTTTGAACAATCATCATTTCATGAGGCAGAAATTCACCATCCACAGAAACAGTATGTTTTTTAACCATTATATGGATGTGTGTGTAAGTTTAGCTCGAATAATTCCTATAAAAACATCCTATTATATTTAAGATACTGGATTTGTTACACAAGAAATGTATAAAAATAGTTTAGGGGGTTGTAGAAGAAAAATAAAACAAAAGAACTCAAGGGAAGACATTACTTTTAAATCGGGTAACTCCCTTTGGTTTGAGCTCAAAGGCATCCTTGGGAAGCCTTATGCCCAAAGTGAGGCTTCTAAAAGTTATATAGGGATGTGGAGAGAAAAAATGGGCTGGGTTTGTCCGAGCCAAAGGCTTTGGAAGTGTGGGTAAGGAGGTAGAGGTGGGGGCCTTTTATAAGAGGAGGGGAGGGGCACTCTTGGAAAGTAAGGAAATGTTACTTTATTATAGAATGCGTTTCGGATTTTAATTGTCCCACATTTTTTTGTTTCGAGTATAAGGTGATAAGGGTTCTAAATAAACCCATCCAATAGGCTTTGGACATGTGTAGGTCTTAGATTTTACATTATAATTCCATTTTATTTAAATCCTTAAATAATGTGGTCATCGCTGCATCATCATGATGTCATAAATAATTTAATTTATTTAATGTCTAAAAATTATAAAAAACTACTATGATGTAGTAAATGGTTTTAGCTTTCCAATTACTATTTATAGTCAAAAATCTGACTTGTATAACCCCATTTAAAAATTGTTTTAGTAAAACAACTCATGTTTGTGTCATTTTTATTTTAACTTTAAAAAAAACGTTATTTATGTCATTTTCCAACCAAAGTGGCTCCATGGGGTCTCCAAGTTGACCCATGGATTTTATTGGTCTCACATGATACATCCAATGAGTGTAGGACATGTTTATAGGTCATTTCATATTATTAAAACATTATTTTTACCTTAAACTACACTAATTACCTTTAATTGCGATTAAAAACTTAGTAAGTTACTATTCACCAAAAAATATTTTAATCCCATTAAACCACATTTTACTTCATAATGAAAACCATGTATGTCGGATTTTTGAAATTCAAAACACAAATGTGACAAATTTTCATTTAAACAGAAAATCAGTTTTTATAAGTACCACTTAGTGGTTTCACTATTCAACAAAAATTGAAGTTTTTCAGAAAATTATCAAAAATTCACCCTAAGCTATGCTTGATATTCTGAATTCAAAAATGATGTCTATTTTACAAAATACATAAAATATAAGTTACAATAATTAATTTAATAATTAATTCCCGCTATCAGAACAAATAGCGTGTTTTTATGAAACTATATATATCAAAAGATTGACACTAGTTTAAGTCAAATTTTAATGTGAAATTAATTCCAATGACCACTATTTTATTGAATGGTAAAAATATATTCTAATTTCACTTTAAAACCAATTCAAAAAATAATCTAATCATATAAATAAATTTGATTAAAAAGTGGTTTTGAATTAAAATACAACATTTTTCACTATTCATTAAAAATTGAACTTTTTCGGAAAAATACCAAAAATTTACACAAAGTAAATTTTGATGACACGATTCTAAAGAAGAATTTTATTTTGTCAAATATAACACATAAAATTGTCAAAAAGTGGATTTAAAAGGGGTTCTCCATCAAAAGGCGGTTAATCGACATTTTAAAGAATATTAGAATGTTTACGCTTAAAATTGGATTCATTCGCATTTTTAATCCTCTAAAATTTATTGTAAAAAGAAAAAATATTTGACAAACATATATAATAATTTTGTATTTAGTTCTATTCATTCCTACCATCACAACAGTTAGGCGTTAACTACCATTTAAAATAATATTATTTTATTATTAGTGTGCAACGTAAGATTTCCAAGAAACTCATTGTTGCGTGTTGGGTACGCCATCGAGCATAGCGTCCCCTTTAAAGTTATATTAATATTTTATTCACAAATATGGATAAATGTGAAAATTTCATACTCTTTATTTACCTGGGGTGTTACATCCTTCCCCCTTTTGGGAATTGCGTCCTCGCATTTTTTAAATTGGGCTTGGAAACTTCATTGAAAATCTCACATCGGAACAAGAGTCAGTAAAACAATCACTTTAAAATAAAGAAAGATAAGTACAAAGGTCACTCGAGTTAACCCATACTAGGATTCCAAGTATGAAAATATAGACATGGAGGAAAAACAAAGGGTCATGTTCTGAGGGAGAGTGATAGTAAACATGTCTAGGAGAAAGTTAACCATAAGAAAATCACAAACTTGTGATTGGTTAAACGGTATTTGATTCCTCAGTAGGAAAAGTTAATAGACAACACTTTTGTTTTATGTTACTCTTCATCGAGGAATTTATTTTTGATCTTAAGGAAACATACTTACTTGTCATGTAGACTTTCAACTTTTACTAGATTCCTTAATCAAACTCATATTTTCTCCAAAATACGAGTATTTAGGAAGACTTTTTCGCATTAAGAGTACTATAATCAACTTCTAGAGAATCACCTAATCCAAAAAAGAGAACTACATAATTCCCATATCTTTATACCTTATCCAAAACCAAATCCAAAAAGGTTATTACAAGATCAGATAATACCCAAAAATGATAATCCTTTTTCAAAAAAACAAATCTATTCTTAATCTCCAAAATTTATCAAACAGTACCCAAAGTTCAAAAAAGGCCATTCAATAAAAATATTGTCCATAAAATACTTCAAAGTAAACCAAACTAATATTGAAACCCAAATATTTGAAGGATTTAGTCACATAGTCTTCCAAGGTACAAGTTAACTTTTATCTCCAAATAACATCAGTTGCTCTTAAATTCTCATATTGTAAAGTAATTAACCTAATCACATATCCTCCATGATAGGTTAATAATTTCCATAGATAACCCAAAATAAACTTACTCTTGATTCCTAAAATCATATAACTAAAAATAATTAGTCAAACTAACCAGTTACTTCACGTAGTCCAGTGGTAGGCGATAAATACCAGTCGAACTTTGGTTGTGGGTTCGATTCCCGCAGCTTTGTCCGACCCGACGGGTTGTCACACGGTCTGCGTGTTGTCCTTTTTCCAAAACTATATAATTCTTAAAACATTCCCCAAAACGAGATAAAATATTCAAAAATAATCATAACATATTTTAACCTCATGTTTATCTCATGCCTTTCATTTTCCATCATAACATATAATAACCCATAATTACATCAAAAGTAAGGATCATATAAACTCTAATGGTTACCTTTAAAATTATCACCTAAACTTCCACATTTATTGGTTCTCTCATACATGATTAATTACATAACATACCAAGGTTAAAGTGGTTGATCATGAATCCTTGATAGTTGGTTTAGAACAACCACGAGTTTCCTCATTGAATCCCCCATTTTATCTAGTATCTTAATCAGAGAACCACCATAGTTTCCTTCAAACCTGTTGTCTCTTTGGTGTCTGCTAGATCTATCCATTCACTAAAAATAGAAATTTCAGTGTGAGTATATCAACAAAACCATCATGTACTAATGAGAGAGGTAAACACTATGATAAACTTACTCATTCACTTTATCTAAAACTAGGAATCTTTCTGAAATCCTAATCATTATTGTAATGTCACTTATGCTTAGAGAATACCCTAACCACTAAAGTTATCTAAACCGACCTATGATACCAACTATAATACCCCATCCTTAAACCTTACTTAATATTGAATTAAATTAATAATTCATATTGAGGATCTTTTCAGGTTTAGAGTTTTAGAGAATTAGGACATAACTATTACATCTCAAAATATTACAAAGTATAAACTTCTACTAAGTTTCCATAAAATAAAAACTCTTAAAAAGAAACATGTCTAGTTCCATGTTTTAGGTATCATGACTTTCCCTTGATCCCATCCTTGTCCATATTCCACGTCAAGTCCTGTGAAAAACATTTCAAAAACTTGGGATGAGAATAAAAAGATCAGTAAGGGATACACAAAGAATGAAAATTGTTAGTTTTTTAAAACAACAAGTAAACCATGTATACTTTATTAAAGTAATACTTTTCACCTTTTAGATGTAGTAAAAACTCTTCACCAAATAAAAGTTCATTACTTACCCTTCTGTAACCAAAATATTACCATAAAACCCATATAAAGATCACATAACATATAAAGGTAACTTGGGACATAAACATACTTAAGTGGAATAACCATAAGGTCAGCTTCCACACATATCCCTTAATGGAATATCCATTCAGCCAACTCCCATACATACTTAATAGAATAGCCATATGGCCGACTTCTATACCCAATGCATTGGAGGTTATAACATAACCACCTATCCTGGTATTCATGACACCACCCATCATATGGTTTATCACGTAACCACCCGTCAAATGTCCAAGTACCATTATAAAATTATAACACATAAAACCAACATAAAGGAATGATAAAATTTCCACATTTCAATCACAATATATCATTTAAATATATTGACATAATAGAATCTTTATCAAAACCATTTTCAATACCAAAATACATAAAATAGTATATGGTATTTATTTTATTTTAAAAACATTACGGCTTGTTGAGGAAGCCAAAGATCAAATAATACTCGTGGCAGCAGAAAAGGTCGTTGTCACTGCGTACGTTAAAAGAAACATTCCTTTTTGTAGTTTAGTAAAACGCTTCGTAGAAAAATATTCCTTTTGTATAAAATTTAAAGCCAAATAGGTTTATAAACCGTATAAAAGAAAGTTGTGTATAAAACGAAATATGACCCAATGAAAGGAGATTGAGACGAAGTCCCTTACAAAGACTGTATCCTTGGATTAAGGATAAATCAATTACATACTTATGTGTGAAAAATGAATACACCAAATATGAGTGGATATTAAGTGTAAAACAGTCAGATGTTATTCACACATATTCATATAACGACATATTCAATGAGTACAATTTTATCCCAAAGAATCAAAATTGGGTTAAGAAGTTCCCCTGCAAAAATTCGACAGCCTAACGGCGTCACTTCAAAACTCAAAAAAATGAGTTGATGATAGATAAAAAGGGGATCTAATCACTTGGACATAAAATTTACATCAATAAGGATATAGAAGAACATATCCCAGCATATGAATATGTAATTTAAAACACATAACAAAAGAAGTCTTTTTAAAAAGAGGAGGGTGAAATGTTTGCCTTACCGACTTGGGTAACTTTCGAAACGTACACCCCATTGAAGATGGGTAATACAATGAATATTTAAATACCCATAAATGAAATTATATTACACAAGGAGTATAATAATTGGATGTAAATACACCACTCAAAGGAAATGGTGGCACATGTATCATAAATGTCAAGGGAATAAAAGTGAGATGAAAAATCCCTTACGAAAACTCGGCAGCCTAACGGTGCCACTTAAAACTTCCAAAAATGGAATGATGAGATAAAATAGGGTATATAATCACATTATAATAAAATTTAAATAAATATGAATATAAAAGAACATCCCACAACATAACAAAGAGAAGCTTAAAAGAATTGACATAATGGAGAGTACTTAAAAAGAGAGAGGTTGGATCCCTTACCTCGTGTCCGACATGACTCGATCGTTCTTCAATATCCTGAATAATAAAATTTGGTAAATTTATAATTTATTAAGGACCTCCTTTAAATATTATTATTCAGTTCATATCACATATTATAATGTTATAATAATTGGTTAATAAAGTGAGTTCATATCAGACGTTTTTGTCAATGTTCAGTACATGAGTAAAAATTGAACTTGTTGGAAAAGAATTTTCCATGTAGTTATAGGTAATCATCTATAGAAGATAATTGATGTTTAAAATATCATATATATCCAGTATATATTCATTTTATACTATTACATAGCGTTTGGAGATAAGAAATTAAAATCACCCTTCATGGAGATGGTAGGTCGTACGTACGCATGAACGTTACTTTCATTTTTTGTCATATTAATGGAATAAAAACAAAATGAGAGATATATATATTATAATTACAGAATGATATCAATCATTTAGATGTAATATATTACATATATATCCATTATATATTTTTACTTATAATAGTACATAACATTTGGAGATAAGAAATGAAATGCACCGTTCATGGAGATGGTAAGCTGTACGTACGCATGAACGCTACTTTCATTTCAATATCATACATTAATGGAAAGAAAATAATAATGATATAAAGGTATATTATAATTCCATTATAACATAATATATAATAACTTTAAATCCATCCTTTATACGTCCCACATATGGCATTAACGAATCAAATCACTTTGAGGGGGCGGTAGTCCACACTTCCTAAAATGAAGATATCACGTTTACCCATAATGGAAACCATAAAAGTATTCTATAAATGAAAAATAAAGAAGATTATGTAAAACATAAACATATTATATATCATATATCAATATAGTTACATCTTAATGGCCACCTTTTAAGGTGTTATATGAGTGTTGAACAATCATCATTTCGTGAGGCAGAAATTCGCCATCAACAGAAACAATATGTTCTTTAACCATTAGATGGAGGTGTGTGTGAGTGTAGCTCGAATAATTCCTATAAAAACATCATAGTATATTTAAGATATTGTATTTGTTACAAAAGAAATGAATAAAAAGAGTTTAGGGGGTTGGAGAAGCAAAATAAAACAAAAGAACTCAAGGGAAGACATTACCTTTAAATCGGGTAACTCCCTTTGGTTTGAGCTCAAAGGCTTCCTTGGGAAGCCTTATTCCCAAAGTGAGGCTTCTAAGAGTTATAGAAAGATGTGGAGAGACAAAATGGGTAGGGTTTGGCCGAGCCAAAGGCTTTGGATGTGTGGGTAAGGAGGTAGAGGTGGGGGCCTTTTAATAGAGGAGGGGAGGGGCACTCTTGGAAAGTAACAAAATGTTACTTTATTTTAGAATGATTTTCAGATTTTAATGGTCCCACATTGATGTGTTTCAAGGATAAGGTGATAAGGGTTCGAAATACACCCATATAATAGGTTTTGGACATGTTTAGGTCTTAGAGTTTACATTATCGTTCTATTTTATTTAAATTGTTAAATAATGAGGTCATCGCTGCATCATCATGATGTCATAAATAATTTAATTTATTTAATGTCTAAAAATTATAAAAAAATACTATAATGTAGGAAATATTTTTATATTTCCAATTACTATTTATTGTCAAATATCTGACTTTTATAACCCCATTTAAAAATTTCTTAAGTAAAACAGCTCATGTTTGTGTCATTTTTATTTTAACTTTAAATAAAAAGTTATTTATGTCATTTTCCAACCAAAGTGGCTCCATGGGGTCCCCAAGTTGACCCATGGATTTTCTTGGTCGGCCGTGACACATCCAATGAGGGTAGTACATGTTTCTAGGTCATTTCATATTATTAAAACATTATTTCTACCTCAAACTACACTAATTACCTCTAATCGCGATTAAAAACATAATAAGTTACTATTCAAAAAAAATATTTTAATACCATTGAACCACATTTTACTTCATAATGACAACCATGTATATCAGATTTTTGATATTCAAAACACAAAGGTGGAAAAATTTCATTTAAACGGAAAATCATTTTTTATAAGTACCACATAGTGGTTTCACTATTCATCAAAAATTGAAGTTTTTCAGAAAATTACCAAAAATTCACCCTAAGCTATATTTGATATTCCGAATTCAAAAATGATGTATATTTTATAAAATTCTTAAAATATAAGTTACATTAATTAATTTAATAATTAATTCCCGTTTTCAAAACAAATAGTGTGTTTTTATGAACCAATATATATCAAAAGATTGACACTAGTTTAAGTCAAATTTGAAAGTGAAATTAATTCCAATGACCACTATTTGATTAAATGGTAAAAATATATTCTAATTCAACTTTAAAACCAATTCAAAAGATAATCTAATCATATAAATAAATTATATTAAAAAGAGGTTTTGAATTAAAATACAACATTTTTAACTATTCATTAAAAATTGAACTTTTTCAGAAAAATACCAAAAATTTACACAAAGTAAATTTTGACGACCCGATTCCAAAGAAGAATTTTATTTTGACCAATATAACACAAAAAATTGTTAATAAGTGGATTTAAAAGGGGTTCTCCATCAAAAGGCGGTTAATCGGCCTTTTAAAAAATATTAGAATGTTTACGCTTAAAATTGGATTCATTCGCATTTTTAATCCTCTATCATTTATTGTAAAAAGTAAAAATATTTGAAAAACATATATAATCATTTTTTAGTTAGTTCTATTCATTCCTGCCATCACAACAGCTAGGCGTTAACTACCATTTAAAATAATATTATTTTATTATTAGTGTGCAACATAAGATTCCCAAGAAACTTGTTGTTGTGTGTTGGGTATGCCATCGAGCATAGCGTCCCCTTTAAAGTTATATTAATATTTTATTCACAAATATGGATAAATGTGAAAATTTCATACTCTTTATTTACCTGGGGTGTTACACAATCAACCTGAGATAAGAATTCCTCATGGGCAGTGATCAATCCATTGAAAAATTCAACTCATTTTATATAAAATTGTGAGACCATAAAATTTGAAGACTTTTTTAATTTATCTGTGGAAAAGATAAGTTTTAATTGAGATCCACTGGACAATATTTTATATATATATATCCTTGAATTACCTCTAAATTTTATAAGGAATACAAGAGGAATGGGAACATAAGTCTGGTTGATCATGTCATATTATCCGTAGAGGGATGGGAAGATGTAAAGATAGAGTCAAATTTTTTATGATATTAGTCATGCATTTTTATAGAGTTTTTAGGTGTTTGTTATAATAAGTTGGGATTCATTGAAATTTCTTATAATAATAGTTACTAATAATCCATTAGAATGGATACTTTTTAGGGCTTATATGTACATCATTTTGGCTATCATCTCTATTGGTTTGAGGTTGGAGAAGAATACTTTGTTATAGTGATGTTGGTTCATGAGAAATTTTTGAAGTATCATTGATTAATTATTATTTTATAATGGATCAAATACAATACAAGTATTATGTGGATCAATGAAATTATTCTTTTAAAATTACCAGTTACTAACCATGTGTTTTTGAAAGTATCACCCTAGTTGGGTTATCAGCTGATTGGTAAGAAAGGGAATATCACTCCTAGATATGTGAGACTGTATAATGTTATTGAACAAATTGAAAAGGTTTTGTATCTATTATATTTTCCACCTTAGTTTTCTATGATCCAAAATGTTTTACATGTATTCCAAATCATAAAGTACCATCCTGGCCCATATCATCTTCTTAATTGGGAAGACATTAATATAAAACCTGATATATTTTTAATCAAGAAACTAGTTTAAGTTATTGATTTTCAAGAAATGGTTGTACATGGTATGTATATAAAATTGGTTCAAGTTATGTAGTAGCATGGTTTTTATTGTTATGCAATTTGGGAGATGGAGTCTTTGATAAGAGAGTAGTTTCATCTTCTCATTGGGGTATAAAATTATCTGACTTATCTTTATGGGGGAAGAAATAAATTTGGACGGGGGGGGGGGGGATTTTCAAATCCTGCTATTTCTTTTATGTACCTACATTAAATTTTTGACAATATTTTATTTAGGTATTCTATTAGGTACTTTTGGGTAAATTTCGAGGTTTTTAGAATTTTCTGAACCTATTCATGGTTGGTTCAATATTACAAAAAACCATCCTAGTATTTTTAGGAAACTGTCACCTTGTTTTGGGGTTCCATGGGGGGAGATAATTGTTAAGAACATGGTAAGAAAATACTATGAAACTTCATCCTCAAATAATACAACATGGGGCAGACGAATTTATCATAGTTAATGCATCATTTGGAAAACTATGCAGCTAAACCACAGAACTTCTCTAGTATCATAGAAAGGGGTAAAAATTTGCACAATGGTTTACCGAACTATGTGAAAAATTAGGTGATGTAATTTAAATAATACAAATTGTTGTTTTATGATATGAAACTCATATATTTATTATAATTTCTCTTCTAATGGAATAATGTCTTAAACAAGGAGTCTAATCATAGATAATTTAGAGATCCCCTTCATTCTGGTGATCTTTTTCAATAAATTTTTAGGTTTTGGATCTTTTTTTTCAATGTTATGTTTCCATTCTTAGTCGTTATTCATTATTCTTCTAGATAATCTATTATCTACTTGAAAAAAACATTATATTGGGTATGTCGATGCTAGATATAAGGATTCTATCATGATATAAATGGGTTTCTTATTGATCAATCATGTAATGGTGTTTTTATTCCAAAAAATTCATTTATCATTGTGTGTTCTTCAATAATTGTTGTTGTATGTTATTTATATATCCCATTGTTCTAGAAACGATGAATTAGAGATTCTTAGTTGAGAATTATTCCATTTATACTTTAACCCTCAGTTTATCTTGGATTATGGATCCCATGAGAGGGTTTTAAACTCATGTATTTTGCAGTATTTTGCTTCATGATTTTACTTTATTCTATAAGCATTTGTTACTTTATCTTTTAATATTATTCCTAAAATGGTTGGAAGGCATGATTTAAGTATTTATCATGGAATGTTTATTAAATGGTTTTAAAAGTGAATCAGAATTATTATGATAAAATCTATCTATTTTGGATAAATTATGTGAAATGGAATTCTCCCTTGGTATTGTTATCAAAAAATGTTTAAAGCGTGATTTTATTGACTCTATGGTGAAATTAACACTAAATAAATATAATATGGAAAACCTGATTATGATCATTAATGATGTAGGTGGATATATTCAAGGATAAGCTCTTTCTCCCAATACCTATTATTCATGGATCATGGGTGCACTAGTTTATCTAATTTGTAATAAGAAGCCACTATCAGGTGTGAAATCCTACAACAAGACCCATTATTTTAGGGTAATGAGTACACTGGGTGGCCTATATATCATGGTAATTTTTATAGGATCCTCATTATCCCAGAACTATTGATACCCATGTGAAATATTTCTTTATTTATTATCCTTGAAATGCATATTTTTTATGTTTAAATAAATGATTTAAAAATCGGGATATATGGATTCTAGAAAAGATTTTTGAAAATGATGAGTTTTCCATGTTTTTTATCAAGCTGAATAAATTTTTATCTCATAAAATGTATTCTTTTACCTGAAATTTTATGGTTTATTTTATAAAGACTTATAGTGATTCAATTTGTGGTAACATGCTAGGAAATCTTTCTCCCACCCTGCACACACCTTTGGGTGTTTGTGGATTCGGTTTTATCTAGAACATTTAATGTAAAGGCACCACATAGTGGTGGTTTTTTCCATTTGTAGGATAAAGGATTAAAGTTATGAAATTATATCACATTAAGTTGGGTTTTGGAAGATTTTTTTAACTTTTTTGGTTTTATGGATCTGGATCTTTTTTTATTGATGATAGTTTCTTTTCACCTATTGTCTTATTTTAGTATACAAACATTTTTTATATCTATATGTACCAATTTTGTGTTCATTATTGAAATGTCATTACCCAAGGTAGGTTTTGATTCCTAGAAAATAATCACCATTCTTCGGGAATTAGTAATTCCCTTTGGGCTATGTTAGGACCATATTAGGTTACAAATAGTCAGTTAAACATTTTTTTGTGAGAAATTAGTTATGGACTCCTTTATAACCCCATAAAGTGGTTCAAAATTTAATGGTAAGTCCCATATGGTTTTCCATGACTGTGAACCAACCATGAATAGTCACATAGAACTCTAAAATCCTTTTAAAAGTCAAAAAACAAGACCCAATAAAACACCCAAATGAAATATGGTCAAAAAATAAATGTCAGTACCTAAATGAAACAACAAGATTTGATGGGATGTATAAGGAGGTTTTAATTGATCCTATGAGGTAGTTCATAATGGATGATTTTTAGGATGAACAATAGGTTGATTAAGTGATGGAATTCCATTCCTTCAATAAATAAAGGGTAAAATTAATGTTTAAAAGGAAGCATACATTTTTGGGATTTTGATGTGTAAATGTTGTGAATATTACAAAAAAGTGTCCTAAGATGTTTCAATATGATGATAAGGGTCATTAATCTCTTATGATGAAATATCTATCCAATTTGAAATATATGACATGTAAGAAATCCAACATAATTAATAAATAAAACATTGTTTTGTAGGAGTAAAATACTTCAAAAGAAATTCAGGAATAAAAAAATAAATACTTCAAATACCGCGAGGAATATGTTTTAGTGGTTATTGTAGATAGTTCATTGTAAATGGAATAGATAGATGATGAAGTGGAAGATATAGTTTTCTCTAATAAGATCTAGAGACTATACACATTGATAAATACTAATAGAGACAATATGAATAAATCTACTAGATTGGTTCTAAATTAAAATATATATATAAATTAAAAAATAAAAGGGGAAGAATTATTTGAAGGTAGAGATTTAAAATCATAATTTTGAAATGTTAGAAATCTCAATGATGTTTGTTGAGTATAAGCTCAAAACTGATGAGTATTACAAGGTATTTAATAGTCTGGCTTACACAAAGAAATAGTTAATCAAAAATATCATTGAGAGTGAGGAGGAATTTCTCATCTTGTGATGAAATCTAAATGATTAATAGAGGGTTTTGACGCCTGAACTGATGCCAATAATGTATAATAATAATGTGACATAATGTGTGAATGCGAAGAATACATTTTTAACTAAAAAATAATTACTAGGAGATAAAAAAGAATCATAAAAAATATTGTAGGGATTGATCAATAACAGAATTTAGTGATGTTTTTTTACCCGGCTTGATGAACCCACTCAAGTGTTAATGGTTGACATGGGAATGACTCAGACAGCCCAATGGAAAACTGGTACATTATAAAAGACACACAAGGGTGATCATCCTTTAAGGATTTATTATTATAGAATGATAGGTCATTCTCTATATGTTTATTCTACAGGAAATAATTAATTGGGACATAAGAGGAATAGATATACCGGAACAGAGTCTAATATTATTATAACACTTTCCATGGAAATTATTTTTGGAGAAAAATTTCTAGGTATATGTCTATGTATTTATCATTGATAATATATAGAAATGTTTAGCTGAAGACCCATAATGGTAATAGGAAGAAGCTCAAGGATTAATAAATTTTTATTAAAATGAAAAAATAGAATTACATCTTTACCAGATAATGAAGGACCATCATATTCTAAAGAATATAAAACATATCAAGGAACAATAAGTGTAATTATTAAATGTGGATCAAAATGAAAATAGATGAGTAGGAATTAGTTACATTGATTTACTTAAATGGATCACATTGTACAAATATATATACCTTAACAATCTGATGCACTTTTCACATGATAGAAAATAAGAATCTTGTATAGAGAATCAACCTTATAAAGGATGTTTTTTTCAAATGTATAAATCATGAAGGCCAAAATATTATTAGATTAGGAAAATCCAGGTTTGGGGTTAAATATATACTAAAATCAAATACATTGATTGTTTATGTTCTTAATGAAATCATTTTCATTGTTAGTCCACTTTCTATCTTGACACATGTAAGAAACATTAATAAGAAAATTTTTATCAATAACAGAAAAGTATATGATGTTTTTATGAAAGAAATGCACATAAAGAATAATCTATATCTTATTAGTGGAGGAGTAGACATGAGATTTATATCCATTGGAGAAGATAAATACTATGGAGTTACATGGGAATCAAAGATAATTTTTTGGAAGATATGGTAAAAAATGATGTAGATCATGATATCACAAAATTATTGTATGATCATACACATTCATATGGTGTTTTCCAACAAAGTAATATTACTCTAAATTCATGTATAGAAAATGGAAAAAATTTAAAAATGATTATTGAATTGGTTTATGTTTGTGTGCACTCTACAATATCACCAAGATCTATTAATGAGATTATATACTATGTTATTTTTATTTTTTATAATATAAGGATGACATGTATTATGTCATCCGACCTTGGATGTCCTTGAGTTATTCCCCAAGACAATTTTTTACATCATCTCTAGAAGATCTACCATTACACAAGAAGGTGTTGAATTGTAGTGAATGACATGTGTATTTCATTAGAGATACTATGACCTAATGGTTCAAACTATAGCAAAGAAATAAATAAAAATGAGAAATAGAGAAAGTAGTATAACAAGAAAAAATGGAATAATAACCCATACAGATAAAAAAGGTTAAATATAAATAATAAATAGATACTAAATGATGTATGATATTGTCATGTATATATAAAAAATGATCAACATAGGAGAAAAGGGAACAAAAGTATAAAACTTACTAAGAAAAAATATTAAAAATACCAAAATCTACCACTTCAAGATTCCCGAGTTTAGGATTAGTCTCTAAATCTTGTATTCTATCCTAGTACACAGAATCAAACATTGGAAGCGAGATGCTTCCCTTTTTCCACAGATTCAATCCTGAAATCATCTTGGGTATAAAGGGAGTTCCGAGTATGGTGTGAAATATACTATGTGGGAACCCACAAATGGTGTCCGGGTTGATGAAGTCTGTGTATATGAAATGAGTAGTGTATATGTAAATAATAAATTAAAGGCAATGAAAAAATAAATAAATCAGATTAGGTCCCCATGGATACCTGATTGAAACTACATACATAGGCCTAAGTTGTATGTCTCTAAAATGAGGTGAAACTGTATATATATTATATGGTTGTATCAAATGGATCATCATAATATAACAACCAAGAGTGAATTGAACCCATAAATGTGATTTTTCCTGGTGGATTCATTATTTGGATTTCAATTATGCATTTTTAGAATATATAAAAAAGAGAATTTTAGTGTTCAATAAAAGGCATATGGAGACCATCTAGGGTGACCCATTAAGGGATCATAGGTATCACTCTTGGAGCTCCACAAATACTCAATTAAATTATATTATGTCTACAGACATCCACAAATGGGTCCCATTGATCAATTGCATCATAGTGTGAAAAAAAACCTTATAGCTTATCCATAGTATCGCAAATAGGGGACCAAGTATCATTTGTGGTATGTTATAACCATATTTCAACCAATCCCATCCAGGGTGACTCCCCTAGGGAACTGTTATCTCTCAAAAGGAGGTAAAAAATCTTCATGATGAGCTCATCTAAAGAATACTTTGTATCCCACCTGACATATTTCCCATTCATCAATAAATTAGAATTATATTGAATGAAGAGTCCATCCATGAGAATCAATAAATGGAATTTGAACAATCATTATTGGAATGGGATAAATTTTTGGATAATCTATTATGATTCATAAAATTAATTAAGGAATTTTATTTATCACATTATAAATATGATTTCCACACCATTTAACTCAATTTATTCAAGTCATTGAAACCATAGTATAAGGAATAGGGGCCAAAAGACATGGCCAATCATCTCTTTAGTTCAATTAAAATTTCAAGGTAATCCTTTATTATGAAGAAAGAAACACATCAAAATGTTGTTTGAAAATATTAGTCAAATCATAATTTTGGCCTTTAAAAAGGGAACACCCATATGGGTGTCTCACATTAAGGAGATCATCCAACAATGATGATTTATCGATATCTAGGATAAACTAAGCGTGACAAAATATTTAATTTAATTAATTAGGACTTATGGAATTTAAATTTGAGGAATATAATTTAAGAGGAAAAACACATAAAATTAATTCAAGTTACATTAGGAAAAATAACTATACAACATAAATTAGTCTCATAGAGCTCCCCGCATCTATTTTCTCCCCAAGAATTATGATGTAAAGGGATAAATCAAAATAACAGACTAATGAACTGATAATAAGACATATAATCTCACACAAAAATGGTATAGTAGATGTCAATATAAATTAATAATGGGAGAAGGAGTATTGGAGAGAATTATGTTGAGGAACCAATGCACCTGATGAAGAATAAAATTGAAATTGGATGAAAGAGATACCAAAATACAGAGCACAGTGGAGAGGAGGATTCTCATTACATACGGTCCTTCAAAAAAAGAATCATGAATGGTTTGAGGATTTCAAAAATTAATGTGTAAGAATAGTAATTTACCAATTAATTTATTGGTTTAATAGTTTGGTCACACAGTTAGCCAAACTATGCCGAAACCCTATGGGAACCACTGCCCCAAGAACCCCCTCAAACATGCTAGAGACACAGTATAACTAACCGTGAACAAACTATGTGAAGTGGATTTATAAAAAAAGTCTATATCACCAACATGATCATGTTTCATGGGTCTCATAGTTAAGGTAAATTTTTAACCCTCTTGTCGTGCATTGAGATCCCCTTATAGTTGAGTCGTTTTTTTTTGAATAAACTATACACTAACCACGAAGATCAATCTACCTCTTTAAATTAAAGAGCTCTGAGATTCAAATAATACCTAATCTATCTTAACAACTAGTTATAATTTAGGATATAGTTTAATAATTATATGAGAGGTTTCTATTAGTGAATCATGTTTCAATACCTCTCCTAAAATTTGAGACGATACAACCTCCACTCTTTAAAACAACTTTTCCATGAGTTTCCCTTCTGAGGGTAATAAAGTGTCAGCTGAGAAAATATCATTCCGCTAAGGATTCACATGTGATTCTCACTCTGAGGTATTTTTCTATACATGGTCTTGCTTAAATAGATCCTTGTATGAGGAATTTATCTGCCTCAAATAGCCTTCATTCTCCAATGAAGGATACATATTATATGATCCTCAATGGACTCATTTGAATCCAACTCAATATCATTAGGATCAAAAGAATGAGATGCACTAGAATGACCTTATAAAAGCTATGATACATAAAATATGTCATGAAAGGATGGTAAATTTGATGTAACTACAACGAATAAGCTATATGACTGACAATCTTTAATATCTCGGAAGGTCTGACATAATGAGGTGATATATTTTCTTGCCTCTGAATCCTTTTATGACTCAAACTCAGACAAACATATCGAAATACTCAATGTCTCACATTAAAATCCATTGGTTGATGAGGATTATTAGTATAAGTTATCTTCTAGAACTGAGTTTTACCCATATGTTTCTAAATCAGTTTTACATACTCTGATGTCTCTTGAACATGATTATGACCAAGTGAAGCTACATTCCCTACATCTACAATCATAGGGGTGAATGGAATGGAATACAATAAATAGAAACATATGGATCGATCAAAATCATTTCATGAAAAGTAATATTATACTTAAAAACAAATATAGGTATATGATTTTCAAAATAACCTTTTAAAATCAAGGATGAATGCCCAAATTATTCCTAATAACACCCACATCATCCGATCATACTTATTGTTGGTATGAGGTTGATATGTTGTACTCAAGAAAACCAATGAACCCAGTGACCTCTATATCCCATTATAGAATTCTATTGTAAACCAATATCCTTAGTCTGATATGATGGAATGGGGAATATCAAAAATCCATATAATCTCCAAATGTAAAACCTTCCCAGTCCATAAACTAAAAAGGTCTCTCAGATAGGAAGGTTCATCCTTGATCAATGTATTTAATATAAACCATATTGTATCACTAACTCAAGGGGACTTCTAAAATACCATAAAAACCAATTGAGATTTCATCCCATTTCAACTCATGAAAGGATAAAGGATATAGAATTCTAGTAGATCACGTGTTCTCTTCCTTGACCAACTAATAGATGGAACTCTTAATGATCAAAACTATAATCTGACTCTTCATACGAAGACACTAATATTGAAAATGAATTTCTTGATTCATCTTGGTAATACTAGAGTGAACTAGAGATACAAAAGCATGATATTTCCACATTAACTCCTCTTATATTTCTAAAGGATCCTAGAAAAATTTGGGGGATGTGAAGTCTCATCATGAAACCCAACCATGCGATGGGTTTTCACCTAATAAACCCACCACAAGACAAGGCCCTCAGCATCCGATAGCCTATTTATTCACACTTATTTCAGAAGGTAGGATGTCACCGGTAAATATACTAAGAAATAGTTCCTATGAAATTCTTGAACATCTAGGTGTATATAAAAAAATCATTTTCATCTAATTCCACTCACTAAAAGCCTCTCAAGTGGCCTATGTATGAGTTTTTTTGGCCCATGGTGTTAGATACTACATTACCTTTTATGGAGGTATAAGCAAGATCAATGTCAAATGACTATATGTATTCTATCCACCTGTGGTATATCATATTCAATTAATGCTATATGGAAATAGATTTAATTATTTTAATATATATATAAACCAAGAAACATTATCCAATAGATAATTCCTCCAAAAACATATATCATGAATAGTGGTTTTTACTAAAGTTCATTTGTAAGGTAATTTGGCTCAATTGATTTAATTTGGAGGGTACCTTGTATGAAAATTAAAAATCAATACATTAGAAATCAATAAAAATTATTCATAAAGAATCATAAAAAACAAAATAGATTCTTCTTGAATTTTGATGATTCAGTATATGTGCTGCAGTTAGTCTGTCTTTCAATTTATAAAAGGCTATCTTAATGTATTTAGAAAATAATAACATCACACCATTTTTAGTGAAGCTTGTAAGAGGTCATGCTATGAATGAGAATTCCTAAATTAAATTCCTATAATATCCAACCATACCCAAGAAACTGAATATGTCCAAGACATTATCACTCTTCCCCTAGGTAACTATGATGCTCACCATATCTAGGATAAAAGACACTCATGTCTTTGAAATTATTATATCCACTAAGTGATTATTATCAATCCAATGGTGTAATTTTAATATATTATCATATATCTGGTTCTCACTCAATATATTCAACATGATCTCGAGAAGGATGGAATGGTCATGTTTATTGTGATAATACACCAAGATATCATCAATGAAGACTATAAAAAAGGAATCTAGGTATGGTTGGATGACTTAAATCATCAAGGACCTAGAAAAAGAAGGTTCATTCATTAGGATGAATGACATAATCAGGTATACATACAAGCTATATCTACTCCAAAATGTAATACATGGTATTTATGATGGTTTGACATTAAATTTAATTTCTCGCAGACTAAAAATGACTATAGGTAATGTTTTCAATCCTTAGAGCTTGTTAGAAAGATCATTTACATGAAGTATTGGATGCCAGTTCTTTACCTAGAGTCAGTTCAATCATCTGTAATCCATGAAAAACCTAAGGGTCCATTTATCATTAATGTAAAAAAGGACTTTTGAGCCACATGGCGAAGTAATGGTTTGTATTAAACCCTTTATATTCAAGTATTTAAAATTCTTCATGAGTTCATGGAGCTCTGTAGGAGCCATCATATAAGGAGGAACATAGATTGGTTCCACAAATGGAACTAGATCGGTGATGAACTCTACCTATCCCACATGAGATAATCTAGTGAAAGATTCATGGAAGATGTACCTTAAATGCTCTTCCACTAGAAGAAATTCATTATTCTTAATTACGAGATCGGTAATACATTGAATATCTATCTAGGTTATTACCCTACCATTTCAATGATGCTCTGGTCCATATTAAATCACTAGAATATCCCATTAACCCTTATGAATATTTTATCTTCCCCTATATGAGGTAAACAACAACCTCAAGTGACTTCAATCAACATGGGAATGTTAGGGAACTAGCCAGTCCATACTAAGAATGGCGTCAAAACCATTCATCTCAAGGAAAATGAAACTACAGAGAAAGTGTTACTCACCTATCTCAAGGAGGAACTCTTACACTAGAATATACTCAATGAAATATCCCCTAACAGTGTTTTGAGAGTGATCATGATACATATTTACTCCATATATAGTCATAGTAATTCGATAATAGCTTGAAATAAAAAAGAGTGTGAAGAACCTATATTAGTTAAGGTAGAAAATAATGTAGAGGCTACTTCAATCGAACCTCATACTGTAGAAGGAACTAGACTCGTCTCCTTAGGTGTAGGATACACTACATAAATATATGTTTAGAACATATTACCATGTCAAGATCGATGACCTTGAGATTCATCCTAACTATCTTGGGCAGGTTCCCTTTGCTGGAGTTGAACCATGGAGTTATGACTACCTTGACCTTGAACACCTCATCGTTTTGATCAATCATTAGTTGACTGAATCTAATACCGATGTAGAGCTATAGATCCAGTATCCAAATGTGGTGTCAGTGAAAATAATTTATTACTATGTACAGTAGTTAATGGTTGGAAAAAACATATTAGTTGAACGATCCTATCACAAACATGGCACCTGATTTGGTTCCACATAACCTGGCGTTTTCTATGGCCTTTCCTATAACACTGGTGCAACAACACATTGCTCTTGGGGAGTTTCATTTTCCTAGTTCTTCTTCCAGGATCACTTTTAACACGATGTATCCAGCCACTAAAAAAACCATCTTTATTTCATTAAGATGAACTATCCTCGTTCACATTTCCAGCTCCCCTCAATATTTGCTCTATGATGAGGGTCGAGCTGACTATCTATAAAATGATGGTCAACCAGAAAATTTTCATCTACGATCAGATGGTCTACACAATCCCATCCTCAAATCGTCTCATTGTCATCAACTCATCACTAGTAATGTATGGTGAAAAACATTGAAGCTCGATGAAATAATCTAAGTACTTAATTGCTGACAAGGAACCTTACTGTAGGTGGGTAAAATATATATCATGATTCACTGTCATGATATGTGAAAAGTGGTAGTCATACAAGGACATCTTGACGACTTCCCAGACTATACAATAGAAATGATCGGCCTTAGATATTACATCCTACCAATGTTTTGTGGAGTCATGAAGCTTATGGGTGGGGAGATCGAACAACGGTATAGTAGAATTCCCATATTCTCAAAGATTAAAATGATCACATATATCAAATACTTAGTATCTATAGGACTGTCATCTCTTGAAAAGGTAAGAGGATTCTTCTATTGAAATTCCGATGCTAGTTTTTCCTTAGTATGAGTACTCCATAAAGATTCCTATAAAAATGTATGAAATAAAAGAATCTATCTTGAAACTGATCATCTTTTCCTAGTGGAAGATCAATAGGATGTGAATTTTGTGGCATAGAATGAGGTAATATAGGTGTATTTAGGCCCACCACCTATAGAGAATGACCTTCTCAAATATCTTCTCATATGACTCCAGGAGGTCATAGAGGAATGTATCTACAATTTCCAAAAACATTCCTTAGATATGATTTTGTAGTAGATATTGAATGTTGAATGAAAAAAAGGATATGTATATAACCTTCCTAAAATGAGTCACACATCTCAGCCTCCTCCAAAATGTAGGCCAATGTGATATAGATGATCACAGAAGTCTTAGGTGACACTGCCTTCTACCCACAACTAGTGTCGGGCCATGGTCGAGGTCTCAGACCCCATATATTATGTAACTGAAGATGAAGTGTCCATTGAAATGTATTGAGTAAAAAAACATTTACTTTTCAATTTAAATCCTCATTTAGAGGTAGAAATTTTATTTTTAAAACATTATCTTATTGAAATTAATTATTATTTATATGGATATAGTTATCCCAATCTTGTTAAGTGCATCACCACTCCAAATTTATAAAGACCCATACTGATTATAAATTGAATTTGTTTTATCAAGTAACCATGACTGAAAATTTACATGTCACACCAAGATTTAACATTTTATATCTATTGATTTTATTTAATGAACTAAAATTCCCAATTTATAAATGTACATGATCCATAAATTACAATTGGAACTCATTAGGTAAATCAAATTAAATTTCATCCCATAAATTCATTGGTTCTGGAATTAATTGTATCTTAATTGGTAAATTAAGGATTTATAATTAATATATATGGGGAAAAAATTATATTTATGTAGGTACATTAATTCAACCAATTATGATTTTTCTATAAGAAACATTAACCCATTTCCAAATATAATGATCCTAGAAATTAATATAAGAATCATTCAATATATAGATAAAGTAAATGTGGAATGAAAAAGTGTATCAAATATAAGTCATATAGTAAAAGTAATGATGAATGAAATAACACATCCATTACTGATCATGGAACAAGAAATAAACCCCTAAAAACAATATCAATAATAATAATTACAACCCAAAACCTGTTCACCACCCAATGGTAAAATCAGTACAACTATAATAAGAAAAAACCATAACAACAACCCATCCCAGGTAATTTGGGTTTCACCAATATATTGGATAGCTACTCTTAGGAACATTATCATTACCAAATTCAAATACAGTATCGTCTCTTGTATAATACAAAAAAATTAAGATAGATGAAAAAATATCCTCTCATATGACTTTATAGCGTCCCACCCTGTAATCCTTTGAGTGTTTCACTGAGATGGTTGGCCATGTGACCTTAAGCATACCTCCCCATATTCTAGAGGCTATGGAATATCAACAAGGGAATAGGGTGGGTCTGTAGGGAGACTATTAAAAATAGGATAGATTATATCATACTTTTAAATAATAAATTAGTAATAGAGGAAGAAGTATAACAAGTAGTGGAAGAATAATAAACTATATAGGTAAATAAATTGGCGTAATATTAATTATAAATAGATTCCAGATAAATAATGATCATTCCATGTATCAATACAAAATGAGGTACATAAGATACTAAGAAACATGCATCTAGTACATGATTAAAAAAAATCCAAAAAACCAAAATATTACACCACTATAATCATGAGAATATGATTATTCCTCTTCTCATGGACACCATTTTATTACTCAGAATCAGACATCCAATATTGGACACTTCCCTTTATAACACCAATAACAAAGAAGTATGCTCAGGTTTGATTGGTGGCTAGAAATGTGTGTGATATATACCTTGTGGGCCACCAAAAATTGTGTCTAGATCAATATATAACGTACATATGAAATGATTATTGTGATTTTTCATAATAAATTCAAGGTAATAAATAAAAAATATATATCTTTCTGGGTCCCCATGTACACCTGACCAACACAACCTAATTTGGCCCAATCTGGGTTCCTATGAAACAAGGTGAAAATATACATATATAATATGGGTGTAACTAATGGGTCACCAAAATATTAGAATCATGATTGAACTAAACCCAATTATGTGATTTCTCTTAGAGAAAAAATCCTTGAGATATTAGTTATCCATTTTTAGAAATAAATAAAACAATGAAAAGAAAATAATTTAATAAAATGTACATGTAACCTATCCAAGGTGAGCCAAAAAAATGAATCCAATGTATCACTCATGGGTCTCCATAAATTCCAAATGTTGTAAGAGTCCCTCCAAGGTGATATATATGTGGGTCATAAGAATCACTCATGATATAGAGTGAATACAGGAAAAAAACTCCCTTCCTTTCCTTGGAATCTCACATAGTGGACTCAATATCATTTAGGGCATGGTATAACTATATTTACCCTATGTCCATCCATGGTGTCTCCCATAGGGAACTAGTATCACTTATAATGATATATAGAAATCTCCATGGTGATCCCATACATGGAATACCATGAGTCTCTCTATGGGTAATTACTAGTTGTCAACAAATTTTATTTATAGAACATGATGAGCCCATCCATGAAGTTCCATGAATTGAATTATGATTATTGATCTCAGAATGAAATAAAGTTATGGATTATAAATCATTGTTAACATTATTTAAAAAGGAATTTAATTTTGTGACACACTATCTTTGTTATCCACGTCATTTAATTTATGTTAGTTAGGTTACTCAAATTTTAAAATAAGGAATACCGTCCTAAACACATGCCCTCTCATCTGCTCAAATTGATTCACATTTCAAGGGAATAATTTATTAGGAAGAAACAGACACCTTAAAATGTGGTTTAATAATTCCAATAAAAGAACTATTTTGGACTACATGGATGGGAACACCGATAGGGGTGGATCACATCATGGTTTTCAAACTATAATATTGATTCGATGATAGCCATTATCAAACTAAACATGGTGAGATATTTAATTTATTAAATTAGTCCTAATGGAAGTGAAAGAAAAAGAGTTCAATTAATGAAAAAATGGTTCAATAATATGAATTCAATACACTTTAGAGAATAGATCAACACCACCTACATTTGTCCTGTAGTACTATCTACATCTAGTTTCACCACTTGAATCGATCTAGAGTTGGATAAATCATAATAATAGACCAATGAATGAGAAATAGGGAATATAATCTCAGTAAAAATAGTGTATTTTATTTTAATATATATAACTAATATAAGTGATAGGATTTTAGAGCATACAATTTCAGATCCAATGCACCAGATGAAAAGAAAAAAATTGATCAGATGGATGAGATACCAGAACCCTTAGCATGGAGTAGAGGAGTCCCCTTCTAGAATGGGGTCCATTAAAATAGTGGAAGGGGGTGTTTTGAGTATTTAAAAAATTTGAAGGGAAAAGTTTTCACTTGAAATTCATTGAGTGGTCATGTGGTTTCCTAATCACGTTCCAACTGTGTGACAGACACTCCCAAAGGAATCCGTTCACACAGACTATGTTCATAGTAAGTTAACCAAGGATAGACATGTGGAATTTTTTATAAAAAATATTATGGAAAAATTATGTTTACCTAGCCTTGGTCGCATAGTTAGTGTAAACTATTTTTCCTGTTTCTCTACACTGAGTGCCTCACATGGTTGATGGACATGGTTTTCATTATGTTCTGGCTAACTGTGCAGCGCAATCTGCATCTTTATATTCTAGAGAACCAGGCATTAAATGAGCCCCAGACTCTTCTTATCCACTCCCTAACCATTAGAGTATAGTATTATAAAAAAATAAGAGGTTTTTAATGGTAAGATAAATGTTTGTACCTATAAAAAAGACATGATGTTACATTTATGATAGTCATAAATCACATATCCGTGGTATTTATTTTAATTAATCAATATTGAATGAATGTTGACAAGACTATTGGGAAAACAAATATTAAATTACAAACTAATAATGCCATGTTTTTTACTGACATACATATAAAATATTATCTAAAAAACATTTTATAGGCTACCAAGAAATATTAGTGAGAGCTCCTCATCAAAATGGTGTGGTTGAGAGGAGAAATTCCATCATAAAAAACATGGCCAAATCAATGATTTATTAGAAAGACATACTAGTTATGTTCTCTAAAGAAGAGGTTATAAAAAAAATTAAACACATCCAACAATGATTTTTAGGTTTTGAGGGAATATGATAATCCATACAAGGTTTGTAACAGAATGAATCCAGTGCTAAATTACTTTTGAATCTTTTGAATTAATATTTTCCTTATAAATAAGTAAAAACATAATAAGTTTGAATCTCAGGGAGATGAAGGAATTTTCCCAAGATAATCAAGTAATAACTATTCATGTAAGTGATTTAAAAATCCATTAAGAAAGGTCATTGAAATATATTATGTCACATTAGTGAAAAAATAAAATTAATCCTCTTCAAAATAGTGATATGTTTCTTGAAGATATTGGTGACCAAGTGAACATATCGTGGGTAGTGCAAGGGTTTAACACTAATTCAAAACAACAAACTAATGATGATAATGATGAAGTTATACCTATATCTATATAGAAACCAAATATCTATGTTGAAATTAGTGAAAATAATATCATCAATAAAAACATTGAATTAACATAGATACAGATAATGGAGTCTCTATTAGAAACAAATTTTTTATTGTTTGTAGTGGTTTAGTGTATTAAAGATGTTTCTGACGATAAAAATGTGTTATAAGTGACAAATGATGATCTTTGGAAAATAGTGCAAATTAAATTAAAGATTTATAGATCGATGTCAAGTTAGTATTTATGAATAGAGTTCAGGTATAAGAGCTGTAAATGGAGTATCCATATGGTTTTCTCATATATGAAGAAGAGGAAAATATTTATCTTAAAAAGGATTATTATGGGTTAATTTAGGCCCCAAGTTCATGGTATTCAATACATGATCAATATTGTATGAATCATGATTTCCAGAATTGTGAATTTATTTTCAATATCAACGTAAATAATGTGAGTGATCAATGAATTATAGTGATATTATATATCAATGAAACAACATTTGGAAGATAAAATAAAGAACAATACAAATAGTTTGTAGAATTCCTGATGGGTGAGTTTTAAATGTTGATGATTTGTGAATTGATGTGTTTTATTGGTCTATAGGTATCATAAGGATAGAATGATACATCCTTTTCAAAATATAAATACAAAAATTGGTTCTAAGATTATTTTGAATAATGGAATCAAATGTGATAAGAAATTTTGGTGGTAACCAGATGAACATGTCAAAAAATGAAGATGTAAAATCCGTAAATGTAAAAGAATATATGTAGATCACTAAAAACATGTTTTACTTAGTAGTGAACTGAACCATATTTGAACACATATTTGGAAATATAGTGTCAAATAAATCCCAAATAAAGACAATTTATTCTTGGGAAAATAATACTAAAATATATCCAAGGAGGAATAGTGGATTTCAGTTTTATATATAGTAAAGAATATCAACAATAGATATTGTGATATAGCGATATAGATTGGGTTTGTTTAGTAGACAATAGAAATTCAACACAATGAGGTACATATTATCATACCTGATTGTTTATCTCTTGTATTTTTTAGAAATATGACTTCATTTCTCTATGCACTATAGTGGTCAAATATATTGTGGCCACTGAATCTTTTCTACCATTATTGTGGATGAAGTAAAAACATGAATACATGTGAGTTGATGTTAATCCACTGATTAGAATAAATTGTGATAATTCAATTTCCATTAATACTTTCAAAAATATATTACATCGATTAGGGAAAAAGTCTATGGAAATAATATATCATTTTATCAAGGAGAAATTATAGGATGGTTTAGGGGTATTTGAGTGTTTTCCTATAGGAAATTAAGCCACAAAAAAACCCCATGAAGGCCTTACGCAAAGAATAACTTGAACAAAAATAATTAGATATTATAGTATAGATAACTCTACACTCATAAATTGTGTAGACATTCAAAACCTAATTACCAAGGCAAGCTATAAATTTCCCTATGTGATGATCACTATTATTTTCATATTATAATATTTTAAGGAGTGACCTTTGGGTTTATTGAAAAAGGGGGAGAAGAAAATTCATGAAGGGTGGGGGAGACTTCACAAACCTACTAGATGGGAGAGTAATTTGGTTTAAGGGGAGATATTTTTTATAGTGAGTTGGAGGGAGAAAGGATGTATGGAGATTTATTAAATCTTGTTATGAAAAATCTATTTTTTCAATGAAGACAAATCATGAAAGTAGTTACCATTGTGTTTGTAAGCAAAGAGTTTTATGAAGTATGGTTGAGTAAGTGGTATTGTAAAATGATACTTTATGCACAAGAAAATATTATCGATTAAATAAAAGAATTATTATTAGTTTATATGAATAAGTTTAATTGAGGAATATTTAATTAGTGGTATTGATAATAAAGTGATTCATTGATGATATTTTCATGTTACCTTTAACAAGATAAACCCGAGTAACCCAATTCCGACTTTTATTTTAATGAAATGGAATTGATACAAGAGATCACATCCCAAAGGATTGATCAGTTATGTAGTATTGATAACTACATGCACAAATGCTTACTTAATTTCATTTTTAATTAAACATAGAACATAATATATGAAAATGAACTTCTTTTATGACACTTATTTAAAGATTTCATCTTAATAATATGGGAAAGAATAAAAATAAAACAGTGAGCTAAAAATCTTAGTAAGGGTTAGATATAATAGAAACATGAATAAATAATAATTTATCTATTTGAAATATTTCCTGTAAAACAACTAAAAAACATATTCCATTAATTCAATAAACAATGGATTAAAATCAATCCATATATTTTTTCAATGAAAAATTCTCATGGATAGTAATAATTGAATACTGAATTAAAAAAATGATTAATTATTGAATATCATGTATCTAAAACATCAATAACTACCATTAAGGTCATTCCGAATATGGTTTATGACTATGCAGTTTAATCCATCCAATTTCTCTTGGAAACAATCATGAAGGGATTTTTTCCAACAATGTTTTTTTGCATAATACTTGTATAATTCATCTTGGAAACAAAAATTAAAGGATTTTGTCTATATGTGTTTTTCTTATAAGATCCACCTATGCATTGAGGGGATATATAATATATATCAATACCCTTTAATTCAATTATAAATAATTATTCTTAAATTTTTTTTATGTCATGAAAAATATTCCTTTTCAAAATATCTGTATTGAGTAGAGGATACATACTTATCAATATTTCCCTAGATAAAAGAACATTCAATGAAATCACCATATCTAAAAATGGTATAAAAATTATAATATAATATTATACAAGATGAAATAAATATAAATATTTAATGAATTATTCAATGATTTATGATCATAAATGAAAGGGGAAATACCCAGTGGAAATAAGTGATCAATATGTCATATGTCCCATAGTGATTAAAGTGATATGAAAAACCTTCACCACTTGTAATCAATCGAATTTTATGTCCTATAAAAGTAATAATTATAAAATTCAACATTGAATAATAGAAATATATTTAATTCATGATATTATATGTAAAATGGAAGTATAAAAACAAAAAAAATAAAGAATGAAGTGGTGAATAAGTCATATCTCATAGAAATAATAGTGAGATGAGAAAACATTATCTTATGTTTGAAGGCGTTCTATACATGAACAAAATTTCATGGATAAGAAATTTTGATTTATTAATTAACTAATTCAAAACCTTTTTCTCATGTACATGATTTGATATTATTTTATTAAGTTCATCTATGGCCATTTTGATGAGTTATAATGTTTAATTACGTTGTCCAGGTAGCATTCATTTCATTGTTCTATGGTAGGTTCCCTTGTGTATAATTTTGAGAGATATTATTAAATGTATGACGAACTTCATAAGTGTAATAGAATTATATTAAAATACATATAGTATTTTATTTGTTCCTATATATCAATGTTTTTTTCTCAAATTAGTTTGAATCATTTGATCAAATGTTAATGATAATTGTTTAGTTTATTTTGGTGTTTTTTCGATCACTATGAACTTGTTATGTTTTACTATTTAATATTATGTGTATATATTAGATAAATAACATAAAATAACTTATTATTTTCATATTATAATATTATTTATCCATAATAATGGTTTTGTGACCAAACATTTCAGTGATAATAGTAAATGAAAACTCGTCGTTCAGGAAGGTGTTGAATAGACACATCATATACGATGTTCATATTTCAAAAAAGGAAAAGAGAAGATATTTAATGATGGATATTAAATTATCATAATAAAACAAATATATATATATACTATACTATACTATACTATAGTTCATATGACAATCTAGATAGTGAATGGGAGGATGGGATAAGAAAATAAAAGAAATTAAAAGATAATGAAGGAGGATTTTACCTCTCAAATATCATCTCCATGGGAACCTCCTTAAGAAACATTGAATTGGTATTTTAGTAATTAAAAATTGAAATATTCATGGGTAAATGGATTGTTATGGAATAGGGGAGAATTTAAAATGGATTAAAGGCTTATTAGGTGTGGGAGAAGGGGTGGTATTTATAAGGGTGGAGATGAGATTTTCTTGAATATTTTATTCATTAGTTTATTATTTTTTCTTAGGACTATCAACAGTGTTGATTATTGTGACCATGTATAGTAAATAGTTCATGTGATTTTGAACTAATAGGGTATTACATAAATAGTGACCCCAGAAATCTTGTGTTTAACTTATAATGTTAAATATCATAAATTATCGTATTTCACTACACACACAAAATCAAAAATTCCAGAAAAATCCATATTATTCACCATATCCATTTTTTATTTATATATTGGAAATATTTTCCCCATTTTATAAATTTAATTTCTAACTAATCTCATCATTCATTTTAAAAATAATTATTTAAATATTATAACCAATTTTACAACACTTGTAAATATTAATTATGATCTCATAAAATTATCTTATAATTTAGTACAATAAAATCTTAATTAATAAGTATATTCAATGAAGATAATTATTTTAAATCATTATATTAATTATAAAATTGTCAATAAAAATTTACATTTTAGAAAAAATACCAACACTTAATTTTTATAACCATTTTTACTTATTCCTCGATATTAATATTTCATTTTTTAATTGTTGAGAAACCCAAAAAAAAATTTATAATTTCATAGGTGAGTTTATTATTCTTATAGACAAATTACTATTCCTAATGGTCACATTACTATTCCAATCTTCTTGTTAATATTTAATAGTATATCATGGTATGTTTAAGATCGATGTTTCTGGTAAAAGAAGCTATTTAATAAAATGAATTTATTTGAGAAGATACATATCATAAAATCTTGGTGTGTTATATTACACTTCTTACTCATGTTGATATTGTCTCATTTGGGCATGTAGTATGTGTTCACCAATTCATTTATCCTAATATAGAGTCGAAATGTGTGAATGGTGGTTAAATAATAATGTGCATAATTGTTTTCTAACAAGTTGGTAATGAGGTTTGAATTTATTTCAAAATTAAAAAGGAAGAAATTGTTCATATAGAATATGTCAAGGATACATTTTATTGTTTTGGGTTATTATTTTCATGGAGTAGTGTCTTAAAAAAGTAACAAGACCATAAAAACCTTGTAATATTTAAAAATAAGGGTTCGAGAACCTCTATAATGAGATTGATAAATTTCATGTTGAATGTGGAGATGTTTCTTTTTTCCCCAAAATTATTGGGTCTAAAAGTAATAGGAATAAAAGTTGATTATAGAGTAATGTATGGCCATATAACAAGAGACAATTTTCATAAACTTGTGAAATTTTTCAAAAAATTAGATTTTTGAGGTCTCCTTCTCAATATTTGGTAGAAGAATGGTTTTCATGAATGTTTAGTGAATTTTTTAAAAGCATATTTTCATAATGATGGTTAATATAGATTCTAAGTTGTGTGTAGGTTGTGGGTTGTGAATGAAAACCGATAATGGGGTCACATGTTTTCCAGTCATATAATTTGTTGAAAAATATTAGTTGAGGGAATAGATTTGGTAGGATGTTTGTACATTCCTATAAATAGACCGCTTCCCCCTCATTTGAAAAAGTTGAATGATTTAAATCATCCAAAGGTTTTTTTCATGTAAGACTTATACGAATGAACCTCTTACGTAAAATATTTTCCATAATCATCACTTTTGCAATGAAATAAGCATGCATCTTCATGAAAAGTGATATTCATTAACTTTTGAGAGCTTCATGATTATTTTTGAGTGTTTTGAAAAATTTAATGATGGGAAAATGTTTATAAGTAGTGTGAACATTGAAAAAAGGTTGTGTGAATGTGGTATTTGTGATAACTTCAAGGGAACTACCCATATTTTTTTGTATATCCGAATTCATAAATTATATAAAACAATAGATTTAGGATACACCAATAGTTTTGTAATCATAAGTGGTAAAATTCATCAAACTATCCTAACAAATGAATAGTGCACATCAGTGGAGAGAGAAATGATATTTTAATGAGTGAATGGTTATAAACCACAAGGGATAGTGAGTATTCAATGAAAATTGTAATAGTATATCAATTTAGTTATTTTTGTTCATCGAAACATTTTTAATGGGTCGGGTAGTATGACATTTTACATTGTGGGAATTATGGTAGTGGAGTAGTCATGATGGAGTTAGGGAGTAAAAAAGAGGAGTTACCATAAAAATTTAGTTGAGTGCAAATTTTTGGCATAGATTCATAAAATACACCAATGAGGAGAGAAGATATAGTATAGAGAGGATGGATATAGTGTAAGGTCACATAGGAGGTGTTTTGGTGCTTTTAATATTTTCTCACAGGTGTGGAATGATGGTAGAGGGTCTAGCATGGATCCTCATGTTAGAGGTTGACAGTTCTCCCAAATATGGAATGTTAGTGGCATGGTGACTTGGAAGCAACATGGTGTCCTGGATGGGTGTTTTTTTGGTTTTTTTGTTTTAGTTGTTTCATGGAGATGGACTGTAGAATATCATCTTTCTTGATTTTTGATGTTAGTTATGTGGTGTTTCCTCTTAAACCATGGTCCCTACCCTATGAATTTGCATATATAATGTATAAGTCACTCTGTCTCATATATGTGTCTTTGAACATTGTAACTATGGTATTCTCTGTTCCACTATGTCAGTGGTCCTTTATTTTTTAGTAGGTCTACTCTATAGTGAGTGGTTCTACAATATAGTATTATGCTTTTTCTGACTTGGTATAAAATCAAAAATCCCCTCAAAATTTATCATTCTTCCCATTTTTGTCTTCATTATTAGCTGGCCCAGGTTTGTCCCTAGGTGTTCCTCTATCCCATTATCATTATATTTAAACCCTAACGTATGGATAATGATTATTTATTGTTTATGGAATGTTCCATTTCACTATTCAACTATTTTCCCCCTATTCTTCACTTGAGTAATGCTGATGTATGGAGATTTGTTGGTTTTGGTGATCTTTTTCGCATGGAATGATATGGGATAAATTTTTCTTATTGTACCATGGAAGTTTACCCTTACTGTGGTGTTTATTGGTTGTCTTCCTCTTTCTAAAATATTAATCAGTGGTTATGAAAGCTTCATTTGAGGTAGGGGATTCTTTATCTCTCTTTTAGTTGACATTTTGGAGGGATCATGGTTTTCTTATTCTTTGGGAAGATGGTATGCATTCGATTAATGAAGATAAATAATTAGATCAAATTAAATTTAAGGTTAATGGGAAGTAATCATATGTTTTATTGGTTTTGACCATATTGTTATTGAAATTATTCTTTTTTGATATATGACAAAAAATATCATTTACTAGGAGCCATGTTTATGTAAAAATTGATGTATTTACAGAACCCTGGATATTGTGATTTTTTTATATAAATTTTATTAATAGATAAGCCCTTAATTCATTTTAATAATTTTTATTCTCCATGTTTATTCTCATAATATGAAAATTACCGTGAAATTTTAATAGAAATGTGATTAGAATCCCATTTTTAATTCTAAAATAAGTTATGTAGATATGTGATGTGTGGGTGTGATGTGTGGTAATGTAATGAGCAAAGTATGTGATGAGATGTTAGTTTGTTATGTTAATTTGGTGATGAGTAGGTAGTTTTGGTTATAAAATCGTGGTAATGTTTTGATTGCTAGCATCAGGAGAATGGGTTGATGTGTTGTGCTACTTAATAGTGTAGTAATGGAATAATATGTTAACATTGAAAATGAATTGGCATGGGTTGGAAAATTAATCGGTACAATTAGTAAAATTGGTTAGTAATTATAAATATATAGATTTTATTATCTTAATAGAAGGGTAGGATATATCGTGTGGTTTATGAAATATTATGTTTAAGAAGTTAGATTTTTATTGGTGGAAGATGAAATGGTATTGTTCATAAGGATTTTTTTACTATTATTAGTTAGAGTAGTAATTTTAAGGTGAAACACTTGGTTGGGAATTTGTGTGTTTTTTACTATTATACGTACCTTTTATTTCACAATGATTTTTATATGCACCTACCCATGTCATGAACCATGTTCCGGCAACTAAATGTATTGGGAATGTTTCCCCAATATCCTAGTGGAGTGGATAGATGGATGAATACCCCACTTTCGTACTCCCTCTTCATGGTGAGATTGATATACATGAGATGTGATTTATAGAAGTCAAAAGTGAAATTGTGATTTTTGTTATGATATGATGACATGATTATAGTGCGGGTCATGCAATAGAATATAAGGGAATGCTGTTTATTTCCTTATTGTCGAAGGCATCCTAATACTGTTATTATGGATGTTGATAAGGTGGTATGATAAATGTATTTTCAGAAATGATTTTATGTGATAACATTGGTATCTTTTGGAAAGATTTGATGTGATAGACCTAGTGTCTTCAGGTGATATGTGATGTGATATCTGGTTTCACATAGGGTGCTTGACATGATGTGATGGACTATGTGTGTTTAGGAATGGTGACTATATAGAAGATATTGGAGTTCTAGGATGCAAAACATTAGGGTGTGAGCATGGAAAACAAGTTGAAGAGTGGTTTGAGGTAACCTTTTATCGATATGATTCTTATTATGTTATTATACTTGGATAGTTAATTGGTGAGTTTTCCATTGTGAGGATGATATTGGTTAGTTTAACTTCTCAGGGGCTATATGTTATATTATTTTCTCATAGTTGAATTATTATCCTCTTTTTCACATATATATAGTGAAAATGTAGGATTGATCCTACTTAATATACTTGTCTGATCACCCTATATATATAAAAAAAAATTAGGTATCTCGGTGTAATATGTGGATTATGCTTGGTATTATTATCTTGGACATTGATGTTGTTTATTTCCATGTATCTGGGTTCTCTTTTAAATATTGTTTTGGAGACTCTTTGTATTTGTTTATATTTCAAAAGAATTATTTGTTGATATTGTTTTCCTTTCATTTATATTATGTGATCTAGTTTCCTGGTGTTTTTTATCCTATCTTTTCATCCTATAATATAGAGGCTAATTCCTGTCATTTTTGATTTTTTATACCCTCAGTGATTATCACCAACCTAGGTCCTAATGAATGTAGTGCATACGATTCATTATTTTCCTTCAATCATTTTCAGCCTAAGAGGGTTTCCTTTGGGGTGTGGGGGTTGTGATAGAATGGTATGAAAGAATTAGGTTGAGGGATAAGATGAAATTAGGAGTTAGGAATAGTGGGGATTGCATGTGTTTGTAGGGAAACACCATCAGTTGTTCCTGGTATGTGAAATAGTGAAGGTAAGTCTAGCTAATACATGATATTTTATCCCCTAGTAATCTGATGAAAGGAATGTAGGACTACCCAATGTCCAAGTGATGTGGTAACACTTACAGGGTAGGTACATAGGAGAAGTACATGCATGGAAAATTATTGTGTTATTATTTTAAATGGAATATATTATTAATTTCAAATTCATTAAATTATTCTTGACAAAATTATATATGACCATGGTTAGAATATCATTGCTTCCTTTTCAGTTATGGTTATTGGATGTCAACTACGAGTAGTTTAGGTAGTGGTGGTTTATCAGGATAATTCGATTGATCATCTAAAAGATAAGCCAATAATAGGAGGATGATTCGTGAAAGAGGATCTGGAATGAATTTTAGAGGTTGATTTTGTGGAATTATGCAGGATTATATTTGATCTAGAGTTATAGTACTTTTTAGAGGTTCATGATATCACTTTCTACATGATATAAGACTACAAAGAGTACTGAGTCCCATTGGAGTTTAGTCAGATGAGAAGAACTATGAGTTAGTGGTTGAAACTATATATAAGGTAGTGAAAGGAGGTGGATGATTCATGATTCAATTTTCAAAAAGTGTTCTAAGTAGAGTTCCTTATTTTTACCATGAAGGAAGTTGAGAGGTAGGTTTTTTTGTCCCAGTAGTAGGGGATCATTTCTGTGTACAGGCATGGATCAAATTATAGGGTTTTTTTCTTTTTCCCCAAATCATTTTCCTGATGAGGAGTCTCATTTGAGACATCGTGAAGAGGTACTACACCCCTCTATATATTTTGAAGTTACCCCCTTTACATTTTCAATTTACTTAATAGTTCAGAAGAATGAATTGGTGATCCATCATATACCCTTATGAGGATATTTAACATTAGAGGGGAACCAGAAGGGTTATAAGAGGAGTAGAGTGTTCCAAGATAGATTTCCGGTTCCATGGACATTGATTTTCTAATATGTATGGAGATGACCTAAAAAATATCCATTCCACAATTCTATGGAAAGTGGTTTATATGCTCCTACTAGGGAGGATTTAGGGCTGTGTTGTTTTTCATTTGGGACCATGATCACTATCAGAATCTATGGGCCCTAGTTCTTCATGATTAATATAGTGGAGGTGGTTTGATTCAATATTAGCCTTAGCAAAATTTACAATCAAGGCCATTTTTTTAGTAAAAGAAGCATGATTTTCCTCTCCTGAGAGGATATAGTCTAGTAAAATATTTACCTTAGGATATTCCCCATCCATTATGGCCTTTACATGAGTGTGATAGTGGAATTTTCTATCCACAGAGTGGAAAATGTGCTACAGATGATCATATTAATGTGATGTAGGTGGTAGTTCCATATCGTCTTGAGATCATTCATGATTCCATTAGTTTATAAACTATACTATTTGAGCGATGTTTGAATTAATAGTTTTAAACTCCTTGGTTTCACCCACTCTATTGTTTTTTTAGGATATACAAAAAGAGAATTCTCATGCCCATATTTTTGACTGAATCAGTATATGGAATGAAATAATTTTATAATATGTACTGGAGGTGTAGACAGTTAGTGGTGTCACATCAGTCATGTAGGGCACTTTTCATACATCATATATAGTTGTATGATGTTATCCTCTTAATTTATTGGTTTTATTGCATAAGCGTTATTGTTGACTTCTTCAAGAGTGGATTCATGTTCTTGAATGTGGATGGAAAATGTGTTGTTTTAAATGTTGAGTATGGTTTTCAAGTTTGTAGTAGATATGTTGAACCCCTACTTTTCTTTATGGATTTTCGCATATAATTATTTGAAACTATTATATTGGAGTTTCCTTGGGTTATCAAATATTTGCTGGATGCTTTCCCGAAGGACGTTGTGATTCTAACCCTCTGTGAAGTATCAAGTTCATGATAGAACTACAACATGATGATTATATAACATTTATGGATCCTTATCTATTGAATCGTTATTAATTAACATAATTGGATATTTATATAGATTTTATAATGAAATAAGTGTTTTATCTATCCTAGTGTGTCACTATTTAGTAGTGTTGTGTTATTTTCTATAATGGTAGATGGTAGTATAAGCTTGTTTGTAGACTAATGGAGGTTGAATCCTGTAGTAATTAAGAATAATTTCCCTATCCGAAAGATTAATGATCAATTTGAATAGTTTATGTGATAATGTTGGTTTTAAAATAATTATCTATGATTTAGATAACACTATTTTAGGGTGAAAGAGGATAATATTATGAAGACATCTATCAGATGTGAGTATGTCCACTTTGTGTTCATGGTCATACTATCACTATCATGAATTCACTAGCTATGTTCTTGGGAATTGGGAACTCCTTGATCACTGAGATATTATACCAGGTCATAGTCATTTTCATGGATTTCATGTTGATTCAATCAATGTCAAAAGAATATTATATGGATGATCTAAGATTTATCTTGAGACTTATTCCACAATATCATATCAATGATAAGTTGTACAACTTTATGTTTTATACATTGGATGTTTTTTTTTGGATTTTGATGTCATAGTAAGGTGTATCCATCATCCAGTTTAAAAAAACAATTTTTTTTAAAGAACCCAAAAATGTAGAAGAAGATCCTATATTACTTGGTATTGGAGAATATTACTGAAGGATCATACATAATTACAAAAATATTTCGGTCTTGTTGACCACCATAACTATAAAGGACTTATATTTTATCTAGGATTTTTAGTGTCCGGTAGTGTTCAACTACCTTCATTTAAATGGATTAGTGCTACAGTGAGCCAATTTTTTGATGAAGGGTTGATGTTTGAGGTTTTCAATAATTCTTCACATCTGGTATTAGGATAAATATTAATTAATAAAAATTAACTTATATCTTATGGGTATACTAATTTATTCCCCTATGAGAATAAGTATTCAAAAAATAATTTATAGCTAGTAACAGTCACATTTTCACTAAAAATATATTGACATTAGCTCATTGGGGAGTTTTTCATAATCTTAACCAATCATCGGGCCATGTGATATATCCTGTATCAGTGTAACATTAATTTAAAATAATGAAATTTTTTGGGGTTACTCATGGATTATTACATTGAGATCGCAAAAACCTAAAGGAAGGGGAATGTCATAGGAGACATGTCAAACATGTAGTCCGGGAGGGATGTTGTTCCGGGGTTTGAATATGAATGGAGAGTGATGGAGGGGTTGGTATCCCTAAACATTTATTTGAGTGTGGTTTCTAGGAGAATTATCCTAATTCATATGATATGTTAGTCCTACCTACAGAATTAGGTTGCTAATTCTTAGTGGAGATAGTCATAAAAGGAGGTGATACATGCTCATCTTGTCTATGGTGATTCTCTGGAAGGATGGTCAGAGGTTTGTCAAAATTGTATATTTGTTTCTAGGGTGGTTGTACTTTTTGTTGTTATGAACAAGGGAGTCCATCATGAGTTTCAAATATTACTTTTTTAGTACACATGGGAGTATTAAATAAGTACAATGGCTTGAGTATGTAATTTTTATGGATTGAGATAAAATAGGTGGTTTAAGAGTTTATGGCATGATAATTGGTTTTATAGTAGGTTATTTTTGAACGTCTTATTCCTATAGGTATTTTCATTCCTTTTTAAATTAATAATTGAAAAAGTGGTGATATCACGATGGGATTTCTCAATGGTTTACCAAAATCATATGGTGGTTGTGAAGCTATATGTTAAATAATGGATTGTTGGATGAAATCTTCTGAGTTTCTAGTGATTAAGAAGTCGGGTGCTATGGATGTTTTGGCAAGGAGGCATGTGGATGAGGTTGTATGGATGAATGGAGTTCACAGGTTCATTATCTTGGAATTGGAAACTCATTATACATTAGGACACATTATAGTGTTGTATAATTCTTTTGGAACTTAGTTTTACATCATCAAAACATTACACCCTTAGGTGGAAGGGTAGATAGAGAGGACCATCTAGACACAATAGGATATTTTGTGGGAATGAGTCATGGTCTGTAACGTCTCAGTTCTGGGTGCCTCCTAGAGGTGCCCTGTCACGACCCGCCCTCGGGGTCCGAGCCGTGACTACCCCAAGCCCGCCTTCCATAGGCCAGGGGCTGGCGACTAGCACCAAGGCGTAAATCCCGGTAAAAAGGGAAGGCATTGCCTTTGAAAAGTAAACACACACCACAGAGTAAACAAGCGGAAGTAAACACTAAACAAGCAGAGTACGACTGTAAGTGCGGAAAAGTAAATGGGCCAGAATACAAACCCAAACTGAAAGTAAAGTACAACTCGAAAAGGGAAAAACAGCAACTGAAAAGTAAAAGCCGCTACTCCGAGCTGTCCACTGGAAATCCCACCTGAAGGGTGGGTACAGATAGCTCCTCTGCTCCACGGGTCCCGCCGTCCGCTCCGTGCACGTCCCACCCAGTGGTCCACCTCCGGGTACAGTCCTGCTCTGCAAGCCTCAGCTAAGGTCAATGCTGTCCGTCGTCTGCAACCAACACAACGTAGTGCGGGCGAAGCCCGTGCAGGGGTGAGTATAAGCTACTCAGTAGGGACCCCGAGACCCCTGAAGGTCTCTCAAATCCACAAAGGATAAACCACGAAGAAAAGTACAATCACGAAGTAACAACCGACACTGCTTAGGTATATGCCCTTACATATACCTAAGTCATCAATTAAAATACGCTCCAACCTCCGAGCCCAAGTACAACTCAGTCCACGCAGGAAAGTATACGTATTCCACATAGGAAAGCAAAACATAATCCACACAGGATTGCACAACACAATCCACACAGGAAAGCAACAGGATTCAGCTCACACAGGTATACTTCTTCAAGGACGATAAAGATGATCACTGATCCATCTAAGTTGTCGGACCCACGAAGGATCGATAGGTAACTAACCCCCGCAGAAGACCCACACAGGATCGGGCTCACACAGAACCTGTAGGCGCTGGCTCACACAGAACCGCTGAGCGCAAGGACCCACACAGGATCGGGCTCACACAGAACCTGTAGCACTGATCCACGTAGGATCGCTGAGTGCTGTAGTCGTCGTCGTCGAATCCACATAGGATCACTGTACTGTCGTCGTCGAATCCACACAGGATCTCTGTACTGTCGTCGTCGCTGTCACAGTAGCAGTCGTAGCAGTAGTAGCAGTCGCAGCCAGCACTAGGGTTCCTGCACACAGCAAGCTCGATCGGAGGGTCCGCTCCACGAGCCGAGAGGCTGATACATCAACTGTCACGAAGACCAGAGTTGATGTATCCAAAAGTTCCGTATCGACAACAGGAACTCAACGCAACAGACGGCGCGTCGATCGGACGCCCGGTCTGAGAGTTATCGGCATTTTCGTCTCCGGGGCCCGGTTGGTTTTTAAGGCAAAACCAACCCGACCGTACTCCACCTGCGTCCAAACCTCGGGCGGAGTATGCCAAAAGATCCGTCTCACTAAGAGGAACACAACGCGACTGACGGCGCGTCAATCGGACGTCCGTAGCTCAAGATATGAGCGTTTCCGCTCCGAAGGCCCGGTTGGTTTCGTGAACGAACAAACCCGGCCGAAATCAAAGTTAACCGAAACCTTGAGTGCGATATATCAAAACGACCGTCTCGATCCAAGGATCGCGTTGCCGCAGACGGTTCGTCGATCGAAGGTCCGAGGCTCAAGTTATGGGCCAAAAACCAAAACTGGTTCGAAACAGGGGGGGTCCGGGTCCGGGCCGACCCGGCCCGACGCCCCCCCCCCCCCCCCCGGGGCGGCGCGGTGGCCGGCGGCGGCGGCGGCGGCAGGCGGCGGCGGCGGGCCGCGGTGGCGGCGGCGGCGGCGGGCCGCGGTGGCGGCGGCGGCGGGCCGAGGTGGCGGCGGCGGCGGGCCGCGGTGGCGGCGGCGGGCCGCGGCGCACGCGGGGGGCTAAGCCCCGCTTCTTCAGAAGGGCGGCGCGGCTTTGCCGCGCCGTTTGCAACAAATCGGCCCCCCACGTGGGGGCCGGTTTTAAATTAAACCGGGGGGCTGCTGCCCCCCCCCCCCCTTCCATGGAACCGCCCCCCTCATTATGAGGGGGATTTTAAAGAACCGGCCGGGGAATTAAATTCCCCGGTTTTAAGTCATCCGGCCGGCCAGCTGGCCGGCCGGTTTTTACCAACGGGACCGGAAATTCCGGTCCCGCCTTTGACTTCCGACGCCGGCGGCCCGGCCGTCGGTCTCCTCTTCCGCCGCGGCCCGGAACCGGCTGCGGTCTTCTCGTCCCGCCGCGGCCCGGAACCGGCCGCGGTCTTCTCGTCCCGCCGCGGCCCGGAACCGGCCGCGGTCTTCTCGTCCCGCCGCGGCCCGGAATCCGACCGCGGTGTTCGTCGTCCGGCGCGGTGCGACGGCACCGCGCCCCTTTCGCCGTGCCATGAATCCTTTCAACGCGGCGCGACGGCGTCGCGTTCTTGAAGATTTTTCCTTGGCGTAGCGCGACGGCGCCGCGTAAATTATTTGTACGATCATCCGCGTGGTGCGACGGCACCACGCCACTTTGCTTCCACCGCAATAATTAAACAAGAACAATGGAGGGGGGTTCGGCCGTGTTCGTGCGGTCCGGCCCCCCTCACATTAAAATAATAACGCAACTCAAAATAAAATCAAGTCACACGTTAGTCTTGATAAAATCACGATCAAGAATAAAATAAGGAAACCAAAAGAAATCGACAACCCCTACCTTGGTTAATGTTCGAAGATTCGTCTACGCTCCTTGGAAGACGGCGTCGCGGAGGTCGGGTGTCGCGGTCGTCGTTCGTCAAATCCGTTGACGAGGAGTTATGCCCGAAGAGACACGTCGTTGGCGGATCTTCGTTTGCCGACGAAGAAGGTCCGAGGAGGGTGCGGCGTTCCCTCTTGTTGACACCGAGGACGAAGAAGAGGGGCGTCGTTCTTCGTCGAAGTTTGAGCGTTCTTCGTTCTTCGTCAGAGCTTGAAGATGAAGAGGAGCTCTCCAAAGGACAAACAAAGAACCTAAAATAAAATAAGACTACTTCTTATTTTATTAACACATAACACAAAAGATTTTCAAAGTTTGAAATTCAAAAAGACTTAACTCCCACAATTAATTAAGAGTAACTTAAGCCAATTAATTAGGGGTTAAGTAAGTTGAGAGAATTTGAAAAGGTTAGGGGTTCTTGTGGGCCCCACCACACTTAATCCTCCCAAGGGAGGTTAAGTGGGTGTGGGTCCCACTTCCAACCTCCTTTGATAGGTTTTAACTTGTTGTAATAAAATTGTTCTTCACAATTTTATTTAACTCAAACTAAAAACCCCAAAACGTAACTTTCAACCCGCAACAAACGCAACTCCCGAAAAGGTCTCTTTAAGCGAATATCGGCGCTGCGAGTTCATCGGTTCCCTCGGATTTCAATTCCGAGCACCGGATCAAAAGTTAGGAATTCCCGCTCGTTCGTTCACTGAACGTACCCGAGCCAAACTTCGGAAATTAATTCTGGGCACTCCGGGCCTCGGAATCAGGTGCCGTCAGAAACCGCGCTCTTGTAAAATTCTAAAGAAAATTAAGAAAAAATTTCCCTTGAATTTTACGGGTCTTTACATTACTCCCACCTCAGGGCTTTACGTCCCCGTAAAGATACAACAAAAACTAGGGAAACAAATGAGGGTACTGAGTACGCATCTGAGCCTCCCGCTCCCATGTGCTCTCCTGGAGATTCCCGTGCTGCCATCTGATGCGCACAAGAGGAATCGATCGCCCACGCAGGACCCACTCCTGTCGATCCTCTATCTCCACCGGGACCTCCGTAAAAGTCGCCCCATCGTCAACGTCAAGCTCCCCATGGTCAATGATGTGCGTCGGGTCGTGCACGTATCTCCTCAGCTGGGATACCTGGAAGACGTCGTGCACCCGGTGCAACTGAGGTGGTAGAGCCAGGCGATAAGCCACCTCGCCAATCCTGCTGAGAATCTGGAAGGGTCCGATGAAGCGCGGGGATAACTTGCCGCCTCGGCCAAATCTCTGAATACCACGTCGAGGTGAGACCCACAAGAAGACGTGGTCACCATCCTCGAACTCTAGTGGCCTCCGCCTCCTATCAGCGTATGACTTCTGCCGGTTCTGAGCTGTCCTCATCCGCTCCTGGATGACCTGGACCTTCTCTGTCGTGGCCTGGACCATCTCTGGTCCCACCAGTGCTGACTCTCCGGGGTCTGTCCAGCACAAAGGAGATCTACAAGGTCGGTCGTACAACGCCTCGTACGGTGCCATCCCGATGGTGGAGTGGTAGCTGTTGTTGTATGCGAACTCCACCAAGGGTAGGTGGTCCTCCCAGCTACGACCAAAGTCAAGGACACATGCGCGGAGCATGTCCTCGAGAGTCTGAATGGTCCTCTCCGTCTGACCATCCGTCTGAGGGTGAAAAGTTGTGCTAAGACGTAGATGCGTCCCGAATTCCTCCTGTAACCCCTTCCAAAGCCGGGAAGTAAAGCGGGCATCTCGATCGGAAACGATAGATCATGGCACGCCGTGGAGCCACACAATCTCCTGAACGTAGAGACGTCCCAAGCTCTCCACTGAGCCCTGCTCTCTGATGGGTAAGAAGTGTGCCGACTTGGTGAGTCGGTCAACAATCACCCAGATGGAGTCGTGACCTCTGGAAGTGCGTGGAAGTCCAGTCACGAAGTCCATAGATATGCCGTCCCACTTCCACTCCGGAACCTCCAAGGGTTGTACCAAGCCTGCTGGTACCTGATGCTCTGCCTTCACCTGCTGACAGGTGAGGCATCGAGAAACGAACTCTGCTACAGCTTTCTTCATGCCCGGCCACCAGTGCTGTCGTCTGAGATCCTGGTACATCTTCGCCACTCCAGGATGTACCGCCAAAGGAGAAGTGTGAAACTCCCTCAGCACTTCCTCTCGCAAAGCGACTGGTACCATGGTACGTCCTCTGAAAAGGATGTCGTGCTCTGCTCCAAGGGAGAAACCATCAGGTGCATGTCCCGAGGATATCTGTGCACGCCATGTCTCACAGTCAGCGTCCCCGTGCTGTGCCTCCCTGACTCGCTGCAGTAGTAGAGGAGTGACTGTGAGAGACTGAAGAAAGGCTGCTCCATCTCTATCCACGAAGGATATCTGCAAAGAGGCTAGCTGCTTCGTCGCCTCCTCGAGTAGCTGAATGCCCGTCCTCCTGCTGAGGGCATCGGCTACTACGTTCCCCTTCCCAGGGGTATAGACTATCTCAAAGTCATAGTCCTGGAGGAACTCGAGCCATCGTCGCTGTCTCAGGTTCAGGTCCTTCTGCGAGAAGATATACCTGAGACTCTGATGATCGGAAAAGACTGTAAAGCGCTCGCCCATCAGATAGTGTCGCCATGTCTTCAGAGCGAAGACCACTACTGCTAACTCCAGGTCATGGGTAGCGTAGTTCTGCTCATGCGGCCTCAACTGTCGTGATCCATAGGCGATCACTGCCCGCTCCTGCATTAGAACACATCCGAGTCTGGTCCCTGATGCATCGCAGTAGACTACGTACCCTACTCCCTCCTCAGGCAACCTCAAGATAGGTGCGCTAGTCAATCTCTGTCTCAGCTCCTAGAAGCTCTGCTGACAACTGTCTGACCACACGAAGGGTTTCCCCTTCTTCGTCAAAGCTGTGAGTGATGCCGCAACTCTGGAGAAGTTCGGCACAAATCTCCGATAGTATCCAGCTAGTCCCAAGAAACTCCGAACCTCAGTCACGCTCCTGGGTGGCTCCCATGCTAACACAGCCTCAATCTTCGCGGGATCCACTGCAACTCCCGCCTCAGAGATAACGTGTCCCAAAAAGTGGACCTCACGTATCCAGAACTGGCACTTCGAGAGCTTACCATAAAGCTGGTGCTCTCGGAGTGTGTCAAGCACAACTCGCAAGTGATAGGCGTGCTCCTCCTCTGCCGTAGAGTAAATCAGAATGTCGTCGATGAAGACCACGACAAACCGATCGAGGTATGGCTGAATGATCCTGTTCATGAGAGCCATGAACACTGCTGGAGCATTGGTTACACCGAAAGGCATAACCAAGAACTCATAGTGGCCATACCGACATCTGAAGGCCGTCTTCTGCACATCCTCGTCTCTGACTCTGAGCTGATGATAGCCTGACCTGAGGTCTATCTTCGAGAACCACCGTGCTCCTTTGAGCTGATCAAAGAGGTCATCAATCCTCGGTAGCGGATACTTGTTCCTCACTGTCACCTGGTTCAGGCGACGATAGTCAACACAAAGTCGCAAGCTCCCATCCGCCTTCTTGGCGAACAATATCGGTGAAGCCCAGGGTGAAACACTGGGTCGGATGAACCCCTTGCCCTGCAAGTCCTCCAACTGTACCCGTAGCTCTCGAAGCTCGGCGGGGGCCATCCGATATGCTGGAGTGGATATCGGGGCTGTCCCGGGGTACAAGTCAATATAAAAGTCTACCTCTCTGCGAGGAGGTAGCCCTGGAACATCGTCGGGAAAAACGTCCGCAAACTGATCCACCACTGCAGGAAAACCAGGACTCCGCACGTCAACTGCTCCAAGGATAAGGCTAGCCAACTGATGAGTGATGGGCTGTCCTCTCCTCCGCGGAAGTCCATCCTGTGCTGCTAAGGCTCCCTTCTCGCCGGTGAAGGTGAACCTGCTCCCGTCGGTGCGTACACATCGCACCTTGCGCCTAAAACAGTCAATCTGTGCATGGACCGTACACAGCCAATCCATGCCCAAGATGACGTCGTAAGGCCTCGACGCTGCTACAAGAAGATCCCAGCCGAAGCTCTCGCCTCCTAGAGTAAGCTCACACTGCCGGCACCAGTGCGTAATCGTCGAGTTTGCTCTCGTAGGAGTCTCTAGCCGTAAGGATCGAGACAACGGCTCTGTCGGAATCTCCGAGCTCCGAACAAGGACAGCGGCTATGAAAGAATGACTCACTCCTATGTCTATAAGAACTGCAACAAGGGTGGAGTAGACACAGATAGTACCTCGAATCATCTCGGGTGCGCCGTGGTCGTAGGCCTCTGCTGCCTGGAGCTGTGCCTGTCGCTGCCCGCCAGCTCCCTGTGGTCGGGGTGGACCCCCTGGTGGTGGTGGTGGTAGAGCCTCAAAGCATCGGCCACCACCAGCTGCTCGTCCAGCTCCTCTGCCTCGTCCGCCTCCTCCCTGCGGACCGCCACGGTCGACCCTCTGCCTCTGCCTCGGTGGTCCATCAACTGACTGCTGCTCCTCGGCACGACGGGTCGGGCAGTCGCGAGCCATGTGGCCCTGCCCGCCGCACGAGTAGCACTGTCTGCTTCTCGTAAGACTGGCTCCGCGCTGTGTGCCCCGCACTGCTGAGCCAGTGCCCTGAGATCGTCGGCCTGAAGGTCTGGTCTGTCTGGACCCCTGAGTCATCCGTCGACTGCCTGCTGTAGATGACTCTGCCACGTGCCGCCCTGCGGTGGGTCTCTGTGCTGGTGTAGACTCAGCAAGGAAGCTCTTGATCAGAAGAGCCCGCTCCAGTACTCCTGTCTGAGTCGGTATGCTGAGGGAGATCAGCGATGCCCTGATCTCATGTCTCAAACCCTGCTCGAAGGTCCGGGCCCGGAAGAATGGGTCCCGTACCATGTCGGTCGAGTAGCGCGAGAGATCGGTAAATCTCGCCGAGTACTGAGCGACCGTCATGCTGCCCTGCCGCAGCTGTAGAAGCTCCTGGATACGCACCGCACGAAGGGTGGCTGGGACGAACTCCGAGCGGAAGAGGCTCTCAAAGTCCGTCCAAAGTAGAGATGCCTCATCGTGCACCTGGAGCATCAAGCTCCACCATCGTCCTGCTGCTGCGTGTAGTAGGCTCGCAGCGAGGATCACCATGAGGTCTGCTGGTGTCCTCACTAGCCTAAACACTCGAACTACTGCCTCCAGCCAGTCCTCTGCTGCCTGGAGATCTGTCTCCCCGCGAAACCTAGGCGGTCGCTGGCGCTGAAACTCATGCAGTGCACTGAGGCGACGTGCATCGTCAGCGGCTGCTGCTGGAAGCATCGGGGGATCGGCGGGTAAAGCTACCGCCGGTGCCACTACTGGAAAAGGGCCCTGCACCAAGGCCTCGTCGCTCGGTGGGCTGTCGTCTCGCTCGACTCTCGGAACCCTAGCTGGCTGCCGTCGTGGGGCCATCCTGAAAAGGAAACAGGTGCGCCACTGTTAGAACAGTATACCTGGTGAGCTGATATAAGTAATCACAAAGAAAACTTTGAAACACACACGCAATCAATGTTTTCTTGCATTAAGTCGGAAATCAGAAGTCAGGGTCCTGGTGTACGGATACGTCGGCCGCCGCACCAACACTGGACTCCCTGGACTGATATCCATACTCAATACGCTAAACATTATTGCTTCACATAGAAAAGATCAGAGTTCGCGGTAGAACCGAACTCCTTTGATACCAATTTGTCACGACCCGCCCTCGGGGTCCGAGCCGTGACTACCCCAAGCCCGCCTTCCATAGGCCAGGGGCTGGCGACTAGCACCAAGGCGTAAATCCAGGTAAAAAGGGAAGGCATTGCCTTTGAAAAGTAAACACACACCATAGAGTAAACAAGCGGAAGTAAACACTAAACAAGCAGAGTACGACTGTAAGTGCGGAAAAGTAAATGGGCCAGAATACAAACCCAAACTGAAAGTAAAGTACAAATCGAAAAGGGAAAAACAACAACTGAAAAGTAAAAGCCGCTACTCCGAGCTGTCCACTGGAAATCCCACCTGAAGGGTGGGTACAGATAGCTCCTCTGCTCCACGGGTCCCGCCGTCCGCTCCGTGCACGTCCCACCCAGTGGTCCACCTCCGGGTACAGTCCTGCTCTGCAACCCTCAGCTAAGGTCAACGTTGTCCGTCGTCTGCAACCAACACAACGTAGTGCGGGCGAAGCCCATGCAGGGGTGAGTATAAGCTACTCAGTAGGGACCCCGAGACCCCTGAAGGTCTCTCAAATCCACAAAGGATAAACCACGAAGAAAAGTACAATCACGAAGTAACAACCGACACTGCTTAGGTATATGCCCTTACATATACCTAAGTCATCAATTAAAATACGCTCCAACCTCCGAGCCCAAGTACAAATCAGTCCACGCAGGAAAGTATACGTATTCCACATAGGAAAGCAAAACATAATCCACACAGGATTGCACAACACAATCCACACAGGAAAGCAACAGGATTCAGCTCACACAGGTATACTTCTTCAAAGACGATAAAGATGATCACTGATCCATCTAAGTCGTCGGACCCACGAAGGATCGATAGGTAACTAACCCCCGCAGAAGACCCACACAGGATCGGGCTCACACAGAACCTGTAGGCGCTGGCTCACACAGAACCGCTGAGCGCAAGGACCCACACAGGATCGGGCTCACACAGAACCTGTAGCACTGATCCACGTAGGATCGCTGAGTGCTGTAGTCGTCGTCGTCGAATCCACATAGGATCTCTGTACTGTCGTCGTCGAATCCACACAGGATCTCTGTACTGTCGTCGTCGCTGTCACAGTAGCAGTCGTAGCAGTAGTAGCAGTCGTAGCCAGCACTAGGGTTCCCGCACACAGCAAGCTCGATCGGAGGGTCCGCTCCACGAGCCGAGAGGCTGATACATCAACTGTCACGAAGACCAGAGTTGATGTATCCAAAAGTTCCGTATCGACAACAGGAACTCAACGCAACAGACGACGCGTCGATCGGACGCCCGGTCTGAGAGTTATCGGCATTTTCGTCTCCGGGGCCCGGTTGGTTTTTAAGGAAAAACCAACCCGACCGTACTCCAACTGCGTCCAAACCTCGGGCGGAGTATGCCAAAAGATCCGTCTCACTAAGAGGAACACAACGCGACTGACGGCGCGTCAATCGGACGTCCGTAATCCACCAGTGTCGTTGGTCACACAGCTGGAAAAATTCCCTAAACACACAACCTATACGTCCGGTACACGACGTGGTCCACCAAGGATTTCCCAACCTCGTGTCTCTTCCCACACAACCAGTGACATAGTTAGGTACTACACTGTGAGTACATAAAATTACATGGTGTATACTTAAGAAAAACAGTTCCTTTTCATGCAGAAGGATACATGACATGTATTCAGCAATACACATGGTGTATTCTAGGTTTCTTCATATAGTAAGTCTGATAAACTACTCCGGAACCCAGGACTACATTGAAATAAACATTAAAGAGCCAAATTCTGATCCATGAGGGACCATACTCCCCTTTAATCAATGATTTGAATTTTATACATGTCATATACTAGAACAACTGTGTAATGATCGACCAAATTTCGATCCATAAGTGACCATAACACCTCAAGAACAAATTTTTTTCATTCATTAAAATGAAACCTTACACAATCCAATACCATATCAAATATTAGGTATTCTATGATGGAATCTATCACAACATCATGAATATCTAGAACAACTTCGATCATGATATCATGCAATCAGTAATGCACCCTTAATGGCATAGAAAGAATGCATGACATGTGATATTTATCAAGTGCTTACATGATGCATGAGATGGCATACCCTCATCTCACCGGGTTGTAATAGAAATAGAACCTCAATATTATCCACATTAATAGAACAAAAAATGTGAATCATGTAATGGTGAAATATAATAACCTGTTATAATAGAAAAACCATAAAAATTTCAATAAAAGAAGTAAATTGGATATTCCATGCACATGGGTCAACTACTCTTGAGCACAAGTTATTACCAACTACCTATTCCATCCTATCACTGACTATAGGCTCAAAATATTAGGTCATGAAGAAAAATACCTTTGATACCACATTGTAACATCCAAGTTCTGGGTGCCACCCAGAGGTGCCCCGTAACAGGTTGTTTTTATGGCCTCAATGGAATTTCCTCTAACTCCAGAGGATTCCGACTAGTAGCAAGGGCCTTAGTTATGATATTGGGGAAACTATTACCTCATTCGAAGAGTAACATAGTAGAATAGAAAGCATATAACAATAGTTGAATCATTAATAACATGAAATAAGTAAACAACGGAAGACTAAAACTAATTAACATCTAGAGAACACATATATAAATGTTGCATGATACTTATGTATAGGAATGAATCCAAACATGTCACAATGATGGAATACAATACTAAACATCATTTCAAAGAAAAAAAATTTAACTCCAGCAGCATCGCAAGCCTTAGCATGGTCCCATGCGCTCATGCTCCACATAAATCAAGTATCTGAAGTAGAAGGGTGCTTGCCCTTATCTATACCTACATCAATATAATCTATTTGGGCCCAAAATCATGACTGAAACATGGTGGAAGACCCATACTAGTAGGAAACCACCCATAGATATGTTCTTAATAGTTAGTGAATATATATGGAAGGCATAAGAAAAATGAAGTCGTAAACAAGGATGTACTCAAAAGTAAACAATCATACTGTTTCAATTGCATTAATTTTCATATATCAAGTAAGAAGAAATCCAAAAACAGGTAACCCTCTAAGAAGTAATCATAGCCTAACCCCTATGGGTCAACCAATCAAACACAAGAAAACCTCTTGGAAGCACTCATTGTCTGACCCCTCTATTTCCACTTAACCATAGACTCTCTAAGGAAGCACTCACCATCAATTCCCCTTGTGGTATTCTATCGGTAAACTACATACACTCTAGGGAAGTACTCAACATCTAATTCCCCATCTGGACACGCAATGTGGATCTATAGAAACTCTGAGGGAGAACTCACACACATCCCACCTATGTTCTCGTGATGTGAAAATTAAACAGACACTCTAGTGAAGCCCTCAATGTCTATTCACCCTATGATCTACTACAATAGGTTCCAACAACCCTATGTAAGTCAATCATAAAAAACTATGTTCAATAGACAAAGTAAATCACAAGAAATAATTGAATAATACATTTCATGAACTACATGCCTAACATCTACAAGAATATAACAACATTAGATAATATCACTCCATCTTAACAACATTAGTAATGGAAAAAAGCAGCCTAATCAGCAAGGCTAGACCATACGGTCAATATCAAACAAACATTTGCAACACATACATAGCTTGGTAAGTAACCGTATTCAAAATCAAAAAACCTCTACTTAGGCACAGAAGGCATAATAGGCATTATAGAGGATAAAATATCTTAACACGCAATACCTTGTTCTTTGGTATTGGGAATTTTTCACATAATATTCATAGACCAACTACTGAAAGTAACAAACCACATACCTCGATGTTGGATGATTGATATGCTCTAGAGTCGGCCCTTGAATCGACATAGAATGCAGTAGATCTAAAAAATGCCAAAAACTCTCAAAGAAGAATATCTCATGAGACAGGAGGAATCAAGAGATGAGGATCAAGAAGATGAAAGAAATCACCAATGCAATTCAAACGCAATTGACAGAGTATGATTTAGAGAAAAAACGGTGAGTTGGAGGCCCAAATAATATTCATCAGTATCTATCTCTCCTGGATGAGAAGGACCAAGAATAAGAGGTTTTAATCAATTAGACATGACCCCAGTCCGACATAAAAAATTTAAAGAAAAGTAAATGGCATGTTCTTTAAAAGTACACAGTGTGTACATTCCTTAACCAGGCTCTGCTTTTGGTGGTCTCTAAGTCAACTCACACGACCATGTACTTGGATATTACATGACCCATACATGGTCACCCACAATAATCAGGTACATAACATGTACTCCAATGTACATGGTGTGGTCTCCTAAAATTTCCACATTCTCCTCTTTTTCTCAAAAAAACAAAAAAATAGAACTAAAACCTAAAAAGAAAGTCTACATTTATACATGGTCCACATGGATCATTTTCAATGAAATTTACATTGGTTGATTTTCCATTTTACAAAAGTTTCAACTCATAAATTGATAATTCCCTTTTGATGTTTTGTAAGAGAGGGCCTACCTTTTTCCTTTGAGTGGGGATTAGACTAAGGATTCATCCACTCTTAGTCTGGAAGTTCTGTAGAGTGCCACCAAGATAGCTTAGGTTTTTTATGAGAAGAAGATGGTAGTTAAAGACTTGACGAAGTATCATGATTATCACAGGAGGGGGCCCTTGAATATAATGGTTATATATGAGTCTCCCCTTGACATGAAAAATATAGTTTTGGTTGGTTTAGTATATATTTTTCCTATTTTTTGGAACTTTCATAGTGTTATGTGGGGTATTGGTCAGGTCTCATATCAGTTGGTGATTCTTCCATGATTGTGCCAGATTCGCAATGTCTTATATATCTCTTAAATTCATTGGTATCTTCACAATGACTCTAGTGTTCTTGAATGTAGAGGGTTGGATATTTAGGATGAAACGAAAATGGTGGAGCAGCCAATATAGATCTAGGATCATCGGGAAAGGTGACATATGGATGGACAATTCCTTCAGTTTGTGAGTAGTGGTGGGGTGGTTTCAAGGAGGAGTGTACTATGGAGTGAGATACATAAATTCATTCCCTATACCCTGATTTGTATCTATTTTTTCCTATATCATTTTTCATGATTATATGATGTTTATACTTTATTGGTTTATGAGATATTATTTTATGGGATGATGTGATGCGTGTTAAAAAAATTAATCATATAATAAAGGTAAAACCTAATCTCTAATTAAGACGCATTATACTAGGACTTGTATTAAAACCAATTTTGTGAGTCAATTCCAACCATAGTGTATAATATCATGATATTAAAGATGTAATTCCTTAATTTGTGTTCTTGGGGCCCAATTGATTAATTATTGAGGTAGTTAATACCTTTTTCCATGAGGAGGTTGAGATACTAGTCTAGATGGGTTTGGAAAATTAAGGTGGCTTTTAGCTAATGTAAAATATGTGGTTTCATTAAATGTTTCGTGTGGATTTTAAATATTTCTTAGCGTGTTTTGTTTTTATTAGTGTTTAGTTACTATGATAACTTTGAGATGAATATCATTGTATATTATTTTGGAATATTTTCCCTCTTTCCATTTTTGGTTGGTATTGATTCTTGAGGTTGAGAATAGTTTGATGGTAATAGGATTTAATTGCTAGGGCCTTATGACCTGTTACGATATAGAGATTCTATTGGTGGGGGTTTCATGAGGGATTTAGAGAGTAAAAGGGGGAGTTAACTTAGTTATATAGATGTTATGCATATAGTAGTACAGAAAAAAGTTATATGACACCAGGGATGGAATCTACGTTGTCGATAGTACATATATGGTGTCAGGTATTGAAGGAGAATTTGTTTTGTTACATCCAGTTTTTGTATAGTAATGGAATTGAGGCAGAAAATATTGTGTGGAGCCTATGGGTATAGTTTGGTTATTCTTCATAATATGACATGGTTATAACGTGGTCAGCTAGGAATGGAATAGAGTCTCAATGGTATGTGTTTTTTTCTTGTGTTGTTTTCATGGAAGCAGTTCAATAGAGCTAGATTGTGGTGTTGCCTTATTATCTAAATGAATGAAAATTATTATTATTTTTTATAAAATCACTTTTAATGGACACGTGAGAACAAAAAAATCCAGAAAATTAACCAAAAAAAATAGAATAGAAAAAACAATCAAATTACAAGTTCTGCCTCTCCCTAGCAGTAACAAAATATTAAAACCCTCCACCAAAGCATGATCAATCTCCAACCAGTAACATGAATAGGTGCACAAGCATGGAACCAAGGACCTAGCCATACTCTCATAGAAATCCACTCCATGTTCCATGCTAAGGATGAAAACTCATGCTCTGAACCCCATATGAAGTAGAACCAGTTATAATTATGGAATCCGAACGCCCCAAATCACTTCTAGTTACACAAACTAGTAATTATAACCCCATTACAAAGAACATGAGGGAATGTGAGAAACCACAAGAATATCTATAAAAGGATATATCAGAGCCTGAAATTGATTTAACCATCCTAACTATATCATTCTCTCTTCAACTACACCATGGTCCTTCCCTTTTATATTGTTCTATGTTGTGGTCAGTGGTTCTGGAACATGGTCTTATATTTATTTGATAGAGTATAAAATCTTAAATCTAATTAAACTATATAATTGTTTCTGTATTTTATCAGTTCATGTGTGAACCATGATCATCATTATGATTTCATCTACCCCCTTATTATTTTATTTAAAATATGGCCTTTGGAGATCAATCCTTGTTGGTTCTAGGAGAGTTACCTTCATTCCTTCTCTGATTTTTCTCTCCATTTATCATATGGGGAATTTTTATTTTAAGAGATTTATTGGTTTAGACAGTGTTTTGGTAAGGTAATGATTTGGGATATAATTTTTATTATGATAATGTAGTTTTAAAATTGTTTTGGTTTTCAGTGGAAGTCTTTCTCTTACTCTAACCATTTATAATGGTTCAGATATCTTTTTCAAAGTTAGGGGATCCTTCTCTTATCTTCCAGTTATACATGTGGGAGGGATCATTATTTTTTTATTCATTGGTCATATGGTATGATCTATTTTAATGTAGAAAAATAATTTGGTTAATTGAAGTGTAAGGTAATGGGGACTTAATGTAATGTTTGATACCATCTGATTACATTTTTATTGATATTATGCATTCTTGTTGTATCAATGAAAATTATTAATTCTAGGAGTGTTTTTTGTTGATATTGCAGTGTTTGTAGAACAATTAATTGTGTAATTGATTTATATAACCTTGAATAAAATTATAACTACTTATATATGGTTAATAAATTGGATTCCCCGTGTAGGTTTTATTAGTGTGAGAATGTCCTTGAAATGTAAAGTGTAATGTTATGAGAAACCACTAATTAAATATAAAATTAAATTTATAAATATGTGTTATGTGTTGGTGAGAGAGGAAAAAGGTGGTAAGGGGGTGTGGGAAGACCATTTATCAATAATATTCTTCTTATTTCATTAAACTTGGATGTCATATTTGGTGATTGTGCCTTGGTGAAGATGAAATTGGTTTGATGACCTTATCAATCATTATTGGTTCTATTGTTTGCTCAAAGGTGAATTTGTATTAACTTTATGACATGTCCATGCATGACTCTAGGGGTTATCCTACTAAGTAAACTTTTTATTTTCAGACTATATATATATTGACTATTTATCAAGTCTTTAGGAGGACTACATGGACCGTGCCGGATATTGCAATCTTAGATATTGGAGCTGTTGTTTAGTCCCTACCTTAGGGTTTTCATTTGGGTATATTTTTAGAGACTATTTATATTTGTTTAAATTTTATATGAAATATGTCATGGTCTTGGTTTCCATTAATTTATATTTTATACCAAAATTTCTAGGTGGTTGTTTATTATATCACTTAGTGCTATATCACAGTGGCTAATGGCTCCCATGTGTGTAATTTTTATACCCTCAATGAGTGTCGGTAACCTGGGGCCTACTATAGTGGGAATCAGAGATCCTTATCTCTATTTATTAATTTCCATCCTATGAGGGGATCCTTTATAGTGGGGGGGGGGGGGTTGACCAATTTCCCTTGTATGATCGTTGGATTAACCCGATTATGTTCAACCAAGTAATATTCACATCTATGTCTTCAATTTATCCCATTCCAAATAGTGAGAAAAAGTGTGAAGATAGTTTTGTTTAATGATGAATCAAGATCGAAAAGGGGAATTGTTTTAATATAATATACCCCAATTCAAACCTTAGGGTATCTAACCTAGAGGGACCAACAATAAATTATTATAATAAAATATGAATCATCCTTATGAAAAAATACATGTGGAATAAATCCCCAAGTATATAAAAATATCATAAACATAGAATCCTCATCCACAAAGGTTTTCATAAATATCATCAACCCAATAGAAATTGTGGAAAGAAAGTAAAAAAATTATAAATATAATAAAAATATTGAGAGGTAATTAAATAGTTTGAATGATTTTAGTGATTTTTAAGCATATATTCCAAAATGAAATATGAACATTATATGTATATGTATGTTAGATATATTTTTATTGGATATATAGTCATTAGAAATTTGGTAATTGGATATATAGTTTTTGGGTATGAATGTTCCCAATAAATATATTGAAGATATTAAATTTCTAGTAATAAAATGAAACTAACATAATTCAAGAATGATTAATAGTAAGATGAAATAATCAAATATAAATATATAATTATATTATATACTTTTTTTTGTAAATACATAATAATAATTTTATTATTAAATAATGATTTGATGCATTTTTTGATTTGTAATAAATATTCAAATTGAATGATACAATACAATGGTTATAAGATAAATAATTAATTTTGTTGGGATGCGATTAAAATAATTTAATGATAAATGGAGATATTTATCAAAAGGATGGTTTTTAAAAGTGTTCTATTTTTTTATTTTAATAAATTAAATTGATCACAATTAAATAATTACTATAATAAAATGTTTCAATGTAATAATCAGTACATTATTAATCACTTAACAAGTAATTGATATTAAATAGGACTAAGAGAACATAAATTCTTAAAGCCTATTTTCCTATAAAAGTAAATTTTTTCTATATATTTTATATTTTATTTAAAAGATAAGATTATCATACTATGAAATTATAATAGATTAAATGATGAAAAAAAAATTAAATCATTACATCAGAATTATGTAATGATGTTAGTTTAATTTTCTTTAATAAAAATAATATTTCGTAGTAAAAATTGAGTTACTAGGATAAATGTAAAATAAGGTAAAAGGGGGTTAAACTAAGTAGAAAAGAATTAAAATATCATAAACAAATATATATATATATAAGATATTTATTTATCAAATATTATTCCATAAGAGATATTTCCTAATATATACTAGCATTCCTTTTATAATGGAAACCTTGTACATCATAAAATTAAAACATGTGAAAGTGCCACTCAAACGTCACCTATAAAAGGACCCCTCCTACACCCCTTAAGCGTAAATTTTTAACATTAAAATATTTCATGAATCCCTATTCATCTTCATATCTATAATATTTCCTTTACTTTTTGTATCCGATAATTCTAATAAGGAATATTACTTTCTTCATTCTAAAGGAACCTATTTAGAGAATGATAGAATTCAACTTATTAATAAATAGTCATTCACCATAATTTTCAATGACATTCTCATATAAACTATTTATATATCAAATTTTCTATTTTAATTATTTGATATTAAGTTACCTAATATTATGAAATGAATTTAATAATATAAAATAACATTATGTTCTTACTCATTTCATTAGTAATACATGTTTATGTTTGGGCCAGTTTAACCACCTACATGAATGATGTTATACCAATATCATCCATTTTTTAAGGAATATTTATCAAGACATTAATAACAGTGATATATTATATTATGTAGTAATTTATTCCTTTATATGATTTTGACCGCTGAAAAATAATAATGGTCATTATAAAGTAACTTGTTGTTATTGGTAAATTACCCGAAGCTTGATCATTTTGGATTCCACTCCCACAAAACATTCCCATATCTTCTATAATATTGAAATTGTATTAGAAAAATTTCTATATAATAATGAGGATCGTACCAATAATAATAATTTTTAATTATTAACCTGGTATTAAGTAACTACGATCGATATCTCAATTTCGAAACATGTACAAAAGAAATCAGAATTACTAAAATCTTATAATAAAGATGAATAATAACTATTTAATATATTTTTATGGAATGAATATAATTGGAGAATATTTTATTTAATATTTATTATTAATTTTAATAACTATGTGATTAATATATTTATGTTTATTATACATGAGGTTAAATATCATTCATGGATGTTTAGATTTTATGTAGGAGTTTATCAATTCAATTATATATTATTAAGATATATTTTCTATTATATACATTTATTATTTATGTGGAGAATATACTATAACATGAATATATTATAAAATATTAATTATGTTAGCAAGGTTATTTTTAAATTTATTCTTACTATTTCATCTCACTTTGTCACACAATTGAACAAAAAAATATTCTAATGAATATAGCCAACTTAATATTTTTTTCAGTTGAAAATATTTTTCCTTCAAGTCAATGTTCTTAAAGTTATTTTATGAATGTATTTATCTAGAATTTAAAGATCTATTGGTTTAATTTTATATTAAATATGACGATATTTACTTTCTTTTGAATGTATTAATTTTTAAATTTTATCTGTACGATTCATGTTCTATTGATTTGACTTTATTTAGAAAAGTGTAAAAATATTATTTTTTTATGATTTTCTGCATTGAATAATTTTGGTGACATATTTTTAAATATAATTTTCAATAAATGATTTAAAATATTTCAATTTTTTCTAAAAAAAACTCTTTTCACATTATTTTTCATATTATTTTATTTTCAAATAAAAGATATCAAAACTAAAGTATATTTGTACTTATTTTTAAAATATATTTTTTCATACTATCTTACGAAACTATTTTTCATCTATGTCAATAATATTATCTTTTTTATGAATCAATGATTATATATTCAAATTACCCCATATAAATTCATTCACTAGATGTCTTATAATGATTTCATACGGATTATTTCATGAAAAAAATTTATTTCTCATGGGCTTATTAGGCTATGATTCAATTATAAATTTTTGTATATGTATGGTTTATCTTAATGTTATGGATGAGTCTATTATTTCCCCCAAATACATTGGGTAAATATTTATATAGAATGAGACAATTGTTATATAAATAGACAAGATTATGATTATATTTTATCAAATTGTTTTTCATTTACATGATCTCAAATAGATTATTTCACATTGATTACAAGGATTGAACTGAGGATAAAATTTTCAAATTTTTTTGGTGGAAGTAATTGTGGATGTATTTTTTAATTATTTTTTGTGTAGATATGATTTTATATATTTTGTATCATTACTTATTTTTTTAAACATGATTGTAAATAGATTTTTCCCAAATTTTATTCATAGAAAAGAAAGCAGTTAGCCTTGTTCACAATTTTATACATGGATATGATTACAAGTATCTTGTCTATAAGTTTTTGTCTGGACATGGTTGATGTTATCTATGTTCAAAATGTATGGATTTTCTATTCTTATTCTTATTCCAAATTTAAATTTTATTCCACATACGTATGTTATTCTCTATAAATCCCGATTGTTGTCTCAGGTCTCTACACTCCGACTCAATGATTTATATATTATATTTTGGGGGTTATATATCATTTTATTATTCACTACAAACAATTCTTATGATTTAATTTTCTATTAAATATAACTTACATGATTATATTTTCTCAAATTAATATTATAATACCTTGAGATTTTAGAATATATATCTCTTTAATAAGATCGACATGTTTTATAGCTTTTGATACAGCAAACATAAAACACTAGTGAATAATAATTTATTATAATAAAATATGATATATATGATAGGATTATTAAATAAAAAAGTAGATAAAATAATTAATTAAATACATGACTTACAAATTTAATTAATCATTGATAAGTAAAAACGTCTTGTTTAAAAACATTGTTTTTATTATATAATATATATGTTTTACTTGAAATATATATTTAAAAAATATCATAATTTAAATTTGAGAAAATGAACTTATTTATGGATATCAGAATTTAAAAATTATGTTAGGGTGATTTCTCCAGATTTTCTTGAAAATAATGATTTTAGGTGAATAATAAAAATAATGATTCTACAGCCACACAAACTTTTGTAACATTATTATGATATAAACACAACTTAAAAATATCTTATTTTTTCAACTAAATATATTCTTAAGGAGTAAAATAATTAACATAAAACTATTATTTTAATTTAGAAACCCATGATTTTCAATATAGAACATAAAAAATATTTTAATCTATGGAAAAACAATTTTTGTCCTTTTTATTTATTAATTATTAATTGTAATCTATTTAGTATTGGATTCCATTTTTTTCCTTAAAAACCACTCTTTGTCCTTATATCAATAAATTTTATGGGAGTCAATTCTATACATGAGTTTAGTTTCAATTCATTTTAATGCATAAAAATTAATTTTTTTAAAAACTATTTTCAAGGTGTTTTATGTACATGTATTAAAAATAATTTCTAAAATTACAGTAATTGAATCTTGTAAAATGGATTAAATATTTGTAATTATCAAAATAAATATTACATAAAATTGTTAAATTAATATTCCTTCATAAAAATAAGGTACCATGGTAAAAAAATAACTAAAATTAAGTATAAAATGAGTAAAAAGGGTTAAACCAAAGGGAAAAGGCTTCAATATATATCTAAACCTTAACTTTATATAGTTTGTTGACCATATTTCAAAATCCAATCAGATATAAATTAGAACATAATATTATCACTTTTTTCACCTATTGATATCTTAATCTTAACTAATATCTACCAAAATACCATTCTAATATCCTTATCCAAGACCTAGTGGTTTTGGTCATCAAAAAAAGTCTTATCTAAGAATCCTTAATGTGTTTCTAAAAATAGATTAAGAAAGGAAGTGGTATATATTCATAAAAATCATTATCTTGTTTCATTATTTTCATCATTCAACCAAATCATCCCAAACCATATTAACATAGTTAAATCAGTATCTTTACTATATGTAAATATTATTATTTTAATGGTAAAAATAATTTCTACCTCATTTCTATCCTACAATAAATGAAAATGTCACTCATGCATATATATAGAAAACTGACTCCCCTAAGTGGTTGTTTATTTTTTTCATTAATGCATCACACAACAAGTTATAATGGTGAATATAATGGATATATATTATGTTTATTATATAATTACATTTTCTATTATGATAAAATAGTATATACCCTCTACCATTCTATCCATTGGAAAAATATTACATCATTTAAGCATATATTTGAACAACAACATCTATGATCCGATGTGATTCATTTTCTTGTACTCCATAAATTCTTGGTTATATGGATGGATTGACTGAATATATATTATATTTTTTATATAATAAATATATTATAAGTAGATATTAATATATAATGTTCTTTTAATGAATTTATTAGAACATGAAAACATCTCTCATGCATACATATGAACTATTATATCGATGAAGTGATATAATTCATATTTAATCACCATATAATTATGTTAAAAAATATTAATTGATTAATAAATATCATATTTATGAAATTATTAATATTACGGAGATGATGATGCCATGAAAATGGTGAATGTTCCAGAACCGTAAATCTCAAACATGAATTGGAAACCAAATAGTTAACACACTTAATATTTATTTAAATAAATAATTAGTATGAAATGTGTAATTGGAAATTATAAATGAGTGATATATATAGTAATAAAAAAATTAATGTTCTTTAATAATATATTCATAAAAAAATTAATTTTATTATATATAAGGTTATTGGGTGGGTGAATCATGTATGGACTTGAGGTTAGGATTATGTTCCCTCCTCATTTATTAGTTTTTATTTTTTATATTCAAGTATCTATTAGGGTAATCGTATGATATTTCCCATTAAAAACCATTAATTTTCCAATACTATATTTTTTAATTTTCTTTTAATATTTTTCCCTTCATTTCAATATTTGGTACTTAAAAAGACCATAAGAGGGGTTTTAAGAAAAGATGAATATATTTTTCCTTTATGACTAAGAATATTTATCTTCCATATCCATGTTCTTAAAAATATATTATTAGATATTTTTAAATCACTATAATTTTAGATACTTTTATTTTATACTACCATTTACTTTAATTAAAAATGATTAAAAATAATCTTTTCCAAAATTTTCCATACAAATTACTTTTGAATTTTCACAGAATTATGGAAATAATGTTTTTAATATATTTGACGTGAACAATTTTATGTAACATCATATAATATTTTCACAATGAAACTACATTTAAATATTTTATATGTTTTACAAAGAAAATACTTTTCAAAATTTTAAAGGAATTTTACTTTTTAAAATTTTCCCAAAGAAAATAATATATTCGCTTATTTTTTAAAGAATGTTTTTAATGATTTTATAGAAGGTATTTCTCATCTATGATAACATAAAATTATGAATGTTATTATTAACCTGCTATATTTTCTTATAACAGCAGTTAATTCCTTTATCTATATAAATTATGATGATGATGTTTAATAATGATCTTAGAAGACATGTTTCTCTAAAATTATTAAATTAAGATCTGATGAAATGAAGAATGGTATTAAAATCATTTGGAAAACATATGTATGTATTTCATTATTTAAAAGGTGGTCCCAAATTTATATATCAATCTGATGCATTGGGTAAATATTTATATCTCATAAGATAAAATGATCGGAATGGGTAGTGAACCCAAACCACTATGATAGTCCAGGCAGTGAGCCTTGAGTATAAAAATTATATTAAAAGGGAGTGAACATAATATATAATTACACTCTATACATTATGATATTCTTGGATGTGACAGATTATTAAGGAAATTTTGGGAATAATTGGTGACCCCAATCCTTTATAGGACTCTATCAATTATGATTGTCCTGGATGCAATCTAAGACTATAAAACTAATTTTATATTGTTATGAATATGAAAAAATCTTTTGTCTTATGATTATGATTCGATGTCATGGATTATGATCGATTATGATTTATTATTTAATCTTATGACTCATGGTTTTTATTATTAAAATGATTTCTGTTAGGAATCACTATTTATTGTTTATGAAGATTGTCTATTTTTAATAAGTTATGATTATGTTATCATACTCATATTCTTATATTATTCTAAGTTATGATCAACAGTTTTAGTCTCCAATGTTTAACGTTACCATGTATCTTATCAAACATTTAGGTATCCATTTCCATAGATTAGAAAGAAATTGTTTTATTAGGATATAACTAATACAATTAATTTATGAGATGAACATATTGGGATATGTTGAAGATGTTTCATGAAGAAAGTTTCTTATGTGTATAGTATTCAAAGAATATAAAACATTAAGGTTATAAAAAGTGTATAATAGAAATTTTTCCTCATTATTTATCTATAATGATGTTATATTAATGTAATTGGGGCACGAGTAACCTCATTTGGTATCATAGAAAATTTTAATTATTAAAAACCATTTTTGATAAACCTAGATCAAAGTCTAAATATAAAAAATAAATTTATATTTTTTAATTTATAGAGAATTTAATTTTCTTTAAATTATATACCATTATATATATTATAATGTGGATATATTAGTGGAATAGATGTGCCCTGGGATAATCACCCAAAAAAGGCTGAATGAATAACAACTCAATATTTTACCAATGCATGATGAGAACACAAAATAATGTACACATTACTAGACATCCATGGGGGTATGATTTGGTTAATTCACATTCTCCTTATGAACCATTAAGAGAGATATTAATATTTGTTTATATTGAAACCTAGAATGCCATGGGTTGATAATAAAGTTTTATAATGTATGAAATTTTAGGAATCTTTTTCATTTTCATATGATTCTAACTACTATTATTGATTCTTGATTCTTGATACTCACACTAATGTTTTTTTGTTCTTCTCAATGGATGGAATATGGAGGAATCAAGTGAATAATAAATATTTAAATCAATGTAATTTTTCCCCATGAGAAAACATATGTAATGTTATCTATGATGAAATATATTATAGAATTCTCACCGAAATCTATCATGTTATGAATAGTTACATGAGTCACTATGAATTTACAAATGGAAAAAGGAAGGAAGAACTAACCATTAAGTTGTTTATGTATAAACATTCACCTTCCATCAGTGGGACTTACAAACCAATTATTAACTAGTAGGGGATCAATGATATATAGAATCTATTTTTCATTACCTATTTCTCACAACTTGTGAAGGTTGTTTTAGATATGTATCACTTGGAAGGTGAAAATGATCACTGGTGGACTCTTATCAAGAATATGAGAAATGAGTAAGAAATTAAAACCATAACAAGAGAAGTGTTTAAGAGGATATTTTTCAAAAAGTACCTCCTTGAACTCTTCATATGATAATTTAAATGGAATTACATGAGCTTAAGAATAAGGATGATTAATAAATTATTACCTATGGGGAATATTTTACAATACATGCAAGTTATGATTTTCATTTTATCATTGAAAAAAATTGATCAATTATTCAGCAGCTTAAAATTGAGTCTCTAAAAGGTTTTATCACTATGAGACATTAGTAGGTGTGAATAAATCATTTAATATGACCTTATGGTATAAATAGAGAGTGTAGACTCTCATTTTTCATAAGGTTTTGGTGATAAGGAAAGAAAGATATATTTCGAAGAAATTATAATAATAAAACTAATGGAATATAGATAATCAAGCTTTCTTTATTAAAAAATATTAACACAACCAGTTTGACATACTTGTTGATTTTATTATATATTTTGAATTTATATAATACATGGGTTGAGTTCAAGGAGTCTCTATATATTTTTGGTGAATTTTAGTAGTCTTTTGAAGGTGTATAGTTTGAGAATGGTTAGGTAAATTTATGTGAATTTCTCCATGAAAATATGTTATAGTTTTAAGAGGATAATAGGGATTTCAATTCTACCATATTAGTTTTCAAAACTATGTGATTTCCCAAGAAAAACAGTGAAAGTTGAATTAATGGAAAATGTATGTTCGACCCAATATTATTTAAATGATTCCAACAAATCATGTGAGGGTGTTGTTTAGAGGTAGAGGAAGGTGAATGGTTAAGACTTGGATTGTCAAACTGTGTTTCCTAACCATTCTATATGCGTCAAATACCTTAACAAATTACAGTTTAACATGATTTTAACATCCAAAACACTCTATTTCTCTAGTCCTATTATTCTCTTGAACTCCTCTCCTATCTTAAGAATTGTTTGTGGTTCCTGTTGATCTATAATTCAGGTTTTTATTGATCTATGATTGTTAGATATTCTATTTCAATGGTATGTATCTATTTTATTACTATCTTTACAGATATCCTCATCTCATATCACATGGAATTTTAGATCTGGTTTATTGTGGGAAGGATCGTGATCTATGATGTTTTTTTGGGGTCATGATTAAATCTATTAAGGGGAAGACATTTAGAATCCAAATATAGGGGTTTCATTTTTTCTATTAATAAATTTCACCTCCCATTGTGAGGTAGGTTTTTTTCAATATTCATCATTTATTTGTATACGAAGGATCTTGATTTCATTCAAAACAGTTCTTCTTATTATGTATAGTTTTACCATATTGAAATTAATTTATATTTTCTTTTACTAGTTATTTCTTGAAATTTGGTTTCTTTGAGTCAATAAAAATTTGATCATCAAGTTAATTTAATGAGTTTATGAAAGTAAAATGAGTTCTTACATGTGTTCATATAATTTTTGTGTCATGTGTGTTGATGTGCATGTGGGAAAAATCATGTTTGGATGTTTCATAATTAAATAAGGAAACATGGATAGATCATGTTAGGAAGTAAAAATATCAAATAATAAAACCATGGATAGATTATGGTTGGATATAACACCATAAAATAAGGAATCATAGGATGGGTCATGGTAATAGTTACCATTATTATATTAGGTCGCCAAATGATGGTTTAGCTAAATGAAGACTCGACAATAATGTGTATAAAAGGTAAATTTCGTGATTTTTTTAGTGTGTGATGATTAAAAAAAGGTGGTTATTTCCATATTGAAATTTATTAATTTCATATATTACTTGATTAGAAAACTCATGTTTAGTAATTTTTCTTTTAGAAAATATATTTACATACTTTATTTAATTTTTGGAGACCAATTTGTCAGATTCTGATATTATTCATATCCATTTTATAATCCCATGATCTAACCTAGTTTTTGTCTTAGTAGAAAATGATAAATGTATATTGGGGTTTACATTCTAGGAAGTATTACTCACCCCTATAATTATCACATTTGGTGTGTTTGTATAAATTGTTTGACATGATGAAATTTTTGGTAGATATCTCACTTTTCTGGAGTACTATGTGGGATTATATGGCCTTTTTCATCGACTTTGTAGCTCAATAGACACCACTATATTGATCTCAAGGTGGTTACTAATTTGGAACACTGTTTTCCTTTTTTGGTATATTATCTTATAATCTTATTTTCGAACATATACTAGCTATTCGACTCTGATATTTTTGTTTTATTTTTTATTTATTTGTGTTTTATTTTTTTATAATAAATTAATCATGTGTTTTTGTCTAGTTATTTCATTTATATCTTTATAGGTTTTAGTTTTTAATGGGTGATTCATCACCTACCATTATAAAAATCCCATGGAATTTATTGAATACCATTTTTTTCAGGGGGGTGTCACCTAATTTTAGTAGAACATCAGATATTTTCATGCCAATTGATAGAGTTAAGATGTTTAAAAAATCATATAGGCCAATTCCATATTTTGGAATAGTATTTGGATATGTGATGTTTTTTACTTAAAATTAATATTATAAAAAATGTATTTCTTCTAGTTATACTGAACTTCAAGTTAATAGGGTTATTTAGGAACCAAAAGTTTGGTGAAACACTTTTAGGGTTGTTGTCACCACATAATCATGTGTTGATTTGATTAGTTCTATGTATCATTCATTAGTATAGAGACTTCCCACTATGATGAAATAATTCATGTAATATGTTTTAGTTATTCTTTAGTGAATGGTGAAATAATAACCTTGATATTTTAAATAGATGAATATGATTTGTATGAAACCAATGGATTTAAAAAACAAAATGGTTTCACAAATTTGGTAAATAGAGTATGACTCTATGATGTTTGTTGGCCATTGGTAATATTATTATAGTTTATTTTGGTTGGAATTTTATAATATTAATGAATTATTTTCATTTGGATTCTTAAATAAACATGAAATTGGTATCAAACTAAACATAAACTACTAATAAATGTAATTTTTCACAATTGATAAATTAAGATTAAAATTTATTGTATAAAAAAAGTGTATGTATCTTTATAATGAGCAGTTAAATTAATAATTATGTGTATATTATTTTATGTTCTTAGTAAATTTTTCAATTTTAGTACCATAAAAAATAATTACTCATGTTTGTATCCTTTGTATTCAGTATATAAAATTAATATTTTCAAGAAATTTTAGGTGTTAATTTAAATGATGGGATTTGTTCTTTCAATAAAAATTTCAAATTATTAATAAAATATCTTGCAAGGACATGGCTTAATTATTACCTAGGTTAATTTCATTATTGGATAAAAATAATTTCAGGTCAATGTCATTCATTGATTTATTCAATATTAGTACAACATGTCTAGTCACCTGAATAGTTTAAAATTGTGAATTTTCTTTTTTCAAATGCCAAAGCATATTGTAATGCTTTATTTTGGAAATAATTTGTTTATTAGATCACATGACATGGAATTATACTAAAAATGTAATAATTTTTTTATATTGAATACCAAATAAATAAATAGAATTATGAAATTATTTCCTGTAATGTATATAATTAGTGAAGCATGTTTTGAAAAAATAATAATGTTCCAAAATACTCATAGGAAGAATCTATTGAAATGTTTTAATTAGTTAAGTGCCTTTTAATAAATAGTTTATTTGTTATGGAAGCACATGGAATTAATTAAATTTTATGTTTTTTTGTATAAATTCATCATTTTTTGGGTGTTCATGATTTTTAATAGAATTTTATTCAATAATGAACAAAACCATATAACATAATGGCATGAAATATTGTAGTAGAGAAATTCTCTAATATTTTATTCCATTGAATGTGTAATTAGAAATGATTTATATTTTGGAAGAGAAGGTAATTTTTTACCATAATTTTTTTTATTAATCAAGAGTTAATAATAACATTAATTACCACCTCATGAATATGAGATGAATGGTGCATATTGGTTTTTATATGATATGGCTAGTCATATTTATATGATATGAGTTAATGAGACTTGTATTGATGAAAAATAGGTTTTAAAATTATACAATTAATTTGAAATAATTTATTTGAATTTTTTTTTTGTAGATATAAAACTAGTTATGAAAAAATGATTCTCTATAATGTTTTGTGATTTTATTTTGAAATTTTTGATTTATTTAATATTTGAAGACCCCTTTTAAGTGGAATTTTTTATAATTAGTGAAATAAATAAAAAAATATTTTTTTTCTAAAATCTATAAATTTTTTGTTTTTAAAATGTTTTGTTTTATAATGATGGAATTGTTACATATTGGTTTTATAGAGATTTTTTAAGTTGAATTTCAAAATTGTTTTAATAGTTCTAATTTTTTAAAAAAAATTAATCTATTTATTTAAAATTACTTTTGAAATAAATATTTATCGAAGATCTTGACATTTTTTTGGATGTTGGGATCTTTTTTGGTGGATCATGGGGTTTGTTTTTACGAGAATAATTGGGGGATAGAAAACAAAATGGTGTGTTGGAATGTATAATAATTAGGTACCATGACAAATAAATATTTTTTTTATATTGTCCTGATGTAATAGATGTGTATTATATGTTATTTTTAAACCTATTATTTTTTTATTATTATTTTAAACTTGTTTTAATACTACTAAACATCTTTTAATTATACATATATTTGTGCTTGCATGAATTGTATACATAATATGATTCCAACCTTATGGTATACTTGTTGTGTTGGTTTTACGTATAATATATTTTCCTTATGTGTCGGTTATCATTCATTCTTAGTGATGGACATAATCTATGGATGAGGAAAAGAATATGGTGGGAGTGATGTCTCCTGGGATGAAAATGACAACATCATGTGAATAGTGTGATATCTGTGTATGTAAAACTATAACCATACTAAAAAACCTTTAAAATGGTTCGACATTGGTATAAGTATATATATTGTAAGATTATTTGTTTTAGTATTGTGAATACAATTATTCTTTACATTCGATGATATATAGATTATCTGATTGGCTTGTTACTCATGTACATTCAGAGAGGGGTTTTCATCATTTTATGAAGGTTAAGAAATGAGTTGTTATTGTAAATTATTATATGTTCTAGTCTGATAATATTATTTAAATAATTCCATGGTGTGGGATATTAAATAAATTTCATCATAATTTAGTAATGAGTGATGTTTTTTCATAGGTAATCCCAATGAATCATACCCTATATGCTCAGTGGTTTATTTCTAGATTCATATTCGTGTTTTCTTATGTATGGTCTCACCAATGGATACTCTAACCAAATCTATTTATTCATGATCATTTAGGTAGTGGTTTTCATATTCAGCAGTCTCTAGGTGATAAGTTATTAAAATCATGGATATTTAATGATTCATGAGTCAAATCACTGACATGATCATGAGTTATATAGATCTAAATGATTTCATGGCTTTCTATTGGGTAGATATTGTTCCAGATAGAATGAATATGTCAAATCATGATTATTGGAAATATTTTCATTTCAATATAATTTAATTAAACATTAATGATAGAGAGAAAACTAAGGGGTGTTGAAAATAGTCTCTAGTGTATTGGGTACTAATTATTGTTCCTCCTTATCTTAGTACAACTTATATAAATTCTTTTATCCATGTGTTGTGAAAGTATACAAGTTATAAAATGTTCCACACTTATAAGTGGGAATGTTACATGGATTATCCATAGCCTTTCAAATATGGTACTTAAATTCTTATAGTTTTTAGTTCCATTGTTATTATAAGTCATGATGCGGTCGATGTTTCCCTCGACCGACCCTTTGGGTTGAAAATATTATTTACTATTTAGTGAATAATTATTAGGATCTTTTGGTCATGGGATATGTCTGAGAACTAATGACCTTGAATAATGTTCACATTTTCCTCATAATTTACCAAAACCTACATCTTTTTTCAACCATTGTTTATTGGATTTCAATTTAGAATATGGGTAATCGATCAGTATAAAATACCATTTTAGAGGAAGGGGAAACCATGGATGTATTTCATCTAGTTGGAATTGTGTGATAAAATTAGGAAGTTCATGGAAGGATCACGTTCATTAGAAGAGATTTCATTGGTTTTTGGATTCCTAAAGTAGATTTATATAACTTTATTTGGAGCATCATATCAACATCTATATTGATTTGAAGTTATCATCACTATTATTTACTATTTCCATATTTTTATCCAAGAATCATATTCTCTTTGTGAATTTGTAAAGTGAAATAGTAGTCTCCTAGAAAATCTTTTGAAGTTATTTATTTGGTTGGAGGATCCATTCGACATACTAAACAATATCGATAGGTTTCTCTATTCTATAAAATCACATTACTAAACCAATAAGGTCCATGTTATCAACTTCCCCTTGGTGGTCCGTTGGTGATCCAAATTCCAAATCTTGGATCAATTGATCCGTTCGATTAGTGTTATTTTTCATAGCATTTCACAATTAGCATGTAAATTTTTCAGGACATATAGCCTTTTGGTGGGGAGAATGTAAAACCCCTAGTTTAAGTTACTCTATAGTTTTATTAAGAATTTTGTTGATATATAGAAATTTATTTTCATTATGGTAGCCTCTTAATATTTAAATGTGTTTTGGAGGTGTTTTAAGGATTACTATTATAAGAATATTTAGAGAAAACTATGCAGTTTTATTATAGGAAACTATGCAACAAGATTATGAGGACTGGAGGGTTAAAACAATTACCACAAAAATTTTCCAAACTATACAGGTGGCCAGTAGAAACCATTCATGTAGAAATAGATGTAAAAGTAGGTTTGGTACATGTTTTTTCAAGACATGTTCACTAAATATTTGAGGGTTTGGTTTAGAGGTAGAGGTAGGCAAAAATTTAGCATAAAATTTCTTAAAATGTCTAGACTAGGCATTCAACATGTATTTAATGATCCAAAAATTAGAGATTAAATTCGTTTTAACTCTTGAAAGTTTGATTTTTCATCTTTTCTAATAGTCTCTATGAGTCCACTATTCTCCTATGAATTCATTTCATTTAACTTTGATAGAGAATCAAGATTTTGATAGATCTAGGTGGATTGAATCTATAAAAATAATGGTAATTATATGTTCAATATCTCTATTTATATTTATATAACGTTATTCCCTCTCACACGGAATATTATATCTGATCTATTGTGCATATATCTAAGATCTATGATTTTTTTGATGGGATGTTGATTAGATCTTTTATAGAAATAATATTTCAATCTCAGATCTAGAGGATTCTTTGTTTTATACAGTAGTGTTGTCATTGTTTGTGATTTAAGTGGTTATTCTCTCATTCCAATTTTACTTGAATGAAAATATTCCGATTTTTTTAAGATAACTTGCATATTTTTTGGAATTATTTCACACTACATAAATTATGAATGATTTTCTATCACTGTTTGGTTCTTGAGATCTAGATTTTTAACATCTCCAAAAACATGTTTGACTAATTTATCAATTTATTTTATAAAAAATATATAGTTTTATATGTATTATAATTATACCATGGTAGTTTTTATTCATTTTCATGTGTGTACAAATAATTGTTAGATGTATGAACATAAAATAAGAAAATATTTGATAGATCATTATCGGATGTACCACTATCGAAGATGGAAACATCAGATAAATCATTTTTTTACATACCAACATCCAATATGGAATCATGGGACAAATAATGGCTAGATGTACCAATATTAGATTAGGTCACCAAGTGATGACTTGGTAAAACAATTTCTGAACATTTATGAGTAGAGGGAGGTATATGACATGCATTTTTTTAATGTGTGGGTTAAAAAGGTGAGTTATTCCAAATTGAAATTATTTAATTTCTTCCACTACATGAAAGGTAAACACATTTTAGTTATTCTTCTTTTCTAAAATCTATAAATACTCTGTATTAAATCTTATGAAACTACATTTATCATATTATTATTTTATTTCTATCAATTTTATTAGATTATGAGTTAACAAATTTATAGTCTTAGTGGAATGTGGGAAATGTCTCTGGGGGTTTTCTTAAAAGGAATGACTACTAACCCATTCCTATTAACTTTATTATATGATAACATTGTCTAAAATGATATATATTAAGTTAGATATGTCATTTTTCTAGTAGATCATGGGGAATGATATAGTATTTGTTATAGAGCATTGATATTGGTGGTCTCTGTAATGTGGAGCTTGGGGTAGCTCAATTTTTTGAACATTGTCTTACATTTTGAGTCTATCATTTTGAATCTTATTTTAGTACTTCTATTGTATTACATACTCTTATATTGTTGTTTTTTGGTATTTCATTGAGTTGTTTTGTTTGTACATCATGCATCATATAGTATGGTATACATGTATTTTTTCGTATTTGGTTATGGTTATTAAAAGAGAATATCATCCCCCAATGTTTTAGTAATCCATGGGAATTTATTTATTCGAATTAGTGTATTGGGTATTCCACATATGTTTTTTTATCTCGGTTATTTTCTATATAATGAATAATGTTATTGTATTATAATATGTGTGGAAATAATCATGGGGGAAATTTCCTAAGAGGACTTGTAAATGTTTTTTGTGTGGAAAATAGGGTTGTATATAAAATGAATGATAAAGAGACCATAAGAGGATGATCAATAACGAGAAGAATGGTCAATTGAATTCACCACTCAAAATCCAATGCTATAATTGATTGTATTATAGACATTATGATAGTATGTGCATGAATCCTAGGGTTAATGATATAGATCAGCATCTGAAACCTCTTAAGATGAGATAAAAAGTGAATACTCTTGTGATCAAAAAAACTAAGGTGGATCATTATAATGAATTAGTGAAAGATAAACATATCATCCACACTATAATTGAAAATTTCTTTATATTTTATAAGATTCTACCCACTCTTTTATATTTGAATAATTTCATAAGAGAATAAAATCACCACATAAATGATTAGACATTGAGTTATTAGTGAAAATTACAAATGGTATGATAATTAAATATCAAGTATATATATACTATTATATATAATTGTATGGGAATGTGCTTACTAAAAATATTTTTATTCTTCCTATAATTGAATTTAATGTGACTTTTGGGTATTTATTAGATATATTTATATAGATCCCATGTAAATTTTTGATAAAGGGACGTCATTATTCATATTTTTAATCAACTTATGAAAATATATTGGTTTGATAATGAAAATGATATTCTAGTAGATTTTATATTAATTACATTGTTCTCACTACCTATCCATGAGGGGCATTCATCTGAAATGGTTTCAGTGGAACATGACAATGAAAATATTCCAATTTGTCATGAATATGCTAATGTATTTTATAAATAATTTCATATCATTCCAATGATTTTTGAATTTTATTTTTAAATATAACAAAGACATGGTTGTACACATATTTCAACCAATCCATATAGAATTAATCTGATTGGGTTTTAGGTACTAAAGAATAAACACTCAATGAATCTATAAATTTGATTCACATTTATTAGTGTGTCACCATGGGGTGCTCCTATTGTTTTTGTTAAGAACAATGATGGTATGATGAGTCGTTAGGTTGATTATCAAGACATTAATCGGATCACTATCAAGAAGAAGTATCATTTATACAATATTTATGGATTGTTTGATCTACTATGTAGATCACAATAATTCTCCAAAATTGACCTTTATTGTTGATATCATCTATCTTAGGTGAAAAGGAAAGAAATACTGAAGAAAAACATTCATATTTGGTATAAAAACACGAATTTATAGTGATTCAATTTGGACATACCGATTCTCTTAATATTATTATGGATCTAATGGATGGAGTCATTAGATATTAAATTTATTAGTTTGTGGTAGTCTTTATAGCTGATATTATTAAATATTCAAAGAGTAAGGATGATAAAAAAATTATATGAGGATTGAATTGATGATGTTTTAGTAAGGATAATCAATATAGAAAATTTTGAACATGTGAATTATGTATATAGAAATTCGCATTACTGGATAATGTAATTACATTAGATTTTATATCAGTTGATCCCTAAAAGAAAAAATGATAAAGAAATGGACCAGACTAAACATGATGATAGGGATCCATAATTTTCTAGGATTGGATGGATATTGTCGTTGTTTGATATTAAATTAATGATGGATATCATGTAAGAACCCGGATCTTCGTTCAGGTATGTTTTCCCTTTTTCTGGAGTTTTTAAGGAAATTAAATTTTCTGGAAATTTCAGAAGTACACGCCATGTACTTTTTGAGTACACGCCGTGTACTCTGTTCCGGCTCGAAGCTGTGTGCTGGCCGTGTTCGGGCCACACACATGGTGTGTAAGGCTGAGGTGGAGGCCGGTTAATTCAGAGTATGGAAAAATTGAAGTACACACCGTGTACTCAATAACTACACGCCGTGTACTTTCTTTTTTTCATTAAACGGACCGAGGTCGCGCCTAACCCCTATTTCCATCTTCTTCTATAGTTTTCGACCGTCCAAGAGCGACCGTACGGCCGGATCTTCGACGGAGTCCTGCCTCGCCGCCCATTATCCGATTCGAGCACGGTCAGTTGTATTGGAATCACAACGGTGATTTCTTCCTTCTTCTTTAGCCTTGTTTCTTGATTCCTCCTCGTTTCCAAGTTATCGTGGGATGAATTTTTTGTACATTTTCTCAGATCTATGTTGTTCTAAGAGGATTTTGTCATCGTGGTTCACGTATATCGATCTCCTGGGATTGAGGTAGGTGGTTTGTGCCTTTCCAAAGAAAGTTGATGAATATTTCATACAATTTCCATTAATACCCTTCAACAGGGTATTGCGTGTTTCCTATTTTTCCCTTGTTACTTTCCTGCTTCTCTTGATTGCTTTAGTAGAGTTTATTTCTTGTGATTAGAGTAATTTTTTTGTGCTCAGATTTCTTTGCCATTCTTGTTCTGCCTGTTTGGCATTTTGCCAGTTGCCATGCCTAGTCGTATGATAGTAGAACTATTGTTTTATTATTGTTGTTGAGCCTTAGTTGATAGACAAGTAGTTCTTGAGGTTTACATGGATGATATACACGTGATGAGCATGTTTAGTTATACTCAGGACTGTGAGAACCTAGAGTAGTAGAGCAAAGGGAGAATTGACGGAAGGGATTCTCCAGAGTGTCTTTTAATCACGATGCGAGACCAAGGGGAGAATTGACGGAAGGAATTCTCCAGAGTGTATTTTAATTACAACGCGGGCTATAGGGGGAATTGAAGTTGAGTGATTCCCCAGAGAGCCTTTAGCACGATATGAGACTATAGGGGGAATTTACGGTGAGTGCTTCCTCAGAGATTTTGATTAATTACGTAGCTGAACCAGAGGGGTGAGACTGCGTGTGCCTCCCAGAGGGTTTCTAGTACATAGAGGTTGACCATAGGGGTTAGACTGTGAGAGCTACCTAGAGGGTTACTTGTTTTCTTCTTGTTGCTGACTGTTTACTTGTGTTCTTTACTTGTTAGAACTGTGGATTTTAGCTACTTGTGATTTTTTGTTTACTGCTTCTTGTTTTATTACAGCAATGTATTCATTGACTATTAGGAACAAATATTTAGGTGATTTCCTACTGGGATTGTATCTCACACCCTATTTGGGTCATGCTTTTGGGCCCAAAAAGACTATGTTTCTGTAGGTATAGATAAGGGCAAGCGCCCTTCTACTTCATGATCTTGACTGCATCAGGAGATGGGGAGCATGGGAGAGAGTCATGGCTCACGATGCTGAGGAGATTTTTTTTTCATTTGTACTTGGTTTGAGTCATATTTCTACAAGTTTTTGTGTTTTCTATTTTCCTTAGATACTTGTAACTGTTGCAGCATTTTCATCATAGTTATATATCTACATTGCTTCCGTTGTTTTGTTTCTGCTTTTATGCATGTCATTTACTACTTCCGCAGTGTATTGTTGTTTTCTTACCTTTTATACCTTACCGAATGAGGGAATAGTTTCCCCATTGACTCACCAAGGCCCTCGCTGCTAGTCGGTAGCCTCTGGCATTCGGGGAAACGCGCTTGAGGTCATGTAGTGAACCGGGTACCAGGCACCAGTGGAGGGGCTCTGGACTTGGGACGTTACAAAGTGGTATCAGAGGAGTTCTTTTCTCTTGTATTACTATTTGGAGACCTTATCTAGGGATATGATGGATTCAGTACTTGGCATTAAGCTATGCTCTAGAGTAGCTAACCCGTGTATAGGGAAAAGCCATACTACCTCGTTAAGTACAGTTTTCTAGTTTTGAGATTTTATGGTTGGTATGTTTTCACCTAGCGTGATTCGTATGACTTGGGTGGTTATTGTTTTGATATTTCAGTTCTATTTCTATCGCAACCCGATGAGATGAGGGTATTCCATTTCATGAATCATATAGGAATTTGTTGAAATCACATGTCATGCATTCTTGCCATGCCATCTAGGGTACATTAGCGATTGCATGCTGTTGCGATAGACTTTGTTTAGATTATGCATGCTGTTGTGATAGTTGCTTGATAGATTCTCTGATGCTATGTTAGAAAACTGTCATTTTGTTATTTGTTTAAAATGAACACCAAAATTTTTTTCTTGAGGTGTTATGGGCCCTCAGGGATCGGAATTTGGCATCTTTTCCCTCGTTTTAGTGTTTCTGGAATTCTGCGCAGTTTCTGAGCTACTACCCAGAAAAACCCAGAATACACGTCGTGTACTTTTTAGATACACGCCATGTAGTTCTCAGGTAGTGTCACTGACCGTGTGAGAAGAACACGATGTCGTGGGAGTAACTTCGAGAACATGCCGTGTACGATAGGTACACACCGTGTACGTTCGGATCTGTGTACCCGTCCGTGTCACTAACAACATGGACCGAGGAATCTCGGGTAGAACACATTGTGTCCATAGGGAACACACCGTGTAGTCCTGTCTAGGTACCCGGCCGTGTCACGAACAACACGGGCTGATTTTACCTTCTTTTCCACACATCGTGTTTGTTCAGAACACGCTGTGTAGTCTTGTCCAGGTACTCAGCCGTGTCACGAACAACACGGAACTGTGTCCCCTTACCTATACACACCATGTTTCTTCAGAGCACGTTGTGTAAGGTTCAGCCATGTAGACAACTGTGTGCTTAACAACATGAGTTGCTGATGCCTTGTCTAGTACACGTCATGTTTGTTTCGAACACGTCGTGTAGTCTTGGGTTAAGTCGGACTGTGTGGGTTAGCCGTGTAAAGAGACTCGGGCATGGGAATAGTTTTCAAGCACACGCTGTGTGTTGAGGTCCACACGCCGTGTAGTTTAAGGTGTACATGACTTGTAGGGTGAGAGTACACACCCATGTCAACGGTTTAAAAAGACACGCCGTGTAGTTTTATACACGCCGTGTAGTCATGTTTTGCAATCTTGTGTGGTTTTCTTCCCATGTTCCTGTTTTGTACTCTTGTGTTCCTTGTCCTTGTTTTCCTGATCTAAGTTGTGCTTTTGATCTCTCAGAGCTATGCCTCTGAGATGTCCTCCGGTCGTATGTCTGTCGTCAGGCAGTGATCAGACACCAGACAGGGCTGATCAGGGGACTCCACAGTTGGACTTTTCTCCAGTGGTGGATCTCTTTATGGATGTTTTTCCAGAGGACTTTTCGTTTTTTCCTCTAGAGCGTGAGGTTGAATTATCTATTTAGCTCGTGCCAGGATCGGCACCGATGTCCATTCCATTATATAGGATGTCCACACCTGAGTTGCAGGAGATCAAGAAGTAGTTGGAGGAGTTACAGGCTAATGTTTTCGTCTGACCCAGTACTTCTCCTTGGGGTTCGCCTGTTCTGTTTGTGAAGAAGGTAGACGGTACCCTTCGTCTTTGTGTGGATTATCAGAAGCTGAACCAGTTGAGGGTCAAGAACCGATATCCTTTGCTGAGGATTGATGAACTTTTCGATCATATTCAAGGAGCCAGGGTGTTCTTGAAGATCGACTTGAGGTCCGGTTGTCATCAGTTGTGCGTTAGACCATCAGATATACCTATGAATGCCTTTAGGAGCAGGTACGGTCTTTACGAGTATACATTCATGCCGTTTGGTCTCACAAATTCCCCTGTAGTTTTTATGGAACTAATGAACCGAGTGTTCCATACTTACTTGGATTCCTTCTTCGTGGTCTTCGTGGATGATATCTTGGTGTACACTCACACTCGACACAACCATGTCACACATCTTGAGATAGTTCTGAGTACAAAGAGAGAGCATCAACTTTATGCTAAACTCTCGAAGTTCCACTTCTGGATGGATCAGATTCACTTATTAGGTCACATCATCTCAGAGGTAGGAGTATCTGTAGACCTAGAGAAAGTGAGAGTTGAAGTTTCCTGGGAGCAGCCGAAGAGCTTTTTTGAGGTACGGAGATTCCTAAGAATGTCTAGATACTACAGACGCTTCATTCGTGACTTTTCTCATCTAGCAGCACCTTTGACAGGTCTGACCAAAAGGGGCGAAGTTATTATGGTCAGACTTTTGTGAGTCAGCCTTTCAGGAACTGAAAGGGAGGTTGACGTCAGCACAGATACTAGTCTTTCCAGAGCTAGGCAAGAGCTACACGGTTTACTGTGATGCTTCGGGTATCAGGTTGGGAGCTGTGCTTATGAAGGGAGACGGAGTCGTTGCGTATGGGTCTCGGCAGCTGAGGCCACATGAGAGGAACTACCCTACACATGATCTGGAGTTGGCAGCTGTTATTCATGCCTTGCAATGTTGGAGACACTATCTTCTGGGAGAGCACATTGTGTTCCTCACTAACCACAAGAGTCTCAAGTATATTTTCACTCAGCTTGATGTGAATCTGATGCAGTGAAGGTGGGTTGAGTATCTACAGTCTTTTGACTTCGATCTTGCCTATACGTCGGGAAAGGGAAACGTTGTGGAATATGCATTAAGCAGGAGAACTCAGATTCAGGCAGTTCAGGAGGCCAGTAGCGAGTGGCAGCTGATGGATCTGTTATTTGAGATGCATATGGAGCTGGCTGACAAACGGGGATAGACCTTTCTATCTTTGGTAGCTGTTACCTCCACGCTACTTGATTGGGTACGGATGAGGCAACTATCAGACTCAGAAGGCTTAGTCCTGTGGGAGAGTGTGTCAAGAGGGGACCCTCTTCCTGGATGGACAGTGGTAGAGGATGAGATTTTTCATTTCCAAGGACGCGTATGGGTGTCAGCAGACATACACGGGGAGCTGATGTGGGATTTCCATTCCTCTGTTTGGGCAGTTCATCTTGGCGTCACCACAATGTATCAGGATCTTCATCGCCAGTACTGGTGGCCAGGTATGAAGAAAGATTTTTCTAGTTTTGTCATGAGATATTCTACTTGTCAGTAGGTTAAAGCAGAGCATCAATGACCAGCATTCCTTTTACAGTAGTTACCCATTCCGGAGTGGAAGTGGAATGATGTTGTGATGGACTTTGTGACCGGGTTGCCGAGATCATCTCGAGGGAACAATGCAGTTTTGGTTGTCGTCGACTGGCTTACGAAGGTTGCTTACTTCATGCCGATCAGGGAGACCTTAAGTGTTGATGATCTGGGATGACTTTACATCAGAGAGATCGTTTTTCTGCATGGAGTTTCACACTCTATTGTCTCAGATAGAGATGCGCGCTTTACCTCTCGGTTCAGGCTGGGACTTCAGAAGGCCTTGGGTACATAGGTACTTTTGAGTACAGCTTACCATCCCCAAACTGATGGTCAGTTCAAGCGCACGATCCAGGTGCTTGAGGATATGCTCTGAGCTTGCATCATTGACATTGGCAGTTCTTGGGAGAAGAATATTCCTTTGGATAAGTTTTCCTACAACAACTGTTTCCATGCGACCATTCAGTTGGCACCATACGAGGCTTTGTACAGTAGGTCATGCCGATCACCCTTATGCTGGATGGAGGCAGGAGAGGCAGCTTTGTTGGGACCTCATCTTGTACAATAGACTTCAGAGCAGATAGAGCTGATTCGGAAGAGGATGCCTACAACACAGTCTCGGGAGAAGTCTTATGCTGATCAGCGGAGACGACCTCTGGAGTTCGAGGTTGTTGATTGGGTTTTCCTACGTGTCACACCTAGGCTGGGACACAAAAGGAATCGGAGATAGGGTAAGCTTTTGCCATGGTACGTCGGGCTGTTTGAGGTTTTGGAGAGAGTTGGGTCGGTTGCCTATCGGTTGCAGCTACCACAGAGGTATTGGGTCATGCACGACATCTTCCACATCTCTTTGCTCTGATGTTACTTTTCATACCCGTATCATGTCTTTCAGCCTGAGGATGTTGAGCATGAAGCGGATGCGTCATTCGAGGATCATCCTATCCGGATTGTCGATCGTAGTACGAAGGTTCTCCGCGGGCAATCTGTTCCTCTGGTACGAGTGCTATGGCAACACGGGTGAGTACAGGACGAGACCAGGGAGAGGGAGGCTGATGTACGATCGCAGTGGCCAGAGCTTTTCGGGGATTTTTCTTCTCCACCATGTTAGGGAATTTTGGGGACAAATATATTTAAGGGGGGATGTTTGTAAGAACCAGGATCTTCGTTCAGGTATTTTTTCCCTTTTTCTGAAGTTTTTAAGGAAAATAAATTTTCTTGAAATTTTAGAAGTACACACCATGTACTTTTTTATTACACGCCGTGTACTCTGTTCTGGCTCGAAGCTGTGTGTTTCCTGTGTCCGGTCCACACACATGGTGTGTAAGTCTGAGGTGGAGTCCGGTTAATTCGTAGTATGGAAAAATTGAAGTACACGCCCTGTACTCAAGAAGTACACGTCGTGTACTTTTTTTTTCATTAAACGGATCGGGGTCACGCCTAACCCCTATTTCCATCTTCTTCTCCAGTTTTTGACCATCCGAGAGTGACCGTACAGCCGGATCTTCGACGGATTCCTGCCTTGTCGTCCGTTCTCCGATTCGAGCACTGTCAGTTGCGTTGGAATCGCAGCGGTGAGTTCTTCCTTCTGCTTTAGCCTTGTTTCTTGATTCCTCCTTGTTTCCAAGTTATCATGGGATGAACTTTCTGTGCGTTTTCTCAGATCTACATTGTTCTAAGAGGATTTGTTTCATCATGGTTCACTTATATCGATCTCCTAAGATCGAGGTAGGTGGTTTGTGCCTTTCCGTATAAATTTGATGAATATTTCGTTCAATTTCCACCAATACCCTTGAACGGGGTATTGCGTGTTTCATGTTTTGCCATTGTTACTTTCCTGCTTTTCTTGATTGCTTTAGTAGAGGTTATTTCTTGTGATTATAGTAATTTGTTTGTGATCATATTCCATTGGCATGCTTGTTTTTCATGTTTGGTGTTATTCCAGTTGCAATGCCTAGTCGTAGGATAGTGGAACAGTTTTTTTATTATTGCTGTTGAGCCTTATTTGACAGTGAATTATATCATGAGGTTTACATGGACGATATACACACACTGAGCATGTTTAGTTATACTCAGGACTGTGAGAACCTAGAGTAGTAGACCAAAGGTAGAATTGATGGAAGGGCTTCTCCAGAGTGTATTTTAATCTCCATGCGAGACCAAGGGTAGAATTGATGAAAGGTCTTCTCTAGAGTGTATTTTAATTACGACGTGGGATATAGGGGGAATTGACATTGAGTGATTCCTCAGATAACCTTTAACACGGCACGAGACTATAGGGGGAATTGACAGTGAGTGCTTCCCCAAAGATTCTGCTTAATTACGTAGCTTAACCAGAGGGGTGAGACTGCGTGTGCCTCCAAGAGGGTTTCTAGTACTTAGAGGTTGAACCATAGGGGTTAGACTGTGAGAGCTACCCAGAGGGTTACCTGTTTTCTTCTTGTTGTTGACTTCTTACTTGTGTGCTTTACTTGTTGGAACTGTGGATTTTATCTGCTTGTGCTTTTCTATTTACTGCTTCTTGTTTTATTACTACCATGTATTCATTGACTGTTAGGCACAAATCATTGGGTGATTTCCTACTGGGATTGTATCCCACACCGTGTTTGGGCCATGCTTTTGGGCCCAAGTAGACTTTGTTGTTGCAGGTATAGATAAGGGCAAGCGCCCTTCTACTATAGGATCTTGACTGCATCAGGAGCTGGGGAGCATGGGACCGAGTCGTGGCTCGTGATGTTGAGGAGATTTTTTTTTGTTTTTATTTTGCACTTGGTTTCAGTTGTATTTTAGCACGTTGTTGTGTTTACTGTTTTCCTTAGATACTTGTACCTGCTGCATAATTTTCATCATAGTTATATATCTACATTGCTTCCGTTGTTTGGATTCTTCTGTTATGCATGTCATTTACTTCTTCCACTATTTATTGTTGTTTTCTTACCTTTTATACCTTACCGAATGAGGGCATAGTTTCCCCACTGACTCATCAAGGCCCTCGCTGCTAGTCGGCAGCCTCTGGAATTTGGGGAAACGCTCTTGAGGTCATGAAGCGAACCAGGTACGGGGAACCAGTGTAGGGGATCCAGACTCGGGACGTTACATATCAAATAAAATAACTAATTTTATGTGGAAGTGATCAAATTTATTTTGGATAGATGAATGTGAATAAAATTTAATGGAAATGGAGGGTAGTTTGATTATGTCACCTATGCTCACAGTATACTATAGTATAGAAGGTATTGTGATATAAAATGCTGCATCAAATAAGGGACTAGAATACTTCCTCGTTTATAATAATATTGTAGTATATTACACAACATTCTAAATGAACATTTTTGATAAATATTACCCAACAGTTATTTTGAGGAAAAAGTGATAAATTTTTCATTGAAAATATGGAGAAATAATTTCTATGGTGAATTGTATCATATTTATATATATACTGAAAGCAAGATAATTATTTATATATTCACATATAAAGAGTTTAATATCATTCCAAGGCGATAGTTGTAATTGATTTAATATTGTGAATAATCAATACATTACCACACTGGGAAGGAAGACATCGTGGCTAATGATCTTGGTTAGAGAGATCATATTAGCTTTCCCACAATAATGATTATTGGAGACAAAATAATTATGAATTTTTAGAGGATGCATCTTGAAATCAAAAGGAAAGGGAAACTATTATATATTTCTCAGATAAATGTACAACCTTCCCATTATGATAAATTGAAGTGGTTTATAAATAGGATTTAAAATATAAAATGAATTTAATGATTTTTTAAGCATTTTAAAATGTCTATGATTGAATGGTATGGTTTAGAAAAAAATATGTAAACCATAAATATTAGAATTTAATAAGCATATATTAGATTAGGAACATAGTTGATCATTCTGTAATCATCTTATAAGAATAAATATGTATAAGGATATCATGGAGCATTTCTAGTGGCATAAAATAAAATGGGATATTATAGAGTATGTATATAGATTCATAGTTTATCAGCAAGTCAAGTTTGAATGTTATAAGTCTGATGGTATGTTATAATACTTTTATGGAAAAGGGGAAACATAATTATGTATTTCTTCATAGTATTCAACAATATATATAAAGGTCATAACACCATTTGAGTTATAGTTGATCAAATTATGAAATCTCCCAATTTCATTACTAACAAAGAATATTCATATCTAGATAGACATAAGATGATATAAATTAGGATAATGTTAATATTACATTGAGTAAAACTCAAAATTATATCTATCAGAGATCAATATTTCACATAAATGTTATGGAGAGGTCATTAGTAGTAATTTAATTTATATCCATATTTAAAACATTATATACTCTTTAAATAGATAGTCATTCTAAGAGAAATTTTAAAACATAGCTGATACGATGAGATATTTATCAATTGATTTCAAAGGTGTTTAATAACAACACCATGTTCTTAGCTAAATTTCCAACAAAAATTTCCTTCACAAGAAAACAAAGATGGATCCATATAATGGAATATATGGAATGATGTTAATAACTCAAATATGATAGGATAATTAGGTGGAACATATGTTATTGGGACCTAAGCTAGCTGAGGAGATTATAGCGATGAGTTGATAAATTTAGAAACACATCAAGGTAGATTAGAGTCAACAAGTAATTTATATTGATAATCATCATTTATATCTAGTGTGTAATGTTGGAGATAATGTATTCAGATCAATATATCATTGGATGAAATTTATGAGATTTGGGAAAATTGAAATATGACCCATAGATATATCAGTCCATTTGATAATATTTATCACATCAGAATGGTAGCTAATGAATTGGAACATCCTCCCAATATATCCCAATTTTATGTGTACCATGAGTCTATCATGAGTAAGTACATAACTACTGCTTTAAATGGTAAAATCATAAAGGTTTTAGAACTGTACATGATCCATATTGTGAGGAACAACTAGTGGAGATTTTAGATAAAAAAAGATAAAGTGATGAAGAGCAATACAACTCACCTGGTCAAAGTTATATGGTGAAACCAAAAATTAGGGGAAAATATTCCTGGGCTTGAGGATGTAATGATGTAGAAGTTGGATCAATTTTTTCTTTAGAATAATGGAATGTTGAGGGTGAAATTATCATAATGGGGGTAGAATGTAGCACAATAATATTTGAGAATATATTTTCCATTACTAAATTTGATGCGTTGGATATCTTATTATGCACACACCACCAAACTTATGAAAAAAATTATTTATTATAATAAAAACTGAAATATAATTAGAAAAAATTAATTAATTAAATGTAAAAGGTACTAATTTAATTAATCATGGATAAACAAATATGTTTTTTACTTTATTTTTATTATACATTATATATTATTATTTAAGAAATAAGTTTAAGAAATTTTATAAATTCAATTTTAAATAAATTATCATCATTAGTAAATTTAATAATTGAAAATAATCTTAGGGTAAATATTTGATACATTTTTAAAAGTTTTCATAGATGAATAGTCAAAATAATGAATTTATAGATGACATGACATCTAAAATATCATTATGATATTGGAGTAACTTAAAAATATATGTAACCTTTATATTTACCAAATACATGTTCAAGGAGTAAAATAATGAATTTTAAACTATCATGTTGAATTTTAATTCCCATAATTGAATTTATGGAACATAAATTAGAATTTATTATAATAGAAAACTATATTGGAAATTTTACATTAATAATGTATTCACATTTTTGAATTCAATATTGGTTTCATTTTAATTTTATAAAAATATTATTTTTATCCATAATTCAACAAAATTCATTTAAATCAATTATGAAAATTATTTCATTGTAAATTCAGTTTTATTCATAATTTTTTTTTATAAAAAATTTTTTCATTAATATTATTATATATATATATATTAAATGAAATTTATTCCAAATATAATAATTTAATGATGTAAAATGGATTACAAATTTGGAATCAGTAAATAAATATTAGGTAAGAAGTTAAAATTAATTTTTAATAAAATAAATATAAAACTTTTGTAAATGTTTCTTCTCCTCAGTTAAGGCTCAAATGAGTCAATAAAAGGGTTGAACAAAAGGGATAATTATTCATGATATAACTAAAAATTAGTTATATCTTATTGGTTGAGTCGATTTTGACCTTCCCCGACATATAAAATGCAACATATCCTTTTGACTACTATACACCACTTGATTCCCCTAACAAATTCATTATTTCCCCAAATACACTCCTAACATCCTTATAAATGACCTAGATGTTTTTTTCATCCCAAAAGTACTATCCATTATTCCTTAATTTGTATTCGAAAGGATATTATCAAATTAAGAGTTATACGTTTTTACCGTCCATTTTCAAGTTTCATTATTGTTAAACGTAATGTAAATCTTCCCAAACACTATAAATATAGTGAAATCAAAATCTTTAGTATAATAATTTGTTTTATATTAAGATTAAAATTATTTTCTACCTCCATTCCAACATCTACGAAATGAAATAATCCACTTGTGTGTACGTGAAAATTGTCTACAAGAAACAACGTGTTTAGTTTTTCATCATAAAATCACTCATATAGTTATAAATATATTTTTAATGGAAATATATGATTTTTATTAAGTAATTATAAATTTTTAAATATAATATATTATCTTCCTTTTTACCATCATATACATTGGAAAATGATGACATCATTCATGCATATGTGTAAACTGCTACTTTCACCGAGTAATGAAATCTGTTTTCCGAGTAAAACATAAAAGGATTTTTATATGGAGGAATTTAATGAATATATATTTTATTTATGATATTATAAGTATTTTATATGGATATATTATTCTTTATCTTCCATTCCCTCCATTTATTGTAAAATGAAAACATCACTCGTACATATGTACTTACAACCACATCAACAATGTGATATAATTAATTTTTATCACCCTGTATGGATGGTTATAAATGTTTATATAATAAATGAATTTATTATTTATTATATTAATAATATTTTTGCATTACTAACACCTTTAACATGGTGAATGGATCATAATAATCAAACTAAAACATGCATGGGAAATAAAACAATGAACACATTTTATATTGTTTTTATTGAATAATTTATAATAAATGAGTAATTAGAAATTATAATGGGGTGATATATATTAATATAAAAATGAATATGATAATTTAACATATTTATACAATGTATATATTTATTATATAGGAGGTTAGAGTGCATATAAAAAAATCATCAGATAAGGTAAGGGTTATATAAAAATCTCATTTTAATATGCATTTTTATGTTCATATTTGCAATGGGTGAGTTTTATGTTATATATATATATATATTAAAATAATCATGTTTTCTTATTATATTTTATTTACTTTTTCATTTTTACATTTCATTTGACCTATTTGGAACTCAAGAATGATAAAATAATGATTTTAATAATAGATGACCATATTTCTCATTCATGGTCAGGAATATTTCTCCTCCATATCCACATTCTTCAAAAATGAATCTATGAATGTTTTTATAATTACTATATTTTTTGGTAGAATTATTTTATACTACACTTTAATTTCATTAAAAATAATTATAATGAACCTTTTCAAAAAAAATCCATATGAATTACATTTAACAATTTACAAAACTTTCTAAAGACTGTTTTCTTTTTATCATATACGAAAAGAATATATATTCTCACCAAATTTTACATTTTATTATTATTTTTACTATACATGTTTCAAAGGTTTTACAAGGAAAATTATATTACAATTTTTTGAGAATTCTAGTTTTTAAATATTACCAAGATAAAATAATATTTTATCTTATTTTTATAGGAATATTTTTAATTCTATTAGGAAATGGAATTTGCATCTATTTATACAAACTTTATATAATTTTATGCTTCATTAGGTACATGATCATATAATACTATCCAATTAATTTATCTGGATGGATTATGGTTTCGATGATTAATGATACTATTTTGAATACTATTTCATTCCCACGAATTAATTAATATATACTGAATTGAAGAATGATTTTATATTCTTATAGAAAATATATATATATATATATTATTTTCATTATGAGATGTGTGGGAGAGTAATTACATATCCCTCTAATGGATTGATTAACGTTTTATATCCTATAAGATAATATAGCGATAATAAAAAATGAACCCAATCCACTATGGGACTCTATCTACAATGATAGTCTTATATGTGATATTTGAAAAAGTGAATAATGAGAATGATGAGTGAAATGAGATGATGAGATTAGGGAGTGAACCTAATCCTCTATGGGACACTACCCACTATTATTTAATTGGATGTGATCATTGAATAGGGAAATTATTTTCTATTCAAATGTTTATTGAAAAAAATTTAGGTCTCATTTCTATGAAATCCTATCAAGGGTGATTACTGAGTGCGGATGATTCATCATTCATATGAGTCATGACTTTTATTATAAAAACACTTTATACCATGAATCATGATTTATGGTCAATGAATTTTGGTAATTTTTTTGTAAGATATGATAATATTCACATACCCTATCATATCTTGTGATCACTAATGATCATCGATTGATATCAACTATCATTACCCTTACTAAACACATGATGTAACACCACAGGTAAATAAAGAATATGACATCTTTATATTTATCCATATTTGTGAATAAAATATTAATATTACATTAAATGGGATGCTATGCTCGATGGCGTACCCAATACGCAACAACGAGTTTCTTGGGAATCTTACGTTGCACTCTAATAATAAAATAATATTATTTTAAATGGCAGTTAACACCTAGCCATTGTAATGGTGGGAATGAACATAACTAACTAAAAAATGATTATATATGTTTGTCAAATATTTTTACTCTTTACAATAAATGTTAGAGGATTAAAAATGCAAATGAATCCAGTTTTTTAGCGTAAACATTCTAATATTCTTTAAAAGGTCGATTAACCGCCTTTTGATGGCGAACCCCTTTTAAATCCACTTTTTGACAATTTTATAATCTCTATTTTTTAAAATAAACATATTATTTATGATTGGGACATTTAAATTTACCTTGGGTTAATTTTTGGTATTTTTCTGACAATGTTCATTTTTCAATGAATAGTGAAAAATACTGCATTTTACATCAAAACTGCTTTTTCATATAATTTAATTATATGGTTATAATATCTGTTTAATTTGTTTTAAAGTTCAATTATAATATATTTTTACCATGTTATTCAATTATGGTCATTGGGATTAATTTCACTTTGGAATTAGGCATAAACAAGTACCAAACTTTTTATAAATATTGTTTCAAAAAAACCCGCTATTTGTTTTGACAACGGGAAGTTTTTTTAAATTAATTATTGAAATTTATTTTTTTGTAATTTGGTAAAATTAATTACATATTTGGAATCAGAATTTCCAAATTATGTAATTAAGAATCTTTTGTTTTTGGACATTATGAATAGTAACGACGGTAATTATCTTTAATTATCTTGATTAATGAGTAATCGGGTAGTTAAAGAAAATAATATAATATCATAATAATAAAAAATGACTAAAAAATGTGTCATAAGGATACTGGTTGTCTCATGGCCGACCATGGGATTCCTTGTGCCAAACTTGAGGGCCCCATGGAATCACTTTTGTGAGAAAGTGACTTTTTATCTTTTTATTTTTAAAGAATGTTAAATGTAACAAAGAATGTATCACCTAAGTAAAATATTTTTAATTTTGTCTACAAAAATGATATTTTGGACTATAAATATTCATTAGAAAGATACAAAGATTTACTACATCATAGTAGTTTTTTTTTATAATCTTTAGACATTAAATAAATTAAATTATTTATGACATCATGATGATGCAGCGATGACCTCATTATTTAACGATTTAAATAAAATGGAAAGATAATGTAAAATCTAAGACCTAAACATATCCAAAACCTATTGTATGGGTGGATTTTAAAGCCTTATAACCTTATCCTTGAAACACATCAATTTGGGGCCATTAAAATCCGAAACTCATTCTAAAATAAAGCAATATTTCTTTACTTTCCAAGAGGGCCCCTCCTCTCCTCTTATAAAAGGACCCACCTCTACCTCCTTACCCACAATTCCAAAGCCTTTGGCTTGGCCAAACCCTGCCCATTTTATCTCTCCACATCCCTATCTAACTCCTTGAAGCCTCACTTTGGGCAGAAGTCTTCCCAAGGAAGCCTTTGAGATCAAACCAAAGGGAGTTACCCGATTTTAAGGTAATGTCTTCACCTGTGTTCTTTTGTTTTATTTTTCTTCTCCAACCCCCTAAACTCTTTTTATTCATTTATTTTGTAACAAATCCAGTATCTTAAATATAATAGGATATTGTTATAAGAATAATTCGAGCTAAACTTACACACACCTACATCAAATGGTTAAAGAACATTATGTTTCTGTGGATGGAGAATTTCTGCCTCACGAAACGATGATTGTTCAAAACTCATATAACACCTTAAAAGGTGGAAATTAAGATGTCACTATATTTATATATGATATATAATATGTTTATTTTTTCCTTAAGATTTTGTATTTTTCATTTATGGAATACCTTTATGGCTTCCATTATGGGTATACGCGATATCTTCATTTAAGGAAGTGTGGACTACCGCCCCCTCAAAGTGATTTGATTCGTTAATACCATATGTGGTACGTATAAAGGATATATATAATGATATTATATATGATACCATACTGGAATTAAAATACTATTATGTATCATTATGTTTTAATTCCATTAAATATGAAATAGAAATGGAAGTAGCATTCATGCGTACGTACGGCTTACCGTCTCCATGAACGGTACATTTCATTTCTTATCTCAAAATGTTATGTAATATTATAAGTACATATATATAATGGATATATATGTAATATATTACATCTAAATTATGGATATCATTCTGTAATTATAACATATACATATCTCTCTCATTTTGTTTTAATTCCATTAATATGATAAAAAATGAAAGTAGCGTTCATGCGTACGTACGACCTACCGTCTACATGAACGGTGCTTTTCGTTTTTTACCTAAAAATGATCTGGAATAGTATAAAATGAATATTTACTATATATATATGATATCTTAATCATTAATACTATTCTGGAAATTATTTACTTATAACTACATGGGCAAACGTTTTTCAAACAAGTTCATTTTAGACTCATGTACCAAACATCGGCAAAAACGTCTGATATGAACTAACATTATTAAAAAATTATTATAACATTATAATATGTGATATCAACTGAATAATAATCTTTAAAGGATGTCTTTAGGAAATTATAAATTGACCAAAGTTTATTATTCAGCAATATAAAGAAACGAACAAGACAAGTTGGACTTGAGGTAAGGGATCTGACTCCTCTCTTTCTTTTAAAGTACACTCTTTTATGTCATTCATTTTAAAGAACATCTTTATTGTTATTGGAATATTCTTTTATATTACTCTTACTGTAATTTTTATGTTCATATGATGAGAGACTCTATTCTCTCTCATCAATCCATTTTGGAAGTTTTGAGTGGCGTCGTTAGGCTCCCGAATTTTCGTAAGAGATTCAACCTCTCTCTTTCTTTTTAAGTACTCTCCTTTATGTCACTTCTTTTAAGCTCATCTTTGTTATGTTGGGGGATGTTATTTTGTATTCCTCTTTACGTTAACTTTATTTTTATATGATTATAGACCCTATTTCCTCTCATCAATCCATTTTGGAAGTTTTAAGTGGCGTCGTTAGGCTGCCAAGTTTTCGTAAGGAATTTTTCATCTCACTTTTATTCCCGTGAGATTTATGCTACATTTGCCACAATTTCCTTTGAGTGGTGTATGTACTGACCATTATTTTACCCATTGTGTAATATTATTTCATTTATGAGTATTTACATCAATGTTGTATTGTTCTTCTTTCACGGGGCGTATGTTTCGAATGATACCCATGTCGGTAAGGGAACCTTTCACCCTCGTCTTTTTAAAAGACTTATTTTGTTATGTCATTTAATTCACATAATATTATTTTGGGATATGTTCTTCTATATCCTTATTGATGTAAATTTTATGTCCAAGTGATGAGATACCCTTTTTATCTCTCATTAACTCTTTTTCTGAATTTTGAAGTGACTCCGTTAGGCTGTCTAATTTTTGCAAGGGAACTTCTTAACCCAATTTCGATTCTTTGGGATAAACTTGTACACCTTGAATATGTCATTATATGATTATGTGTGAATGTCCTCTGATTGTTTTACACTTAATACCCAATTATATTTCGTGTATTCGTTTGTCACACATAGTTATGTAACTGATTTATCCTTGATCCAAGGATACCGTCTTTGTATGGGACTTCGTCTCAATCTCCTTTCATTGAGGCATATTTTGTTTTATACACAACTTTCTTTTATACGGTGTATAAACCCCTTTGACTTTTACGTTTATCCAAAAGGAATATTTTTATACGAAGCGTTTTACTAAACGACAAAAGGGAATGTTTTTGTCATACGTATGCGGCGACAATGACTTCTCTGCTGTCGTGACCATTATTTGAGTTTCGGATTCCTCTACAAGCCATACCTTCTTTTTAAAAGAAAAATAAATACCATGTTTTACTTTTCTTTATTTTGGTATTGAAAATGGTTATCATAATGTATTTATATCAATGTTTTGTATTGATATCTTGTTATTGAAAGGTGGAAATGTTATGTTTCCTTTACACATGTTTTATGTGATAAGATTATGTTATGGTTCTTGGAAATTGTTATGAAGACTGGTGGTTCTGTGATAAACTTAGGGCGGGTGAGCCCGATATAGCTCTCCAATGCATTGGGTAACGTGAAGGAGTGAAATGTTAAGGTTTCTCCAAATATATTTAGGGAATATACTATGGTGGGTATTCCAAACGTAACCAAGAGGGTTACTCCCTACGTAAGAATGTTATGAATGCCTCAAGTTACCTTTTATGTCTTATGATTTATATGATTTATTCATGATTTTATGAGGTATGTTAAAGTGCTTATGTTTTTTGGGTAAAGTATGATTTCATTCTTATGTATATATGAACTCATGTTTCCTTTCCATATTTTTATATCCCTTACTGAGTTTTTTATGCTCATCCAATGTTTTTTGAAATGTTTTTCACAGGTCAAGGGAAAGGTAATGATATGATGATAGAGTCAAGGAAGTGTCAAGAAAGAATCCATGTTTTATTTTAAATATGTTTCTGTTGATGGGAAAAATGAATACTGTCTTTTATGTAACCACTTTGTTTAAATGTGGAATGTAATGAAAGTTTCATGATCTAATTCTCTAAAACTCTAAACTTGAAAAGATCCTCAATGTGTAATCTTGTAATAACTCAAGATTAAGTAAGGTTTAAGGCTAGGTCTTTATAGTTGGAATCAGATGTCGGTTTAGATAACTTTAGAGGTTAGGGTATTCTCTAAGCATAAGTGACATTACCATAATGGTTAGGATTTCAGAAAGAGTCCTAGTTTTAGATAAAGTGAATGAGTAAGTATATATTAGTGTTTATCTTCCTCATTATTACATGATGGTTTTGTTGATATACTCACACTGACATTTCTTTTTTTAGTGAATGGATGGATCTAGGAGGCACCAAAGAGTCAACAGGTTTGAAGGAAACTGTGGTGGTTCTCTGATTAAGAGACTGGATGAAATGGAGGATTCAATGAGGAATATCATGGTTTTTCTAAACCAACTATCAAGGAGTCATGATCAACTAGTTCAACCTTGGTGAGTTTTCTAATGCATCATGTACGAGATGAGCAATCGATGTGGAAGTTCAGGTAATAATTATAAAGGTAACCATTAGGGTTTATATGATCCTTACTTTTGAGGTAATTATGGGTTACTCTATGATATAATGGAAAATGAAAGGAATGAGATAAACTTGAGGTTAAAATATGTTATGATTATTTTTGACGATTTTTTCTCGTTTTGGGGAATGTTTTGAGAATTATATAGTTTTGGAAAAAGGACAAAACGCAGACCGTGTGACAACCCATCGCGTCGGAAAAAGATATGGGAATCGAACCCACTACCAAAGTGCAACTGGTATTTATCGCCTACCACTGAACTACGTGAAGTCCCTAGTTAGTTTGACTGATTCTTTTTAGTAATATTTTTTTATGAATTAAGAGTAAGTTGATTTTGGGTTATCAATGGAAATTTATTAACCTATCATTGAGTATATGTGATTAGGTTAATTACTTTTCAATACGAGACTTTAGGAGAAACTGATGTTGTTTGGAGATAAATGTTACGATTTAAATTTGAAGACTATGTGACTAAATACTTCAAATATTTGGGTTTCAATCTTAGTTTGGTTTACTTTGAAGAATTTAATGGACAAATTGATTACAGAATGGTCCTCGTTGAACTTTGGTTTTTGTTGGAAAAATTTTGGTGATTAAGAATAGATTTTATTTTTATAAAGGGTTATCCTTTTCGGGATTATCTGATCTTGTACTAACCTTTTTGGTTTTGGTTTTGGTTAAAGTCTAAAGACATGGGAAGTATATAGTTCTCTTTTTTGGATTAGGTGATTCTCTAGAAGTTGATTATAGTACTCTTAATGTGAAAAAGTCTTCCTAAATACTCGTGTTTTAGAGAAAATATGAGTTTGTGTAAGGAATCTAATAAAATTTGAAAGTCAACATGATAAGTGATTATGTTTCCTTATGAATAAATTCCTCAATAAAAAGTAACTTAAAACGAAAATGTTGTCTATTAACTTTTCCTACTGGGGAATCAAATACCGTTTAACCCATCATAATTTTGTGATTTTCTTGTGGTTAACTTTCTCCTAAACATGTTTTCTATCACTCTCCATCAGAACATGACCCTTTGTTTTTTTCCTCCATGTCCATATTTTCATACTTTTAATCCTAGTATGGGTTAACTCGGGTGACCATTGTACTTATCTTTATTTATTTTAAAGTGATTGTTTTACCGACTCTTGTTCTGATGTGGGACTTTCATCGATGTTTCCAAGCCCAATTTTAAAATTGCGAGGACGCAATTCCCAAAATGGGGGAAGGATGTAACAACCCAGGTAAATAAAGAATATGACATCTTTATATTTATCCATATTTTTAAATAGAATATTAATATTACTTTAAAGGGGATGCTATGCTCGATGGAGCACCCAATACACAACAACGAGTTTCTTGGGAATCTTACGTTGCACTCTAATAAGAAAATAATATTATTTTAAATGGTAGTTAACGCCTAGTCGTTGTAATGGCGGGAATGAACATAACTAACTACAAAATGATTATATATGTTTTTCAAATATTTTACTCTTTAAAATAAATGTTAGAGGATTAAAAATGCAAATTAATCCAGTTTTTAAGCGTAAACATTCTAATATTCTTTAAAAGGTCGATTAACCGCCTTTTGATGGCGAACCCCTTTTAAACCCACTTTTTGAGAATTTTATAAGCTCTATTTTTCAAAAATAAACATATTATTTATGATTCAGACATTGAAATTTACCTTGGGTTAATTTTTGGTATTTTTCTGACAATGTTCATTTTTCAATGAATAGTGAAAAAACTGCATTTTACATCAAAACTGCTTTTTCATATAATTTAATTATATGGTTATAATATATTTTTAATTTATTTTAAAGTTTAATTAGAATATATTTTTACCATGTAATTCAATTATGGTCATTGGGATTAATTTCACTTTGGAATTAGGCATAAACAAGTACCAAACTTTTCATAAATATTGTTTCAAAAAAACCCGCTATTTGTTTTGACAACGGAAAGTTTTTTTAAATTAATTATGGCAATTTATGTGTTTGTAATTTGGTAATATGAATTACATATTTGGAATCAGAAGGTAAAAATTATGTAATTAATACTCTTTTGTTTTTTGACATTATGAATAGTAACGATGGTAATTATCTTTAATTATCTTGATTAATGAGTAATCGGGTAGTTAAAGAAAATAATATAATATCATAATAATAAAAAATGACCAAAAAATGTGTCCTAAGGCTACTTCTTGTCTCATGGCAGACCATGGGATGCCTTGTGCCAATCTTGGGGGCCCCATGGAATCACTTTTGTGAGAAAGTGACTTTTAATCTTTTTATTTTTTAAAAATGTTAAATGTAACAAAGAATGTATCACCTAAGTAAAATATTTTTAATTTTATCTACATAAATGATCCTTTGGACTATAAATATTTATTGGAAAGATAAAAAGATTTCCTACATCATAGTATTTTTTTTCTTATAATTTTTAGACATTAAATAAATTAAATTATTTATGACATCATGATGATGCAGCGATGACCTCATTATTTAACAATTTAAATAAAATGGAAAGATAATGTAAAATATAAGACCTACACCTATCCAAAACCTATTGGATGGGTTGATTTCTAACCCTTATCACCTTATCCTCGAAACACATCAATGTGGGATCATTAAAATCCGAATCTCATTCCAAAATAAAGCAAAATATCTTTACATTCCAAGAGTGCCCCTCCTCTCCTCTTATAAAAGGCCCCCACCTCTACCTCCTTACCCACACTTACAAAGCCTTTGGATCGTCCAAACCCTGCCCATTTTGTCTCTCCACATCCCTATCTAACTCCTTGAAGCCTCACTTTGGGCAGAAGTCTTCCCAAGGAAGCCTTTGAGCTCAAACCAAAGGGAGTTACCCGATTTTAAGGTAATGTCTTCACTTTTGTTCTTTTGTTTTATTTTGCTTCTCCAACCCCCTAAACTCTTTTTATTCATTTATTTTTTAACAACTCCAGTAGATTAAATATACTAGGATGTTTTTATAAGAATAATTCGAGCTAAACTTACACACACCTACATCAAATGGTTAAAGAACATACTGTTTCTGTGGATGGCGAATTTCTGCCTCACGAAATGATGATTGTTCAACACTCATATAACACCTTACAAGGTGACCATTAAGATGTCACTATATTTATATATGATATATAATATGTTTATGTTTTCGTTAAGCTTCTGTATTTTTCATTTATGGCATAACTTTATGGCTTCCATTATGGGTATACGCGATATCTTCATTTAAGGAAGTGCGGACTACCGCCCCCTCAAAGTGATTTGATTCGTTAATACGATATGTGGTATGTATAAAGGATATATTTAATGATATTATATATGATAACATACTGTAATTAAAATAATATTATGTATCATTATGTTTTAATTCCATTAAATATGAAATAGATATGAAAGTAGCGTTCAAGCGTACGTACGGCTTACCATCTCCATGAACGGTACATTTCATTTCTTATCTCAAAATGTTATGTAATATTATAAGTACATATATATAATGGATATATATGTAATATATTAAATCTAAATTATGGATATAATTCTGGAATTATAACATATATATATATCTCTCATTTTGTTTTAATTCCATTAATATGACAAAAAATGAAAGTTGGGTTCATGCGTACGTATGGCCTACCGTCTCCATGAACGGTGCTTTTCGTTTTTTTTCTCCAAATGATATGGAATAGTATAAAATGAATATTTAATGGATATATATGATATTTTAATCATTAATACTATTATGTAAATTATTTACTTTTAACTACATGGGCAATCTTTTTTCAAACAAGTTCATTTTTGACTCATGTACCAAACATCGGCAAAAACGTCTGATATGAACTAACATTATAAACAATTATTATAAATTATCATATGTGATATGAACTGAATAATAATCTCTAAAGGAGGTCCTTAGTCAATTATAAATTGACCAAAGTTTATTATTCAGGAATATAAAGAAACAAACAGGACAAGTTGGACTTGAGGTAAGGGATCTGACTCCTCTCTTTCTTTTAAAGAACACTCTTTTATGTCATTCCTTTTAAAGCTCATATTTATTGTTATTGGGATATTCTTTTATATTACTCTTACTGTAATTTTTATGTTCATATGATGAGATACAATATTCTCTCTCATCAATCCATTTTGGAAGTTTTGAGTGGCGCCGTTAGGATGCCGAATTTTCGTAAGAGATCCAACCTCTCTCTTTCTTTTTAAGTACTATCCTTTATGTCACTTTTTTTAAGATTCTATTTGTTATGTTGGGGGATGTTATTTTTCATTCCTATTTCTGTAAACTTTATTTTGATATGATGAAAGACCCTATTTCCTCTCATCAATTCATTTTGGAAGTTTTAAGTGGCGTCGTTAGGCTGCCGAGTTTTCATAAGGAATTTTTCATCTCACTTTTATTCCCATGAGATTTATGCTACATTTTCCACAATTTCCTTTGAGTTGTGTATGTACTGACCATTATTTTACTCATTGTGTAATATTCTTTCATTTATGAGTATTTACATCAATGTTTTATTGTCCTTCTTTCACGGGGCGTATGTTTCGAAAGATACCCATGTCGGTAAGGGAACCTTTCACCATCCTCTTTTTAAAAGACTTATTTTGTTATGTCTTTTAATTCACATAATATTATTTTGGGATATGTTCTTCTATATCCTTATTGATGTAAATTTTATGTCCAAGTGATGATATACCCTTTTTATCTCTCATCAACTCTTTTTCTGAATTTTGAAGTGACGTCGTTATGCTGTCTAATTTTTGCAAGGGAACATCTTAACCCAATTTCGATTCATTGGGATAAACATGTACACCTTGAATATGTCGTTCTATTATTATGTGTGAATGTCCTCTGATTGTTTTACACTTAATACCCACTTATATTTCGTGTATTCATTTGTCACATATAGTTATGTAACTGATTTATCCTTAGTCTTTCTATGGGACTTCGTCTCAATCTCCATTCATTGAGGCATATTTTGTTTTATACACAACTTTCTTTTGTACAGTGTATAAACCCCTTTGACTTTTACATTTATCCAAAAGGAATCATTATATACGAAGCGTTTTACTAAATGAAAAAAGGGAATGTCTTTGTCATACGTATGCGGCGACAACGACTTCTCCGCCGCCGTGACCATTATTTGAGTTTCGGCTTCCTCTACAAGCCATACCTTCTTTTTAAAAGAAAAATAAATACCATGATTTACTTTTCTTTTATTTTGGTATTGAAAATGGTTTTCATAATTTATTTATATCAATGTGTTGTATTGATATCTTGTTATTGAAAGGTGGAAATGTTATGTTTCCTTTATGCATGTTTTATGTGATAAGATTATGTTATGGTTCTTGGGAATTGTTATGAAGACGGGTGGTTCCGTGATAAACTAAGGGCGGGTGAGCCCGATATAGCTCTCCAATGCATTGGGTAACACGAAGGAGTGAAACGTTAAGGTTTCTCCGAAGAGATTTAGGGAATATAATGTGGTGGGTATTCCAAACGTAACCAAGAGGGTTACTCCCTACATAAGAATGTTATGAATGCCTCAAGTTACCTTTTATGTCTTGTGATTTATATGATTTATTCATGATTTTATGAGGTATGTTAAAGTGATTATGTTATATGGGTAAAGTATGATTTCATTCTTATGTATATATGAACTCATGTATCCTTTCCATATTTTTATATCCCTTACTGAGCTTTTTATTCTCATCACACGTTTTTTGAAATGTTTTTCATAGGTCAAGGGAAAGGTACATGATATGATGATAGTGTCAAGGAAGTGTCAAGAAAGAATCTATGTTTTATTTTATATATGTTTCTGTTGATGGGAAAAATGAATACTGTCTTTTATGTAACCACTTTGTTTAAATGTGGAATGTAATGAAAGTTTCATGATCTAATTCTCTAAAACTCTAAACCTAAAAAGATCCTCAATGTGTAATCTTGTAATAACTCAAGATTAAGTAAGGTTTAAGTCTGGGGCCTTATACCTAATTTCTCCCTTTCTTATTATTATATTTCTGAAGTTTATAAATAAATGTTTTGTATAGGATATTTCTAATATGTTTGTATTTTGAGGATAACATTATGGGATATATTTAATATCTTTTATGAAATAATTTTATTTGGTATCAAATCTTCAGAGACATGAATCCTTTATAGTTCAAGGGTGTTTATTATTGAAATATATATTCAATATTTATCTAAAATGATGAAATATTTATAAAATTTAGTCTCAGGTGGCCTCAATTATAATCAAATCCTTTATGAATTATTGATATGTTGTTTACTATATTGATAATTTACTATCACCATTTCTTATATTTCCATTCCATAGGTAATAAATCAAGGCATTAAGTATGATGTGTGTAAAAGGATAACATGTGGTGAAGGTATTTATAGTGGATTTTGAAGTAATATTTTAGAATAAGAAATTTCTATTTATGGCTTCCAATGGATCCAAATCCTTCAGTTTTGAGATTTTATGAATTTTAGAGATGAAATGTTTGAATTATAGAGATGATGTAATATAAGTGTTTAGTAAATATAGGCATTCTCAATTAGTATGAAATAATATGTGTAATGTTTTTGTTTCTAAAAATGGATCTTGGGGTATGGGGATGTGGATATTTAGTTTGAAAAAGATTATGGTATATATATTATCAAGGATTAGAATAAGAAGATAAAATATATCATAACCTATGATAAAACAAAAGTGATGTAGGATGAACCTAAAATGTCAAAGGTTGATATTAAGGTTCCATAATATATGATATCTTAATATTTATATCCCATATAATGTAACTTATTACATTGATTATTATCACATTATACTCATAATAAATTTTTTTTATGGACAGAATAATGAGGAACCAAGTTGAAAATGATAATGATAGACAATGTGGTGTCTACCCCAATGATAGAACAAATGTGGTTTTATAATGAGTGTTAAACATTATGGAAATATATAGCATCTTATAAAAAAATTATAAACCATGTTGAGCTATCTAATTCTCTAAATAGTGATCAATATTCCATTTATTAATTTATATAACAATGAATGTTGAACTTTAGTAGATCTTATAATACACTAATTGTATAAAAATTGATTAATATGATTGAAAATATATTTTTTATTATTCAATACATTGTGTAAGAAAATTAATTTTTGCTTTTTATCAAATTAGAAGGAGAAAAATACCAATGGTTTTCCCTTTTAAATAGAAAATGACCTAAGGAAGAAATTAAATCCATAAAATGATAGGATTTTAAAGATTAATTTTTTTAAAAACATTTTTTCCTGAACTCTTAACAAATAAATTGAAATATAAATCAATTAGTTTAAGAAAAATGAGTATGAATCCATTATTAACTATGAATAAATATTCACAAGAATTGAAATTTATACTTATAGTTTTATCATTTACCCTATAAGAAAAATTGATCCATTATTTAGTGGATTAACACTAAGTTTTTAAACTGAAATCCAAATAAAAGGACTCTGGTATTTATGAAGAAATGTTTCTATTTCATCTCAAGGTAAAAATATTGTCTAGACACTCCAATTATTCTCATTATTTTGGAGATAATAATAAATAAATTGTGTTTTGAGGAAACTAAAATGATAAAAACTATATAGTAAAGTAAATTATTCTTCCTACATTCTAAAAAAATGTAATGAATCATAGGAGAATTATCTAAAAGGAATTGAGAAATTAATCAAGTGTGGTATTGATGTCCACCAAGAACATGAATTTATGATGGATATAAATAATCAATATAATAATAATCCTATTAAGAATCCCACAATCCAATGATTCTATTTTGAGATGTATTGGTCTAACACAAAAATGTTTACAAAATAAATTCTTAATAACAACAATCAACATCAAAAACCTATAAATAAAATTATGATAGGGAAATCCTATACAATCATAAATGAAAAAAAGGACTAGGAAAATGAAATTTTGTAAGGAATACTCATTATACACTCTATAAATAAAAATTACATGTTTTATCATTGATATACACACCCCATTATTTACGTGAAGTTTTCTTGGAGAAAAAATTACCACACAAATTATTAGATATTAAATTATTTGTGAAAAGTCATAGTATTATGATTATTACATTAAAATCCTATAATTATTCTCTAATATGTTTCTTGGTAATATAATTCCTAAAAATCATATTATTATCTCTTTATTATAATTTGATGTGATTTTTGACATGGATTTTATCTCTATAAATATATATCATTTCACTTTCTTTAATAAGTAAATCACATCTCATATCATAAATCAACCAACGATCGTCTATTACATAAATGGTGACTATAAAATTTATATAAAAAGTAATTCCATTTTTTGGGCCTTCATTCCCAAATATGATAGGAAATAAACTGAATTGGTAGTGTAAAAGTTAATTTTCAAAGATTTTCCCAAGAAAGTAAGGTAAATATCTTATCCTAAATTATATATCTAATATTTCATATTTTAGAGGTACCCTAAATTTTTTATATATTTGAAATAGATTTTAAAATTATAAGTAAAAAATATATTAAGGTGAAGAATTTATAACACAATGATTTTAGTATGAACTGACCATTAAATTTATACCATGTTTAACATATTATTACACACACACACAAAAATGAACCATGATAAATTTTATCAAGATAAAATATTTGAATATAAGATAAAAATTAATAAGATAAAATAATATTATATGGAAAATCATAAATAAATATACAAGAGGAATAAATCCACAAGTAAATAAAAGTACCATGAAAATTAAAACATTGTCTTTGTGTTTTTCCTTCAAAATCATTACTATAGTTGAAACTGTGGAAATAAGGAATAAAATTTAAAATATATTATACATGTTTAAATATAAGTAAATTTGATAAATGTCTTTAGTGATTTTATAAGGATATATATATATATATAATTAATTATGACAATTATATATATGTACATTGGATATATGGCCATTTTTCCTCAAATTATTATATTTTCATTTTAAAATCCACTTTCAAGTGTTGTCTGTGATGCCTAATAGACAACCAGAATCCCAGAAAAATATATACACCATATGAAATAATCAATATATTTAACAATATTTTTAACTTATTATAGTCATTAAACATTCAAAATTTACTTTTGATGCAGAGGACCATCTTCAGATCATCTTCAATAATTTATTCAATGAAATAATCAAATTTTTCCTTGGTCATGATGAACTTTTCTAGGATAATATCACGATCATTAAACCTATGAACTATGCTATAATGTCATTTTTTTATAATTTTTGTAATATCATTGGTTTAAAATTGAATAATTATTTCAACCATTTTGGAATCATCCTATGGTGAGAAAATATTTTCCCTCATTTCAACCATCTCCTCTTCCTTAGAGTACATTAACAGATCTAAAATAGAATTTCATGAAGGGTCATTTTCCTCTCCTAAAGTAGAAATATAAAAAATTCCTTCCATTATCACCACATTTGAGGTCATAGGAATTGTGTTATATTATTCCTCAATCCTTATGAAAAAATTTATAAGTTAATCAGTATCATCAAAATCTTACTTGGATCCCAGATTGAAGATTGTATTTCCATTTATGATTGTAGGAGGTTTGGTATGAGGGTCCTTAAGATCACTCATAAATTATCTACTTTCATATGACGATCATATCTGTGTGGTCTTAGATAAAAAATAAGAATCATCATGCCTTTTACAATTTCACTCTACATTCATTCCTTTTTTCCTCCGGGGGAAAATGAGAACATCACTTATGAATTCCTCTTCAATAAAAAATGACTTCATGGATGAATAACCTTTACTCATGTCAGTATATGGCCATTGGGAATATGTTTTTTAGAAATATGTTTTTTCGATATATGGTTGTATAGTATTCATATATCTAATTGGTATATTTAATATGTGTAAATTTTTGTAACAAAATTTCTTTAATACATTTCAAAAAATGTAAATATTAATATAAAATAATTAATTTTTTATACAATTTTTTTATAAAAATAAATTTCTATGCCTTAAATATTATTAATATTATAAAATAAAAATTTGATTTATTTATAGAATTTAAAAAATATTATAATGGATTGGTAATATTTTTTGGTTAAAAGATTAATAATTTATTTTAACGTGATGTGATTCAAATCATTTAATGATAAAATTGGATATTTTCAAAAAGGTTGTTTTTAAAGTAATTGCATATCTTTATGTTAATAAATTATTATTTATATTTAATGTATTATTTTAATATTTTTTTAATTTATAAAAATATAAATTAACAATAATTTTATTATTAATTGATTTGATATATTATTAATATCATTTAATGTTTTAAAAATTAATTTTCTATAAAAATAATGATTTCTATATATATTATGTTACCATTTAAATGAAAATTTCCCCATGTTTCTCATTAAAAAATTATTTAATCTTTATTATTTTCAACTTTTTTTCAACTTTTTTTATAAAATGAAAAAGTTATACCTTAAGGAATGATAATTTGAAGAAATACAACTCAAAACTCAACTACAAATGAACCCTCTTCTATGCCTTCAAAATCACTATTTTCTTTCAAATAACTCATTAATGGGGAACTATTTTCTTCTAATAAATCATTATTAGTCATTTCATATCATTTTTTCCAAAACTTATTCTTGTATCCCTCATTTTATTGGAACTTAGTATGAGAAAGGGATAATTAGTCAAAGTGTGTACATATCTCATCACCCACAATATGAATAACTATATCATCATAACTTTTTGTTTCACACATAATTAAGAGTTGAGGATTTTTTAGGTAAATTGATTTCTTCATCTATTAGATGGGGTGTTCGAAGAACTAAGTGCCAAATCAAAGAATTTCGTATTTGAAGACCATTAAAAGGTGTTTTAAGACTTGAATCAATTATGAAGAGTTAAATCAAACCTCAAGTTCTCAATAGAGAGGGCTAAGTCCAATGGGAATAAGTAGTATCCTAATTCAACCATTATCCTCCATAGACTTGCTAGTGGGGTGGGAATTGGTATATTTTCATAGAAGGTTAGAGTATGATTTAAGCGGGCCATCGGTTCATCGGTGGACCCTAGTAAGGTAGTGGGTGGGGCACACTACCCTAGGGATTAATGAGGGTAATATTGATCTTTTGACTACAAGATCCCCCTATATTTTACCTAAATTGGGTAAATTTTTTTATTATAAATCATATATATAGCTCTCTCCTCCTTCCATCGATAGATCACCTTAATCTAAGGACGATTGAGATATAATCTTATGATGCATCCTCATGGAATCCTTTATTATTCATCAACTATGGCCTCATTCTTCCTCATGAGATGGAAAATCATTATTATATTCATCATGGATAACCCTCATGGAATGTTATAACACTTTTTATCCCCTTATTCCCCTTTCCTCTTCAAATTCCAAATCTAATTGATGATATTTTCAATTTATTTTCCTTTTTCTAGGTTCCAAATAGGGAATCAGATATCAATTCAATAGGATCATAGAGGAATTGTTTGATAATGATAGGTAATTTATATAGAATAGATAAATGGGTCCCTTGATTATGAACAAATTCCTTTTTTGGGAATTTTGATTAATTTGTGTCCCTGTAGGATCTATTATTTATTTCATTTTAAAATTGGGATAAAATTGAATTTTATCATGAAATATATTTTGTGTTTTTTAATCTAATAACCGGAAGTGACCAATAGTGGGTTGACCTCCATTGGATGATGTTATTAGAAAGGTATGTAAATTATGTGGTTTCTCATAAGGTTTACAATTAAATTATATTATGTTTTTAATTATTATTTTTCTTCGTGATTGGGATATTTCCCTGAACGAAGTTATAAGTGCAAGACAGACCTTCCATGAATGGTTTTTCTTGGTTCCAACTAGGTGGTGATGTCATGTATTTCCTTTGGGGGTTATACTTTTTATGTTTTTTCATATTTTTATTTTATTCATATAATTAATTATTATTTAGTTATAATTATGTATTTTTTATTTCTTTGACATGAGTAGTACCTCATGGAATTGTGGGAGGATGATTAGATTTGGAATAAATGGTAAAATTAGCCAGGATTTCCTTATAAAATATTTAGAACCATTTTTGGTAATCATTTTTGTATAAAAGGAACTAAGATTTTTCATAGTATATTAGCATGTAATAAGTGGTAACAACACACTTCTATAGTTGAACTTGAGACTTAAGTAATTTCTAAAAAATAAATGCTACCCAATTTGATATTTTAATTGATTTTCATGTCAACTAAAATGAGAGGGTAGGGACCATGGTCATTTATCCAATTAATAACCTATCTTAAATAATTAATATAGATATTGCAAAATAAATCAACAAGAATTAAAGGTCTATGTTTGACCTTGTGTGGTATCTTATTTCATGGCCGCTGATGGCCATGGCTTAACTAGTAGAGTATTATTTCCTATTAATTTTAATATTGAGCCTACATTGATGATTCATAACACGATATGTGCATGCGTAGCCATATGAGATCTATTATTTTTATTCTTTCATTTGTACTATGATTATTATGATACTTCTTTGACTTTATTTTATGCTTAATATCTCATTTTTATCTAGATTTTTATGTGGTGTTCTAATGTGCCTATAGTTGAGCGAGCAAGACGAGCCTCATGGACAGTCCATCTATGGTGGGTGTTTTAAATACAATGGTTAGAATGAATTGGAATCTACATTAAGGGAATGTGTTATAATTTCTTTGGACTATTCCTTCAAGGGGTAATGTCTTGTGACCTATTGATGTTCCCTCTAGTATGAAGCTAAAACAGGTATGGATGGGGGATACAGAAACACAAAGACAAGAAGATATCTCTACATATTGTTGGTTTCAATTTCGCTATAAATTAATGGTTACATGATACTCTTAGGATGTTTAGGTATTGTTTATATACTAATTAATTATTTTTATCACATGCATTTAGACTTCATTTAGTGGTCATAAATGAATCTACATAGGATTTGACCTATTAATATGTACTCACACCCTACGTGGGTGTCCATGCCACTTGGGTAATTTAGAATCCCTCACCTTTCATAGATACATGTTGGTATGAGTCCCATGGTTGATCAATGTCTGGGATTTCTCTCTATGATTTATTGATATTGGTATGATTTTAGTATTGAAGTTGTAAATCCCCTTTTACTAATATTTTGTTTTTATATTATACTGATGATCATCCTAATGGAATATTATCTTATTTATTATTTACTACTAATATTTTATACTATTTCATCTGATTTATATAGATTTCATGTTTACTCTTATATTTAACATATTTTTATGTTGTTACATGTTTGGTTATTTATTATTATATTTCTCTCTAATGAAGCGTATATGCTCCCCATTATTCAACTTGATCCATAATAGCCGACAACCTATAGAATATGGGGAGTCATTCATGAGGACATATGTAATTTAGATCTATACTTTTAATTTATGTTTGGATGTTATTAAATGGAAATAGCGGTATGTTTTCTTTTCCTATTTTAATAGAAATGTGTTGGATATGGGGGGTGTAACTCGATCTAGATAATCACATATACCTTTTATTATAAATGTACATATTACCAAGGCATGGGATTGATGTTCTTAGTTTACACTATTATGGTTATATATGATTTGACCTTGTATAAAACACAAGGATTTTGTGATTTGTGATTTAATATGAATTTGACCCTTTTTTGTATCTGGAATAGGTATCACATGAATCATATTGAACACAAAGGTTTTACATGACATACAAGATTCCTGCATGTGATTTTATTAAATAGAGAGATCTCAACTTCTTAGGTGTTAATTAATTTTACTGTATTACACATATGAGTTCATAATGGAATTATATTGGATTAAATCTATTCATATATAATTATGATATAACGTTACATGATACTATAGTGTGGTGAACCTAGGAAATGAAAACAATGATGATGATGGTGGTTATAAATTGTAAAACGACACAGTCATTATTTTCACAAGGGGTGCAGTGTGCTTGTTAGGTTATTTTTGGGAACTAATGGATTTATTATTGAATAATGAATGAGAAACCATTAGATAGGTCTGGTTAATTATGGTATTGATAATTTCCTATTTGGAGTGTATAGCCCAATGATATTATCTTTAATAAAACCTATAATTAATGGACTATCATCATTGATTTTATAAGTGATAAACCTTCTTGAAAAATCCATGTATATGTATCTAGATGGCATACCATGTGATTAAACCCTTACTGAACCTTGTGAGGGGATTCTTAAGGACCTTATGGACTTGGAAATGATAATATGGTTACTAACATGTTGATTCCATTCACTACTTGGATGTATCTAAAGATATAATTTTCATGGTGAAGTGATATTAAGGGTTAGAAACTAATGGGTAGTTTTCAAAGACTATTGTTTCATATGATTGTATTTATCCTTTGAAAGGATTAATAAAAGTTATTGCATGATTTCCTATAACCTGATAGTATATATCACAAATAATTCTAATAATTCTGATTAAAGGGTGGCTATTAGGGTACATAGATTCTTGTTTCATTGAAGTAAGAACATCTGGTTTCTTTGACTATTAAATTGGAATTAAACACTCATTAGTAAGTGAGTGAAGATCTTAGTTGTCAAGTCCTAAGAGGGTTAGATCAGGGGTGGATGCACAAATACATGATCTAACATGAATGTGGTAGATATCTCATAGTGAGTCTAAATATTAACAAGTTCCCTTTTCAAAATAAAAGTGTTGAGAGTGCTCAAGTTTTCGGAGCAAGCCCCTTGTGGTGTGGAAAAATGATGTGGCATGTGAGTCCAGGCGTATAGGATAATTAATTATAGAAAAATCATTCTTTCTTATAAAGGAGTGGTGTATTATTACATACTAGAAAACAATTTGTGTGTGAATTCATGTGGTGGTTACATAAGTGATTATTTGACCATTAGTAGTTGGGTAGTGAGCATACCATTGGGAATGTTCCAGTTTCTATGGTTGAACGCATATAAGGAAGTGATGGTGGGTCACTAATGAATTCATTTTAGGGTCACCCGTAGTAGTGGAAAAAGGTATGTTTTGGGTAAATATCATAGGGTTTGGTATATTATACGATATTTCTTGTTTAGTTTTCTCTATGTAATAATACAATAAAAAAATGGAATAGACATCCATTGTGCAGTAAATAGGATTTTTTGTTTATAGAAATGTCATCATATTTTGAAGAGGCTTACATGAGGGGATGAGACTCATCTGAATGAAATGTCATAACCCACACCTAGGGTACTGATGAATATGATTCATGTTGATAATATACCATTGAACACACTGAACTATGTAATGGGATATCTAGGTTTTTTTGGAGCTTGGTAATTTTCTTATCAATCACATGTGAGGGATGTTACAATTAGTCATTGAGTTTAGTCGAGGACTAGTCGAAGGCCAGCTAGGATGATGTATGTGTTTTGATGGGAAAATAAGTATACACCTTTGGGGTATAATAAACCCTTTAAGAGTGTATGAAGTCTCTTAGGTAAAGGGTGGAGTTCTTGTATAATATTGTCCATGGAACAATCATGGTTTCTCCAGAATGAAAACATAAGTTAGCCCCATGAGTGTTAGGTTCCATACTAAATGTATTTTTTTAATTGGATGTTTTTTCAGATGGAGACCATAATTGGGATTTGGACTATGGAGAAATATTAGTATGACATGATACACTGATAAATCATAAGTTTGTTAATGCATAACTAAGATCCTTGTTACCAAGGCAATTGGTTGGTGAACAAACTGGGGAAATAATAATTTGAATTCGGTTAAAAAATTAGTGAGTATTTTGGATTGATTAAATGATTCCTATTGTAGTTAAGGAATGATGTTCAGTTTTTCATGATGAATTAGTGGTTGAGGATTGGTGAATATATTGTATTATGGCTATAAATATACCAACAAGTGTTTCCAATGTCAAATTCAATGTGGTTTTTCAGAATCGCATCGAGCTCATCATATCGTCCATGATTGAGGTTCTTTGAATTAGTTGAGGTATTTGATGAATGATTAGATAGTTTAGGTTTTTTAGGAATCTAGAGGCTAATATTTTCATATAAGAACCATAAATTAGGTTTTAATAAAAAAAATATAATCATATTATACTATTAACTATGCACGATGGAACTGAACCACACATGGGAGTGACATTGTACTGTTAGAACCTTGTTCCATGTAGTGATTCCTAAGGCGAGGAGAACATTGATGATTTAGGAGGTATAAATTAAGGACACCATGGTGTGTGAATTTTAATGATTATGGTAATCACGATCGTAATGTTTGAAGAAAAAAATATTTTGGATCAACTTTTTAGATTTATAATCAGATTCCCTCAATGGGGAGTATTATAGGAGATCTAGTTAAGAATAGCATTGTACAAGTGAATTTGAACTTGTGGATGGAATACAAACCACCCATTGTAAGAGAAAATAATTTTTAATTTGGATGATTGTTTTCTGTGATACCATATCTTTTTTAGGATGAGAAGATCTATATAGGGGAGATTTTGATAAGTCATTTCATTATTAGTGATGAATTCTGGAGGGAATTTTATATTTTCATTTCGTAAAAAATTCATTCGAGGAAATAGGTGTGGAACAAAGGAGCATCCAGATTAAGAAAAATAAGATGATTCATTAGGATTGAATTAAGGGTTGAAAGATGACTAAATCATCAAATTATTAGTTGATTGGGATACAAAAATCATACTATTTTAGAATGAACGGTTAGCTAGTAGACCTTCATGCAATATAGTACACCTCTAGCTGCTAGCCCATGGGGTGTGCTATGCTAGGGATTAATGAAAGGCATTTTGGTAATTTTTCCACCAAATACAACTATATTTTAGCAACCATAGATTGAATTTCTGAGTAAAAATCATCAATTTATCTCTATGATCATCCATCCATAATCTCTCTTTGATGAGTGGTAGATATAGATGGAATACAGTGATGAATCTAGGTAGAATACCTCATTATTCATTGACTAAGGCCTCTTTCACCCTCATATAGATCTAGATTATTATTCCATTCACCATGGACAGTCCTCATGGTATGTTATATCCCACGTAATAATTTTATGAACTATTATTATTCAAATCCCGCTTCTACGTGATGATTGTAGTCATTTATTTTTCTTTGGATATATTCTATATTGATAATTAGATAACAATTCAACACAATCTTGGTGGCACTGTATGATAATAATGGGTATTTTCATTTTTGTGGCTATATTAGGTCATGTGATTATGAATAAATTCCGTTGTTGAGGGTTTATCTAAAGTTATATCCCTCTAGGGTCTATTCATTACATTTTTATTTCAAATTGAGATAACTTGTCTACAGTATGATAGAGTTTATTTGGGGATTTTGTTCATCATATAACTGAGAGTGCTCTAAAATTGGATCAAATATCATTGGATGATGTTGGAACTAAGGTATGTCTCTTGTTTATTTTTATAGTATGGGATCCAATTTAATTATATTAAATTGTTCATTTCAATGTTTTTATGTGATGGGGTGTTTTCCTGAAATGAAGATAGATGTTCTAGAAGGTCCTTCCATGGATGGTTGGTAATGGTTTCAAATATGTGGTTTTATCTAGTATGTCCTTAGAAAAATTATTCCTTTCACTTTTGGCTATAATTATATTATATTTATTTAATTAAATATGATGTAGTTATAAACAATTAATTTGGAATTCATGGACATGATTACAACATTATGGAATTGTCAGAGGCGAAATAGAGTAGGATAACTCAGAAAAAGAATCTAGGATTTTTTTAGATGGGATTTATCATTGTTTGAGGTACATGGTCTGATGTATATGACCATAAGGTTTCTGCATAGTTTGTTGGAATGTGATTCAAATTCATAACAACCTGAGGCTATTTTTCATGGGACCTATGTAATTCCTAGAATCTAAATGGAACCCCACCATGATATTTGAATTGGTTTCTCAGATCAATTAAATTAACAGAACATGTACTATGGTCAATTAATTAATTAATTCCATTTAATAACTAATTAATAAAAATATAACTAATAAATTTAAAAGGTTATATGGGTCATGTTAGACCTTATGAAATAGGTTTTTTCTTGCGTACTAATGGACAAGGATCAACTATTTCTATAATGCAAATCTTATTTTATTGTTAATCCTATATTGATTATTGTTCACATGTGGTGTGTGTGTGTGTGTATCCCTATGAAGCCTATTCTTGTATTTCTTTCATGTATATTTTGATTAAAATAAAAAATTTCTAATTCATTATTATGACTTATCTATTATTTTTATGTTGTATCATATGATCTATTACACTATCCTCGCAGTTGAGCATCTATGACGAGCTTCATTAACTATCCCCTAAGGGGGATGTGTTAACAGTAATGCGTGGCATGAATCACTCTATCCATCAACTGGGTTTCCTGTACAGTCTTTTGAATATCCCATAATGGGTGATTTTTGGGGAAGATTGTTGATATTCCTTCTAACATGGATCTAATGAAAGTGTGACAGGGCAACATGGTATCATAGTTAGTGCACAATTAATGGACATATGGTTGGTTTCTATTTTCTTATGGATTTGTGGTTACATGTTATAATTGAAATGTTTACATATTGTTTTTTACTACTTATCTATTCTTATCACATGTATGATAACTACATTTATTATTTATTCAAAAAATTGTGTTAGTATTATTCTGCTATGTTTTACTCACACCCTTCTTGGGGGGCCAGGACATTTGGCTACATGAGAAACCCTTACTTGTTTCAAGTAAAAGATGAATTGGGTTCCAAGTTTGATCAGTGAGTGGGACAACCCATTATGAGTCTAAATATCGGGATGAGGTTATTTTTGTTGTTTTAGAGCCTCTTACACTTTTATTTAGTTTATATCTTATACTTATGATCCGCTGAGTAGTTGATTTTCTAAAGTTTTATTGAATGTCGAGTTTGAGTAATGATGCATCTCATATATATAGACTTCATTTTTATTCATCTATATACTCTATTAGTAATACATGATTGGTTATTTATTGTTATTCTGTATTTTTATGGAGTGTATAATCTCCCCATGATCCCAATAAAGACCCTCGCAACTAGTTAGTAGCCTCTGGTGTATAGGGATGTGCGCTAGAGGTCATGTGGAATTCTAGCATGGAACCACTGATTTGGGTTGGGATGTTACAACAGTATTTATAAATCGCATTATCCATTATAATTATGTGATATTGACATAATTATTATCTTTATTAAATGATATTACTATTTTATTACTATATGATCTAACCCGTTTCATTAGTATAACATGTAATTTTTTTGTTTGGTTAAACCACCCACACGAATAATTCTAGACAAATATCATTATTTTCATCATGAATAAGTATAAAAACATTAATAATGTAGATATATGATATTAATGAACAATTTATTTTATTAATATAATTATATAAAAATATCATAAGTAAATAATGGTCATAAAAGGGTAAACTGAAATTGTTAGTAAATTATCCGAAGCATGCTTGTTAGGAATACAATTCTCATGAACAATTCCCATATCTTTCATAATTTGAACATGGGACTGATTAAATTAGTGGAACCAAATTATTATTATACATTCACTAATCCAAATATTATGAGTATGGTATTAAGGAATGACGTTTGACATCTCCATTATGAATCTTGTATGAAAAAAAATCAAAATTACTAACATCTGATGATGAAAATAAACAATAACTAACAAATATATATGAAATGAATTAGTATAATTGAAATTTATAATTGTTTATATATATTAATAAGTTTATTAAATAAGTTATTAAGGTTGTTATGTTTATTATATAGTTTGTTAGATTGTATTCATAAAAGTTAGGTTTAAAGCTAATGTTTTATCAACTCATTTTTTTTCATTCAGATTTGTTCAATGTTCACCACATTATTTATTTATATAGTTTATATAATATATCATTAATTTATTTTAATATGTTTATAATGTTATTATTTGTATTTTAAAATCTATATAATTTTATTTATTTCATTTTCTTTTGATTCAAAAATTATCATACCTGTATGGGTTTATTTCTACTGTCAACTTCAAACAATGATTTAATATATATGAAATGTTATATAACTAAACTATTTACCCTATATCATTCAAAACCCATATATATTTTATTCTAATTTATTTACTCATGGGTTTTATATTCTCACCATTTCATCTCCCTTTGGTACACAATTCAACTGAAAGGATTCTTGTAATTGGAGCCAACAAAATCTCTTGTTTTTTTCAGGAATTTTTCCTTCCATGTCCATGTAATTAAAAGTGTTTTATTGATTTAATTATCCATTATTATAGGAAGGTGATATTTTTTTATATAAACACTCATATTATTTAATATATTTAAAAAGGAAAATTTTTAAACATTTTTCATATGATTTATTTTCCATTTATTTTTCATTCATTATGAATGTGTGAAAAATATTCTTTTTAATTTGTTTGTGTGAACAATTTTCCTGATTTATTTCTGAATTATATTTATAAATAATCATTTTAATGAGATCAAAGTTCTATAAAAAATTATAATTCTCATGGTTTTGTAAATTATTTTTCTAAAACAAACATTATCAAAATTAAAAGACATTTCTCTTTATTTTATAATGAAAATTTTTAATTCTGTTATACAACGGGTTTTCATCCAATCTAATATATTTTAATGGAAATTATTCTTCATTATGGATATGATATAATGATACCATAATCACACATTATCTATATGTATTGTTAAAACTTTTTAAGGAGGTTTTCATGTAACATGTTTTTCTATCATGTGTTAAATATGCTACGATAGAACTGTAAATATTATTATATATAAATTTTATCCTTATGTGGTAGTTGGGTTTGTTATAGCAACCCAATACATTAGTTAATGTTTTTTATTCAAGGACATGTATGTACACATCATTTTTCATAACTTTGTATGAGGAAATGATTACACAAAACCTTTTTTCAAGTTCATGCATATAAATGTTCACGTAAATCATTATTCATAAGTCTGTGTAGGGAAATGATTAAAGATAATTTCATTAGAAAATTTTCATTTTGGAATGATTATTTGTATTTTATTTGAAACGATTTTGTGTAGACATGATTTCATGTAGCTTTATTCGCAATTTTTGTTCATGAACATGATTAAAGATAATTTTATAAAAACTTTTGTGCATAAACATGATTGTTGTTATATTTGATCTGATGTTTTTGTGTGGCATTGATTATGGGTAATTTTTTTCAAAGATTGTGTGTGTCTGTTATTGTAATTATATATTTCCTTAATTTTATGATTTCATATTCTTATGATTATGACAGATTTCTTTATTACTATACAATCTCATGTTATGCTCCATGGATCGTGATCATTATGTCATGACTTATCATTGTTACATTATTTTATATATATGATACTTTTAGGTTATATTTCCTTCCATAATTCATTATTGAAAAAAATTATAATTTTATGATATATGTAATTTGATATTTCTCTCATACGGATGTTTTATAACATTAATATAATGTAACCCTTAATGAGTCTTTGAAAAGTTTTCCTTTATTTATTATTTCCACACACCTCTTCATATTTTTTCATTCCCTAGTTAATGAATAAGGTTATTAAGTATGATGTTTCTATTAGGATTTCATTTGATCATAATATTTTTAAGATATATATTATAAATTTTGTGAAAAAGGACATTTATGTATCTAGTATCCGGTTACACTATATATTTGGGTTTTGGGATTCTGTTATTTTTTATAAAATATATTTTAATGTTTGAGATGATATAAATTATATGTAAATTATTATTTTATAATATAACATAATTTCAAATAATTTTAATATTTTAATAATTTATAGCATCTGATCTAGGAGTATAGGTCTGGGTGGATTATGTCACTGTAGGTGTGTTGATATGTTCCTGAAAACTATAAGTTGCTTTCCTTAAGAGGAATATCTATAATGTGTCATCAAACTAGATGTCCAATGAAGTATCTTCTAATATATATTATATATAATTTGGGGTTGTGTGATGGTGGTGTTTGTTATGATTGATAATATCCCTCCTAATATAATATTGAGTAGTTGGAAGGTTGTAGTAGAGGTCCTCAATTGATTACATTTGATAAGGATTGTAAAATATGTATCACCCTTGGTATAGAATAATTAATTTATTTAATGATAGGACATGGCTAGCATAACCCTATCAAATTTGATGTGATGACATTAAACTCTATGGTTTTGTTCCATGAAATATTTTTACAACTATTTCCAATTTTGGGATAACACTATCATAGAATTACCCATGTTCCATAGAATTATATAACTATTAATACATTTATTATCTATGTGAGATTACATCATAGTTCCTTGTAGTTGATGGGGTTTTAGAGGAATTAACTATAATGTTTGTGGGACTATCAGCCAATGATTCAGATTATACATAATCATCATTTTATTTCCCCAAACATGGTTGCTGAATTTGGTGCCTTACTATTTATAAAAAATGGGTGAAATATATATACCATGGGAATGTTATGAAAAAATAACCCTTCATTTATTCATCACCAATAAATATTTATAATTAGCGAATCTATTTTGTAGGTAATATATTTCAAATTGGATCTAATTTCTTCCTTGTTCTTAATTCCCGTACCTTATTTTCATATTTCAATTTTATGTGGGAAATATATGAAGTCATAAGTTTATGGTATTTATGTGAAAAAATTAGGATAAGAGGTAAAATAATCTGATAAAGGATCTTGTTTCCTACTATGAGTCTCTTTTAAGGATTTAATCATGTTCGTTAAATCATTATAATTTATAATACATAATAAATTTAGTAAAAGTAATTTTTCAATAATGATAAAATTAATGGAAATTACATATATAATTTTAATATCACCATATTTAATTTATATAACTATTATGATAATTAATTAAGATATATTAAAAATCCATTTATAAATTCATAATAGAGATTAATTTTTGAAAAAAATGTTTAATATTTCATAATGTCGAGGATATTTACATAATGGAAGGACTATTATAGAAAATTCTCTATAAAGTATCACCTAAGAGGGAGTCCAATTTCTTTTAGGTCAATCTAAATGTTTAAATACATATGATAATTAATATCAACCATCACAAAAAAAAGATGGTGGTAAGATAATTCTAAAATAAGGCATTAAATGTAGTTTAAATATATATGAGTAGATATTACAACATACATTAACATCATGTAACTACGATATTACAATGTACCTCTAAATGTCATGTGATAAAGACCTTTATTTGTCATATTTATTTATAGTGTGAGAAGAGGTATGATCTTGTTTCTTTTAATTCCACAAAATAAGGAACAATATGTGATACTATTTCAAATCATGTCACGGGAAACAATAAGTATTATAGTTTAAGTCCATACAACTATGATCTCTTAGTGAAGAGTGCATATGAATGAAATGGTTAAAGACTTATGCATGAAAATACCATGATATGAAAAGTATGATATTTTGGTTTTTTCAAGTGTTTGCAGTTACATTAGAGAAGGATTCCAAAAAATCATTTGCATAAGTCTCACGTTGAGTGGGTTTACTTAGAGAAGTATATTCCTATAATCATTTGTGACTAAATTTATTGGGAGTTGAAACATGAAAAGGACCCAATTATATAATCTATCAAAGAATAATACAAATAAATTTTTTAAATATGAAAGCATTATATTAATAATTTAAATCGGTAGTGTTGGACACCAACTCAATAGTCATTTTGAAATTCTGGTAATTTATTTAGGAAAAAATTCCCCCAAGATAAGGGATCCTTATTATTAAGTGTGAGTATATACAATGTCAACATGGTCTCTTAGAGAAATAGGAATTGCATGGGAGAGATATTTTATAATATATAATATTAGAATTATCTAATGTTTTTATAATAATTTAATGTATAAATTTTTTTAAATTTTCATATTTATTGATATAGAGATATCAATTAATGGGAAAAGGATAATTCAAATTCTTAGCTATATAAACTAGAAAAATGGTTCAATTAGGTTAATAGGGAAAAATTATGTGAAATGAAAACATTATTACCATATATATGATCTTAGTGAGGGTTGTGTTGTCAGTGATACATGATAGATAAGTGTAAGTCCTTAAAATGAAGGTTTAATGATTCCAATACCCTTCACTTAACCAACCGTAAACATAATATATTCATTAATAATAACAATAACGCTGATGATTCTCAACACACAAAGAAAACAAATTTTAGAAAAAAAATAACAAGACCAATGATATTGAAAACAAAAATTACACTATAATCTATAATGAAGTCAAATACAATAATGAAACAGACCACACTGATGATAGTAAAAACACTAAATACAATAAAAACACACATAACATTGAAAAAAAAAATCCATATTATAAAAACCATTTATAATACTCATTAAATTCAAGATTATTATGACACTAATGAAACTTATGACACATATGACATTGATTTCACTGTAAACAATAATGATAATTATGATATAGGTCATAATGATAACACATATCAAACATATGATACTAATGTATTTTAGAAAACATATGAAACTAACGAAACTAAAAGCACTAATGACACTAGTAACACATAAGATACAAATGAAATTGATGATGTTGATAACACCAATAAAAATTATTACAAAAATGATTCCCAAAACACTGAAAACATTAGAGAAACTATTCAAAATTATAAAACTATGACACTCCTGAAAATCACAATATATGAGAAAATAACAATAAACATGACACTGATAGATCTAATGAATCTAAGACACTAGATAAAATGATTAAATTGATAATTCTAAATTCACACATGAATGTTTTTGTTCTAACAACATTAGTGATGAAAACAAAGTCGATGATGATGAAATGATCCATGATATAGATGAATCTAATTCCATTGATTCCACTGAGAAAATAGAACAAACATAAAATATGAATTACACTAAAAAATATTTTCACTTTCGGAATTAACCATAATTATAACATAGATGACACAGATAAAACAGAGAATATTAATGAAACCTATGATTTAAAAAATACTATTTTCTAAATAAATAGTGACAATAAATAGATTACTTATTTTAAAAATGAAATCTATGTTTTTTCATGATTTATGACACTGATACCCATATTGATGTTATGGATGATGAAGAAATTGGAGAGACTATTGAAAATAATTATACTAATGACAATGAAATTATAAATGAAACTCACAACACTAATGAAACCCGAAAAACTGATGTAACTAATGACACTCCTGAAACTAATGACTCTAAAAACACTAAAGGAAAAGAAGACACCAAATTCCCTCAAGACAATCATGAAAACCATGACACTGACAACAATCTCAAAAATGAAAACATCGATGAAACTAAAAATGATGATAAAAATGATGAAATTAATGGAACACAGGACATTAATGACACTCACAACACTAATGACAGTAATGACACGTGAAATAAATGAAAATAACACAAAAAGAAAAATAAGTCATTTAATTCCCTCAAGACACTAATGAGACCCACGAAACTAACACTCTCATCATTTAAAACACTAGAAATAGTAAAGATTATGATAAAATTTATAAAATTGTTCACCTAGATAAAATTAAGAGGATTAATAAAACTAATGATACGTAAATTTTAAATAACGCTACTAGAACTGATGATAGTAAATAAATGGATGAGTCTGATGAAATTTCTGACAATAACAACATTTATTATGCTATCAAGACTGATTATGCTAATGTAAATAAAAATAATAATGAACATAACAATATTAGTAACCATTAAAACTATAATTACATTAACATCACTAAAAAATTTAATAACATAATCAACAATAAAAATGTTAATGAAATTAATGACATTGATTATTTAAATGTCAAAAACAATAATCATAATACTACCGACTTTAATAAAATTGATGATACTAATGATTTTAAACATAATGAAATAATAACACCACTAAAGATATAAAATAAAATCATTAAACTCCAATTATTGATAATACTAACTATGTAATTGAAAATAAATTCAAAAAAAATTATTCATATTAACTACTCTAATGGAATTAATAACACTAGTGATACTAATGAAACATATATAACATGCAGTACTATTGAAATTTATGAGCATGAGCATACTACTGAATCTAAATACTATAATGATACTACGGAAAATAAATACAATTATGAAATATAAGGCACTCATGAAACTAATGATATTGATGATACACCTGACACTAATGACATTGAGAACACTCCAAAAACTAAAAAACTAAAAATACTAATGAAATTATGGACACTGAAACATTAAATACAAAAAATAAATTATTGAAACTAAAAAATATAATTATAAGAATGAATCTAATGATTATTATGGAATTAATGAAACTGATGAAACTCTAAATACTAATAACACTACTAATAATAATTACACTAATGAGACCAATCAAACACACATCATTGATGATAGTATAGACATTAGAAGGGATCCTCAATTATTATGTAAGAATTTGAGGCTTATTTGTTTCAATAAATAATTTTTTCTAGGATGATTTGAGGAATTTATTATAGGTTTTGGTGCTCGAGAGTCATTTAGAGATGTGTTTTGAGACCTTTTTTTTTGTAAAATACTATATAGGTTCACCGAGTAATTTATATATTACCACTATGTACCAGGAATCCTGAGTAGAATACCCATAGGTCTCGAATACCCATGGGGTATTCAAAAGTGGTTTAATAAGTGGATTGTAGAGAACTAGGTATCTATTATACGTGAATGGTACCCTAGTGGATATTTAATGACTTCTAGGGGTTTTTGAATTTCCTATATATCCCCCCTTTTATTGTCCCCTCCTTCACCCATAAAACCATCTTTTCTAACCATCACTCTTGATATCTGTATTTGATTCTATATCTCCTCCAATATCTCGTTTTATATTTTATTGATGTCCATGTTGTTTTAAGGGATATCTTTTGTTATGTCTAATGTCATGGATACCCCAGATTCATCTTCTTATCCATGTTTGAACATGGTTGATTCAATATACCTAATTGAGAACATTTGTATTTTATTTTAGAGATTTCACCATTTAAACATGGATTGAACATCATGACATGGTGATTGATCTCTTTTGAGCTTTAGGAATAATTTCCTTAATACATAATTTTTTTTTGCTGTTTTATGGGATATTATTATTTTTTAGTATGTCAAAATTCATGGATACCTTAGTGTGAGGCCTCCTTGAGTGAGAGGGTTATGGTAAAATGATTAGGACGTGTAACAACCCATAAGTGAGATTTTGTTGGTTTGGGAGTCGATTTGGGGTTGTGTCTTGAGTTAGAAGGTAGCCTTCATGTCTTAATATATACATGGGACATGAGATTATTGTTATTCAACATAGAATCAAAGTATGTATTGTTAGGGACTATGGTGTCATAATTAGCACATGATAACATAAGGTGGATGTATGATTTATATTTATATATTTATTTTTCACCAGTGAATACAATATGATATATATTTTACACTTATTATAACAATTCATTATTAGTGTCCTTGTATGTTTATTTCTATCATCCTACATAGACACCCTGGTGCATGTGCATACTTTATTGTCAGGGATCCAACCAAGGGAAATACCTCCATATTATAAAATAATTACTAAAGAGTGGGATGGAGAAAAATGTAATCCCATTACTAATGATTTGTTCATATTTATTCCTTTGTTCATTTATATACATTATGTATTGATTTAGTGAATGTCAAGATAACTTTTGACTACTATTATATAACTGGCATATACCATTTCTGTTATAACATGTGATGTTATTTAGTTGGATATCTCAACCATATGATTACATGTTCTATCGTGATTATTTAACACTACTTATATAAATTTTTTGATTGATGGTTATCTGATATCGATGGTATAGTCACCCCAATACATGGTACAAGACCTCACTACTAGATGACAACCTCTAGTATATGGGATGGAATGCCTGAGGCTTTATGGTACACAATCTTAGTTATAGTTAATTGATTATGGTATGTAATGAGGTAGTGTGAAGATATTATGAGTGAGATGATAATGTCTTGTAATGTGGGTATATAATCACACGCTATGTGAGAGGGTCCTGGTATGAGATTAGGAGTATGAGGTCACTTTGAGTGAGAGGGTGATGATATCTAGATGACAATTTTTAAAGTACCTTAAGTGATACACTATTGGTCTTGGAGTTTGTGTGGGACTATTCATTGAGTGAAAAGGTATTATCCTTGTCCAATGATGTACAAATGACCTGAGATGACTTTTCATCTAGTATAGAGTTGAAGTAGGTATAGATAGGGTTTGTTGAAGCCTGATTAGAACATGATGACCCGACATGTATAAATATTTTCTATTTTTTTATTTATCATTATTAGTGAAAATATCATATAACATTCAAAGTTATTCTGATGATGTGTTGGAGGTGTTATACTGACTTTGTTATTCTTACCCTACATAGCCACCACAGTGCATGTGTAAAATTTTTTGTCTACCAATGTAAAGGGCCCTATATAAGGTTGATAAGTATGTGGATTATGTTGAAGATAAATGTGATTCTATGTCAAACTAAAATCATTTGATATTTGCGCATATGTATTATTATATTATTTTAAATAAAATATGTATTTTTTATAATTATGTGGGGATATCTTTTGAATACTATTTTAAAACTAAAATGTATCCATTTTTGTTATATAATATGATGTTATTATTTATATATCTCACAACTGTGAATCCATATTGGGTTTTAATATTATTACTTATATTGTAAAATGGTGTATTTATGGTTATTTGATATCTAGAACATAGTATCCTCAATTTTTCCTTAATTACCTCACCGCTAATCAAAAAAAATTATATGGGGAGGCGTGAATGGGAAATGAAACACACCATTATGGTTCTAGTGAACTAACAATGGGAGTTGAAAAATATTATCAGACTCCCTCTTCATTTTTCTTTTTATTTGGGGATTAAATATCAAAGGTAATATTGTTGAGACCCAGGTGGGATACTATGGTAGTTTCTTTCCATTAATTTCATAGGGGTGATTTGAGATTCCAAGCATGTATGAAATGATATAATATTCACAACTATTGTTCTTTATTTTTTTTCTTGGAGTGAATTTTTTCATTATGATTTGTGGATTTGTTACTGTTTCTCAAAGATTCTGAGAGTGCATGATTTCATGAATTAATATTTTACACATGTATTCACATGTCATGTGCCTTCTTATGATGAACCAAACCCAAATACCTCTCATACAAGTAACTAGCTCAAATTTCCATAAACTCAAAGGGGGTTCAAGATCCCCACTGGGTGACAACTAAAAATAGGGTATCAAACAACAACCATAGATAACGATTTAGCCGAAATTGAAGAAATAACATGACATACAAACAAATAAATAAAAGAAAAATACAAAAGAAGAAAAATAATATATTTCATTGATAAAAGGAGTTGTAAAAAATGATACGACTCAAAGAAGTCCAAAAAACCCTAGGTTTAGGTCTAAAATAAAAGGACAAATAAATCATAAAAACAAATAGTCAATATGAAATGATAGGAAAACCCCCTATATCTCACCATTACCTACCCAGTCATAGTTGATAGACAACTCACTACGTCATTAGGACACATTTCATTTCCCTGTATCAAATTACATTGAAATGGTTATGCACTACCAAATAGTTTCATAGAGTTTGAGCTAATAGAAACAGTATGATCCCACCCATGTGTTACGTGACAAGTCTATATAAATAATTATATATTATTATCATAATTTTTTGGAAAAAAGTCATGATATATAGTTTAATAGTTTATATATCAAAAGACTGGAAGAAAATTTAATTTTCATTTCTATAAATTTCCAAATAAATCCATGTAAAATAGTTTAAATGATTTTCATATACATATATAAAAATATATATATCAAATTAAAAAAAACATTTATTGAATATCATATCAAAACATTTGTAGTAAATAATATATTACAAGAAAAAATAATAGGTAACATCATGCCAATGATCACTACTAGTAATTCTTTCATAGAAACTCATACCCCCAATATAGGAAATCACATACACACCACAACCCAAGTCATATTCATCGAATTGGGGAAGAAGGGGAAGAACCTAAAAAAGTGAAACTCCTAATATTGTTTACGATGTCCCATGAAAAATAGTCCTAGTGGGAAAAAGATAAAAACTATGATTGGACCCCCTAATAGTGTAAATGGATGAATTCCATTACTAAACCTTAGAACTAAGTTAAAAAGTCTTCCCATGAGCTCAATTTTCCAAAAATATTCATCAAACAATTGTAGAAAATCATGTCTTAGGAAACAATTTTACCCGATTTAAAACCCTTTTTATTTACCAAAATCTTGGAAAACACATATTAAATTAAAATATTAATTCCAAATAGAGAAATAAAATAAGTCAATCATGCCATTTAATTTATAATTTTATTTATCAAAAATACAGAAATGTAGGTCATCTATCATAGTCTATAGATGAAACCACCAAACTAAAACTCAGTGCCACACAATCTCAAAAAATGAAAAACTATCAAGAAGAACACAAAAAATGATAATAGAGGGCCTAAAATAAATCATCTTATCTATTGTAATTGATTAAATAAAAAAATGTACTGAATAATGGGTACATATTGTCAAACCACAAAGAATTCACACCTGTCACACCAAAAACAATAAATGAATATCCCCCTGAGGAAGACCAGGAAAAAAATCTTAATGGCTACAAGAGAATTACCACCATAGATCAAAAAATAGAGTAACACAATAGAGTAGTGCTACTGGGATCAATGGAAACAAAAATGCTGAAGGATTATCTAACTCAGAGAGACAACATTCACAACCATGATGATGAAACACTAAATGAATTTATGTAGAATGAGTGGAGGTTCCCAAAGTCTCCCTGAAAGAGTTTGGGTCAAGATTTATGATGAAATAGTATAGAACAAAAAAATAGCACTTTTATGGTACCCAAGAAATCCATCCTCAGAATAATTACATGATGTGTAATCTGTTTAAACACCATATAATCATCAAGGACCATATATGGAAAAAATACATCCCCTTTTAAAAAACTGATCATTAATCATTATGTGTCACCTAAAAACTTTTCATGGTGTGTATCTATTCACACAATGTATTAATTTCATAACATGATTTTTAATAACAATAAATATAGTGTAATTTGAATACACAACTTCAAAATTTACAGTAGATGGTAAAAAATCCAGTTTTAAACATAAAAATACAAATTACCTTAGGAATTCCCTAAACCTTTGGAGAACCCCATTAATTTAATAAAAATTTATAATCATACTCCATTAATTTAATCAAGATTATATCACTCAAATTGTAGTCATTTTATCCAGAAAATTCTCTCTAATATCAAGAGTCAAAATATGAACCAAAATAAATAGAAAAAATATTAAGAGAAGGAAAATACATGAAATATGATAACATGATGATACAAACTCCCTACCATAATACTTTCCATCCCTTGAAAGTCATATTAAGGAATGAATTCTGGTAAATAGTTATAACTATTATTCCCTCATCAACAATATCTCACTACTATGTATTATGGAAATCTAACCGATGTCTCCATGAAACTCTATGAAACATAGTATAATTCTCATGAAAGATATTCACATTACAGGAAATGGTCTCTACTAGAGACTCCACAACAGAAACATATTTTTCTAACTCAACAACTTCCCAATTAAAAAATTTATAATGATAAAGATGGAATTTTAGGACGTATAATATGTTGGAAACATCATGAATGTCTATCAATTGAACCATAAATTCCATACAATTAGTACCATGACCAATCCACCGAGTGACCATAAATGGTCCAGCATTTCTCAAAGCCAATATTCCAGGATTCCCAAGCCGATGATGAACCAACTGAGGATAAAAATTACAGAAGACTAGGTAACTAATAGAAAAACACAAAATGACAATGAAACTGATCATTATAATATTTCCATCAACAATGAGTTGTAAAAAAATGATGATTTATATCTTGAATCCTCAATGATGTATCCTAAACCAATCTTGATCCAACTACAGAGGGGTTTTCCACATCTTTCCAATATACAGTTGAACCACATGGGTGGCCATAAAATTACTTTAAGGGATCCATTTTGATCAATGACTAATAACTGTAGTTATAAAAAAACAACAAGTACCAGATGTCTATCCCATGATCCACCAAAATATAATACAAATTCCAGGGGAGTAATATCTATGATCTGAATAACATGATCTTTAGTATGCTATACTCATCCTTACATGAGTCACCATCACCTCTTAGAGACTCCAACACAACCTAAAAGTAAACATACAATCCTTTTCTAAAATAACGGAAGAAATAACCCTTTATATCCTTGAATTATACTATACATATAGCTTACCTAGATATTCAACTAATGAAGTGTACATGATTAAAACAAAGTCAGATTAATATTTCAATAGATCAATCACAACCTTGATAGTATTCCACCCTTGGGGAGACTTTGGAAATATATTAATAATGTCCATGGAGACATCTTCCCATTTCCAAACTCGATTTGAATGAGTATGAAAATAACTAGATGGTTTTAGATGTTGTACCTTTATATGTTGGAAGGTGTTACAAGGTGAAAAATAATATGCAATGTGATGCTTCATAAATGTATTCCCAAATAACTGTCTCATATCATAATACTTCTTTATAGTACCCAGATGAAAAACATGATGAATTATGAAAACAAAATAAATTGAGCACCTCAATAATGCTGGGATGAAAAAATGATACCCAAAAACCATTAATAAAAACTAAATAGAGAGAGTGAAAAATCTGAAATGGTCTCTCCACTCTATAAGGTTTCCCAAATTCCTTTTTACTCATCATCATACTAATGAATATACATAATATATTTGAGGAGAGATGATGATAACTTAACATTAACTGAATCTTACATGAATCGCCATCCTCAGCATCGAGATGAAACCAAGTGAAAAGACCTATAATTTCACACTCTTCCATCAATTCCAAAGTAGAATTTGGAAATCAATTCTTGTAAGGAATATAAAAAAAACATTCCCATCTCTGGGATGTAGTTGAAATTGAATTCAAACATTTAAAGGTACTCCACCCACTTCCTCTATCTAATATTATATTATTTATATGAAAAGATATTCATCCAAATATTATAGTCAGAATAGACTAAGATACTCTCTAAAAAAATATAGGACCCCCAACACTTTGGAGTATTTTTAACACTGGGATGCTCTAAATCCAGAGTGGGATAAATATTCTCATGAGATTGAATTTGATGATGGCCATAATCTTTCACATGATCATCCTGATTAATAATTCAACCCAAACTAGTTATAGAAGCCTAAAATAAACCCACATACCCCTTATTAGGCCCAGGTAATATAAAAATATTAGATGATTGCAAAAGTCATTTAAAATTAGTGAATGAATGCTCAAATTTCAAATCCCATACATATTTTACCCATTTTTTATAATGACTAGTCAATGGTTCCACTACAATTGATAAATCCTAGTTGAACCATTGATAGTATCTAGAATTACCAAGGAAGATCTAAATCACAAAGTTGTTCCATGGTTCTTACCATGAAAAAACAACTGTATCCTTCTTTGAATAAACTAAAATACCATGTTCAGAAATCACCTGCCCCAATAAATTCACATCTTGGATCTATAATTTTCTTTTTGAAAAGTATAAATATGGATTTGATTTCTCATGATTTCCAAAACCATAATAAAATTGTTTTTTTCTCAAGATTTGATGTCGAATAAATAGAAAAATCATCCATGGAAACTACCAGTGAGTTTTAATGTTACATATACAATATTTGATTCGTTTAAGCCATCTAAAAGGTAGGAGTGTTAGTCAAACCAAATGGCATCACAAGATATCCATAATGCCTATACATTCTCCTGAAATACATCAATGGTATATCAAACTCTCAAATTATGAGCTGATAATGACATGATTGAAGATCGGTATTTGAAAACTACTTTCCCACTTTAAATAATAAAATAATCAACCACACAAGGAAAGAGACACATATTCGTAATCACTATCTATTTCAACATCTAATAGACCATGCACAAATAGAGTGAACTATTTTATTTTTTGCAAAAGATACATGATATTCCAAAGGTTAAAAACTAGGGTGGAAAATGATTTTCAATCAATTAATGTAACTGAATGTTGAGATCATTCATCTTTAATCATTCCATAAGGTAGTATGGTATAAAAAATTGATGTGTATCAATAGCCAATTCAATCATGGACACCACCTCCCTCTTTGGAGGAAGACAATATGAAAAATATATGATTCATTTTGGAAGATCAGAAAAATTAGCAAGAAGATAAAAAATAGAGGAAATATAATTAGACTCAACTAATACTGCAGAGAAAAATCTACCGAGCACTTGGAAGGCGGGTCATGCAAGACCATAATTCATATACTTCTCTACCTAAAACACATAAGAGCTCATATAATCAATATTAAATGTGACATGTCGATGATAATAATTAACCTTATAATGATGAGAGACAAGAAAATCCATTCTCATGAAGATTTCAAACAAAACCAAAATGAGAATAAGAATATCCCAGACTAACTCTTCCTTAGCTTTCAATAACACATAAGGAAGATAAAACCCAAGCTATTTCATTTTTCCAATAGGTATTGCAAACTCCATAAAATAATAAATGGGATTCATTTTATGTTTATGAATATAAAAAACTACCAGAGATAAATGATCAGGTAGATCCAATAAAAAAATCTGTATGAATGATGAAATAAAGATGGTACCTATCACTTTCCTTAGACCCACATCAACTTAAATTGTAAACTCATCTTCTGTGAGATGGTCCTTCACTCCTAAGGCTAGTGGTTGGATACCTATTGTATTTGAACAACGTAACTACAATATAGTATCCTTTGGAGGTGATGATACAATACCATATCAATTAGTATACATTCCTGATAGAAACACAATAGATGAATTTTTTTTCTAAAACCATTACATATATTTATATTTGAAGGAAAATAATTCCAGGTGTGCCCATCCTTTCTAAACTAATTGAAAATTAGTGGAACACTGCTATGTATAAATGATAGTGTAGAGGAGGCCTGATGTAAAGATCCAACCCCAGCACACCTATGATGATATGTCCACATCATATTTTTCCCTAGTGCACTATTAAGGCCTTCACTAGGAAGAATGTGCGGTACAAAATATCCATCCATACCTTTCATATCAATTTCATCCATCAAAGCCCCATCCATTGTCTCTATATAGGTAAAGATATTATATATAAATACATATGATATGATATTCGGTTATAAACCCTATAGGAAATTTTGATATTTCATAGGGCCATTCATTTAAACTTTTGGATCCAAACCAACCATCTCAAAAAACAAATTGTATTATAAATACATTGAATTATATCCCTTAAATGATGGTATGAACTCCAAATACATCACCGTCATTAGAGACTGCAGAAACAAAATCTAAAAGATGTGTTTCTTAAAATATTTCTGGTATAATCCCATGTACTTATCTAAATATATTATAGAACCCCTCTATAAATTCATGTGACCCTAATGTTTAAATTCCATGCACTACACCTTGAAAATCATATGTGAATACATGAATTATATAATCTGATTAAAACTGTATAGAAAACCCTATACATCTTTTAGTTCATTCACATACTTAGAGGATGGTGGATTCTCTTGCAAGAACTCTTGTGATCAATCCCTATCTTGTACAGCTCCTTGATGTACCTCTATGAAAGTGTTCTATAATTATGATACATTTACATGATCAATAAATATGGTCACATGGAAGCCTAACAAATTCAGATCCATTGGAGGATTACCTTTTAGATAATTAGCTTTTACCTCATGTGCAACACATGAAACATATATTGGATGAATATTTATTCAGAGAAAAATAGAATAACTGATCATATAATAAAAAACCATAATTCAAACTATTAATACATATTAAAAAATGAGATGAAGGTCACGAATTCCCGATAGGATACAGAAATCCGCACATTCCATGGTAACTTGATTCTCTTCATGGAAATAGAGGGAAATGAACTCACTACAACCCACCTCTCATACCAAACATCACAAGAAAAAGTATAATGTGGAAAAACACAATTGATACCAAAATATTATGATCATGACCTAGATACCCTCTCAGACTAGTTATCGACCCAAATTTCCACATAACTAAAGAGAGTTCATGATCCCCCTATCCTAATGAGTGGCGTCGAACCTTTAAATATCAACCAGAGGGAATGATTTAACTAGTCAAGAAGAAGACAACATGGAATACATACATACATAACAGATAAAAACCATAGAAGGAAAAAATTATTTATTGACTAGAAGAAGATAGTTGGAACGATAAAACTCATATGAGTAAAAATACCAAAAGTACAGGTATGAAATTAAAAGAATACTAAAATAGGAAACAAACTACCTAATATGATTTTGTTGGAAAACTACCACTCTCTCACCACTAGCTACCCAATCAAAAATGAAAGATACCTCACTTCCTCACTGTGACGACTTGTCTTTACATTCATCAAAAGAACTAAAAATGTCTACCCACCACGAATGGAGTGTGTAGGGTGTAAGAAAAAAGCCTCAGTAGGATCCCACTCAACGTTCCATAACAAGGATCTATAAAACAATTCAAACAATGATCATATATAATGAAATGAATGATTGATATACACTGTTTCCATTTTATGATCAAAATCATTGAAAAGATTTAATTTTACCATTTTACAAAATTCAAAATAAATATTGGTAAAATAGTTTCATTGTATTTCAAATATATATTTCAAAAAGATATATCAAATAAATTCCATGAATGTATCACATGTGATATAAAATTTTTGGTTGTACAAATAAATAATAAAATGAAAAATCACAAATAACATCAAGCCAAGAACCACTATAGGAGAGGATAGCTTGGGAACTCGTACACCCAATATAGACATTCACAAGTATATTAATCCCCTATAAAAATGCATCAAATATAGGTAGAAAAGAAACACCCCATAAATTGACCCTCTCAATAGTGTCTTCCATGTCCATAGAGTAACATACATAAATTTTAGAGGAATTCCCAAAGAGTGATCTTGATGATATTATCAATGGAATAGGCTTATTACTACACCTTCTAACTATGTACCAAATTATTCCCATGTTCTCTATTTTCAAAACCAATTCATCAAATATTTTCATCAAAAGAATCAATAAAAAACCATTTGAAAATTATTTTAAAAACATTTTTATTTACCAAAATGAGAGAAAACCAATATCTTTTCAATAAAAAAATTTCCACACTTAGAAATAAAATCAGTCAGTAATGATTTTTCATTTATAAGACAATTTATAATAACCTAACCAATGAAATTCATCAAATACAGGCTTGAGATAGAACCTCCTACCAAAAAATTCGGGTCGTAGACACCCATAAAAGTATTAAAAAACTAGATGAAAAAACACTATAACATAGGTTCTAGAATCGATCTCTATATTTCTCAGAATTCAGTCAATAAAGAAATCAATGTTGGAAGGGGAAGATCCCAATAAACCTTATAGAATACACACTGGCCACACCACAACCAACAAATGAATGGTAGCCAAAGGAATATTGCACTATGAAAATAGAAAAAAACCAATATATTTACCATATCATATCAAAAAATCAAATAAAACATCACATTGGTGCTACCATAATCAAATTAAATGAAGAATTTGAAGGATTATCTTACACGGAGATACACCGTGAACAACTATGGAGATCAAACATTGAAAAAATTGAGCTTAAATGATCAGTGGTTCCCATAATTACTAGGTAAGATATTTTTATCGAGACTAATAAGGCCACATTGAATTAAATAAAAAAATCAGTCATATTATTCCCAAAAAACCACTATCATCAAAAATATATGGTGTGTTATCCCTCTATACGTCATGTAATCCATGGAGTCCATATAAGATGAAAAAACCATCACCATTTAAAATATAGATATTTAAACCTATCATTTCTTTTAAACACTTTTGAAAGTTTGAAACCCTTCAAGGTGGGTATTAAAATCATCATATGATCTAGGAAAACAATGCATGTCATGTACAACCATTACATTGTGTGTAAGCCCAAAAAATACCTAAAAACACTCGTTTTCCACATAAAACTCCAAAACATCTTAATAATTTTCTATACTTTGGTAAAACCCCATAAATTCATTATATTTTTATACATAGAGAACTTTATTTTATAGAAACATAATATCCTAAAAATTAGGTAATTTCTCCCATAATATTCTATCCAACCTCGAGAGTCCCAATTTGCACACAAATAATGAAAAAAATTAATAATGTGAAGGAAAATACCTAAGGTAAGGTAACATAATGTTAATATACTTTTATAAAAATATTTAAAGTTAAAATGAATTAATTATGAATAATACTATATTCATTATATTATTAAATATATTTTTGTGGGAATATAATTAATTTAAACTATGATTCTTGTGATTTTTTCTTTATATAATTGTGACTAATGTGTAGGTATTATTCCCATAGTATTAGGTCATGGGTGTGAAAGATCTGTCTAAAATAGATTATTAAATTTTGTATATAGAGCTCACATATATTATCATAATAAATGAATACTATGAGATATATATGAAAAATATCATCATAATGAAAAACATTATATCCATGATTGTTAACATGAGAACATAGAAATGAAAAAGGTAGAATCATAACTTACAATTTATAAATAATTTATAAATAATTTTAAAAATTACCTTGTCCTATAATTCTGTCATTTTTTATGAATCAATAGTTCTCACTCATTATACTTGAATCATAGTTTCCAATGGAAGAATCCACGTGTAGTAATCCATACATGCCACAAAATTGTATAATATCACTATATAATTACTGGGTTTTAGTGCATCTAATTTTGACAAATTTTATTTTTTTATTTATCAAAATAGGGATATCTTCATTGATGAGATATTATTTACTTTCTCTTGAAGGCTTAAGAGAATCATGGAGGATGATCACTCATTATCATGAGTTCATTCTTGAGAGGATTCTCTCCAGGTCTTCATCAAATATTCTATAGGTTTATTGTTTATAAAAAACAGTTAACTGAAGAACATGATATAATAATGTATTTCTAAAGCTAGTCTAGGAATGTTAATTGTATACACTCCCTTACCAAATCCATTATTCCATAGAGAAACCCATGTCAAAAAATAATATAAATATTATTATTATTTACTTGACCTTTTAATAACCAATAAATAAATAAATATAACATTTTAAATAAATAAATTATTATATGCTTAAGTGATATTTGATATATCATTTATAGCTAGAGAATTAAAATAGATTTCCAACCTTTGTGAATATTTTTAAGACTTAAATAATGATTGTTTTTCTAATAATTAAATATTACTAAATTATTCACTGATAAATATTGTAAATATTATATTCACTAAATATTTTTAAAAAATATTTCTTATTATTTGATTAAAATATTTATTAATTTGACTAACTCATGATTAAATCTTAGTGATCATCCAACCTTAAATAATAATTGACCCATAAAGAAAGAATAAAATGTACTCTATATTGTTTAATTAAAATGAAATTTACCCGAAATTCTATATAAACCTAGTGTGTGACCATATATTCCCCTTTCTAAATAGAAATAGACTGAATTCTTAAAACCCAAGGATAGTTTCTAGCAACACTCTATGGAACACATTATAATGACCAAAATTTAAAACATTACATTAAATTGAATTTTATTTAAGGTAGTAATTTTATTATATTTAGATGATATTTATTGTTTATAGTGTATGAGAATTATTTAATAACACTTACATAAATAACACATATATTAAAAAGTAGAAAACTCTACTCATTGTCATTTTATTCCAAAAAACAATGCTCTTAAAAAAGTCATGTTTTATTCTCATGAAAAAACCCTATTAATGTCAACATGAATTTAAGATTGGATATTCTCATCCTTATAGTCGATGATTTTTTTTGAAAACATAGGATAGTTAAAAAAATCTTAGTAAGGGATATATTAAATTATAGAAGGAAACCCATTAGTTTATTTCAAAACTACGAGATCCTGTAATAGAGTTTTTCTATAACAAAATAAACAATGAGCATAAATAATAATTTAATTTCTCATATGATTATATTTAATAATGACGTTTTTAAAAAAATTATTTATAAGAAAAAATGAATTGAAAACCATAATCACAAGGGTTTCATAAAAAAACCTGAGAACCCATGAAATCATTTAAAAAAATGAACCTTTTTCCCATAAAAGGGATAAATAATACATTAAAAAAATATCATTGAATTAAATTTTGAAATAATAAAATTTAATTGAAAAATAATTATAAATAATAGAAAAATCATGTAGGTTCATTGAGACTAAATATTCATTAAACCCTTATAAAACCCTTACAAATGGAAAAAATATTGTTAATTCCTACACAATTCAATAGACAAAAAATAATTACCCAATTAATTAGAGAACCATATTAGGATCAACTATCATAATAAACAATTTGAATGTGATATAACATACATGAGATAAATAAAATCATGATTCTCTATAATCAAACAGATAAAAATATATTTTTTAACCCATAAAAAACATTTTCATCTAATAATATATCCTATTCTGGTTAATATATTTCAATAGTAATATATCAAGAAAAAATAAGGAAAGGAAGGGATTTCATTTAATAAAACATGGAATATTATAATTGAACAAAAAACATAATATAATCATTGAGGTTGAGGGATATGTTGTTTTCATCATATATATTAAAATAGAATATTTATATTTTTCTTTCTTGTAAGGAAAGTCCAAACATTCCATATAAAATACCTAAAAATATTCCTTTTGAAAACCATTGAAATAAAGTAATGATAGACATTAAATTTACTTAATAATTAATTTATGACAATATAAATATATCTAAGAAATTATTTTAAAATATGTATATAGAGAAAAAAGACTTAGAAAATAAATATTATAAACAATTAAAACGAGGTTTTAATGTAATGTGTCCCTTACTTTGATTCTGAATTGTAACATACATTATTTATAATACTAAATAATTATAATAATTTAATTATTTAAATTATTTATACCCATTTCTTGTTTATTATTAATTTTAGTTCTTCTATATTCATGTTATAATTAATTACATAATTGAATAAGTCCATATCAGATGTTTTGAGAACATTCTTCTTATAAAATAGAAATGTCTTGGGAAAGATGACTATGGAAAATGGGGTGATTTTTAAATAAAAAATGAATCCTAATCATGAAATAATTAATATTTTTATACATCAAATAAAATTTTATAACCATCCATGAAATAAATACTGGAAATATTAATCACATCAATTCATGGATGTGGTAGTCAAAAAATATGCATGAATGACATTATCATTTCTCAATTAATGTAAGGGTAAGTAATATAAGATATATTACCTATACATAATGAAAATTGTGTCATTAAAATCCTATATATTAATTAAATATATCATAATAACTATCATTTTGATGTATTGTGAAAAAATGAAACACGTCACATTGTTGATGCGGTAATCCACACACACACAAAAGTGATATTTTATTTTCTCATAGGATATAAAAAGAGCAGAGAAACTATTTTAATATATTCATAATAATATTTTATTATATTGAAGTTACATATGTTATTAATTTATGACATTTAAAAAATATTTTAAGAAGGAAGAAGAAGAAATAATCTTCAAATAGGTCGGTTATTACTTAAGCTCTCTCCTAAGAGAACCTCATTCTATTTTAACATAATCATTATTGGTATGGTCTTTTATATAGAAAATAACCTCTATATGATGTGGTGAGATGTTTAAGAGAGATTAGGGAAGGCATTGGATGATCTACAATGCTCAAAAATGTGTAGAGTAGGTTCAATTTATTAAGTGAGTGGAGGGGATCCCTTGAAATTACTGACATTGTTAAATTAATATAAATTATTTTTAAAGTTTAAAGTTTAAAAAATTGAAATATTTCGTTTATAAGATGTATATTATACTAAATAATCTCATAAAACTAAAATTTTACAAGTTTTGGTCATTTTTTCACCCTGATCTCTTAGTTTTAACCCCCTTATATCCCCATTTTATGACTAAAACTATATTTATGTTTTTACTAATTATAGGTATAGAATGTAAATATAAAAGGAAAACTAGAAATCAGAATATACATATAAATATTATAGACAACAATCAATTTTCTTATCTAAATATATTTTTATATAAATTTAAATTGATTCAATGAAATATTATTTAACATATGATACAATTAAATTCATTTTTGGGACTATTTACATAATTGATAGTTAAGAAAAATCACGATTGTAATTTAATTTTATTATAAATATTAACATATTTTTAATACCTTATATTTATCAAAAAAATTCATGGCACACCACAACAAACCAAAAAATTATTACTTTATTATATAAATCCTTTACGTTATTTGTTCATTACATTAAAAAGCACATTTTTAGAGTTTCGTAGGCATTTTAGGTAATTACTCTAGCAATTAAAATATAAAATAAATTATCAGGGAAAAAATTAATTAAAATTTTAAATAACCATTTATAGCCGAATATAACATCATTTGGACCCTATTAAAACATATTAGATATATTAAAACAAATAGAGTGACAATTTGTTTTTATACTTTATGTAAAATTATATTAAGGTCATTATCAAATGGAAGTGATAGAAAATTGAAAAAATATCACTACTATAATTGCTAGGGTAGATATAAAATTATTAAAAAAAATATATAAATGATTATGGGTATTTTTTGGATCTATCTAATATTTTTATGCACATTTTACTTGTTTAACCTTTACTGAGATGAAAAATATTCACTATGGTTATTAGTCATATAAAAAATTAATAAAAGGGATCTATTCACATAATTCAAACCTCCTAAGTCAAAATATGGAATCTTTTTTCACGATTTAATTCATATAATTTTAATAATACTATTTTTATTTAAATACGTTAAACATAATGACAAATTGTTCATAAAGAATGTGTTTTTAATCGTAAAACCAAACGTAAAAAAATTATGAATAATTATAATTCATATATAATATATTATATTATTCATTACTAAATTATAAATAATTTTCATGAATATACTTCTTAAAAAATAATGTTACTTTTTAATTAAATGATTTAATGATGATAAAAAATTGTCTTACAGAAATCATTTTCTCTCACTATTCATTAAAAATAATTATTAAAAAACATCAAAAGTAAACAATGATTTAATATTGATATGATGATATAATAAATATATCTTTTTTTAATAGAATTTATAAATTTTTAAGAAATGTTTTATAATAATATATCATAAAATGTAATAAAACACTTTCTGAAGAAAAAATCTTTTAAAACTATCAAATGACTTTACTAAAAATTGATATCTTATGAATGAATAAATAAATGTCAATTATATAAAACATTTATAATTTGTCTATAACTTTTTTTGTTATTATTCATTCTTATAATTTAATGACTAGGTTATAATGGTAATAGTTAAAAAATAATATTATTATATTATATTAAAATTTTCTTAAAGCTTATTGATGCATGTTAATAAATCTATAAAGAATAAATTTATTAAAAAAACTTCATAGGGGTTAAATTATACCCGAATTAAATAGATTTACTCTTCAAAATTTCAACTAATTCTTTAGAAAAAAATATAATTTTTTATAAAAAATAAATTATAGGGACGAGATGATAAAATATAATATCAATAAAAGAAAACACTTTTAAAATTTTAATATACTGTTCTAAAAGACACACATCATAAAAAGGTCTAATAAAACTTCATTTTTAAAATTGGAACAGTTAAATATGAAGGCCACTTGGAATAAATCATAATTGGGATCCAATATAAGGAGAATATTGTTGGTAATTTAATTATTAATATGGATGAAAAACTAATGTCCAAGGAATAATAGAGTGTGACAGGGAACATGGTCATGAAAAAAATGATTGTTGAGTCAAAAGTCATATTTTAAATTTTCTATTCCTTTAATTTTGGAAATCACAAACTTTCATTCAAAAAATTCATATATAGTTTTAATTTATTTATAACTAGTACTCACCCAAGAAATTGCACGACGTATTCGATTACTTGTTTTTCATTTAATAAGAGATTAAAAATAAGAACATGTATTCAAAAATATATATGAAAATTAATGAAAAGGAAATAGTATAACGTAAAAATATATATATAAACATGACATATCAGTAATAATTCGATGTCTTGTCTCTAAAATGTAGTGTAGTAGGGAGTTCATATTTTTAATCTGTCTTCATCATATATAAATGTCGCATTATTATTGGAGATGATGGAATTGGAAGGAAAAATAGAAATGACTCAAAGATGTAAATGAAGTGATGAATAATGGCCTCGGAACTGTATTGGAGGAACAGTAGAAGCAGAGGCAGAGGTGTAAAAGGAGATAGAGGTGAAGGTTGAGGCAGAGTCAAAGGCCGATGTAGAGGCGGAGGTGGAGGCTGATGAGAAGGATGGACATGGGGAGGGGGATTATCAGTATAACATTTAATTCTTAAAGAGTTTACTAACTACTCAGTAATTATTTATTTTTGTACAGAAGACATCTCAAGATAGAAATAATATTTCAGAATGTAATGAGAAGAATCTGAAAAATAGAATGTAAATAATCTACCTCTATTTCAAAGAAAAACAACTTCCGAACTACTTATTATGAATCAACATTCTATGGACTAAACCACAACTAGACTAAACTACAACAACACAAAAAAATACTATAGTAAAGACTCCATTCCACCAATAGTATTCAAATTCTATCCTTTTAGTAAGATAAATGTAGTATAATAGAATTTTCAAATCCACTATAATGAATACTTTAATTCTAAGATATTGAATTTTTTCCCTCACACAAACCATCCAAATAAACAATACCATGTAATAAAAACCATTAGATGAGCCCAGAAAGGAAGCATCAGCGTTGTGGTCGCTGTAATAAACTACGAGCTTCTATTTTAACCACTGGCTCTTTGTATGATCCTTTATACGAAATATCAATAAAATTAAAATAAATTATATTATTAAATAATAAATAATAGCATTAAATAGAAATGTTTGTATTAATGGGAAAGCAATTTTTACAAATCAATCCCTCAGATGATATTACTTCCCGAAAATAAAATCGAAAAAATAATTTTTTATAATAAAATAATATAAATTGAAAATCCAAAATTTGGATTTGAGACATTAAATAAAGTTGAAATTTATAAGAACTATTTTCATCACTTGTAGTTCCTTATATTATATTTAGTTAACCTTATGTACTATTCAACTTTTCCTAGATGAGGTATGAAAGTAGATTGCGTTCATTATTAGGCTATTGAGGCTCTTCTTTCCTCGCCAGACTGGATTGAGATTCTTGTGCATCGTTGATCCTTCTCTTGGTAGTATCCCTTAATTTCCATACCCACTCTTTAAGTATAAGCTGGTTTGACATTCTGATATGGCTCTTCATCAGCTTTTACCTTCTGTAAGAACACATCCGGGCTTCTATTCGATTCACAAACTCCATCACAAAAAGCATTGGAATATCAAATGCAGTCGGCATTGGCGTCTTGTTGATCATAAATACTTGAAAAATCAACTTGGTTTTCATCCTACATAAAAATATTTAAATAAATATATGTGCATAACAACTGAATAAATGTAAATAAATAAAACAGTATGGAGATGTGAGAAAATATTAATGTATTAAGAACATATTTTCATACCATTAGTTAAAATCACTGCAATGATATATTATTGAATCTTCTTCTGTATAAATTCGCATTAGAATAGAAACATGTGGAAGAATAAATTATAGAACTGCAAAATTACTGCATACTATAAACATTCCAAGGTTTTCCTAGTAAAAGTCAAGAAAAACTGGAAAGAGAATGTGAAAAATGGAAAACATCATATACAAATAACTACAATAGTACAGTTAATAAAATGAATTTCAATAAATTGAATGACATCACAAATGTATTTGGAGGAAGAAAAAATTAGTATAAAACATTCCAAAAGTGTAGTTAATCACATTAGTGTAAAACATACTAAAATATTTCAGTATGTTGTATACTAATTTGTTTTGAATGACATCAGAATCACCCTTTTTCCCAGTTATGTTCAGTTGCTTCTTTCACATTTATTAGTATATTTCTCAAACTCCCTCTTTCAATAAACCCATAAATTAAAAGGGGATTTCATGCATTTGTGAAAAAACAATATATTTTGACAATATTGTGATGACATAATCCTGTCAATGCTTGTATATCATGTTCAAAACATCTTAAATCTAGAGCATCATTTTCATGTAATTTCTTCACTGCAAGAACATGACTGCTCCACAACTCAACTCTGTATATGATTTCAGGACATCCCATTCCAAAATAGTATTTTGAATCAAATTTCTCTATGGATTTAACTATTCTCTCATAAACTATCACCCCAACAAACATCAGTGCTAAAAATGGATTGTCATTTACTATTTCGTGCAACTGAATATTCAAATTTATTCCTCCACTTCTTCCTATACATTTATAGTGTCTCGGATATCCCAAATAAATGATAAATTAGCAATAAATCCAAACTTTTAACTTGCAACCAAAGTTCAACTATATGCTGGAAAATGTTAAAAAACACACCCATATAGCTAATCTGCAACAAAAAAACTATATTTTAACTACTGGTTTACCTGTATTTCAAATTCATTGCCATTTCTAACATTGTGGTTTGTTTGTTAAAATAATGTTCTATTTGATTTCATGCACCATGTTTGCACAAAAGTACCTATATAGAATAAAAAATGAAGTCATATGGTGTTGGGAGATCTATTTATATGTTGGAAAATGATATAAAAAACACCCATACATGTAATCTACCAAATAAACTATTTTAACATCTATTTTACCTATATTTTCCATTGATTGGATTTTTTAACATTGGGGTGAGTTTGTTAACATAATGCCTTATTTGGTTTCATGTGTTATGTTTACCCAGAAGTACCTACAAGTCATAATAAAAGTAATTTGAAATGATGGTTGATAATCTGCCTATATGCTGAAAACTGATAACAAACACACCCATACATGTAATCTGCCACATAGGACCCTATATATAACAACCAATTTACCTAAATTTATCATTCATTGTCTTTAGTAACATTGGGGTGTTTTTTTTAACATAAGGTTTTGTTTCGTTTCTTTTACCATGAAGTACATCTACATAATAAAACAAAATTATGTGAAATGTTGTTGAAAAGTCTACATATGTTTTGCATAATGATAAAAAACACACCCATACATGTAAACAGGTCATTCCAGATATCTTCATTGGTAAGATTTTTTCATACAGGTTATATTTGACATCCAATTCATGAAACATGATCAAATAATAAAAACTATTCCAATGTCAGGGCTGCAATAAATTTTTTAAGATCCATACCTCCAAAATGTGTTGCTACGCCCCTTTCCATGATAGGGTATTTCTCCAAATTGTAGTCTAACCCCACCTTGTGACCTAGCATGTATGACCAAGACCATCCCAACACTGGTAATGTTTAATAGTGATTTATCACCCAATCTCATTCTACATTATTTTTAAAGATCACATCATATGTTGAAATTATAAATTTGAATCAAAACATATAACCTATAGATGAAGTAACAAACTATTTAAATTATAACTAATAGTTTTAGAAGTTTCTAAGACATCATCATAATAGTAGTAAACAGAATCATTATATGGAACAGAACACAAAATTATTTGTACCATTGAGAAATAATATATTTGAAGTAACAGAAAAAACAAATAAGAATTAATATTTATGAAAATTGAAACATGAACAATGTAAATGTGAAATAATATATATGAAGTAATAGAAAATTAAAATAATAATTAATTTGTGCATCTGTATCCACTGAAAATTTAGAGTCAGTGACAACACGAACATGCAGTTACCCAGTAGAGGGGAACACAATGAACATCATATAGGGATCATAATGATTTGGGATAGGTGGGAGGAAACCGAGAACATATATGATTCCTTTACGACTTGCATATTTTAGAGACGATGCACTCCTTTATCGCTTCAAAGTCACAATGATTTTTTTAAATTAGTAATAAGTAATTTTTAAATTTCCTAGAAAATCAGATAATTGGATTTTTTATTTAATGGCAGAAATTGCCTTATTTATGCATATTAAGATATTGATTGACAATTGAACACTATGGTGGTTGTTAAAAACCATCATTAATTACACCCATGTCTCTTAGTCTAGTTATGTTTTAAATTGAGTATAGAAGGTTTAAATTAGTTATTTTTCATTACTTTGTTCTTTTAATAATCACTGCTGATGGAAATGAATAGGGTAGCTATTTAATTTCAAATTCTCAATCCCAAACCTAGATAAATATTATATTAGCTAAACCCTATATCTTAACTGTTTATTACCTCCAACCTGAAACCTATCCAACTAATTCATAAACTAACCATATCACTACCCAAGCCCATTCAACTACCTTGCCTTGTTGATCTAAACCCGAACCAGAAGACAAACCTTTCTAGGAGTAGGGAATGAAATGTTCATCAACACCTGTTCTGAATAAAAACTCCTATTTTGAAAATTTTAACTATCCATATTAACTATTGTCTTAATCATTTCACTATGGTCTTCCCATAAAAACACTTTTTTCAATAGAAACACCTAAAATAATAATCATGAGCTCCAACATGTTATACATATGAATAGAAGAACCTATTTTGAAAAAACAAACAATGCATATTGAATCATAAGATGTATTAATTGATGATGCAAAGCACATATTGATTTCCATGTATACTTTCATCTCAAACAATGAGAATATGATGACACAAAGCAATTATAAGATGTACTGTTTGATGAAAAATAACCCTACCAATGAAGGATTCCATCCACCTTCACGAACTCAGAATATGTCCATGCTAAATCACCTGCAGAATTCATGTAAGTACAGACAATCATGTCATGTGTTAATGAAGTGGATCAAAATTAATAGAGTAATGAAAATGTAGGTTTTAGAGGATCCCTTGTCCTAATGGGTCACAAATGGATTCATTATAGTAGATTATTGAACTAATATAGAAACACAGAATGCTATGTATTGAATAAAATAAGATAGGCACACCGATTTCATACAATCTGATGTGGTGCAATAGAATGTTGTCAATTCTGCTATTGAACCGAAAGTAGTTCACTATTGTCGCCGGAGTATCTGTAATGCAAGTACAATAGCAGATTTATGAGTTCTGTATTGAGAAAACTATACAGGAATGTTAGTAAATTGATAATTTTTTAAGAAAACTGGATTATTATGCAGACTAATAGGGGATTTAAAAGCACACTACCTCAATGTAGGAAGAGAAACCTATTACAATAACATCCAACTAAAAGGTCAGTGGATTCCAATAATTGTGTTTGTGTTGGAAAAGAAGATTATCCCATGTCATATATAATGGGTAATGCAAGTCTTGAAAGCTAGAATGTGCAGAGAGCATTCCAGCTGTTTGGAAACTCAAATGGAAATGTTACTGATTAAGATAACCACATTTTCAAAATAGTCTTGTAATATGAAATTTAAAATTATACTATCTCAATGCGAGGAGAAATATGTGTTACAATAATCTCAAATTAATATATGAGTGTGAATTTCGATATTAGTGGATGTTTGATAACATGTATCATGAGAATATTGAGATCCATTCACACAGAACCCACCATCAATGAGTTGTAGAAGCTCAACATGATGCACCACATCAACATAAAAATAAAAACATAATCGAATATCATCTCCAACAATATTTTTAATGAAGCATAATTGGTTAATAACTACTCCTTGATATTGTTGGAGTGACACCCATTGTAGTAACCTAATATTTCCATCAAATCAAACACTACATAAATAAAGCATGAAGAGCCACATAAAATAATCAATCAAAATAACGTTGTTAAAAAAACATCATTGAAAAACATTGATATAATTAATTTCTATAATTTATTGTAAACTATAAGGAAACACATATTTTAAGTAAATAACCAAACCATGGGTTGTGCTACATTGACTTGGTTTCTAGGATTAAAAATAAATCCAATGGAAGCAACTGTATACCATGCGGTGAAAAAATATTAATCACTAGAAATAAAAAAATCAAGAGTACCAGCCAAACTCACATATGAGAATATATGATAATGCATGCTTGGAAAATGGAAATTGTATTCGGAAAAAGGAAAAAAACATGAATGATAATTACATAGATTTATACTTTTGATTAGTCTTAGTAATCTGTTTGTTGGGTTATAGTAGGTGGAAAAAATACTGGCTTTGGAGATCTGGAAATAGAAGTTGATGCCTGATGTACCTTAGTCAAAGTTAATGCTTGAGAGGAAAGTCGAGATATAGAGGAGCTTTTGACTGTCGTTCACTGGGATACAGATTAGTCTGAGAAGAGGAGAATTGAAATCAATGGAATATAGTATATTTGAAACTGAAGAGGTAGAGGAAAGTCGATACCTGGAGTCGTTGAAACCCTAGTCGTTGAGGAGAGCGTACGCGGGAGGGTCGGGGTAGGGCGTCAAGGAAAATGGTGGTAGGTTTTAGTGAATATTACCATACTGTCATTCGCTGGGATCTGGATTAGTCGGAGAAGAGGAGGATCAAAATTGATGGGTTACGATAGAGATGAAACCAAAGAGGTAGAGGAAAGGTGATACCTGGATTCGCTGAAACCCTTGTCGTTGAGGACAGCATACGCGGGAGGGTTGGGGTAAGGCATCGAGGATAATGGAGGTAGGTTTTAGTGAATATTACCGTGGTAGAGGCGTGGCTTCACCGCATGGTGACATGTTGGTAGGAAAATGCCAAGTTTAGAAGAGATATAGATATAGATATAGATAACAATTTTGTTTATAATATTTTGTTATTGCGTTTTTTATTTTGCATATGATAAAAATCGTACCAACCGAGAAATATAGTTTGACTATTTATATGTATATCATAACGAGGATGAATACGATTTATATCATACTCACAAGAAACAAGTTCTACCATTCATGATTATTATGATTTTCATCGTACAAAGAGTTCAATTTCATATAGACTGGATAAATCCTATACTAAATTTTATCATTAATCATCATACTCAATTACTGTTCAATTTTTATTTTATCAGTGGATATATATTATTTTCATACCAACTTTATCGTATATATAAAATAGTCTAATAACAAAATGAAAATATTTTTAATCAAAATGATATAATGTATTATGTTTTGATATGCATGATAAAACAATGTTATTATTTCAGTAACATGTTGACCATTGATGTTCTAGGTGTCCATGTCCCTCTAAGAATTCAGAATGAAATCTGACCATTAGAGCCATAATATAACCATTGGGATGAGGCCTAAAAATACTAGGTCATTTTGACAAGATATTTGTGAAACAAATTTATACAAGAATTGTTACTCTATGAGAGAACAGCCAAAATTACATAGTGAGAAATCATTGAAGTGATCAAGTAGTGAATAGATTTATTTGACATAATTGTTATATTTAATAGATTTTTATTACCTCATATGACACATACCATTGGTGATTACGATCAAGGGGATCTATTGATAGAAAGTTAGGCATATAGATATTTTGTGAATCAAGGTATTCTTTGGCTAGGAAGTTAGTGGTTCTGATTATGTTTTTAATTGAGGGATTGCATGGATATCTAGATAGAAGTTGTTTATTGTATTTAGGGATTACTATAGTGTGGGTAAGACATAATTTTTTTAATTCATAAATAAAGGGACCTCTATCCTGTGTTAAATGATACCCTTCTATTTTGGTTAAAATAATTTTATACATTTACATTTCTGCTTCGTTATAATAGGAAACGAATTGTATTATTTAACCATATTTATATTCTATACATTGATTAACATAACCAATATGATTAAGATAATTTTTTAATATTATGATTAATATCTTTTCATATTATGATATTTTGATTAACTAAATATTATCCAATATTCTTTATTATTGAATAGATTCATTAATTTACTCTTACAATCGAATCCAAAGTGACTATGATATTATACGTGCTTACTCTATTTAAATAATTTTAAATTGTGAATATGATTAATTTTAATTACGTCATTTGAAATACTTATCATTAACAATTTGATTTTGATATTGTTTTTCATCAAACCTGGGGCCTAATATGATTAATTGTATAAGATGCATTAAAAAGTCTTGTAAATGTAATAGTTTTAATTTTTTTTTAATCTAAACACCATTACGGATAAAAACAAAAGAATTTAATTATAAAATTCACACTCCATTGTATATTTCCATACATATATACATTATGATCCAACTATTGGTATGAAATATGATTTCCATAAACCATATATTTTCATCTTTACGTTTAACAGTTAATTATATATATATTAATAACATTATGCTTATAAATATCTATTACAATAACGTGTTTTGTGGAATAATATATTTTTTATTGATTTAAATATTGAAGATTTAAATTTTCATTCGATTAAAAAACTCAATCCTACAGGACCACCTTTATTAGATGGTAATGATTGTGAATATTTGAGATAAATAATGAATAATTTTTTAATCATAACTGGTTTGAAAACATTGTTTTCCTAGCTGGAGAATATAACATACCTGAAAAAAGTTAGACTCTTTACCAATCAATAGAAGATATATTATCAATTTTATTACACTGTATGAAATAAATTACTATTTTTAAAGACTAGAAATAAATATAGCCATGTTTTATTCTTTTTATGAATCTAATATTATTTTGATGAAATTAGAGATTACACATTTTTTGTAAATCTAATGTGGTTGTGACTAGAAGAGATATGCTAGGATATGACTATCTGAATTTTGAGTTTCCTTATAGAGAACCCATTTTTAATGTAATATAATGATTTATGAAAATCATTAATAGTTTAAATCCATGGGAGAGAAAGGTCTAGATGATGAAACCCTTGTTTAAAAGATCAATGAAATCATATCTAATCTATGTGAATAAAAAAGACATGATGTTGATGAATCAATAAAGGTCACAAGTGTATATAATGATGAATGGTTTGGAAATAATTTTTAACATGAAATTATATTGAAAAAGTTACACATAAATACATGAAAATGAATTTGGGTATTTCATTTACTACTACTACCTATTATAAGAATGAAAATAATCCTAAAAAGATTGTTAAGCCTACAATGGAAAAGAAAGATGTGATTCAATTATATTCATGTGAATAAGAACCTTCAGAGAATGAGTTAGAATATATATATTGAATGATGAAAAAAATTATTAGAAAGAATTATTTTCAATATAAATATATAGAATGCAATAAAAATTAGAAAGAGACTAATGTTACTTGTTATGAATGCATGAAAGCTGGACATATTAGACCCAATTTCCCTAAGAATTAATGTATTGATTCGGAAGAATGATATTCTACATGTAATAAAAAATGGGACTATATTTACCAAAAGTAATAATGTCTTAATGTATAATGATTCCTAGAGTTCTATTGTTGGAGATTCTTCAGATGAATCATTAGATAGTGAAAACACAAGAAAAAAGAATATTAGTCTTCATGCCATAATACCTATTAAAAATAATTATTTTATGAAAAAGGTACTCACTGCTAAATCATTGACCAATATATCTATAAATGCAATATATTTTATTTAAAATGGATATATTTCTTCTGATAAAGAGAATTTACCAGTGAAAGATAATTCATTAACTTTATCTGATGAAGTCTCTATATTTTCCAAATTAAATGAAAATGAAAATTACAATGTTAGAGAGAAAATTGAGAAAGAAAATTCTATAATAAATGTTTGAAAAATAATTTTAATATATATATAGCTATATTAGTAAGAAATGATTGTAAATTAAACATATTTCAAAAATAACACGAGGAAGCTAATTCTATAAAGGACAAATATTCAAAATATTGTGAAATTATATTTTCGATAAATATGTTTTATATTCAAAACTAAATTTACATTCTAGTACTAATATGTATAAGGATATATTTATATGACTATATTATGAAATATTTTCCTTAAAGAAAAATTTAATAAATTTTACTACTCGTAAGGAATGTTTTGATAAAATGTACAAATAACTTATTACACAATATAATAGTTTAGGAATGGGATATACTCATTCAAAAAAAATTCTAACAGATATATTTTTCATAAAAATTAACCACCTTTCACCTAGAGTTAATGTGGAGAAAATTGTAATTGATTTTTTCATTAAATAAAATTCAATCCATGGGATTTCACAAAGGCCATTTTTTAAAAGAAACATGTCTTCCAAAAAAAAATTTTCTAACATTTTTGGATCCTAGAATGATTGGTTTCCAAAAACCAAATTGTTTAAATATCATAAAAAACAAATAATGTACCAAAATAAAGAAAATATGGTACATGGATAGTGGATGTTCCCATTATATTAATAGTAATAAATAATTATTTGAAAATATTTTTGAAATTAAAGGTGGAAGAGTTACCTTCGAAGACAATGCTCAAAGAAATATTGTTGGGATATGTAATATTGTTCTTCATTAAAAATATATTATTTAAAATGTTTATTTATTAATGGTAAAAAGGACAAAATTATAAGTATAAGGAAATTATTTCAACAATTTAACCTTGGGAATATTCGAAATGATAAATACATAGTGTACAATTCCAAGGAAGAATTTATAATATCTATCAATCATCATTAAAATGTTTTCATACTAAAACAATAATATAGTAGGATCCAAGATTCACTATGACCATATTATTTGAATCTTCAAATTTTTTTGACTCTTGTAAAAATGGAAAACTGCATAAGAAATGTTTTAAATCTATTAGTGAGGTCTCAACAACTAATGCTTTATAGTTAGGGTACATGGGATTATTTGTACCAACACAAACTAAATGTACTGGAGGAAAATATTATGTATAAGTTTTAGTTGATGATTACACTAGATATACTTGGATCTATTTTTAGAAAAAAAATCTAAATCCTTTTCCTATTTGAAAACTTTTTCATCCTAATTTAAAAATTATAAAAACCTCAATTTGATAAATAAACAATGTGATAACTGAGGATAATTTAAAAATTATGATTTGGAAATTTGTTTTTGTAAATAAGGAAATACAAAAAATCATTCAGCACCATGAACTCCTAAAAAATTTATGTTGTTGAAAGAAGAAATCATATTCTTTAGTTAATAACAAGAACCATGTTGAGGTAATATTCCTTTACAAAAACTTTTTGGGGAATCCGTGAGTAATTCATGTTATATTATTAATCGAATTTCAATTACATAATTTCTTAACAAAACACCTTATGAAATATGGATTTGGTGAAAACTAAAATTTTTATACATCTAGGTATTTGGATGTAAGCATTCATTTGTAATATAAAAGATAATTTACAAAAATTCACAATCAAATCCAATGAAGCTCTTTTCATAAGCTATTCCACTACTTCTAAAGCATATAATGTATTCAATAAAAATTATTATACTATTGAGGAAACAATGCATGATAAATTTTATGAATGAAATACATATGTTTTTAAACTACCTCAACCTACATATTCTAATGTATTTTTTCAAACTGATTATCAACCATTATTAGAAGACTCTTCTTATAAGGAAAATTATCATTAAATAGAATATAATGTATTGACTCCAAAATACATCTTATCTAATATTGATGATACTTTTTTACAAAAACCAAATGAGTTGTTTCTTAATAATAATATCAGTGATGGTATCATTAGTGAAGTAAATCAACCTGTCCAGACTATAAGTTCTTTGATAAATGAAGTATAAAATCTAGTATTTCTTTCAAAATTGGAACCTAAACGTACTGATGTGGTGTTAGGTGATGAAGACTACATAAAAGAAATGTAAGACGAACTAAATGAATTCCAAAGGAAAAATATATGGATCTTGGTTTAAAGACCCAAAGAAGTGTATGAAATTGGAGTGAAATGGGTTTATAGAAAAAAATGTGATGAAAATGGAATAATCATTAAAATTTAGGAAACAATAGTTGCTAATGATTATAATCAATATGAATAGATATATTATGTAGAAACCTATGCTTTAGTAGCTGGACTTGAATCTATTAAAATATTATTATCCTTTGCATCATTTATTAATTTTAAACTATTTAAATTGGATATACACTATTCTTTTTATAAATGATATGTTCAAGAGGATTTTTTTTGAACAAACTCCCAGTTTTGAGAATACAAAACATATTAAATATGTTTTCAAACATACTAAAGATTTATATGGACTTAAATAATCCCATAGAGCTAGACATGATATCTTAACATGAATTTTACTTCATAATTATTTAGGGAACTGTTGATCCAAATTTTTTACAACAAAGAAAAAATGTTTTTATCATTAAAATTTATGTCGATGACATTATATTCAGATCAACTCAATAATATTTAACAAATTATTTTGTGAATCTTATGAAATCAGAGTATGAGATGAATATTATGGACGAGTTTATTTTATTTCCTGGTTTTTAAATTTCAATAAACAATAAGGGACTTATATATCCCAATATAAGATTATTAAATATCTTGTTAAAAAGTATGGATCTTACAATATTGACCATATTAGTACTGAAATCGGTACCTCTAGTAATCTTGAAATTGATTATATTGGAGAACCCATAAATAAAAAAAAATTAGAGAGATTATAGTAAGCCTAATATACATTACATCTAGTCATCCAGATTTAATGTTTTTAGTGTGATTATTCCAAAGATATCAGTCAAATCAAATGTAATCCCACTTAAAATCCGTGAAAATAAATTTCCACTATTTAAAGGGTGTTATGGATTTGGGACATTTTTATTCCTCTTGAAATTATTTTGAATTAAAATGTTTTTCGGATACTGATTTTGTTGGTTATAGAGTTGATTCAAAAATCACATCGAGAACTTTTCATTTATTATTTTATTCATTAGATTATTTGTATTGTATGAAACAAAATTCATTAGCACTCTCCAACACTAAAGATGAATATGAAGCAACAAGATGTTTTTGTGCTCATGTGTTATGTATGCAAAACACACTAAAAAATTATGGTGTAAGTTTTACTAAAACTCATAAAATCTTTGATAACACTAGTTTCATACCTTTAAGTTCAAACCATTCATAGAACTCAAGTGAAAATCACATAGATTTTATTCATCCCTTTCATAAAGATCACACACTTAAAGAAAATATCAGTTTACAATTCATCGGAATGGAATAAAAACAAACTAATATATTTACCAAACCATTACCTTCTAATGGATTTGAATACATTAAATAGAATCTAGGAATGATCACTCTAATGTAATTATTCATATCTACTTATGGTTTAAATCATCTAATTACATTATGTTAATCCATTTTATGGGGGAGTAAATTTATGTAATTTCTTTTGTAAAAAAAAATCGGTAGGAAAAATTTTAATCACACCAAAAACTTTAATTTTCACAAAAAGTTATAATCCTCACAAAAAAAGTTCAGAACTCGAAATTTTTTCAAAATGAACAATTTTCATACTCATTTTCATTGTTTTAAATTATTTTTAATATCATTTCCAATAAATATTATTAAAACTAATAAATCTATATTGATATTCTAATAGGTATGATATATTTTAATTTTTAATTTTTTCTCAATTAATTTAATTTTTTGGTGTTTGTTATTGAAATATTTATCAGATTAACTATGAATATGATAGATGTTTCTTTAAAAACTGAAGAGTTCAAATGTTTCCAACCATCAGATCTATTTGATAATATTTATATAGTATAATCCCAATGGTCACTTATCCTCACCTATATAGAGGGACCGCTACCCATCCCACATTGGATATTTATTCTTTTGCATCAAAGTGATCCTCCTCCTTATTTAGTTGAGACTGATAGTTCTACCCCAATGCTTTTAATCAGACTCAAGTATGCTTCATCAGAGACATCTCTAAAAGAAATGGCATAGAATGATTTCCAAAAGATGTTGTTTTTACATGAATTATTACTCATCGATGATTTATATGATATGTGTGATTCTTCTCATAAAAGAATAATTCAATTTCATGGATATGAATTAGTCTATTTAGAGAAACCAAAATCTAAGGATCTGAGTATCACAGGTGGAGTGATTAAATTCTACTAGAATATAAATTTTGGTGATTAAAACCTTTAAGTAACCATTTGTGTATATGATTTCTAAATATATATTCCAAAAGAGTAATAATCCTTTTTTATAAATGTTACATTGTATGAAGATGTCTTCTTCCCATTACACAAATTTCCAATAGAAAAGCGATCACTTATTAAAGAATGGACTGAAAAATATCAACTTATGATTTAAGAGGAAAAAATAAAGAATACTCGACTACTAGCTAATAATAATCATATTTCACTAGGGATGCAAGGATTCATAATACTAAGGAGTGGTGACAGAGAAACTCTTAAAGTATCAGATGTATTTACTATTGACTATCTTGTGAGCATGAGGATGATTAATATGATATGTTTATTTTCAATACCATAAATAATATAAATTCTAGTTCAGACAAATAAATTTTGATAATGTTTCATTATATCATCAGTTAGTTCATTTTTGAATGTACAATGTTTTGAGAGATACATGTAAAGACAAAACTGATTAAATTGATAGTAGTTCGTATAAGTGAAGATACTATAGGGTGTATAAAAATAATATTAGATCCTCAATACAATAATATCATCAAGGGTACTATTGTCGATGTTTCAATAGATATAAATTTAGAGACTCAAGGTATTCTAAAACAATCTGAGCTGATTGATTTATAAAAACAAAGAAAGTGAAGTCATATTCTATTTTGAAATCAAATAAAAAAAGAAAATTGATATTCCTGAAGGAAAGGTAGATAAGTGGAGAAAAGAACATGATGAATGGAAAAAGAGATATCCCCAGATTGGTCACAATCCTGTAGAATCCTTTGTGGAAAACATTCGTGCCGATGAAATTATTAAAGCACAAGAAAAAGAAAAGAAACAAAAGAAAAGAAAGGCTAACAACATTGAAATTGATTATTTGTAAAAATTTGTTATGAAATATAGTTCCTAAATTACTTCATGGGAACTGTTTCTATAAGAAAAAGACATTCCCTCTGCTCATGGAATTGCAAAAGGAAAAAAGTAGTTGCTGAATCAGCACCAATATAAATCTCTTAAGGTAATGTTTCAGAAGAACAAGAGGATTCTAAAATGTGAGAAATAGATGATTATCATATATAAGACTATAATATAGTAGAAGATGAAATATCTCAATTTGATAAAATACCATTAATTTCACCAGAATAATATTCAACGTAGTTTCCATACCCAAGAGATCATCCTTCCAAACGAGTCCTAGAAGTGAATGAAATTTATATTTTAGATTAGGAAGAAAGTCGATCCGATGGTAATTGATTCAAAATTTAGAAAATGATGCATGAAGTCACATTGAAGGAATTTTTTATTAAAAACAATATATATACTTAAATGAATCAATATATATGCAAATATTTCAATATATTATTAAATCAATAAGAATAAGGTAAAAATATCTTCAATACATACCATGAGTTAAATGTAAATTGAATGCTTTTATGGAAAATTAAAATTAATGGTAATAATCTATCTAAATGTTTAGTAAAAGGATAATCATGCTTAGGTAGATAATAAAATTCTGGATGAAAGCTCTAAAGAGAATTGAGATACATGAAATACAGTTGTGAAATGGTCATATAAGTGTGATGAGAGTGTTAAGGATCATGAATAAAAGATTTGTGATATTAGAAAACATATGAATGATCTTTTAGATGCTTTCAATAAGTGTTAATGTTATTCCATTCAATGATAAAAAAATAATAAGAAGCACAGATGAACGTAAGACTAGGGTTTCAAAAATAACTGAAAAGTGGCTGGATATAATTCATTGAAAAAAATTACTTATCATGATGAGATCACGGTCTTGAAGAATAAAATTTCTTTATTGTACAATAGAGTTGAAATACTTGAAAAGGTAATCAGATTTAATTTGAAAAAATATCATCATCAGGAAAACACGTGTTAGTATCTAGAAGAAATTATTCAGTTTCTTAAAGTGAAGGTAAAATATCAAGAATAATTCATTTATAACCATGAAAATTTGTTTGATGATCAGGAGAAAAAAATTCAGTCAAAAATAATAATATATTAACATGTTATTGAAGGATATAAAAGAGTTCATGAAAAAGAAAATAACCATTTTGGATCTTATGAAAAAGGATGTTAAAAAGGGTAAAATTATTTGTTTGAAATCCAGTTTAATTATTTGAAACATTAATGATTATTTTTTAAATCAATACTTTTTTGATTGAGTTTTTTCAATTATTTGGATTAATATACTTTCAATTGTTTTTTATGATCAAATATTTTATATTTTTACACTATTTGTTTCTCTAACGCATTTACAAGTACTAAAATATATCTTTTATAAAAAATTTTAAATAAAAAAATGATAATATTTTACCTTCGTAGAGAATGATTTATAATGGGGGATAATAAGGGGTTATTAATTTTTAAAATAAATAATTCATTCTATAGAGAGAGATATTAATAAATTGAATTTTTTTTGAATACGATCCTTAGGGATTCTATTTTCGTTAGAGGGAGGTTAGTCATATTAAAATATTATTTAGATGAGTTTTAAAACCTAAAGGGAGATATGTATAAGTATTCACTTTTGAATATGAAAATCTATTTACTTTATTAATCCCATATTTTTTTTATACTATTGGTTTGCGTTTTCTAAAAAGGGAGACATTATTGAGTCAAAATTCATATATTGACATTTCTTTTCCTTCTGTTTTGGAAATCTCAAACATTCTTCCTAAAAAAATTCATATGTTGTTTTATCTTGTTTAATATAAAAATTTTGGTATAAAAGGTTATCATTACATTTTTCTATTCTACGTATGATAAATATCATACATACTGAGAAATGCATTCTGACATTTTCTATGTTTATCATAAAGAGTCTGATTACAATATAAAATATACTCACTAGATACAAGTTCTATCAATCATGTCGATTATGATTTTCATAGTAAACACAAATCAGTATCATAGTGACATGATAAATAATATAAAATATTTATCATTAATCATCATACTCATTTACTACTTACTTTTCCACATTATAAAAAGATAGATATTCTTTTCGTACCCAATTTATCGTAGCCTGCAAATAGTGTTATATCGAAAAGAAAAACATTTTAATTAAAATGATATCATGTATTCTGTTTTGATATGTATGATAAAATTACTTCTCTGTTTCAGATAGAAGTAAACCATTGAATTTCTAGGTGTCCAAGTACCTCCGATATTTAAAGATGAAATGAGACCATTGAAGAAAAAATATGATTTTTGGGACAAGGAAAATAAACACTAGGTCATTTGGATGAGATTTTCTTTGACAAAATCATTATACCAGAGCTGTTACTCTATAAGAGATATTCGAAAATTTCATACTGAGAATTCAATGAACTGATCAAGTTGTAAATAGATTGTGCAACATACTTGTAATATTAAATAACCTATTTTTATTCGTGTGAAAACGATCAATTGCTGATTATGATCCTGAGATTAAATTGATAGGAATATAGATATAATAATCTTTTGTGTATCGAGGGCTTCTAAGGCTTGGAAGATATGAGGGTCAATTAATTTTTTAATGATGGTTCTGCATGGATAGCAATATATAAGTAGACAATTTTATTGAGGGATTACTATGGTGTTGGTATGATTAACATGCTTGAAATTAGAAATCGAAGGACCTCTATCCTTGGTTAATGGATACCCTCATATTTATGTTAATATAATTTTCTTCTTTTACATTTCCACTCCATTATAATAGAAACGATTATTTTAACGTAATTATATTCAATACTTTGATTATTATAACTAATATGATTATGTTACTTTTGTAATACTCTTATTACTATCTATTGAGTTTAAAATATTTTTTTAACTCAATATGATTTAATACAGTTTATGATTTAATCGTTACATTATTTTATGATAATAATCATAGAAATGATGATTATGATCTTATATGAACACACTCTGTTTAAATAATTTTCAACTATAAGTAAGACAAATATCAATTATGACCTATTGAATAAATATCATAACCAACCTGAATATGGTATTCTTTTCAATAGAAATGGGGTTCAATCCACGTAATTTTATTCAATACAGTAAGGGGTTATTTATTTTTAATTAGATTAATTTATTTTAACATAAAATCTTTTAAAGAAAAAAATGAAGGTTTTTAAATCTATAATTCAGCACCTCTTGTATTGTGCCATCTTCATATACTTTATTATCCAATAATGACCACCAAACCATAAAACAATTGGTGATAAATAAGACCATAAATTCATTAGTAATGAAGTTAATGGGGTGATTTTTTTTATTTCCATATGTTTTTCTTCGAGATCAGTGATTCATTTACCTTAATTATAGGGAACCTGAGAAAATCTACTCACATGATTTATTTCCATTAGAGAAGAACAATATTAACATGTTTTTTTTTTGAAAAACTTCTACTTCTATATCATCTCATACTCAAAGAAATGAATATTGTGAATGAATTTGTTATGTTGAATGAATTAAAATTGTATTTCAATGGATCAAAATACCCACAATTTGATAACAATCTATTCCTCCTATCGTGTGAAAAAAACCAAAACCAAAATTATTCACATAAGATATGAGAATATTCAGTATGAATAATCCTCTACATATCAATCTATAAAATCAAAATAATAATACCCAATGTTCAACTAAAATCATTCCATAAATATACAACCTTAATAAACTTTAAAATATGTTAGAAAATAAATTAAAACCAACATATTTTAATAATTTGATCTCATATTATTCAATGGTAAATAAAAAAATCATATCAATATAATGACAATCACTCATTAAGTCACATACCAAAAAATGTACATTCTGTAATCAAATAATATCGAAAATATTTTAATATTTTCCATAAATATCTTCAATCACCATAAATCCATAATAAAAACATATATGAGTCAAGAAAACATTAAACCAATATTCCATAAATAAACTCCCATATTAGAATTTTTTTCACATTTACATTAATCATATAATGTTCACAATTAAGTGACCTTAAAAAATTTACATTAATCACTTATTCACCAAATCACATTTCAATTAAATGGTTATATATATGATAAATAATATGTTCTTAAACTGTAAAAATCCTTTATCAAAACTATCTATAGTTACCCCAACATTATATACCATATTAATACTAAATTTGGCCAATACATTTCAACTTATATCCACAAAATACAAACCTATTCATCATAAAATGACCTTTTCATTACAACACATGTTAAATATAAGAGTTACATATACCATATAAATTTTTGTAAACAATATAAACATATCCCAAAGAAATAAAATAGTTTTAAAACTCAAAAGTTACCAATTCCTTTAATCTTCTAAAGAAGCTTTAATTTATCAACCCTAAAATAAAATAACCCTATATAAAAACTCATAATACCTTATATGTATACCCTTTCAATCTATAAATGTTCATTATAATATATTATCCATGATTTTACATCTTATATCTTTATACTTTCATACTATAATATAAAATATAAATAATTTCTTATGATTCATAAACCACAATCTACTCATGTTTCAAAATATAAAAATAAATGAAACATACCTTTTAAATATAGATAACTAGTAATACTAATCCCAATTTTGAATATGAATGCCCCAAGATCTATGAGGATTACTGAAAAAAAAATTATTAATGGATCAAATCATTCTAATGATCTTCTTCTTTAATTTATTAATGTACAATCAATACATCATTATTTAAATGTATGTTGAAAGAGATTAAATTTTCAAAAAATAATGTGTTTTGGATATATATCATTGATACATCATATATAAATAGTTTCAGATTAAGATTTAGTATTTTGTTTGTCTTGAATGTTTAAAATAATGATTAGTGTCTATAAGAATAACAAAAACTAGATAAAAAGATAAATACTTAAGATTCTCAATGGTAATCCTCCATTGTAGTTGAGAAGAGGGTTGGAAATCTTTTTTCTGATTCGTCAATTTTAAAAACAATATAATTCCCCATTGGTATTTTATAAAATGAACATGAAAATATAGTTGTTGTTTCAACACCCGATAAAAGATATCTCACGGTTCTTTATGATATTGAAGGATATGTGAGGATTATTATACATTATAAAGGGTTTTCAATGTATATTCAACACTATAAGAGGTGTCTAAATAATATGATTTTGAAATTATTAATTAATGTTAATCCTCTATATGTGAAATGATGTCTGTGTTTTATTTTTATCCATCATTCCCAATGAATATATTTTACCCCGATGAATGAAATTTATGATAAAATAACCAGTAATTTCATTAATAAAATCAGAGTGAATAACTAAATATGTTTTTAATGATTCAATCTATGGAACAATTCCAGTAAATATAAACACCTTAGGTTTACCCAAGGATATCCATTGTCATTATTCTATTATATTAATTAATATTCAAGTCCATCATAATAGTTTATAGAAAACAAGAGAATTAATCCAAGAATATATCGTAGGAGTTTCGATCCTAGTGTATAGTATTAGTTCCCCTCATCATGAACTAGGTGATGATCGAGTTTACACCAATACTTTCAAAGTTATTTCCCTAGTTGAATCTATAACACAGCCACATTTTCCTAACAATATACACACCAGGATTTAATTATTTGAAAATCCAAAAAATCATTTCTTTACCAAAATCTTTATGATGTTATCTTATACCTAGACTAATTAACACATAATTTTATGTAAAATTATTAATCTATCATCATCAAAATGATGATAACCTGTAAAATTTTCTAAACCATTCCTTCGAGAAAAACTATAAGGAAACGACAATAAACTATAACATAATCTTGATTTTTATTGCATAAATTCATTTTATAATATTTTTATGAAATTTATGCTTTATAATTTTAGATAGTTAGTTCATAAATATTACATAATAAACCCATATGATAAAAAGTTTTTACAACAACTAAATATCCATTTTTTCCACAAAATGGTAATATTATAATTAAACTTGTTTTTTTCATTTAAAATATTAATTATTTTAAACTTTATTTCATCATTGTTACTAATCAAACATAAACCATGTAAATTTTATTTCAAAATTTAGGGGTGATTAATTATTTTTAAAATAACATATAAAAATATGAAATGACATTTCTATATCCATTTCAAAATCATGAGATCATATAAGAGAGTTTTACATTAAAATAATAAAGTTTTTTCTTTTATAATAATTTAATTACACATGAAATTTTTTTTACTGATCATATTTTTTATTAAAAAAAATTACAAAAATACATTAAGGAAAAATCATAATCATAATGGTTTATTATAAAAAAATTTAATCTAAGAAAAAAATTTCTTAAAAAACATACATATTTTACACATTATGAAAAAATCATTCCTTAATAAGAGACCATTAGCTTATCTTTTTAAATAAATAAAAATCCATTTAAATCTAATTATCATGAATAGAAATTTCATGAAGTTACCTTTGCATATCATATTCCAAGGACCCATATAAGAAACCTAAATAATTGGATAACCTAATAGGTTAATTCCAACATAATCCTTTGCAGAACATAATCCTATCCCAATGAATTATAGAGCTATATAAGGCCCATATATCATCATAAACAATTTTCAATAACATTAAAATACATGAAACACATAAAATCATTTATTTCCATCATCAAGAACTTAAAAATAATCTTTTCAAACCAATAGAAAACCATTTTCAGAAATTGATATATTATTTTACATTAAAAAAAATATTGAATACTAAATACCCATAACAAAATAAATGTAGATTTTCATTGAATAAAACTTGGAATATTGTAAAGAAATGAATACATGAAATAATTTTTATGGATAATAGATAATCCTTTGATTTCATATAAGATAAAATATAACATTCCGTATGATTTTTAGTAATGAAATTCATAGCATTACTAATTAAAAAACTAAAAGGATTCCTTTTTTAAAACATTTAATGAATGTAATGATTGGAATAAAATTTATTTTATAATTAAATTATATCAATATAAATACATCCAACAAAATTCCATTACATCGAGTATAACGTGTAATGTTTGTTATTTGTATTATGAATAATAAAATTAATTTCATTATTTAATTTATTAAAATAAATTATGATTTTTATTAATCCTTTTATTTAATTTATATCCATGTTATTCTAAATTACATCATCTATTTACTTCCTGTTAGACATTTTTGGAAACATTCGACTTATAAGATTAAAATTTCTTGTGTATGTTGACTATGGTCTATGGAATCATTGATACATTACACTGTAATATTAATCATGATATAATTAATATGTTTATAAATTAAATAAAATTTTATAACCATCCATGATAGGTATACATGAAAAATGAATAACATCGCTTGATGGAGGTTGTATTCTACACTAACCCATGAATTACATTATCCTTTTTCAATGGATGGAAAGGTAAGATAGTAATTGATATAATATATTTTATGACTGATAATTATGTCATAAATATAATATATATAAATTATGTTCATCATTATTTATTTACATGTGAGGAGGTGATTCATGACAAAACACAACACTTCATGGATTGTTTTGTCCACAAGTACGCATAGGCGATGTTTCAATCTAATAACATAGAAAACCACGTGAAAAAGGATGGTAACATAATAATAATAATAATTTATTATTTTTAAAATAGTTATGTTAATAAATTTTCATGGTTTAAATTTTTTTTGAAGGAGTTAGAAGCTGAAATAAATTTCAAATACGTCAATAATGACTTTTAAATTATCCTTGGATAATCTCTTTTGATTACACATGATCCTTATAAGATTGATATTTTTGGAAGAATATGACCTATAGAATATAGATATGGATTTTTGGGAGATATTTTGAATGGTATTGTCTAAAATATATTTGTAAAAGGTTCTATTAATGTAGGATAGGAGGATCCATTTTATAAGAGTGTGGGTAGGAACAATTGGAATTATATAAATTATTAAATCACTATAAATTATTTTTCATGTTTTAGTGAAAAAAATTGACATTTTTAATATTTATGATGATGATGTGACTAAATAACATATTCAAAAAAAATTTATATAAGATCAAGTAATTTTTTAACACTTTTCTCTTAGTTATAACCCATGTTACCCATTTTGATTATAACTATGATAAAAATGATTTTTACTATTTAGGAACAAATAATTTTACTATTGAATGAAGATAATCCCACAAGTGGAAAATGGTTAATATTATCGACCAAATATTTTTTAGTTAGATTATCATATCTTATTTTTAATAAATCATTAAATGAAATATTATTTAATATAAGATGCAATTAAGGTCTCTTTTGGGACTATTCACATAGATGACCTCTAAAAATGAATACCTTAATATTATTTGAATATAATATTTTCAAACATCACAAATGGCTTATATTTTTCAAAAATGTTCAGGAACACTATAAATCACCCCAGAAATATTACATTTAATGTTTTTAAAATAATTGTTTCATTTTTATATTACATGAACATGCATTGGGTCTATGATGTATTAGAATTCTTGGTAAAAAATGACATCATTAAATGTAAAAAATAAATTAAAATGATAAAAAAAGTCATTCATATTAAAAATAAATATTTATAACTATGTATACCCACTTTTAATCTCTATGAATATATATTTGAGATATTAAAACAAATAGAGGGAAATTTTATTATCCTTTACTAAAAATTATATTTAGTTTTTTATTAAAGGAAAGAGGGAATACATTTCCATAATTAATTGAAGTATAGGTATTTTATAAATAAATTATGAAAAAATTATAAATAAATGTTTTTTAGATACCTTTAGGCCTCATATCATAGTTTTATCTGAGATTTACCCATTCAACCTATACAAAGGGGATAAATATTCACTTTGGTAACTTTTCATAATCACCAAAAATATAAGGTAACTATTTAAAAAAATTGATCTGCTTGATTAAAAAATTTTAATACATTTTTCATGATTCAAAATTATGAATGAATTTTTCATGATTTTGTTTGTAGAAGTTTTGGAAATAAATTTTAATATAAATGTGTAAAATGTACTAATATGTAGTTTTAAAAGAATATATTTTTAAACAAAAATTTATCATAAACCAAAAAAACTATAATGATGAATAATATATAATTAACTAAATTATTTATAACCAATGGAGACTTCTGTAAATTTAATTTATAATTCTAAAAACAATGTTCATTTTTAAATACTTGATTTAATGAAATTAAATAAAATTTTTACATTAAAAAACTATTTTTCATTATTGATTAAAAATAAATCTTTTAGAAAAATCACAAAATTCCATCCTAATTTAATATTGATATAGTAATTTTAAAAAATATATATTTTCCTTTTATAAATTTTTTTCTAAATGTTACGGAAGTTAATTATAAAATTTTGGTAGAAAATGAAATAAAATAATCTTTGAAGAAAACATATTTTTGAAGGAAAAAATAATGAAAATTGAGTTCTTATGAAATATATAATACATCTTAATTTTATAGAAATAAAAAAAATTCATAATGTGTTTATTACTATTCATACAGTTAATTTATCAGCATGGTTATGATGGTCAAATTTAAATAACAATGTTTTTATAGTATATTATAATTATCATAATGATGGATGTTCATTGTTAAATAAGAAATCATGAATAATAATATATTAAACTAAATTTTCACTATTTGACATTTATAGGTAATGAAGATAGTTTTTCTGTGAAATAAAATAAATACAAAAACTATAATTATGTAATATAATCTATTTATCATTATACCTCTAATCAAACATGTTACATGATGTTGTCAACAAATATCATGGTCGATAACTCTTTCTTCAAATATAAACAATAGAATTGACCCATAGAACACCATGCCCATAGATTAATTTAGGTTATTTTATTCCTATAAAAGGGAATAAAATATCATTATATATTAAAAAATAGAAAATATATATATCTTTTCTATCATTATTCATTAATGGAATATCATTCATGGAACACCCAATGTATCTGACTTAGTTTTGAACATATATCATCATGGATTTCAATAATACAAAAAATTACATGAATAAGGATATCCATTAATAAAAATAATGATTAATATATACATGTGATGATAGGGACATCTAATAAAATATATTAATTAGAATTTATTAGTAGCGGGTCATTTTCATATAATCTCTTTTACTAGAAATTACCAAGCATGTACACTATGAGAACATTCATCGAAGTAATAAGAATATCTATTATTTATATACTATATTTTTTTCCCCGTTAAATTATATCATATAGATATAAAAAATACGTTTAAAAATAATTTCAGGACAATTCATAATTATCATCATCATGAGGAACTGTTATGACATTTCTTTTTGACAACAACTCTTATGACATTATCATAAACTATGTCATGTCTATGAATAATCATAACATGATAATAGGTTTATTTATTTTTAAAACAATGTATAAAGGTAATCATAAACACAATAGAGGTTGGTTATAGGTCAACAGTCTTATATACACCCTCTTACACTAGATCCAACTACTAACAATCTATAGTATGCTAGAACTCACACGACACTCATTCTTATACTGAGGAATTAGTCAAGTAGTCAACCATGTTCTCTTTCATGGAGACTATAGTCACTATAAATTAAACCCTCTAATAAAATTTACTAAAATGGTAATAATCCTTATGTATTTTCTTTGTTTTTTGGTGTGACCGAGTCTCTTTTGCGATATCCATTACTGTAGTATTATAATAATAAAATGTGATAGGTTCATTAATGCTAGCCACCTCATAAATAGTTTGAAGGAAGATTCATATACAAATTTATTATTTGGCCACAACATTATACACTATATAAATAGACTCTGAAATAAAATCAGTGATATTTAAGAATATTTTAACCCTTCCAAATCATAACTACTCTGTTGAGAATAAATACTTATATTGATTGTGACTTCAGATTATTATGATAATTCTTATATCTAGAATCTATATAAACTATAATGAATATCTCCTGACATCCAATATATATTCATAGAATATCCTTAGTTTTTGTTTATATACTTGTGGATATCCTTAATACTTGTATGGTCTCTCATTATGGTCTGGTTACAATTTTCAAGAGAATTTGAAATTTTCATTTGGTGGATGTTGAAAATATTGAATTGAGATTCAGAACATAATTCTAGGAGTTATAAAAAAAATATTCTTGGATTAGGTTTAAGGGTTTCTTATTTTATCAAAATTTTGTATGTGTTTCGAAATCATTCAGCATCGAAAATCATTTTTAGGAGGACAATGTATGGGAACAAAATTTTATAAGAATCAAATGACCACCATGTGGATATCTGGTGGCCCTATAAGGGGTGTTATTTTTTTAGACCATGAAAATGATTAAAAAATTATATTTTTGAATTCTATAATGAAATATAGTGGTGGGTTGATATTGTATTAATGGTTTTTCAAAACATTCACATAGTAGTGTAAGAGGGAAATCACTATAAAAAGTGGAACTACATATTAGTGCATTGTTTTGAAAACCTTTCAACAAAACTATGCTACACATTAACGGGCTATAAATTAATATTTTTCCCCGGCATACCACAATAATCCCCCCTACAATTTCATATCAAATTGTCACAGTATCAATTTCTTCATGATGGAACACCCTTTGGCATCCTCTAAGGAATTCATGGATCTCCACAAACTAGAATCATTGTAAAGACCCAAAAATTCCATGTAACTTTTTTTTAATTAAATGGAAATTTTACAAGTCCATTAAAATTGACGGCGTGGGATTCTGAGGCCCAGAGTGCCCGAAATGTATTTCTAAACTTTTTTTGGGTACATTCAGTAAACATGAGAGCAGATTTTTGTATCTTTTAAACAAGTGCATGGATTTGAAATCTGAGAGCACCGTTGAACTCCAAGCACCGATATTCGTTTAAGGACACCTTCATCCCAACCATAGTAGTTCGAGGGTGGAAGTTATTTTTTCACTTATTCTTGAAATAATAAAATAAAATAAAATTGGGTAACATTTTATTTTCATTTTAGTGTTAAGAGGTGGGGACCACCAGAACTAAACCTCCCTTGTGAGGTTATAGAGGTGGGGACCACCGAACCTAAAACCCCCAATTTGAATTTAAGGGTGGGGACAACCCGAACCCTCCTAATGTTAGAAACCTCTTGACTCCTTGTTTAACCAGTGATGTGACCATTAGGTTTCCCCAAAAGTTATTATGCTGACCTTAATATAATTATAATGCCAATATAATTGGGGCCAAAAAATAAATTGGAGAAACATATCATATTGGCTACCCTTTTCTATTAGGTGGAATTAGGATAAGTGTTGGAAAAGGAAAATTGGGAGAGAACCTAGGAGGAAATATTTTTCTCAAACAAAGAACACTCCTCTAACGAAGAACGCAAATGTATGAATTCGACTTCTTCATCGGGACATCTTCCAACGTGGGACATCTTTAATTGATGACAGTCCTTCCCTCCTCATCAATGTTATCCAATGAACGATGTATGGGTGTGTTTTAAATTGATCAATGTTAATTTTACTCTAAAATTGAATCATTCCCTTTGAGTTGTTCACTACCACCCTAACGCGGATGTTTAGTGCCAAACAAACATGGCATGACCCCTATGCAAACCTTATGGTTCTTTTTTGTGTTCTTTGTAATGGTGATGGCGACCGGTGTGGGAATTTTTCACCTTTGGAAGTTGAGAACTGCAGTCGGCATCGTGGACAGCCATGATGAAGGTGTAAAACGTAGGGTAGCTGGTTAAGTCGGCCACTGGCGAAGGCACGGTGCGAGCCCGCGCTGCACGACCCGCCTCGGTGAACCGCCACCCAGTGGTCTCTGTCGTCCTGCGGTCGTCGCGGCTTCGCCACCCTGTGGCCCTCTGCGGCCCTCATGGATTTGTCGCCCCGCGGACCTCAGTAGACCCCATGGCCTCCTCCATCCCACGACCTCCCCACCCATAGCCCTCTGCGGATCCTGCAGACCCCTCTGTCCTGCGGCCCCAGGCCCCCTCATCCTCCGTCGTCTCATGGCCTTGCCGCTCTACGGCTCGTCGCTCCCCACGCGGCATTCTCTTACTTCATGGCCTCTGCGCTGCCCTCGTGGCCTCGTGCCGCTCCACGGACCCCATGCTGCCCAGTGCGTGTCGGTGTAGACCTAGATGGCCGATTCGAACCAAACCGAGTCGGGTCAGCCCAATTTGGGGTTAGGCCGGGTCGGGCTGACCGGGTCGGATTGGACCTGGAGTAGCTATGATATTTTCGATCTATCGCCCATAAAATTGGCACCAGACATCCGTTTGACAAACCAGAAACAGCACTGTAAATCTTGGAGCGAGACGATCTATTTTGTATACCCCAATTGTAGTTTTGGGTAATGTTGGGGTATGGTCGGGATGGATCAAACACGAATCAAACTGGGCCATCAGGACTAAAAGGCTAATAACATACAGAACGAGGAACCGATTCACGCACTTTCTATTGCATTAAGACCCCTATGACATGGTAGTCCTCTAAGATAATTCTTCATGGGATTTCATGGATGTTGTAGTATTGACCAATAGCTTGATGAGAGGACTCTACCAGAGATGATCAAGCTTAGTGCGTGAACCTAGAAGATGGATGTGACATGAAGAATGAATAGCGACCTTGTGTGGGTCAGGACCAAGCAATCTTGTGTGGTCCAACACTGAGCGATCCCATGTGGGTTAGTACCTAGAGATCTTGTGTAGAACAACACCGAGTGATCCAGTGTGGGTCAGCCAGGAGTGATTCTATGCGGATCAGCACCGAGAAATCCTGTGTGGGTTATCACCTAGTGATCATATGTGGGCCAGCACTGAGAGGTCTTGTGTGGGTCAACATCAGACCCTCTGAACAGAATACAATGATATAGCCTTCGATTAATCATATGTACTTATGTAAATATGTTATACCAAGTGTTATCTGAGTCTGTACTTGTGTGTTACATTCCATCGTGGTAATAACTTAGTGGTATTCTTTATTGTGGCGTACCTGTGTGGTACTTACCTTCATGGTATTTCTTCTTTTGTGGAACATTTGAGCTTTGTGTTATGGATTTGGACTCTATGTTTCCTCATGATTGAGATGGGTATACATGATAACATAGGTATATGTATGTTCATATGCCTAAGTATGGTTGTCTGTTTATTTCATGACTTGTGGATTATCCTTCATGGATTTTATGAAACCTTAAGGGTCTTGGGGTCCCTACTACGTATCGTTATACTCACCCCTTCACAAGCTATGCCCACACTTCATTGTGTTTGGTGTAGATGAAGGACAACGCTGACTTTGGAAGAGAGTACCATGACTAGAGATAGCTTGGAGGAGAAACATAGATGAGGCGTACCGCAGAGACGACCGATCAAGAGTTGTACCTACCCTATAGGTAGGATCCTTTCTGGGTTTTCATAGTAGTTTTTCTAGTTTACTTGTACATTCAGTTTCTTGTACTTTCCAAATGATCTTGTATTTTGGCCCCTTTTACTTACTACAGTCACTCTATTTACTATTCAGTTTACTTGAGTTCGTTTCTTGCTATGTGCTTGGTTGTGTGTTCTTAGAGGTTGTAAAGATAATGCCTTCCCAGTTTTTGGGAATACGACTTCGGTGCTAGTCGCAAGCCCCTATCCTATGGGGGCAGGCTTGGGGTAGTCACGACACTGGCCTAGGGGGGCGGGTCATGACAAATTGGTATCAGATAAGTCAGATCTACCATAGAACATAATTCTCTGATATTTTTTAATGGAAATAGTGCTATGTGTAGTGTGTTCGGTTATTTGTTTTGGGAATCCAGTGTTTGTGTGGCGGCCGACGCATCCAAACACCGGGAACCTGACTTCTGATTTCCGACTTAGTGCACGAAAACACAGATCGCATGTGTGTTTTCAAAATTTTTCCTTGTGATCTTTTGACTCATCTCACCAGGTATAACATATTAACCGCAGGACACCTGTTTCTTTTAAGGATGCCTCCACACAGACCGCTAGCTGGGGTTCCGGGAATAGTTTACACTGATAGCCCACCGAGCGATGAGGCCTCGGTGTCGGGCCCTCTTCCATTAGAGGCACCAGCGGTACCATTACCCGTTGGGCCACTGATGCCACCATCCCCAGTAACTGAGGGTGCATGCCACTTGAGCGCATTGCATGAGTTCCAGCACTAGAGGCCACCCAGGTTCATGGGAGAGATGGACCCACCGGTGGCTGAGGATTAGTTGGAGGCCGTAGTGAGAGTCTTCCAACAGGTAGGGACACTAGCTAATCTCATGGGGATCCTTCCCGCCAGTTTTCTACAAGCTACAGTATGAAGATGGTGGATCTAAATGCTCCAAGTTCACTATGAGGTGATGCTTATCTAGGTAGACTTCGAGAGCCAGTTTCGGGTAGATTTTGTCCCATAGACTCTTGGAGTAGTGTGAATACAAGATTTCTTCATCTGCAGTAGGGCAGCATGACTATATCTTAGTACTCATCCAGTTTCACTGACATGTCACACCAATCCACTAATATGGTGTGTGACCCATTCTTGTGGACCTGGACCTTCGAGCCAGGGTTCAGGAAAGAGAAATGGAATTAATGATTTATCTTAGCATCTTGACATAGGTAAGGGTGTTAGTTTAATCCCTCTCAGTAGAGAGTTTCCTTGCTGAGCAGTCTACAACAGCAAGACCCACCACTAAACGTCACATAGCGGAGTATTCTATAGCTGGATGAAGACATATGTTTCATAGGTCCAAGAGGACCATACCTAAAAGTATACAACCGCAAGATTCAGGGTAAGTTGTGTGGGGTAGTTAAGACAGAGCCAGTCATGCATGAAACAAGCAGTGTTACACATGCGTCAGGCACAGTCACATGGCTCGTGATTGTCTGACCCGCCATACAGATGATCAGCATTCGGTCGAAGGACCACCTCGGAAAAGACAGAGGTACGACAAAGGCGGTCCGTAGGGAGCAGGCGGATGTGGTATAGGAGCTGGCCATGTAGCTGGAAGTGGGATAAGATTCAAGATGTTACCCCCACCACCACCAGGTGGTCCACCCCGACTATAGGGAGTAGGTGGATAGGGGCGAGCTCAACTCCAGGTAGCTGAGTCCTATGACCAAGGTTCTCCAGAGATGATATGGCGTACGATCTGTGTCCACTCAACCTTAGCTAAAGTACTTATAGACACATGTTCTAATCATTCTTTTATTGCCAATGCCCTCCTTTGGAGCTTGGAGATTCCTACAGAGCCGTTGGCTCGATCCTTATAGCTAGAGACTCCTACTATAATGGATTCTATGATTAAACACTGGTGCCGGAAGTGCGAACTTACGCTAGGAGGTGATAGCTCCGGCTGGGATCTCCATGTAGCAGTGTCGAGTCCTTATGATGTCATCTTTGGTATGAACTGATTATCTAGAGTCCACACACATATTGACCATTTTAGGTGCAAAGTAGGGTTTTTCCATAGGGATGAGACCCAGTTTACCGTCACCGATGAAAAGGGATCCTTTTAAGCACATGATGGACTTACCCAAAGGAGAGTGCATCCTATCACTAATCAGTTGGCTAGCCTTAACCTTGGAGTCGTTGATGTGGGGAGTCTGAGTTATCTTGTAGTGGTGGACCAGTACGCGTATGTCTTCCCTGATGATGTTTTGGGTCAACCTCCTCATAAGGAGGTAGACTTTTATATTTACTTGTACCCTTGGATGACATCGATATCTATACCAGCATATCAGATGGCACCCTTGGAGCTTTGTGATCTTCAGGTATAGCTAGAGGACTTACAGAGGAAGGGATTCATTCAGCCCAGTTTTTCTCCTTGGGGAGCCCTAATTGTGTTCGCTAAGAAGGCTGATGGGTGTTTGAGGCTTTATGTTGACTATCGGTGCCTAGACTAGGTGACTGTGAAGAAAAAGTACCCACTTCCGAGGATTGAAGACCTCTTTGATCAGCTAAAGAAAGCACAGTGGTTCTTGAAGACAGACCTCAGATCAGGCTATCACCAGATCAGAGTACGTTACAAGGTTGTGTAGAAGATGGATTTCAAATGTTAGTTAGACCATTACGAGTTCATGGTTATTCCATTCAGCATAACCATTGCTCCAGCATTGTTCATGGGACTCATCAATAAAATCATTTCGCCATACCTTGATCTCATTGTAGTAGTCTTCATTGACCACATTCTAATTTACTCGACTAATGAGGAGGAGAATTCCTATCATTTGCTGGTAGTACTGGACACACTTTGAGAGCACAAGATTTATGGTAAGATATCGAAGTGCCAGTTCTGGATCCGAGAGGTTCACTTTCTAGGACATGTCATATCAGAGGTTGGATTTATAATAGATCCAACGAAGATTTAGGTGGTACTTGGTTGGGAGCCACCTAGTAGTGTGACGAATGTACAAAGTTTCATGGGTTTGGCCAGATACTACTGGAGATTTGTGCTATATTTATCTAGAGTTGTAGCACCTCTTCCAGCATTCACGAAGAAGGGGCAACCCATTATGTGGTCGGAAAGATGCTAGATGAGTTTTCAGGATCTGAGGCAGAGGATGACTGATGCCCCCATTTTGAGGCTATCAGAGGAGGGCGTAGGGTACGTAGTCTACTACGATGCATAAGATACTGAGATCAGATGTGTCCTGATGGAGGAGAAAGCAGTTTTCAGATATGGTTTTCGATAGCTGAGACAACATGATCAGAACTACTCTACCCATGACCTGTAGTTAGAAGATGTGGTTTTCACATTGAAGATGTGGCAACAATACTAAATGGGAAAGAGCGTAACAGTATACTCAGATCACAAGAGTCTCAGGTATATCTTCTCTATGAAAGACATGAACCTATGATAGCGACGTTGGCATGAGTTCCTCTAGATCTATGAAAATAAGATAGTCTATACTCCTGGGAAGAGGAATGATGTAGCATAAGCACTCAGCAGTAGGTCTGGTATACAACTTCTAGGTGAGGCGACAAAGCAGCTGGCCACATTGTAGATATTCTTTGTGAATTTTGGATGGATCAGCTCTTCTTCAGGCTCTTACAGTCACTCCTCCACTTCTTCAGCGATTCGTGGTGGCGAAGCGTGGGGATACTGACTGTGAGGCTCAACGTGCTCAGATATCCACAGGGCAAGCACATGATGGATTTTTTGAATATGGGGAGAATGTCATCCTCTTCAAAGGATGTACCATGGTACTAGTGTCTCTTCAAGAGGTAGTGTTGAGGGAGTTCCACACATCCCCTCTAGTGGTATATCTAGGATTGGGTAATATGTACCAGGACTTCCGAAGAATACACCAGTGGCCGGGAATGGAGAAAGCAGTAGTAGAATTTGTCTCTCGATGCCTCACTTGTCAGCAAGTGAAGGCCGAGCATCAAGTACCAGTAGGATTGTTTCATCCTTTAGAGATCCCAAAGTGGATGTTTGATGGGATATCCATGGACTTATTGAAATTATTTCCACATACATCTAGGGGACATGACTTGATTTGGGTGATCGTCGACCGACTCACCAAGTCGGCCTACTTCCTACCAATTAGAGAGAAGGGTTCTGTAGAGAGATTGGGATGCCTCTATGTGAAATAGATTGTATGGCTACATGGATTACCCTCAATGATTGTCTCCGATCATGAATCACATTTTACATCCCAGCTATGAAAGAGGTTGCAGGAGGCTTTCAGGACACAACTTCATTTGAGCACCGCCTTCCATCCGCAGAAGGATGGCCAAACTGAGTGGACCATTTAGAACCTCGAGGACATGATATCTGCTTGCATCCTTGACTTCGGTCCTAGCTGGGAGGATCACTTTCTATTGGTGTATTTTTCATAAAACAACAGCTATCACACCACCATTGGGATGAATCCTTTTGAGGCGTTGTATGGGTGACCTTTCAGATCACGTTGTGTTGGACTAACCCAGGGGAATCAGTACTAGTGGGCCCAGAGATGGTTTGGGATATCACAAAAAAGGTGAAGATCATTCAGGAGTGGATGAAGACAACATAGATCAAGTAGAAGTTGTATGCTGACAGGAGATAGTGACATATGGAGTTCGAGGATGGAGACCACATCTTTCTATGGGTCTCACATCGACGAGGTTAATAGAGATTTGGAAAAGGTGGTAAGTTATCTACGAGGTTCATCAGTCCTTTTCATGTCCTCAGTAGTTTTGGTGTGGTGGCATAACGCTTAACTCTTTCACCTCAGTTGCACCAGGTTCATGACGTCATCCACGTATCCTAGTTGAGGAGATATGTGCATGACCCTACCCACGCCATTGACCACAGAGAGATAGACATCGACGATGGGGAAAAGTTCATGGAGGTTATAGTTGAGATTGGGGATCTATAGGAGAGAGTCCTTAATGGTTGGTCGATACCACTGGTGTGCATTCATTGGCAGCATGGGAACCTCCAGGAGAGAACATGGGAGTGGGAGGCTCAGATTCCTGCTCAGTACCCACAATATTTTTCCTAGTTATGAGTTGTGGCTTACGGGGACGTAAAGCCCTGAGGTGGGGAGAATGTATAGACCTGGAAATTATATTTTTTTTAATTAAATCTGAATTTTCAAGTCTGCAAAAATTGACAGTGCGTGATTATGATGCCCAGAGTGTCTGGAATGTATTTCTGAACTTTTTTTTTCAGGTACGTTCATTAAAGGTGCGAGTGAGTTTTTTGTAACTTTTTACCATTTCTCAGAATAGAAATATGAGAGAACCGTTGAAATCACATACCTAGTATTCACTTAAGGAGTCCTTCACCCTGACTGTAGTAGGTCGAGGGTGGAAGTTATTTTTTCTGTTATTCATGTAAGAGTAAAATAAAATAAAATTGTGTAACATTTTATTTTAATTTGAGTTTTTAGAGGTGGGTACCAGCAGAACTAAACCACCCATTTGAGGTTATGGAGGTGGGGACCCATGAACCTAAAACCCACAATTTAAATTTAATGGTGGGGACCACCCGAACCTTTCATAATGTGAGAAACCTCTTGAAATACCTCTTTAATGAGAGAGGTGACCATTAGGTTTCCTCAAAAAAATTTATGCCAACCTTAATGTAATTATGAGGACAATTAAATTTTTTCCAACAATTAAATTGGGGAAACATATCATATTGGATACCCCTTTCCTTTTGGTGAAATTGGGGGAAGTGTTGGAAAAGAGAAATTGGGAGAGAACCTTGGAGGAATTATACTTCTCCAACGAAGAACGCTCCTCCAATAAAGAACGCTGACGCACAACTTCGACATCTTCCTCGGGACATCCTCTAACGTGGGACGCCTTTAATCAATAACCTTTCTTACCTCCTCATCAACATCAAAAAATTAACACGGTATGGGTGTGTTTTAAATTGATCAATATTAATTTTCCTCTCTCATTGAATTACTCCCCTTGAGCCGCTTGATAACGCCCTAACACGGAGGGTACAAGCCAAAAAAACATGGCCAAACCGCACCATAAACCTTATGGTTATTTTTTGTGGTCTTCACGAGGGGGACAACGACTAGTGTCGGCATTTAGCACCTGTGGAACACGAGAACCATGGCCATCACCATGGCAGTTGTGATGAACATAAAAAATGGAGGACGATGGGTCATGCCGGCCACAGGTGAAGGCAAGACGTGCGACCGCACCGCACGACCAGCCACGGTTGACTGCCTCCCCATGACCTACGTTGTCGCGCGACCCTATGAGGCTCTCGTGGCTTCACTAACCTATGGCCCTCCATGGCCCCCGCCACCTCCACCATCTCACGGCCCTACATGGCCCCTGCGAACTCTGTCGTCCCGTAGCCTCGTGGACCTCATGGACTCCACCATCATGTGGCCTCGTGGCCACTGTAGCCTCGCCTCCACACAACCCTTCAGGGCCCCATGGCCTTCACCTCCGTCACGGCCACCATGCTTCCCTCGCAGCCTCACACCGCTCCATGGCCCCTGAGCCACACAACATGGGCTGAGAGAGACCCAGTGGGTTGGGTAGACATAGTGGGACTTGTCGACCCAAACTGGGTCGAGTTGGTCCGACTGGGTCAGACCAGACCCTGACCAGGTATGAGCTTTTATCTCTATCAACCATAACTTTGGCACCATGCATCTGTTTGAAAAACCGTCAACGACGCAGTAATCCTTTGAGTGAAATGGTCCATTTGAAATACCCCCATTGTAGATTACTATAAATTTTGGGTACGATCGGGTTGGATCAATTAAGAATCCTACTGGGCCCTCGGGAAAAAAGGATAATAACATAAAGACTAGGTGACTGATTGACACACCGTCTATTGTGTTGAGACCCCTATGATGTGGTGTTCATTTGTGATACTTCTTTCATGGGAATTTGTGGTAGTTTGAGTATCAACCCATGACTTGAGTAGTGTACTATCTCGGAGATAATAAGGCATAGTGTTGGAACCCAGAAGATGGTTGTGATGTGATGAATGAATTTTGATCTTGTGTGGGTCAGCACCGAGAGATCCCATTTGGGTTAACACCTAGTGATCCCATGTGGGTCAGCACCTAGTGATCCTGTGTGGGTCAGCACAGAGAGATCCTGTGTGGGTCAGCACCGAGCGATCTTGTGTGGGTCCGCACCGAGTGATCCTGTGTGGGTAAGAACCTAGAAATACTGTGTTTGTCAACACCAAGAAATCATGTGTAGGTTTTCAGTAGATCCTCTTAACAGAAGAAGATGATCTAGCCTTCGACTAATCATCTATACTTTTGTACTTAAGTTATACCTGGTGTGAGTTGAGTCTATACCATTGTGGTACTTTCCTTCGTGGTAACACCTAGGTGGTATTCTTTAGTGTGGTGTACTTGTATGGTACTTTCCTTCGTGGTATTCCTTCCTTTGTGGAAAAGTTTATATTTGGGATTTTGAGTTGGTATTTGTGTTCCCTCATGATTGTGATGGGTATACTTGATAACATAGTTATATTTATGGGCATATACCTAAGTAGGGTTGTCAGTTGATTTCATGCTATTTTCTTTATCCATTGTGGATTTTGTGAGACCATGATGGTCTCGGGGTCCCCCCGGAGTATCTTTATACTCACCCCTAAATGGGATATTCCCACACATTGTTCTGTTTGGTGATGAAGAGAGACAACGTTGACTGAGGATGAGAGTACCAGAACTAGAGATAGCTCGAAGGTGGACCATAGACATGGTGTACCGCAGAGACGGTCGATCGAGAGTTGTACATACCCTTCAGGTATGATCCTTGGCGGGTGTTCACAGAAGTTGTTCCAATTTACTTGTACATTCAGTTTCTTGTACTTTCCAGTTGGGCTTGTATTCTAGCCCCTTTTACAAACTTCACTCACTCGATTTACTATTCAGTTTACTTGAGTTCATATCATGTTCTGTTCTTGGTTGCATGTGGTTACAGGTTGTAAAGGCAATCCATTCCCTGTTTTAGGGAATATGCCATCGGTCCTAGTCACCTGCCCTGAGCCAATGGAAGGTGGGCTTGGGGTAGTCAGGGAATGGGCCCGGGGGAAGGATTTTGACAGTCTTAATCAAACACCGTATATTATGTTTTATATATTTTAGTATGATTATTATTCCACTAATTTTTTCCTCAATTTATCATTCCATTTTAGATGATATTTCTTTGCAAGACCATATTCTCTATTTTTGGAGTGATTTTATATTCTTTGGATTTCTCCCATTTTTGTTTGAACCAAATCACGATATTCAAAGATTGAAGAATATTACTCTTGAGGTAGGTGGTCAAAATCTTTTCCTTTATGTTTTATATGTTTATTGCTAATTCTATATTTTCGAACATGGGACCCTTTTTCTGTTTCTTGTAAAATTTGTAACACATTAAATTGAAAGTTATTAAACATATTTTTGGATGTTCAATTACCCTTTTATATGGTTTTAGTTCACCTACCTCAACCAAAATACCCTTTGAGGAAAATTTAATTGAATACCTATGTATATGCGTCCCCTTGGGGAGATCCAATCATAAAACCCATGAGTGGAATCCTTTTGAGAAATAAATCGGGATGTGAAAGGTATAATCATATTATAACACCTTATCTTTTATAAAATAATTCTAAGAAGAAATTGATTAATTTGATACTGTATTTGATAATTATGATCTCTATATTTATGAATTTAATGTAAATAGTTGTTAAATAGAGCATGGAAACTAATGTGGCCCCTCTAAATATCTTTTGTGAGTGAGTTGATCAGGTATTATTATGTGACCAATTAAATTTGCAAAAAATAATGGAGAATAAATGTCCCTTGTATATCTTTTGTTATCAATTGTTATATTGTGATAAATTCAATTGATAATGAGGGAACATGAATATAACAGTCCCTACCTTTTCTTTACATTGATGTATAATGAAACACGAAATGAATTTGAAATGGAAAATTTATAATTGGATAAAACAATAACATGGACCATTGAATTAAATTAAATATTGGAATGAACACTAACATGGACCACTTTGTTATAACTCATTGGTGAGATGATTTTGGAAATGATTAAGTTGAATCAAATTGTTAAAAATGGAATGTACACTAACATTGCCCATGATTTTATCACTAGTAAGTGAATTGATTAATGAATTGATTGTAATTAAAAAATTGTTTAAAAATAATGGAAATTAAAATATCCCTTCAAAAACATTTTATAATATGGGTTATGATAAATACTTTAGTATGGAACTAACATTGTGGTATGGAACCTATATCATGTTATAACACCAATGAATTATTATATTGGATGACATATTTTATAAACATAGACCCAGATTAATTGTAATGAATTTAATTTACTCCTTAGGATCCTCATAAATATATCCCATGTTTTCTATGGATGATATCTATGGGATTAATGAGTATTCCAAGGTCGAAGTCATTGGGTCTTGGCCCCTCAATGTCTAAATTACACTTGGTTTTATATAGATAATATCCATGGTCTCAGAAAAGGGTGAAATGTTCAATGTCCATAGGTTATGACCCTTTGTAGGTATGATACATGAGTATTCAGTGTATTCTATAAATTATTAATAATTAATAATTCTTTGTAGTATCTAGATGATGAGTCACACTTTTATATGGTTATTCAACATTTATAGATTTCTTTGATGACAACATGTTCTTGTAGACTGGGTTTTATCGATTTAATATCAATGATTTATTTCTATTATACCTTCAACATATTACAACATATATTAATGGATAGTGTTTGGTATCGAAAATATTGGCGTTCTCTTATAATGTATATCCCACACTTTATTTGGAATGCTGAATAGTACCAAGAAGAACCTTGGGGTTTTATGTTTAGGATCATGGTTATTCTATTTGTTGTTACTCTGGTACAGGGGTGATTTGGAGAAAATGAATGATTTATTTTTCAGGATTATCATGGGGTAGCATTTTGGGAATTTATAATTATATTATACATGTTTTCGTATTGCCTACTATATGCCAATTTCGTTATATTATCGAATGTTCATGCATGATTGTTCATTAATTATTTTTTGCTTGTCAGTTGTTGTCATATTAAACTTCTATTAGCTTTGTTTGATTACACTATATTTACTACTTATCCAGTGGGTGTAGTCTCCCCATCGTATACCCTTTAAAACCTTATAACATGTCAGATGCCCTTGAAATATAGGGAGGATATATTGAGGCCACGTATGGAACCATATCAGGGAACATTTTTATTAGACCATGAGTCAATATGTTAGAAGTGGTATTAGATATTTAGTTTACATTGACTTCTTGATTTGGGATGGTAGATAGAACAACATGAATGAGTTCTCAATTGGTAAATATATTGTGATATTGTACAAAAAAACACATACATGAGGAAAAGATAAATTTCAAGGGTTGAGACTAATGTTCACAATGATATATTATTACAATTGACTAATATTTCACCTTGGTTGATTATTTTACCTCAAGTGGATAATTAATTAATGATTTAAAATATTTACCATTGTCCTAGTTTGGAACAGACCATTGTTACATGTGTCATTATAGGAAAGTAGGGATTTTGATTTTATGTACATTAAATGCTAGTAGATTTCATTTCATGACTCATTGAAATGTTATGGATGAAACTTATGTGATTTAGCAAGCTAGGTTGTATACCATGCCTTGGTTATTTCTTAATTTGCATGATAGTGTATTCAACATATATTTTCCATTTCCATAATTATTTCCTTGTATTTTGGAATTATTTCCTAGTGATAGTATTTCATGTTATAGTTATTATATATGATGGGTCATTATAGTGTATGCATCAACCTATGTGGATTTTCCTATATTTTTTTACGGTCGAAAATTAATTAACCAATAATAGAAATTTTGATCGAGGAACCCTTTGTTTATTTGGATAAAAAAGATATAGTTGTCATTAGATGGTTGAAAATAAGAATTTATAAAGTGTATAAGCATTTATAAATCGGGAAGGGAGACCCATAAAATCAATCCATCAAGTATAGAATTGTTATCTTTTGAGAAAATTACAAATAATATATTTGTAGTAATATTGATTCCAATTGTAACCTAAAAAAGAATAGTAACTTTATAACATATGAATTTCATATGAATCTAACTTAATCATGATTTATATATATATTCATAATTTTAATTCTAATAGAATATGATTAGTGTTAAAGGATGATGTGAATTGAATCGTTTATATAATTATACCTCTTTAATTTGGTCATGATGACACAGATAGAGAAATTCTTAAATGCCCAACTGGAACCGTCTAGATTAGATTAGGAATATTTCTTATGAGATAAACCCAATAATGGTTTTATAATTTTTTTAATAATTTAACTATAATTGGATATAATTAATGGGAATCCAATCATAATTCTAAGATTATTGAATCCATGAATTGGTAATGAATACATTTATAATTATACCTGAATGACTTAAAAAGGTCTACTAAGGTCTTCTAATTAATTATATGTTTTAGAACATATCCCCATATGGATTTACATTATTTACATGGGATTTTTATTTAAAATTTTTAAATCTTATTAAATGATGATGAATATAAATTTCTGGTGGAATCATATTGAACTGATTCCTTTAAAATTATTATTTCCCTTCTCTCTTCTTTTGAGCTTCTTCTATATTAGGATTTTGTTAATTAAAATTTTATTTGTAACCTTAAGGGTTTTTTACTCTCTAGATTTTATGTTTAATTTTTCTAACCATACCAAATTATGATAATTTTATAGATAAATAAATGGAAAAATTATGGAATTTAGATAATTTTCCTATTGTTTCATGGATTCAGCTGAATAAATGTCATAGTGAAGTTCTATTTGCAAACTAGTAGTTGATGTATTTTTTTTATAAACAATTTTAAATATTTTGATAAATAATAATTTGTTAAATGACATAAAAATGAATCCTTTAATTAGTGATTATCTCATGGACCCTCTTATATTGTTTATCTTTAGTTTACATTTATATATCTTTGATATGGGAACACATGTGTTTACTGTAGATCTTAGTTGTCTTCATTAATGCCTTTTCAGAAATCAAATTGATAGGCGATAGATTCTATTAGAATTTGGAATCAATATAGTTGATATGGTTTTTGAATAAAGTAAAAAATGAGGGGTCAATCTGTTGAGAATGTTCCCTTGTAAATGGAAAATGGTAGACATTAGAGATGAGTTACTAGGAGATCTATTTAGAGTTTGTTTGATTTTTTGAGTTATGTAAAAATATAATTGGTTGAAATGAAACCCTTGGGAAGGCCTGTGGTTTTTTGATAAGTCAAAAATTGTACAGATATTGTCGTATACAGATAACCATAGAGTTCCATCTTGTTATACTTTTCAACTAACATCATAACACTCTAAGGAGAATTTATTTATGAAGGATGTAGAAAATTATAAGGTTCTATAATGGTTTTGTTTTCTAGGTGATTTCATGACGCCTATATTGATATGTAATGACCTTCACAAGTAGATTGTATTTTACCTGACTATAGTTTTACGTTTTTCCAAATGAGTTTTAGGTGTGTTAGATGAAATATGAGAAATGTCTTCATGTGGTATTTTTTTCCCATTCTAGAGGCCCTAGTTCTAGGTGTATGGACATAGTTGACCCGTATGGGATTGATTGGAAATGCCAGGGGGAATACCTAGAGAAATGTAGTTGTGAATTGGAACATAGTAGGTTAGTTGAATTTTATTTCATAATGGAAATCCTATAGAGAGGATAATCCAATTATATTTCATAAGGAATTTGATCATGGTATTACACTTTTTTTAGATAGATACAAGATGGTGAGAAAGTTTTTGATTTTTAGGGATGATGATGCCTTGTATTTTTTAAAATCATCGAGACACCTTGTGTATCAAAATTAGATTCAATGGGTAAGACTATTTGTGTACCTTGGCCTGATTAACTGTGGTTATATGCATGATGTGTCCTTATCTAAAATTATGTTCTAAAGCGGGAAGTTGTGTAATAAATCATGGGGAACATAAGTAGGTTGATTATGAAGAAGAGTTCCAAGAAATTCCCTAGAATTTTATATACTGAAATGTTAGGTATGAAGTTTATTTTGGCCTTTTTGTTATATAACACCTAAGAGTAATGAATTAAACATGGTGTTATAGGACACCACATGATATATAATTTATATGTTTGTTCATGATGGATTGACATGGTTACTTTTTAAAAGTCAAATATTAGTGAATAGTAGGGTTTCAGCCTATGATCGATGGTTTCAAATAGGTTATGATTGTAGGCATGGTGAAAAATATCATTGGATTAAAATAAATTAATTTCATTGTTAGAGGGGAAAATTTAGATATAAATAAATTTACCCTAAGACATTGATCCATGGTTGGACTATGAAATTCATCATTGGGAAATGTGTTTTCTGGTGTTTGTAAAGGGATATATACTTTTTTTTATTGGAACACATATTAGAGAGATATATAATTGATTATAAATGAGATATAAATTTACTTATTGTCTAGACATGATCATACCCAATATCTTGACATCATTATTTTTATGCTGAGAGTTAATTGACATTACACTAGGATACCTTAACAAATATGTTTTATTGGTTAAGGAATAACTCAATGAGATTTTTTATTGAATATTGGTCTAAAATAATCCATGTGTTTCACTGTACACCAATTTCCATTAATTGGTGATAAAACCCAATCAAACTAAATATTACTAAACAATATAAAAACTGTTCTTAGGAAGTGAGGATGAGTGGTGGGTGATTTTGATGTTAGTACTTGAGATGAATGTGTTGTTATCTAGGTCAAAATTATATCTTGGATTTTTGGGATTTGGGGATAAGTTCCTCATCTCATTATAGTTTTTAAAAGGATTATACTAAGGCGTGGAGGGGGTCATCAGTTTTTGGTGGGAGACCCTCATGGGATAAGGGTCATGGGATCTTTAGAAATCATTGTATTGTAGTTCGGTGCCCATATATTTTTTGACGGTTGTAAAAACATACATCTAGGATTCTTGGAAAATGGAATGTAAATTACTATTTGTTATTTTCTTAACCTTGGTCATGGATTTAGTTCTCTATATAGGAATGGCAGTCCCGAGTTACTATAAGATTTACATATAGGAATTCCTTGGTCTGACACATAGATAGTGGTCAATTAATCTTACATGCCTCCAAGTTAGATATCACCTTGGGGCACGGTTATTAGTTATACTGTGTAGATATTTCATCTATATACAAATGTATCACTAATAAAATATAGAATATTGAATACCTGGGACTTCATTAGTTGAAACCAGCATTACCCTAGACTTAGGGTTATGATCAATCAGATAGTTATGTTATAAAAATCCATTGATGATAGATCAGTCATGTTCTATGGAATTTATTATAGTTTGATGTAATAAATGAATGAATGATGCTTCATCTAAAATATACCACCTAAATTTATATAAAATCATTTATGATCATCCTAAATAAGTCTCAACATTCCTTGGGGAAATGTTTTCATAATTTTGTTTTGGTGATAAATCAGCTATTAAGCCATGTATTTTTAAATATATTCCAACTAACGAAATTTTATTAGAATATAATTAAATAATCAAATGTGGTTGGAAGGGAACCATGATTAATACATCGTTTGGGTGAGAAAATTCAGTTTAAAGGTCCAATATAGCTTTTCATGGAATATCCAATGTGAATAGTTCATTCTATTCTAATTTGAGTATTACCATTTCAATAAAAACATGAGAAAAGGGAAGTTTACAAATTTGTAATTTTTTAATATTATATATAGTTTCATTAGAACGCTAAGGGTATGATTATATTGGAAATTTTGATGGTGGGAGCACCACAATTTTGAATTCTCAATGGGAAATATATGAACTATAGTGGGAAAAACAATATGCCTCATTATAAATGTGATGATAAACTGATAATTTCTTATGAGAGAAAGGATCTCAGAAGCATTGTATTATTGCTTCGATGGTGGTTACAATCATTGAATTGGTTTTTTCAACATAGGAGCCATATTATTTATGTTATATTTGGCAGTGTGTTGGGATTTTGGAAGAGAAACATGACCATTTTAATGAAATTTCATGAACCAGGTATGTTGGGTGTTGTTTTTTATTCCCCAAAGGATTTTTGGGGACGACAAGTTCTGTGGTGGGGATGTGGCAAGGTCCCCCATTTTGGACCGGTTAGAGTTTTTGAACATAATTTGATCTTTTAGTTTAGTTTATATGCCAATTACTGAATTGAGTTTAAAATACGAATTAAAATAGTTTTAACACTTATAAGTGTTATTTTAGGTTGAGGTTTAATGTATAATAAGTTTCTCAAATGTTTTTTTAGTTGCTAATTTTTTCGGCTTCGAAGGATCATTTCTAGGAGAAGCAGAAAAGGGAAAAAAGTTTTTAAAAAAACCATTTGGTCCTCAAGGGGAAACCATGGGTCCCACTAAAAGGTTCCCCATAGATTTTCAATCCATGAAAACAAGGCTCCTTAAGCACGAGATAAGTCTAAAATTAAATATAGATGTGGCTTCATGGGATATGTATGGTTTGTCGAACCATGTTACTAGGCATACGTGGGAAAAATGCTATTGTATTGTGGGAGCACATGGTTCGTGCCAATTTTTATAAAACATGGGCCTCATTAAAAGATTTTAAATTATTCTTTTCTCCCCACATCCCTTAATACATCCCTCTTATTTTTCCTTTACTAATCTTACATCATTACCTCCCTCACATGGGAACTCTCCTTAGCCTTCTACAAGGATTCAATCTATCTCCTCCATCTAGCATGGAAATAAAATTCAATTTGATAGGTTGGATATACCTTAGTTTTTAGGCAATTATTATTTTTTATTTTCCAATTTGACTTTCAATATCAATTAATATTTCCATGAGTGATTATAAGTCCTATTTACAGAGCATTGGTCTCCTCTCCTTATTTCTCCTATTTTACACTTACAAATGACTAACAATGGATTAGTTAAGTGTCTTAATCATGAGGTAGGTGGTCTATAAAATTTTACCATAAGGTCTTCAAATATATATATATATATCACACTATAGTGAAATAAATCATATCATCTATGTTTTTCTTCTAAAATGAGTAACACCTTAAATTGAATATTGAAAAACATGCTTTTGGATGTTCTATTTCCATTGATATGGTTGGAGGTGACAAAAATACTACCCCTTTTGGTGAGTTTGTATTAATTCTTATGAATATTTCATCCCTTCTAGATGGATGAGATTTTCACCCATGAGTGGATTATATTTGAGAATTAAATGGGGATGTTAAAGGTAGAGTAGCACATTTAAAACCTTTAATTTTTTTAAATAGGGATGAATAATGGTTTAATTTGAAATGATAAAAGATATGTGTGATCTCTCAATTTAGTAATTTATTGTAAATGGTTTTCAAATCATGCGTGGACACTAACATTCCCCCTCCTAATATCTATTTTGAGTGATTTAATCAATGATTATGATGTCATTAATCCAATTATTAAAGAGAGAATATACTATAACATATCCCCTCCTTATATCTCTTTTGAATGAATTAATTAGTGAATATACTGTGATAATTCAAATGTTATGGAGGGAATGGGAACTAACCTGGACCCTCCATTTAAATTACATAGAAATAAAATTGAAAATTAAATAAAAGTGAAATTATAAATTTTGAAATAGAATCGAAACTAATATGGGCCGTTATTCAATTTTGTAACTCCTTCAATTAAATTTATTGATGTCATGAACATTTTAAGGTACTAATTCCTTATAACTTGAGAATGATTTGATTTACGAAGTGATTAAGATGAGTCAAATTGTTAAAAATGGAATGGAAAATAACATGTACCCCTCCTTTTATCACAAAGGAGTGACTAGGTATATGAAATGAATGTAATTAATTAATTTTTAAAAATGTATTGGACACAAACATGGACCTTTGAATTAATTTCATAAAATGGTTTATGATATGTAGTTTGGTTTGGAACTGATATTTCAGTATGGCACCAACATTGCAGTATGTCACCGACATTGTGGTATGTCTATGTTGAGTTATTATATTGTGTTCTTTAGATTATAACCTAGGATCTATAATGCTTGGAATTCATAAAAACAATTATATATGATCTAACCAAGTAAAACTACAATTTTTTATATTTGCGCTTTATATACTGGAAGAGGATGACCACATTGGAGGACTGGGGTCTTCATCCATGTCGGTCTACAATACATGGAATTTGTTATGGATGAGCTCTGTGTACATGAAGATGATTACGTTATTAATGGATCGATGTCTTGAACCTCATAATTCTAACACATGATTATTCGGTGCATTTCATAGATTATTGATATTTTTTTCTGGTTTATTTTGTAGTTAATGCCTCACACATTTATACAGTTTTTTTATCAATTATAGGCTTCTTTGATGAAAAAATATACTAATAGACCAGATTGCATAACTTTATTATCATTGCCATATTATTATTACACATGAACACCATCAAAAATTATATTCATTGACTAGATTTATTATTAAAACTATTTATGGTGGCCAACATTGTATATATAACACCTTATTCTGGTTTCCTTTCAGTAACATGATAGACCAAATGGTTTCTAGTTATGAATAATTGATTAGTTCTTGTTCTGTTACTCATGTACATTGCATATTAAGAGGATAGGTCTAGGCCTATACTTATCATACACATAGAGATAGTCTTTTGGTATTTTATTATTCCTTTTTCTTGTTTTTAATTACCTATATTAAATCAATTTTTGTACATTGAATCATGTAATTCTATGATTATTCATTCATTTTTTTTTATTTCCAGTTTTCGTTATATCCCCATGAATTTTATTTATGTTTTCTTCCAATGAATTTACTACCAATCCAGAGTAGGTTTTCACCCAACTCTACTACCATTAAACTATCACCGCTAATTGATTACCTTTCGAATTTAGGGAGGCACGCTTGTCGGCATGTAGTGATTGGATAGGGTCACAGTTTTAGTGGATCTGAGGATGGTTTGTAATAACTATAGGTTTTATATTGTCCCATGATGAGATGTGAGTAACTAGGTGATGTTTTTCAACCTTATGTTATATAATGATGTGCCTTATAAGAATTTTACTATTGAGAAAGACCTATTGTAAGATAGTGAAATAGGATCTCTTCCTACCCTCAGTGGGATGGGTGGTGGATATTTAAGTGGAATTGGTTGTGTTATTCTAGTGTTAGGAACTTGACATCTGATTAGATGTTCTTAGGTACCAAAAGGCTCTTAGGGTAGGGTATAGGTTTTCCATTTCTTATTTCAAGATGAGTTCCCCTTATTATATATTAGTGTGTATAATCAAATAATTTTAAAATAATATATATATTTCTACAGAGGGTTTTCAATGCATATGAACTGGTGGGACACCACTGGTAGTTTTGTTTAAGAATTTATTAACAATGTTAAAGAAAATGTTCTTCATAGAAACAATTTTATAGAGATTGGTTAGGAGGGAATCAGTAGATAGAAAATAGGGGTTAAAATGAGAGATGATTATATAGAGATTATCCAGTGTCTTAATGGAAGAATAAGTAAAATACATATAATGTGTTAGTTCATTTTGAAATTTAGGGATTTTCTGGTTGGGATTATTTATTCAAGGTAGTAAGAGTTTATTATTTTTTCTAGGGATTAAATGAAAATTATTGGTCCCTTATATCATGTTGTGGATTGTTTTGGTCATTTCATATTCTTTAGGATGATTTATTTAACACGTTAGCAACTCATTACATTGTATATTATGATGTAGTGTTTGGGTTGGGGTTTAATGTAGAGTTATCTCTTGATATATTGTCTCTTAATACAACTTATAAAATAAGGATTGATTATATTAAAATATTCCCAAAGCCGTCAACTGTGATAGGGTCTATGAAATTTTTTGGGATTTCCTTGTTTTAGATATGGTGAATTTTGAGGTAATATTTACAATGGATTAATTTTTGTTATTTCATGATAATATTATTTATTAATAAAGGTGAGTGTATTTTACATCCTAATAATAAAAATGTTATTTAATTATGGGTGAACTTGATGTAGAGGTTAGAAGACAAGGACCTGAACATAGTTGAATTACATCTATTGCAGTGTAGTTAGGTATGGTTCATATAAAGGATAAAGAGATGGTTCCATCCACTCATTCCATCCTATTGAACTATTTTAATTTGTTGTTATGGATAATTTCCTTGGATTTTCTCATAATAGTGCGATTGATGCCATGAATAAATTATGTTTTAGGTGTGGATCCCATATTGATACCTTATTATAATATTGCCTCAACCATGTTGTTAGAGCCAAAAAGTGTAGTTAAATGATATTAAGGTGACGGTTTTTATTCACAAGAGTTCCTCTACTTAAATAGATACTATTTTATTCACCAAAATCTTAATGGTAGTCTAAGATTATACATGGATTACGAAATACCAAACCCTAATATAAAGAAGAAAGTGTATATATTTCCATGAATAAATAACATATCTAACCAATTGAGATAATCCTGATGGTTCTTTAAGATTGTCCTAGGATCAAGCTATCATCACCAGTGAGTTATGGTAGATGATACAATGGAGATGGTGGTTTAGTGATGGTATGTCATACATTAGTATATTGTGAATCCATTATTCCTTATGAATGATCTAATTGTCTTGATGGACCTCATGAACCCATTTTTACATCCCTACCTAGACTCCTTTAGGGAGTTGTCAAATTGAAATTTTCTACACTCATAGTCTCGAGAATTTGAATCCAATCTACTAGATATTATATTGATTATAGTTAGACTAAATCTAAATTATTACAAATATTAGAAGTTTCCCTTTTCGATTCATGAGGTACACCACCTACAACATAAAATAATTAAATTAAGGAAATATGTTGACTTTGAAAAGGTAGACGTATTGATGTATTGCTAAAGACCCAATAATTTTATCAAAATAACGAGTTTTCCAGAATTGGATGGTTATTTTATTTGTTACAATCATGATTTCACTCTATTTGAAGTTCCCATAATTGGGATAACTGTAGTCAATTGAAATTAAATATCCATGATAATTAAGAAGCTACGTTTTAAGAGTTGAGATTAAGGTTTATGTTTTTTTTTGATTTGGATTTTTCCAATCCTAGTGAAGGGTTAAAACATCTATAATGATTTTTTAGAGTGGGTCTTAATAATTTATTTACATCCCCTAAAGATTTAATGAAATATAAATATTTCAAATATTTTTAATTTATGTGTTTGGAGTACATTACAAATAACACTGAGTTTAGCCTGTTTTACACACAATGTTGAGTTTAAACAAAACATGACATATTATAGAAATATTATTATTTAATTTGATAGTTATCAACTTAAAATTGGAATGGTGGGTATGAATAGGAATAAATAAATAACAAAAATATATGGAAAACACATGTAAACATCCATACTCTAATATTATAAGAATTTTTTTCCATAATCCAACTTTGTAAGGCTTTATGTGAAAACCTATGGAGGTTACCCGAGGAAGAGATAACATTATTTATAAATCATTTTTATTTGATTTATTCATAAAACTCATACAACTACTATAAATATAATATTGTATAATAAACCAATTATATTAAATATAATAAAATATTATTATGTTATATAATTTTACTATATAAATTTACACTTCAATAAAAAAATTTATGAAATCAATATTCCTATGTGCAGAAGAAAACAACCTCATGAAATGATGTCATTAATTTTCCCATTACCACCTCCCATGGATGAATATGATGGTGAATATAAAGTATATATAAGATATTTATTACATAATTATATCTAATTATTCATTATATCATATATAACTTTAATAATTTTAATTCATTATGGGAGAATATAACCTCCCTTCTGTGTACGGTTGACTACCGCCTTGCGAAGCTATGTGAATCATTTTTCTCTAATTAATCAACTGGTTGATAAAAAAGATATATTTAATGAATATGTGTGAAAAAAATAAAAATAATGAGATATTTATCAATTTTAATAGATATTATATAATTTTATTTCATATATTTTTAGTCACTAAAAGATTATAATGTTGTTTCTTTATATGTGGATTGCCACCTTCATGAAGCGATGTTAATCCCTTTTCATCACCATACCACATGGATTACATGTATAAGTAAATTTAATGAAAAATGTTTTATTTATTATATTATTAACATTATTTATATATAAAATACTATTTACCTCTTTTCTATAATGATCACGGATACTAGGAAATGGTACACTTGCGGAGGTACAACCTACCATCTCTATTATCTAAATGTACATCATTTCTCAAAACCATATTTCTTGATTGGTATTAAAAGTATAGTTGATGTGTTGATTTGATAATTTTTTCATGATTATTTTTATTTGTATGATAGATCAATGATCATTTTAAGAGGACTGAAAAAAATAAATCAAATCATATATGAAAAACAAAGAGGTTATTACCTAAAACGTTACTTTAACATTGAATAGTTAATAGAAGGTAAAAAAATGAAATGAGCAAATCATATATGGTATGATATGTATAATTATGGTTCTACATATATGTATAATAAACATATATTTATTAGATAGCAGTTTTTCACGTGTATGAAGAAAGTCGAGACTTATGTTAAGGGATTTCAATCTCACAGTTTACTTCTGTGAGAAAAATGATATGTTCACCAACTATTTATGTTATGTGTTTTATATAATACCTATGAATTTATTTTATGTTTATTTAAATTTAAATTATTGGTATTTACATATCCATTTTATGATATATCTTTCATAGGGATTATGGTTTAAAAGTTATGAAATCAGTATAGTTATTTTATCTCAATTTGTTTTTTAGGAATATAATTATATTATCCACTTATATTCTTTTAAATGGTTTATATATTTCCATTTTTTTTAATTTTATATAAAAAATCCTCATTGTATTTTAGGTTTTATTTAATTCTTTATTCTATATGGGGATTTCATTTCGAAGTTACTAAGGCGATAGAGATTTTATGTTGTAATCTCATGGTTCGTTGTAATTGTTTATGATTATGTTTTAGATGATAAAATGTATTGAAAAATATTACAATGAAGTCTTAAATTTTTCTATCCTCTATTTATTTTATGTCGATACATTTTCTCCCTTATTTTTCATCTGTTTATATAATTAAGAGTTCAAAAATTACATATTTATGTAATAATTGGATTTTTTGTAGAAAATAAATTTAATTCCCAAACCATTATTTATAAAAATTATTCTAAAAAAAATTATCATAAAAATTAATTTTTAGAGACACTATTACCGATTTTTACCATTTTTTAAAGGACTCTGCTTATCATTTTTGTAGAAAATAAATGTTTCAATTTTAGTGAAAATATGAAAGGAATAATTTTTTAAAATTTATGAAAAGAATGTAATTTACTAGACTAATGGACATTATTTTATTTTATGATTAATTTTAAGATTTATAAGGTTAATTAAGGAATATGAATTCAAAAATATTTTATATTTTAAAAACGTATTGTCAAAGTGAAAAGGTAATTATTTTGAAAAAAATGTTCTATGTGATATTTCAAAATAATTATCCACCAAAGGTGACATCCATTGAAGTTAATTATTCTTTAATGGGGTTATTATACATGTATAACATTTATATTATTTATATATATGGTTTATGTTTATGATGACAAGATGTTTAAAGAACTCGTTTCTTTTCAATGAGTTCTGTAATTGTGAAATGCTTTGGAATCCCACCCATTTTCACAGGATATTATTTTATGAAACAATGAAACAATTATGAATCATATCTATAATACATAAATGAATTTATTATGAAATATATATGAAATATTTTTTAGTTTTTCGGGTTTTTATATGGTTAATTTTTATGGTCTTGTGGAACACATATGTAGGATTTTAATTATTTGAATGGTGGGACCTATATGTCCCTAAAACGAATTGGGAAATGATTAATGTTATAAGTGATAAAAGGGAACATTATAGGTTATCTAAAGAAACAAATAGGGTTCATAATAGGTCATCTTATGCCTAATGCGGGTAAACAGGCATTTATTAGAAGCCGAACATGTTATGAATGTGTTTTTTGATAACATTGACATGTAAGTTTCTATACTTGTGTGTATGAAACTATTACATGTATAATTATAGTGATATTTTAACATGGCTCATGATATTGGATTTAATTATGTTTTATGTCATATAACCTTCCAATAAATATTCCCTGACTGAAAATTATGATTTCTAATATGATAGTTATGGGTTTCAAATGTTATTCTCATGTTCTCATTACCTTATAGTAATTTTATAAATATATATCTCTATTTTTTACCACGAATGAGCATCAGATCTCACCCATTATATTGTTTCCATTACCAAGGTTGTGAATATAGTTTTTATGTAGGGTATGTCTATAAATAGTACTTACTGGTATTATCATTTTGGGATACATTTAAGAATTTTCACCAAATATGAATATTATATACCTTATTTCGAATGTAACTACACTATTATGGTCTTTATGTGTGCATTTGGGTAATGTAATAAATATTCATATAAAATTATGTATTATCCCTATATCAAAATCCAATTTCTATATAGTTGGTATCAGAGGAACAATATAGTTATCCTTGGGAAACTAGTATGAGAGAACTTTAGTGAGATAAATAAGGCTATTTATAAGGATATGACTAGGGATGTCTCAAAGGATAAGTATAAGGATGATTCAATGTGGAGGAAAATGTTTTGGTATTTCAGTAAGAGATATGTTCAATATTTTCCAGGAAATTACATCCCTATTTGGATATTAATGTTTGTGTGGCCTTCGAATATAGGTACCTAGGGTAAATAACTCCAAAAAGGGAACATTTATATGTACTCGATTGTTACGAGGTTCATGAAAATGGGTGTTGACACACAAATAGTTTGGAACTCCTTGGGGATATTCTTTGGAAATTCAAAAACACTTCATAAAACATTATCAATTATTTATATAGTTAATGAATGTTAATAAAATATATTAATCCTAAGGTTTCATTTAATGGATAGAATGTGTCTTCATAAAAACACCCGATATGTGATGTTTCATGATTAAATGGTTCCCAACTATGATTTGTTTTGGTCACATATTGATTTTGGTTCTATTAGAATGATTGATCCGAAAATAATCATGATAATTCTGACTGGGAATGATAATGAAAACATTTTCCTCGTGATTAAAAAAATTTAATGGGAGATGGAAAAGAAAATTTTATTGCTACAATAACATAATTTTTATTTTTACAGGAATCATGATGGACATGTAAATGAGAAAAGGATGGAACATTATTATGTATATTCCTTCATGAGGAATCATACAACTTCATTCAATGTGTATTATAACTCACTAGTTACTGAGTAAGGGATAAGAACAACTGAAATGATATTCTATATACTCTAGTGTTCAGTTCATGAGAATGTCATTATAGATGGTTACCACTTAAAAGGAGAACCAATTAAAATATGGAATATTCTTAAGAATATTAGAAAATGGGAGGAAATTGATTCCATAGATTGGGATTAGTTTTAAGAACATATATTTCAATAAGTAATTTCCTCATATTTTTCATATGAAACTAGATAACGAGTTCCTTGAGATAAAGAAAAATGGCGACAAATCTCATGGTACCTATGATGAGAATTTCATAAGAATTATGGGGTATGATTATGGTTTGTCATCCAATAGGAAGGTAAGATTGATCATTCAAAAAATATATTATAACCAAATATTTTATGGGTATTATCTATAAAAGACATCAATTTATATGGAGTGATTTCTCGAGGTGATATCAAGGAGGAAATGGGGTTTGAGATACATATCAATCTCAAGGTGTAAATAAGAAAAATATGGGATATAAAGGTAAATATAATTATTATAGAGAGAATAAGATGATATTTATTTAATGCTCATATTGTGCGAATAATCATGGATGAAATCGTTATAATGGACTCCTAAATTTTTTAATTTCTTAATAGAAGGTCAACGACTGATTGAATGCTAAAGTGATGGGAAGAATTTTTTTAATGAGGAGAATAATGAAAAATATCAACAAAATTCATGTCCTACAGTTATTTATTTCCATTTCAAGTGTTTAGGAAATTATGTTCATAAGTTCACAAAAATGTGGGATAATTGTGGTGATTGATTATAAAAAATTATAAAGATAAAGGAGATAGGAAAGATTGCACATTCATGATGTTTTAAGTGAATAATTGTACCTAGGTAACAATAATCCTCCCCTCTTCTGTTGGGAATGTCATGTTTTGTTTCTTATGAATGAGATCAATGAAAATGTTATTTATTACACATTATTGATACTTAATGTGATTATCTCCCTATAAATCAATTTTGGAATAACTAAAATACATTTTAAATTTTATAAGTACAAGGTTCAGCCATTTCTTTTAATATAAATATATTTGTACAAGATAAGATAGTATTAATGAATTAAACAGTTAAATATATTTTGGAAAAATTTACTTCACCATGAATGATTAACATAAGAGTTTTGTATACCATGATGGGTTTATGATTTTAATGTTGATCATAAGATAAATGTCATTAAAAAAACTTTTTTGGTTTTTTTATAATGGGATTTGATGAAGATTAAGGATACTATAGGAGACATTTTTTTTGAAATGAAACCCTTTAGTTTTTTATATAGTGAAAATGTTATTATAAAAAAATTCCATTAATATTATTGAAAATATGATTTGTGGTATTGGTAACCTTTAGGGTTTATATTATCCTTGATTTTTAGATACTTATTTGCAATTTTTGATCACCTTACAAAGTCAACATAATTTATTTCTATTAGTGATGATTTCTCTTAGGATATGATTTCCAAAATATAAATTAAAGAAGTTGTAAGGTTTAATAGAAATCCAAATTCAATTGTTTTTCATTAGAAACTATAGTTTACCTAAATGTTTTTGTAAAAGATACAACATACAAGTATTACAGAGTTGATCTTCATAACTATGCATTGTCCTCATACAGATGGTTATCTTGAGATAATAATTCAAACACTAGATTATATGCTATTATCTTTTTATATATATTTAAATTTTGGTTTTGATTAACTAATTCCTCATGTTTAGTGTTCCTACTACATTATCATTTAGTCTATCATTCATATAGATCATAATTCAGACCATTATTGGAACCTATTCATAACTCCAATGTACTGGATCGATGTTGTAGAATGAATGATATTGGGACCAGATAAAGATGATGAGGTGGATGATAATATTAAATCAATATATTATAAAAAATGAATTTCAAAAGGTTTATAAAAATTGAAGTTATAAAGTATTAGAAAACAACTGAGAATGCGGGGAGAATTAGTTGGTAACTTTTTTATGTTTCAAATGTTTATGAGAATGAACCCCTGAAAACTATTAAATTTCATAACCTTTTTATATTTTAGAAAAAAAAATTAATTCAGAAGTAGGAAATAATTTAAATAACTCAATATTGACACAGTTCGAAATTAGTATGGGATCTTACATCCATTACATAGAAGCTCTCAAGTGTATATGGAAATTCACTACTAAAAATATCTTAATAAAACTTGTTCAAACTCCCATTATCCACATTATATATCCCAAGAGGAATTATTATTCTAACTACCAATATTCTAAAATTTTATCTTATAAAACATTCAACCACCAAATAATGAACTCCAACAAATATTTTCTCCATAATACATTGTTTAAAACCCCAGTAATATAAAATTTGGTCCAATTGGATTAGTATCATAATGTCAATCCGATAGAATCATTATAATGAACCTATTCTTGATTTGAACTCCTTAAACTATGGTAACATGCTCAGCCAAATCATCCTCAATTCTATATTTTATATTCTAGCATAATAATATTTTAGTATAATAATATTATCATGAGATCTATGTCTGGAAATAACTATGACTTGAACTATTTAGTGCTCTGCCTTTGGTGCGCATAAAACGCTGAAATGTATGTATGTAAAATAAAACTTTTTATAGGAATCCTATAATGGTAAATGAGGGAAACATAAAAACCATTATAGAATACTCAAAATAAAAAAAATATAAAAATCAATCATATTTTAACATCACATTTGAAATATTCACCACTCTTAGAACCTTATTGAATCATCCTGATTCTTCATAGTAATCAACCTTCTCGAACATCCAATATTTTCTTCTATATTATGGAACATCAATTTCTCATGATGGAGGAACATTATTTATTAGATTTAGTCCCACTAACATTCATTTTCAGTGTTAATCCAATTTAATTTCCTTCCCATAGTTAGTCCAATGAACATTAATTCCCTAAGTTAGTTCGATTGGATTTATTTATTAATTTTGGTCTTATTGGTCTTTAATTATTAGACCCATTCCAAATGAATATCATACATAGAATCCATCTGATAGAATTTTAATTAATGTATATTTATAATTACGATAAAATAATCAATAAAATGTTGTAATAATTAAGGTTACTCCACTAAGAAACATAGAATATTTCCATCCTACATCACCTATAAATAATTTAATCTTATGAAAAAATATATGTCTAAAAAATGTTGATCTAATGAAAAAATTATCTTGTTTATTGGAACTAATAAAATTAGTTCAATTACTTAATTTATTCAATAGATTATATCTTAAGAAGGTTTCATGACATATTTTAACTTCATTATGAGAATATAATGATCTAACATTATGTTAAAATGTAAGGAACATTCTATCACTAGAATAAACATGTATTCCATTATTGTCTTCAACACCATTCTAACTTCCTCATGCTTAAAATTTTTAAATTATAACTATCCATAGTATATAATTAATCTTGTAAATCATGTAGATTTATCTAACAAAAATGGAATTTCAGATCAATAACTTTACAAAATTATCTTCACTTATCTTTATAACAACATTACTCTTCAGTTCATCTATGTTCATAAAAATCATCAAGAAAATAGCATCTTTAGAGATAAAAAATACCACCCTTTTTTGGTTTTCAACATTCAATAACATTTAACTTTATAATAAAAACTCATTATAATGATCTGAGTTTGATCACTATGAACAAATAAATTTGTTGACAAAAATTTTATTTGCCAACAGATACAAACCATTGAAAAAACAATAACATCACAAAGGTTCATCAATATCGCCTTTTTTATTTTTTGAAGACAATCATTAATAACTTTTTCAACACTAAATTTTTTTTCAAGTATCAAATTTCGTAAACATCTCAAGGTTTTCAACATTTATCAAAACATATCCTTTCATAAAATAATTCCCATGAAACCAAACTACTGGATAATGCAATGTTTTTAAAGTAATTTTATATCTCGGGGATATGAAACTTTTGTGGTCAAGTTAGGATAATCACCCATCAATTTTATCTTTTCCTCTCACATGTATTTATCTTCCTTATTATTTGATAACCAAAATAATATATTCACATAACTAAGATTAGTACCTCTCATTCCAATTTAATGATAAAGTTGTAAATATTATCCCCCATTGTAAAAATAACCCAATGAATAAAAGGGGATTTCCTTACGAGTTTTAAGAATTCATTGGAGGAGGATGAACTTGAAGTTGTATCCTGAAGTTCTCAAATATCTATATTGGAATAAGTTTTTAGAAAATTTTACCAATTTTATACATGGTTAAGATATATTACAACCAAACAACTCGCATAAAATTTTTCTATTTTATAAAGTTAAACATTATATCAATGTTAATTGATCTTAAATCTTAGACACGTTTTTTAGAAAGTTTAATTTAACTATAATTATGACAAAGTATATTAAAAGGGGTATAAAATTTATCTTTCAAATCATAGAGATGAAATTTCATTCACGACATCTAAGTAAAATCCTATGTAGCTAAAACATATTCTGATTTCATTATTCTCAATGATATGGATCTAAATTTATTACCATTTATACTAAAACAACTTCCCCCTATGAAAAATGTTCCTCCAGAAGAATATTTTCCATCATTAAAATCTCCAGCCTAGTTAGTAGTAGTAACCCATGGAATTTAATGTAAAAATATTATTTGATATAAATTAACATGTGATGTTTCTACCTAAAAATATCTCAAAACATTATTTGATAACAATATATGACACTCTCTCAATTCACATTCATATCTAAAAAACAATGTCACATTATAAAAATTATTATTTCTTAAGGATCTGAGATATAGAAATTTTTCTCTCAAATTTCGAAATAATTTCTGGTTCATACATTTTCTAGATTCGTACTTACTCAATGTTTTATTCACTAAAATAAAATTTAAAGATTCATTGGATTATCTCATCCAAAACCTATTTAATAATTCCATTTCATAAATTTCATGAGATAATAAAATTCAAATTTCATTTTATTGATGATGAAATCCCTTGAAGAATATTAATTCCCCCAAAATTTACATTTCAAAATTATTCTTCATTTCATAAATAAATTCTTCAAAAGAGTTTTGTTCATCCATGGAAAGAAAATATTTCATCCACATAAAAAATAACAATTATTGTGAAATAGTTTACATTTTTCGTATAAATTTTACTATCAACCTTTCCTCTAGATAAATTCAACATTCTCTAACATCTATCATGTTTCTAATACCATGCATGTGGATCTTGTTTCAACCAATACAAGTATTTATTCTGTAAAAAATATTATATTCATTAATATCAAGTATAAAACCGTAAGGTTTTTCAATGTAAAATTCTTCCAAAATCCCACCATTTAAGTATAATGACATTATATACATCTAATAAAAACTGTAATTACGATGTACATCAATTGATAGAAACATTATAATTGATTCTAATATTTCGAGTAGGGAAAACTATCATCAAAATATAAACCTTCCCCCTATGCATATCATTTAATAACGAGTCTTAATTTTCTTCTTGAATGATATCCATTCCCATTAATTTTGTTTTTTTAAATCCGCTTTGTACTTATAACATTTTTATTTCTAATCTACTGAAAAAATTCACATGATTCATTTTTCTCAATTTGATCCCACTCATCAATCATAGAATCCAACCAATATTGATGTTGGATAAATTTTAAAACTGATTCTGTCTCAATAATTGAAATATATGTAGTCTGATATCCAAATCTCTACATTCTACTACTCTCAATTGGATATTTTTGAAAGACAAAAATAATTTTGGTCTCAACAAGGATTTTTGTCGTACAAAATTTCAAAGTATCTCTTCTACATTCACATTCATCCTCACATGATCTTATTAAACTTTATAAGTGTTCTTAATTTCATTGGAAACAATTATTTTATCCTCTAATGTATTATAAATATATAATTTTTAATGTGTTTTTTTCAATAATAGTCAAATTATATGAATCCACTGAATTTTGGAAAAATTTATTTTAACATTTATCACTTCTTTTGTTGGGTGAATATCCAATTACAATTCCTTCTTAAGATATCTCATCAAACCTTCCATGATTTGGACATTTGATTTTTAGTATATAGGGAATTCAAGAATCGTTCATGTATTTCAATGAATCTATTTTCTTATACCACATTTCATAGAATTCATTTTGGATTATAGTACTAACAAAAATGTATTTTTTAAAATTAAAATAGTACTAATAACATCTCTCTAGTATAACCTTAAATGTTTTTATTAATCAAACATATATTTTCCAATTTCCAAAAATAATTATTTTCTATTTCAAGTAATACATATTTTCTTGGATTATTGATTGAACTATACAAATTTTTAATTACCTTATTTCTCATAGAAGATTATAAAGTATTACATTTGAATTCTGTAACACCCCAAGCTTCCACGGTATGATTCTCTTTGAATAATACAATAGCATGTGTTGTACGCAACTTTGAGTTCTAACACATCACAACCAATAAAACTAGCCATTATGAATTGTAATACCTAATTTTTTAAATTTTATAAATTTTATCATTCAAAATGGACATCATTTTTGGATTCGGATTATTGAAATTAGCTTAGGGTGAATTTCTTGTATTTTTATAAAAACATTGAATATTTTATGAATACGAAAAAACACTGAGTTATAGTTTTAAAAAAATTATATAAAAATTTATTTATTTTATTTAAATTTATTTTAGAAAAATATATATACGTAATACCTATATAAGTTCAATTTAATTCATTTTATTCAGTTTATAATAATTTTAGATATATAAAAATTTTATTAAAATTGTTACTGCCTTTTACCCACCTCCAAGGAGCATTTGAAAATTTACATAAAACATAATTTTAATACTTTTTTGAGTTGAATATAAAAAAATGTGAGAGGCACGGTTGATATAAGAATATAAAATGTGGTTCAATAAGATGAAAATATTTTTTGGTGAATAATAACATTTTACTTTTATTTACCATGGTTAAAAGTAAATAGGTAATTAACAGTAAAAATGATATTATTTTTACCATAACAGATGTCTTAATTCTATTGTATAATTATAATTAGACCCAAAAAAACCTTAGGAATTAAATATGAACCCCTTTGGTCCATCTTGAATAGATTAAGACATTTTTTATTATTTTATTTATAGAAGAGTTAAAAGAGTTAAAATCAAAGTATAATAAATAAAACATTTTTAATACATGGATATACATAATATAAATACAACTATAAACATTAATTAGAAATATAATAATATTTCCTACATAATGGTATTATATTTATACTCTTTATAAGTTAAATAATTAAATTTATTTATGACACAATGATGATGTAGTAATTACCGTAGTAATGAAATATTAAAATAATTGATATTATAAATATCCAAATAAAGGTAATTTGAAACTTTTAATGAATTACAATAATTTTATTGGTTAATATAAAAAGTTAGGTATGGATAAATGTATCTCGTTTGAAGTAATAATTATGTTATGAATTTAGGAAAAACAAAATACAAAATAGTGTCAAAATTGAAAAAAAGAATTTTTAAAACAAATATTATATTATTAATTGATATTCTATTCCTAAAAATCTATGGTTCGGTCAAAAGACTTATATAATGATAGGTGTATCATTTATGAACCACTTTGGGGTCTATTGGTAGTATATATAATTTTTATTAACAATATAATATAAAAATACAAAGAGATATGGTAAATGTGAAACTATTTAACTAAGAGTCAAATCTAAAAGATAAAGGTGATATAGTGACCCAACCAGTCTGAAACCTATTTGATGAGTGGTTTTTGACCCATTACCACTTTATACTTTAAATAATTTATTTTTGGATCCATTAGAAACTGAAAATTATTTTATTATAAAAAATTATTTCTAGCTTTTCTTAAGGTGCCCCTCGCCCCTCTTATAAAAAGGCACTTCCCCTTCTCTCAAATTCTCACCATCAAATCCATTTGGATCCAACAAACCCTACCCAAATACCTTCTAAACTGTCCTAACTTAATCTTGGAGGCTTTACTTTAGTCATAAATCTATCCTACTTAGGCCTTTTAATCATATAGAAAAAGAACCCAAGGAAGAGCTAAAAATCTCACCAAATCTTTCATGTTTTTTCTTCTTCCACTTCTTCTTTCCTTATTGTTTACATTATAAATTAATAACTCCAGTATCATCTGTATACTATTATGTTATGATAAATATGGTGCAACTATATTAATTATTCTATCCATATTTTGAATGACATGTCACCATATGGGCGTACGTATGGCTTACCGTCTCCATGTCGTGGTGTTGTTGTTATTCAGTACATTATTATTTGTATTGGTAATATAATGATGTATAATTTATGTTAATAATAAATATAACATGATAATTATTCAATATATTTGATATAACATCCAATAATATATTATTTTAATATCAAAAGAATTATATTTTCACCCGTGCGTATGTACAGATTATCGTCTCCACGAACGCGATGAGATTCGTTCCCCATTGTATCCATTCAATAATAATTTTCATTAGATGATTAAAAATGATAATTAAAGACATAATATAATTATGAATATTAATAATACAAATCCTATCCATAAAAAACATTACTTAGGTAAAAAATCATATAAAGGAAAATGAATCAGTTAACACTCAAAATGACGATAATACTAAAATATAATTAAAAAATATATTAAAAGATCATATATGATATCATATTAATGTATATGATTATTTTATAATTTAATAAAAATTATTTAACCATTATACATGAGGTTAACCTACCCTCTACCAAGTAAAAGTACATGGTATGGGTTAATTTCACAATCTCTTTATTATCCGAGGATGTTTTTACGAAAGAATCTACTGAGACCTCTTTATCATCCACATCTGTGATTTCTTAAAAATGTATTTCATTTTTTTCTTATTTACTATACTATGGGAAAAATTCATTTATACCTTTGTTTGAATTTTTATTATATTTTTATAATTGAATATTTTCATCATTTTCCAAACAATTTACTTTATGACCTTTTCGACAAAATTATGGTAAGAATGTTTTTCGAACTTATACAATTGGTGAATCTATTTTCCCTCTGTTATAATATCTTTGATGCATCCCTTACATGATTATAAGTATATTTTTGAAAATAATGTTTTCATTATAATTATGTGTCTCTTAAACAGTTTCAAAATAGAAAGAGATATTTCTCTTAAAAAGGTTTTGATTTAATCCCTGTCAACATCCTTTGATGAATTTTAAGATTATTTAAAGTTGATTAATTATGATACAAAACTTCCATATTATATTGATTTTTTTTATATGTTTGATTGTGTATGTGTTATTTTTACACCATTCATGGTTTATGGATAATATTTTGACATTTCTTATGCTAGTTTTAATACAAATGTTTATGTTATGTTTAAACCTTTTCATATGAGGAATGAATTGGACTTAGTAATTGACGGGTGGATCCCATTATTGATCCTCAACGCATCGGTAGGTCTCATGAGACAGACTAGTGTCTTGGCACAAGGCCTTAACAAAATATTATTTGTATTCTTGGCACAAATCCTTGACTATGTGGTTATGAAGTCTTTCATTATGCGTTCCCTCATTATGAAAGTAGCTATTGATATTGAATGTGAATAATATACTAGTAGAATATACATGTGATTATGTAAATGGATTTATTTTGATTTAAATTTTCCATATTATGATAAATTTTATGTTTAAAGGGATTTTGTTTTAGTTTTATACATTGCCTTAAATGTTTATGCTTATTTATGAAGGTTTCCGCTATATTGTTATCCTTACTGAGCATCTGAGCTCAACACCTTCTTTGATTTATTTTTTCAAGGATGCGAAGAAGTATATTATGACTGACCTATAGGGATAGTCTATGGGATCATAGTGTTGTATATAGAAACAATGTTGTAATAGTTTTACATATTATGTTGTAATATACACCTTATAAATGTATCTACTACTTTAGGGATTCTAAACTAATCAGTCTTTAAAGACTTGATATTTTGTGATCATGCTAATGATACGTAATAATGCACCGACTTTGGGCTTCTGGGGTTATGGCATTACTGTTGGTATTAGGGGAATATTAGTACAAACCTTGGAAACTAGATTTAGATAAACTCTGATTAGAGAACGTAGACTTAAGATAGACTTTGAGGATTAGTATAGAATAACTTCATTAAATTTTTATATTGTAAAGATTTTGTGAGTTTTCAATGCAATACAGCCCTGGAACAGATGTACCTAGGTGTAAAACCTGAAAATACTACTTTGAGATGGACACGAACATGAACTAGTGCACGACAGCAGGCCTTGCTGCACTTATCGTTACGACACTCCTAGGGGATATGCTTAGGATAATTTTCATTTTCTTTACAAACCATTATGAATGGATTATGTGTATACAATTCTTCAAAGAAAACATTTTTATAATTATGGATTATATCCATAAACTGTTCAATTTATGACAAGTGTTATACAAGTTTGGATTTATGTATTGCGATTCATAAACTAATATAGTTATGACATTGTTTAGAAATGGGGCCTAGTGGAAGGAATGGAAACCATATCAATGCACACACTCCATGTATGGATTTCCCTCCTTATCAAGATAATTATAGTGGAGCTAGTGATGCAACTAGTGGGGATCAACTAATCACCATACTGGGACAACTCACTCATGTTATGAATAATAACCTTACCCGTATAGAGCACCCTGATCCAAAGCATGGAGGATCAATGTTAGATCACTCCATGAGGCAAAAACCACTAAAATTCAATGGGGTCACAAATCCACTAGTATATGAGAAATTGGTTCAAATCCTTAGAGAAAATATCACACACCTTGGGGAGTAGCGATAGGGAAAAAGTTGTCTTATTAGTGATACCGCCTCGTTGGAGATTCAGATCAATGGGGGTCATTGATTCATAACACAAAGGAAGATGATGAAGTATCAAATATGGAATACAGGGAGTTTAAAAAATATTTCACAAAAAAATACATTCCTCATGACCATCGAGCGGATATGGAAAGACAATTTCTCAGTCTAAGGAAAAATAAGAAAGATAATGTCACAAATTATGAAGTGAGCATTACAAGGTTAGAGAGGCATGCCGCAGATTATATACTTAACCCAAGAAGTAACATTGATCATTTCTTTGATGGGTCAAAACCATTTCTCCATTTAGAATTAGTCTCACAATCCTTCCCATCGTACAAAGATATTGTGTCATTTGATATCAATATAGAAAAATAATTCTCTAAGACTTACGACATTAATGAAAAGAAAGATAATAAGGGATCTCCTGAACACTCCGGAAATGGAAATAAGTGTAAGAAGGGAAAATTTGAATATCCATCCTGTAGTAAATATGGGAAGAAACACTCTGGTACTTTCCTGAAGGTAACAGGAGTCTGTTACAAGTGTGGTGAAAAAGGACACCAAGCTCATTATTGTAAGGGGAAGAAAGAGGCTACCAATGTTGAATGCTACAATTGTACAGAAAGGGGGAATTATGAGAATGAATGTCATAAGCATTAGAGGAACTTACCTGAGAAAAGTAAAATGGATCGAGTCCAAGTTTATGATATCACTACTGCTGAGGTTGAAGCTCCGAAAGAAGTGGTGGCAGGTAATTTAATGGTTTCCTCAAGTTTAGCAAATGCTTTATTTGATTCTGGACCATCGCATTATTTCATATCTTCCTAGTTTGCTAAGAAAATTAGATATTTCCAATTTGATTTAACAAGGTAGTTTTCAGTCAAAACCCTTAAGGGAATTATCATTGCAACAAGTTTTTTGAATCAGCTCCCATTATGGAATATAAATGTTATTTATATACCGATCACATCGTCATACCGATTATTTAATTTGATATAAACCTTGATATGGATTGGCTTTCAGAACATGATGCAAAAATTTATTGTAAGAATAAGGAGGATACAATTTATGATGATGATAAGGAGTACCTTATCTTTCGACCACAAATGTCACCACCTAATTTTTATCTAGATCCACCCCCCAATTGGTGAACTAAATTCAATTATTATGGAGGAAGAGAATGAAATAACTATGGGTGAGGAAAATAATGTTCAAATAGAGTATGTACATATAATTCAAGAGTATGTTTATGTATTTATAGAGGATTTACCTGTACATAATCCATAATGAAAAATTGAGTTTTCCATTTATTTAATTTATGGTTCAATGACCATATCGAAGACCCCTTATAAAATGGCCACTGTTGAATTAGTGTAACTAAAGAAACAACTAGAGTAATTGAGTAATACGGGATTTATTCACCCTAGTGTTTCTCTATGGGGAGCCCATGTTAAATTTGTTAAGAAGTAAGATGGGACAATGAAGTTGTGTGTTGACTATAGGGAGATCCATGCTATAACAATAAAGAACAAGTATCCCCTACCTCGCATTGATGATTTATTCGACCAACTTCATGGAGCACAATACTTTTCAAAGATTTTCCTTCAATATAGATATCCTTAGTTGTGTGTGAAGAAGGAAGACATTCCAAAAACAGCATTTCGAACCAGGTACGGGTGTTATGAGTTTACATTAATGCCTTTTGGATTGACTAATGCAACCTATGTCATCATGGATCTAATGAGTAGAGTTTTCATGGAATATATTGATGACTTTTAGTGGTATTTATATATGATATCTTAGTATACTCTAAAATCAATTAAGATCATGAAGATAACTAGCGCATTATCCTAAAGAGTCTTAAAAGAAACGAATTATATGGGAAGTTTAGCAATTGTGAATTCTGGATTCAAGATATTTTATTTCATGGTCATAATGTCTCTATGGATGGAATCTCCATTGATACTTCTATGACAAGAGAAATCCATGAATGGCTAGTACCAACGAGTATAACTGAGGTATGCGGTTTTATTTGTATAGCATATTCTTATTGATGTTTTGTCCAGAATTTTTCCTGGTCTGATAACCCATTAACAAAGCTCACATGAAACAAGGTTAAATTTGTTTGTACAAAAGAGTGTGAAGAATGTTTTTATGAACTAAAGAGAAGATTAGTCAATGCTCCAATATTGACTCTACCATCGGGGAATGATGGTTTTTTTATTTATACTTACTCTTCATAAAAAAGGACTTGGTTGTGTCCTTATACAGAATGATAGGGTTATTTCCTATACATCACGATAGCTAAAAATTCATGAGAAAAACTATACTACTCATGATATTGAGTTAGAAACTATAATCATGGATTTGAAAAAATGGAAACATTATCTCTATGGTGAAAATGTGAGATATAAACCGATCACAAGAGTTTGAAGTATATTTTCTCACAGAAATAACTCAACATGAGGCAAAGGAGATGGATTCAAATACACAAGGATTATGATTGCATGATACACTTCCACCCAGGGAATGTATATAAGGTGGCAGATTCTTTGAGCAGAAAAGATCATGGTGTTTTGAACAAGATGAGAGTTTAAAGGGATCCTATTTTCATGGATCTAGTAATTATGGATATAGGAATAACCATTAAAGGTGAAACATCAATACTTTTTCAAATGGTTTCCAATCCATATAATTAGATATGATAAAAAGTTATGAGGTTGATGAGGAGGAGTTTCAAAAGAAGATTAAAGCTATGAATGATAGGAGATTGTGTGACATCATATATAGAGATGGAATTTTGAAATTTGGGAAGAGACTTTGTGTTCCAGATATACTTGATCTAAAAAGAGAATTGTCGGATGATGTTTATAGATATAATTTCTCTATACACCATGGGAGCACCAAAATGCATAGAGAATTGAATGATGGTGGAACATGAAGATAGAGATTTCATATTTTGTGTCAAGATGTATGGTTTTTCATCAAGTGAAAGAAATAAGAAAACAACTTGTAGGAGTCATTCAACCTCTTCCCATATGTGAGTGGAAAAGGGATAATATTACAATGAACTTTGTCATGGGACTACCAAAGACTCCAAGAATGAACTATGTAATTTGGGTCATTATTGATTGTCTTACCAAGTCATCACATTTTCTTACTATAAGATAAGATTTACCACTTGAAGGTATATAAAGAATATATATTAATGAAGTTGTGAGAATTCATGGAGTACCCCTATAGATTGTTTCTGATCATGATCCATGTTTTAAATCAATATTCTGGAAAATTCTTTAGAAAGCCATGGATACTGAACTTTGTTTTAGCACTGACTACCACCCCCAAACTGATGGACAATCAGAACGGACTATTAAAACCTTAGAAGACATGTTGATATCACTCTCACCTGACTTTCAAGGTATGTGGGATCAATATTTACCTCCTGTTGAATTTTCCTATAACAATAGCTTCCATTCAAGTATTCAGATGGCACCATATAAAGCGTTATATGTAAATAGTTGTTGCACACCAACCTGTTGGGATGATTTTGGGGAAAGAAAACTCGTATGTCCAGAACTTGTGAAGGAAATGATGGAAAAGGTGAAGTTAATCCAAACCAACATCAAAGCAGCTCAAAGTAGGCAGAATAGCTATGCCGATAACCGAAGGAAGGATTTGGAATTTCAGGAAGGAGATCATGTTTTCATGAAGGTATCTCTATGGAAGGGTGTTATAAATTTTAGTAAGAATGGAAAATTGTATCCTAGGTACATCAGACCTTTTGAAATTCTAGAACAAATTGGGACTATAGATTACTGTTTGGAAATGCTGCCAAGTCTCTCCAAAGATCACGATGTATTCCACATATCATTGTTGAGAAAATACATGCCTGACCCAACGCATGTACTCACCTATGAGGTATTAGAACTGGAACCCAATATGTCTTATTGCGAAGAGCCTATCAAGGTTCTTTATTCGTGAGAACAAGTGCTGAGAAACCGAACAAATCGTCTGTTAAAAGTTCTATGGAGAAACTATAAGATGGAAGAGGCAACATGGGTACCCGAGGAACTAATGATGAAAAACCACCCGAGTCTTTTTATTCAATAATATTATAGAGATTTATAGGATGAAATTATTTGATGAAGGGAAGAATGTAGTACCCCCAAAATTCTATGGTACGCTTCTATTTGAATAATAAAATATCGTTTGTTGTACAGAACGTCGAGTTCTAACACACCACAACCAATCAAACTAGCCATTATGAATAGTAATAACCATTTTTTGAAATTTTATAATTTTTATATTTAAAAATGGACTTCATTTTTGGATTCTGAGTATCGAAATTAACTTAGGGTGAATTTTTTGTAATTTTCTGAAAACATTCAATTTTTAATGAATTGTGAAAAAACACTCAGTTACAGTTTAAAACTGAATTTTTATTGAAATAATTTTTTGATTTATATAAATTTATTATAGGTCAAAATAGATACATAATACCTATATATGTACAATTTAATTCATTGGAGTCAGTTTATAATAATTTTAGATATATAAAAATTTTATTGAACTATTTACCGTCTTTTGCCCACCTCATATGAGCATTGGAAAATTTACATAAAACATAATTTTAAGGATTCTGTGAGTTGAATTTCAAAAATATAAGATACAGGGTTGATATCAATAAGTAAAATGTTGTTCAAGAAGATGAAAATAATTTTTTGAGAATAGTTACTTTTTACTTTTATTTACCACGGTTAAAGGTAAATAGGGTAATTAAAGTTAAAAATGATATTATTATTACCCTAAAACATGTACTAATTCAATTGGATATGTATAATTTGACCAAAAACAACCTTGGGAATAAAATATGAACCTCATTGGTCCACATGGATTAGATTAGGACATTTATTATTATTTTATTTAAAGAAGAGTTAAAAGAGTTAAAATCAATGTTTAATAACAAAAACATTTTTAATATAGGGTTATGCATAATATAAATTAGACTATAAATATTAATTATAAGGATAAAAATATTTCATATATAATGGTATTTTATTTATAATTTTTAGTCGTTAAATAATTAAATTTATTTGTGACATAATGCTGATGGAGTAATTACTGTATTAATGAAATATTAAAATAATTGATATTATAAATATCCCAATAAATATAATTCTTAGCAATTAAACTAATTTTATAGGATAATATGACATTTTAGGGTTGTTTTTATGAATTTCGTTCGAAGTAAAAATTCTATTATAAATTTAGAAAAAACAAAACACCAAATAGTGTCAAAAATAAAATAAAATAGTTTTTAAAATAAATATTATATTATTAATTGATATTCTATTTCTAAAAAACAATTGTTTGGAAAAATTCTTATATAAAGATAGTTATATCATTAGTGAACCACTTGGGGTTCTCTTGGTTTTATATAGTATGTTTATTAACCATATAATATAAAAATTCAAAGAGACATGTTAAATGTCAAACTATTTAACTAAGAGTTAAATCTAAAAGATAAAGTTAATATAGTTACCCAAACCTATATAAAACCTATTTTTTGAGTTTTTTTAGACCCATAACCTCCTTATACATTAAATAATTCATATTTTGTGCCATTAGAAACCGTAAATTATTTTATTATAAAAAAATATTTCTATCTTTTTCTAAGGTACCCCTCACCTCTCTTATAAAAGGGCACTTCCCCTTCTCTCTAATTCACAACATCAAAGCCATTTTGCTAGAACAAAACCTAACCAAATACCCACTCAACTATTCTCCCTTCATTATAGAGGACATAATTTAGTCATAAGGCCTACCTTAGGATCCCTTTTGTCCAAATCAAAAGGAAGAACCTGAAGAAGAGGTAAATATCTCACCTCCTCTTTCATGTTTTTTCTTCTTCCACTTCTTCTTTCCTTTTTGATTCCATTATAAAATAATAACTCCAATATCCTCTATATACTATGATGTTATTATAAATATGGTACAACCATATTCATTATTCTATCCATCCTTTTAATGACAAGTCACCATACGTGTGAACGTACGGCTTACCGTCTCCATGTCATGGTGTACTTGTTATTCAATACATTACTATATGGATGGGTATAATAATGATGTATAATTGATGTAAATAATAAATATAAAATTATAATAATTCTTTATATATGATATACCATCCAATTATATATTATTTTAATATCAAATAAAGGATATTTTCGGTCATGCATACGTACGGATTACTGTCTCCACGAATGCGATGAGATTAATCCCCCATCATATCCATTTAAGACTAATTTTCATTAGATGATTAATAATAATATTTAAATACTTAATATCATTCTGAATATGAATAATATACATCTAGTCCCTAACAATAATTACTTACATAACATAGCATGTAAAGGAAAATGAATTAGTTAACACTCGAATCGACGATAATACAAAAATATTATTTACAAATCAATAATAAAAGATCATATATGGTACCATATTAATGTATATGATTATTTCCCAATTTAATGACAACAATTTCACCATTATACAGGAGTTTAACCTACAATTGACCCTGAAAAAGTACGAGGTAAGGGTTAATTTCACAATCTCTTTATTATTCGAAGTTGTTTTTATGTAAGTATCTTCTCAGGCCTCTTTATCATCCACATCTGTGTTTTCTTAAACATTTATTTCAAAACATTTGTAATATTTACTACACTATGGTATAAATTCATTTATACCCATATTTTACTTTTTATAAGATGTTTATAAAGGAATATTTCAGTCGTTTTCCGAACAAGGTACTTTATAACCTTTTCGACAAAATTAAGGTAAGAATATTTTTTTATCTTATACAGCGGGTGCAGCTATTTGCTGCCATTATAACATAGTTGAAGCTTCCCTAATAATATTATAATAATATTTTTAAAATAAATGTTTTCCTTATAATTATGTGACTCTTAATCAATTTCAAAATAGAAAGAGATATTTCTCTAAAAAAAGGTTTTGATTTCATCTATGTCAACATCCTTTGATGGATTTTAAGCTTATTTGAAGTTGATTTATTATGATACAAAACTTCCATATTGTATTGAAGGTTTTTTTATATGTTTGACTGTGTATGTGTTATTTTTACACCATTCATGGTTTATGTATAATGTATTGACATTTCGTATGCTAGTTTTAAAATGAATGTTTATGTTATGTTTAAACCTTTTCATATAAGGACTGCATTGGACTTAGTAAGTTACAGGTGGAAGCCGATATAGCTCCATGATGAATCGGTAGGTCTAATGAGATAATCTAGTGTCTTGGCACATGGACTTGACAAAATCTTTTTTATAGTCTTTACACAAGGCCTTGACTATGTGTTTATGAAGTCTGGCATTACGCATTCCATCATTATGAAAGTGGATATTGATATTGCATGTGATTATTCAACTAGTAGAATATCCATGTGAGTAAGTAAATGGAATTATTTTGATTTATATTTTCCATATTATGATGATGCTTTTTTAAAAATATTTTTTTTTAGTTTTATAAATTTCCATAAATTCTTATACATATTTATGAATGTTTCTACTATATTGTTATCCTTACTGAGCATCTGAGCTCACCCCTTTCAATGTTTTATTTTTTCCAAGATGTGAAGAAGTATATTATGACTGACCTGTAAAGATATCATATGGGATCTCAGTGCTGTATATGGAATCAAGTTTCTTATAGTTTTCCATTTTATTTTGTAATGTAAACCTTATTAATGATTCTAGTACATTCAAGGATACTATACTAATTGGTATTTCGAGACTTGAACTTTTGTGATCATGCCAATGATACGTAATAATGCACTGACTCTGGGCTTCTGCCATCAGGGAATTACAAATTCCATACTATTTTATGTTCTGAATTTATTTATATAAACCCCCATTACATTCTCAATATAATTTCCAATGAATTTTAAATGTTTAAAGTTCACTGAAATGTGATTTATAAAACTGACGTCTTTTATCCAAGTGAAATCATCAAAGAATGTGATAAATTATAAAGATCATTTTATATTGATAACTCATCATCCCACGAAAATTGGAATGAATATGTTCTATAGGTCTAGAATAATGTATCTAAACCTTATTTTGACTTTTATTAGCCATATGGACTTTCAAAAAGGAGACACAAACATCTTCTTCTCTTATCTTAAATTCTAGAATATTTTGATCAAAAATAACCTTAGAATATTTTCTCATGGTTTTATTTCCAATGTGTCCAATTCTTAAGTTCCAAAAAAAATTTTCATCACCATCTCTCCTGTAGAAGGATTTGATAGAATCTCTCATTTGGAAGAAAATACAACTTATTATTTCTCCTTTTGTAATAAATTTCACATATTTCAAACTTTCTATTATGTTGGAATATTTTTTTAATATAACTTCTTATTTGTCATCAAAATGTTTAAATACACTAAGTAATGTTTAGGCCCATAAAAAATATCCAAATATTTTAACATATCCACTTCAATGTCAGCTATTTTGATTCCCCCTATTATTAACGAACTATCATTCCCAATGGTAAAAATACCACCATCATGATTTTCAATATGTTTCAATATTTTAAAGTCACTATTCATGTGTAAAAAAACAACCACAACCTTGTATCGATAGTTTGTTATTTTTTTCAGTCATTCATGTATGTATTAAAAACCAAAAGATCATTATTCATCCTCCTTATTTCTCTATACATTTATTTTTGTTAATGTAAAACATATCCTAGAAGCGTATTCAATAAAATTTCAGAAAAAATGACATAGTTTTTCACATATTCCACAAGCATCATTCATATAGTCAAGTTGATTTGTCACTGGAATGTTTCTAAAATCTTGACCTTTTTTAACATCATCTTTGTGAGGAAATTTTCTCATTCATCTTCCATCAATGCTTTCACTTTATTGAAACATGATTCCATGATGTGAAAATTTATTCCAAAAAGTATTAGCCATGTTCCAATATATTCAACAAAACTATAAAAAACAATCAACTCTTAATTTTATATAGAAGTAATATCATTCTATGTAAAAATATTTTGGAGGTTAATGAATTATTATTTAGAAAACATACTCTGGACATGGAACAACCTTCCTCCAGATGAAGTATCCAAAATATATACATGTAATAGGTTTCTGACATACCATCTCAATATAATGTTTCCTAGAACATTTTCTATCACTTGATATAAAAATAATATTAAATGAAACATTAATTTTTGTGTGATGGGATTTCACAATGTTTTTGATTTTAGATTTCTCATCAAATTTAAAAGTCTTATCTTTTAATTATAAAGTTGGGATGTTTTTTCATTAATCATTCATATGGTACATTCAGCCTCAAGAAGATTTGATTGAGAATTGATAACATTCTCTTACTTAGATCCCAACTTCTTACTGATATATTAAACCCGTTTTTCCTGTTTATAAATTCTATATTTGTAACTTGAAATATCCTAGATGTGTTATTCTTCATTATTAAAAACAACTTTTTCACCTTCGAAAACATTTCCACTATCATTCATTATCCTTGTAATTTTTTTATTGATAGATAATTATTTCTCAATACATGAAATATGTTATATTATGAGAGGATAGTGTTATTTACCATCTTCATCTAAACTATTTATAGAGTCGTCCACTATATAATATTTTTTAATGAATGTTCAAACATTTTATGAGATTTTTTATTCTATATGGTTACATTTAGCTGAGTCTGATTCATTTTTCTTACTCAACGGACATCCTTTATTCTTAATAAAAATATTCTTATATTATATAGTTGAATTCAATTATTTAGAACATTTGTTCCACATATTTTATAGAGGTATTTCCATTAGAATCATCTTAATATTATCCAATATTTTCATAGTTATATTAAAAAAAAGTCAGACTCAACTAAACTCAAAATATTTGAGAGGAAATTTACATATATACTTTCTTCTTCCTCATTGATAGTTTAGGGATATATGAGACATGATTTTTTCATTCAAATAATCATCCAATTTATCATTGGATCCACAAGGATTAACATATCCATGATCTAGAATTTCAATTTCTCTCATAGAATGAAAAACTGATTCATTTATCATATTGTTTTCAACATTGTAGAATTCCCAATTTCAGATGAAGAAATAATGTTGAGAAACTCATCATGAGATGAACCATACTTATATTAAAAATATTAAGTTTATAATAAAACATGTCTAGATATTTTCTCATGAGATTATTCATAATTGAAGAATATTCTAGGACATCTACAATACCACATATCTGGCAGTTAATTTCATTTACTCTAGAGAAGTATTCATTAATAGATTCTACATATTTCATTCTTATGTCCTCATATGAAAAATGCAAAATTTTGGCCTTGTATTCTTTTACATTAGTATTCCCTTCTATTAAAATATCTATATTTTCCCATATAATCTATTGTTTTGAGACATGTCACCTTCATATAAAAATTTTCAGGTAAATATATAAAAATAGAATTTCTACAATTTGTATCTACAGAATTGTTTCCCTTTTCATAAAAAATCAATTTAAAATAATTATAAATAGGTGGAGAACCGGTTTTAGTAGCATAAACATAATTCATTCTAAGAGAAAATAGATATAGAATCATTCTGTTCTTCCAACGATAATAATTAATTTTACCAAACATAGCAGTGCCTCTATTTTTGAATAAATTGAGATTATCAATGATAATGATTAAACAAAGGAACCTCCTATAATACCAATTCATGTTCAAATAGTTCAAAAAAACTAAGGGGTAGGGGAGTGTGTTTAAGAATTTTTTGTCTTTAATAGGTTTTAAAATTTTAATAATATTATCCCCTAAAACCTTTTAAAGATAAAAAATTATTATTTTCTAGAAATTACCCACAAATGATAATATTGGGAGTAAAGTAAATACCATGACATTTAGAAGTTTCAGCTTCTTTGTGAGAATAAAAATTCTTTTCCTTGTAACTTCTAGGGATCTATGAACATTAACTATTAACATGGAGTGAATAAAACATGTTCTAAATCCTAATAGATACCATCAATCTCATGAGATAAAACACTACACTTGCTCATAACAATTTATAATGATTTCATAACATCAATTGGTCAACAAATGAAGGAACCCCAGTTGATTTCTACAGAACCCTATATTAATCCAATGTTCTATGAAACTCTATCTGATTGGCTCTATCATATCAACTCAATCTGATAGACTCACTATGATGAATCTATTATAAATTTTTACTTCTCAAAATCAACTAAAATTTTAATCCTGATATTACTTAGTTAAGTAAAAAAATTATAGCGGAATGATATTCTTATAATATCTCTATCTAGAATGATCTCTGACTCAAACTATATAATGGTCTTCCATTTGTGTTACAGAGTATTTTTTATTTTATTCACCTAGTTCAATTTACCTGGTTTTTATAGTTTATATTTTGAGTTTTGGGCATGAAAAGTATAAATATTAAATTTTATATTGTTTTTAATTTACATTTTTTTTTTGGTACTTTTTACTTGGTCACCCCATTGGGTTTTGAAAACAAACACATCTTTTATACCCTACAGTAGGTGGTTCTTGGTTTGTGCATGCTAAGGAGAAACCATGGGCCATCACTGAGGAAACTGTTTAGTAAATTTCCATTTTTCAAAGTGGAAACCACATTTTTGTTGTATGGTTTGGAAAACCATGAATACAAACTATGGTTGTTGTTCTCATAGAAAACAAGTAATGCACAGTTGCTACACATTTTTTCAAATAGTGTAGGCTAGCCGTGTAGCATGTCAAACTCATTAAAAATGAAAATTTACCCTTATAGCCCTTTGAAATTTTATCACAAAAATACCCCATTTTCCCATATCATAGTTTTTTCAACATAAATATGGAACCACCCTTCCACTCCAATCATCCTATTCTGTCCCATGGGTAAATCCAAGTGATTTATTCATGTTTTGGGGCTAAATTGTCAAGGTATTCACCTCCACTCTTATCTTTATTCTTCTTTCTCCCATTTTCCTGGTGGTTACTCTTAGTCCATAGTCATGTACATCTAGATTTCATGTTTTCCTCCATTTAAATTAGGGTTTCTGTGTTGTTAAGTATTCTATTATATGTTTGTTCTTGTCAAAACCTTTCTGAAGTTTTTTTAGGTTGGCATTGTTTATGCGCATGTGATTTTAGGTATGTTTCCCTTTTCACATATCCTTTACATGTGAGAATCATTTTCTTGTTGATTTTCATAGCATAAATGGATGTTTATTAAGGATGTAATATTTTCTGAATAATTGTTCATCAAGAAATGAGGTGATTTCTTTCTTATTTTAAAGTATTAGGAATTTATTTTTCACGTGATGCACACAAAGTGTTCGATAAAATGTAAAGATATATTTTGTATGTGATTTGTGATTACAAAATAATGAATTTTTATTGGTAATGGTATTCCAATTATAAAATAATTGAATGGGTTTCTGAAATGGTTACTTACCACATGATTTCAAGTTTGAATGTGGTATTCATTTGGTGGTTTTGAAAATAGTGTGAAATGTGATGACGGTGTATAAAAAATTTAGAATTTTGAGGAAAGTGGGAATGGTTTGTAAATGTGGTTTGAGTGTTTAAATATATTTTTATACTGGTTTTGAAAAATAAAATGGTGTTTTTTATCATATTTAGGATGGAGGATTTTTTTAAAACGTATGATTTCGTAATTAATGAATCAGGCCCATTTGGCCATTTTTTGAAACTAGTTTCCTTGAAAGCTCTCATTAGATAATACACTTTCCATGATTATGTTGAATGTTTTGGGAGGTCCATGGTGAGATAGTCCTTTGTGTTCAGATGATTTAAATAAAATATATTGTTCCTTTGGGTTTCTTAGGGGGGACTTGTTGTCTGAGTTCATGTATATGATATATGTGCATGTGATTGGATGCTTGACTGTCAGTATTGGCTCACCGCTTTTTGTGACATTTGAACATGGCATATCAAGCAGATTTTTAATTAAGAGATGTTATACTAGAATACGATTTCAATCTAGCTAGTGTCCCATAGTATGGGATTTTTTTTATTTCTCCGAGAGAGTTACCCCATCCATACCAGGTATAGTTGGATATATCATATGGGGGATAATGATTTCATTAGGTGAGGCATGCTTTTGGTATGAGTCATATGTATAGTACATTATTGATTTTCCACTAAGAAACTAGTTTTTCCCATGTCCCTTGGCACTTAGTTATCTATAGAGGATGATTGAGATACTTGATGTTTGTCTTTTTTCCCTATTTTCCATTTCCCTTGTTATGTTATCATTCATGTCACTGTCTAGTTTTGTGATCATCATTATTAAAAAAGATTTTTGAGTTTTCAAGGGGTTCATGGAAAACTATTTGGAAAATGATTTGCACTTATTTTCTCCTTTTTATGTAAAATTCAACCCCTCTCTTGCATAATCATAATTTCTACTGCTTACAGAAGAACCTCATTTAGAATAGAGAATGGAAATGGAATGTGGTTATTTTAAAAGAGGAAATGTGTATGGAAAACCTAGATTTAAATATTGTATTTTAAATCTGAATGTTATTTTTATTTTCAATAAAGGATGTTCATCGGGAGTGGATTTTTTTGGGGAACCCTATTATATTATAACCATGATGCATTAGTTCTTTTTTTTTACTTTTTTTTAAGGTTCCATATTTGTTTTGATGAATATGGGAGATGATTCTTTTAGTATTGGATAGTGACTCTTGGGGTTATCGAAAGATGTTTTTCTCATCAAGTTCAATTTTGGTTTTTTGTTCTGTTATTTATACTTTCTATTTTTGTATAAATGATGTACACATTGGTAATTTTATTTATTTTTAGTTTCATTGTTTTCTTTCTTATTTAGTCCATTTTGTTATGATAAATCATTCCATTTGTTTATATATTAATTCCCCATCAATATTTTACATTATAGGAGGATCGAGAATGCCTCTCAAGCCATGTCTTAGTCCGAATCAATGACAGGTTTAGGGTTGAGAAGAGATGGTTCATGAAATTTTGTTCATGTGAAAAGGTTTCAAAGTATATTTTTACTATGAATCTTTTAATATGAATTCAAGAATTGGAATGGTAGGAAGAATGAAACACTTATTATAAGTACCCAGCATTAAACCTTAAATAATATTGAATTAAATGAATAATTCACATTGAGGATATTTTTTGGTTTAGAGTTTTAGAGAATTAGGACATAACTATTACATGTCAAAAGATTACAAAGTCGACACTTCTATACAGATTCCATTTTTTTATAAAATAAAAACTTTTTGAAAAAAAGAGTCATGTCTAGTTCCATGTTAGTTACGACATAACTTTTCCTTGATCCCATCCTTGACCATATTCCACTATATGTCCTATGAAAAACATTTCAAAAAAACTTGGTATGAGCATAAAAAGCTCAGTAAGGGATACACAAAGAAGGAAAACTGTTAGTTTTTTAAAACAACATGAAAACCATGAATACTTTAACGTAAGTAATTCTTTTCACCTTTATGAAGTAGTAAATTCTATTCACAAAATAAAAGAAAATTACTTACCCATTTTTAAACAAAATTTTTCCATAAAACCCATATAAAGAACACGTAACATATAAAGGTAACATGGGACATAAACATACTTAAATGGAATTGTAACATCCCGGACCCGGGTGCCACACAATGGGTGCCCCGAGCTCGGTTCGCCACTTGACTTGAAGCGCATTTCCCCAAACGCCAGAGGTTGCCGACTAGCAGCGAGGGCCCAGGTCTGATAGTGGGGAAACTATGCCCTCATATGCCAAAGTGTAGTGCATCGGAATACAGAATAAATATACAACGACAGCGGAAGAAGTAAACATACACAACTGAAATAAACTACAGCAATGGATATAACCAACAATATATAAGTTATGATGCTACATGTTTCAAGTTCTACGAAAATAGCCAGAACATGTTATACATCAATACAGGAAAACAAAATACAGAGTACAGCAAAAAAAGCAAAATAGCTGGTAGCGACATCGCGAGCCTAGGCTCGGTCCCATGCCCTCCTACTCCACAGAAACATTAAAGTACCTATATAGGGACTCTTGCCCCTATCTACACCTGTAAAAACGTAATCTGTTTGGGACAAAAAGCATGACCCAAACAGGGTGTGAGAAATATATCCCAGTAGGCACCCATCAAAGGCTCGTTCCCAACTGCGTGTAAGCATGCAACAACAGTGTGCAATAGTAAAATGCAATAAAGTAAGCAGTACTAAAAAGTATCTAACTTAACAATTTAATTTCCATTTTATTATTCATTTAATTTATTTAATTTAGTAACATTCTTGTGCTCAATAGCACCAAGCCCTCAGGCAAACCAGAACTATGCCCTTAGGCTAAAATAGTAACCACGCCCTCAGGCTTGCCCTCAGGCCATACAGAATCCAACCCGCAGGTATTGCCCTCAGGTGTAACAAAAATTTCCCTCAGGAGTAGGAAGTGTCTCCCTCAAGCACAGAAGTCAAGTCCTTAGGCATGGAAGGTTGCCCTCAGGCGAAATTGAACGTCGCCCTCAGGCTAAAACAGTCACGCCCTCAGGCTAATCACAACAACGCCCTCATGCTAAACTGGTAACTGGGCCATTCACAACATGTCAAAAGTAGTAAACAAGAAATTCTTCTCAAGGAAATTCTACGATTACTACTTTAAAGGCATACCCTCGGGTATCCTAGCCACACGGCTAAACAGTGAAACACACCCTTGGGGTGCTTCCGGATCCAAGTAACGATCCCAACCAGCATTTTATTATCACAATTTAATCACCTATGAAATTCTAGGCATTAAATATAGCAATGGCCTCAGCCACATGACACCCCAACATGGGTTTGTGGCACAAAAACTCACAAAAATGCACGACAGTTGGAAAATAAACAAAAAGCCACCTACCTTATACACCAACGAACGTTATACTGAAACACCAACTCCTGAAACGCCCAAGAACGACGCAGATCTGACGAAGAGCAAAACCCATTCAAATGTAAATAACTTCCCCTCGGGAAGGAATTGGTAATAACGGTACTAGGAGAGGAGAGGTCTTACTCGTGCGGTTCCAACGAGATCGTCTGAAGCCGAATCGGATTCCAGATGAACACCTAGAAGATCTTCAAAGGCTCGGTCGTCCTCATTGGATCCATAACGGCTCTAACACCTCCTCTTCCAAATGAGGAGGCTACGACCAGTTTTAAGCCAAAAAAAAAGTACACGGCGTGTACTTCTGAGTACACAGCGTGTACTTCTTTCATTTAACTATTCATTTGGCAGCACCGCCACACTGTTCAACTATCAACATGAGTACATGGCATGTACTCTAAAGTACACGGCGTGTATTATCGCCCAGCTGTCGGCTGCTCCACCACCTTACCGTTTAGGCCTGCCGACTGACTACACGGTGTGTAAGGTACCACTACATGGTGTGTAGTCATTTCATACACCCCTCGTCATCGTCATGGCTACACGCCCCATGTACCCATCCCACACTGCCAAAAGTACACAACGTGTGGAAAAGTACATGGTGTGTAGGTACAAAATTTATCATTTTTCCACATTTTCCATATTTTCTAAAAAACACTTAAGGAAAAGGAAAAAGAAGAAGCCTTTACCTCAAAAATAATAACTAGGTTCTTATAAACTTCCTCCCTTATAGCAATTTGTCCCCGAATTTCCCTTCCAAGGGTGGCGATGAAAAAGCTCAGAACAGCTCTGGCCACTGAGAACATACATCGGCCTCCCGCTCCCAGGTCTCATCTTGCACTCATCCATGCTTCCATAGAACCCGTAAGAGAGGAACTGACCGGCCTCAGAGAACCTTCATTCTCCTATCAACGATACGAATCAGATGCTCCTCAAAGGATGCATCTGCCTCCAGCTCATCCTCCTCAGGCTGAAAGACGTGAGACGGGTCTGAATGATAGTGACGCAACTGAGACACATGGAAAACACCGTGCATGGATCGGTATCGCTATGGTAACTGCAACCGATAGAAAACCATCTCGATTCTCTCCAGAATCTCAAATGGCACCACATACCTCGGTGAAAGCTTACCATGTCTCCTGATCCATCTGTTTCCCAGCCTCGGTGAAACACATAGAAAAACCTGATCCCCAACCACGAACTCCAAAGGTCGTCTGCGGCGATCAGCATAAGACCTCTGACGAGACTATGTGGTAGCCATCCGCTTCCAAATCAATGGGATCATCTCAGATGTCTCCTATATGAGTTGTGGCCCCAGTAAAGCTACATCACCTTCCTCTAACCAGCAGAAAGGTGATCAGCATGGCCTACCATATAAAGCCTCGTATGGTACCTTCTCAATTGTTGCCTGAAAACTATTGTTATCGGAAAACTCGACTAAGGGTATATACTTCTCCCAAGAGCCCCCAAAGTCTAGGATTCATGCGTGCAGCATGTCCTCTAGCACCTGTATCGTCCGCTCTGACTGAACATCTATCTTAGGTTGGTATGCTGTGCTCAGAAGCACTTATGTACCCAGAGCCCTCTAAATATTATACCAGAAACGAGACGTAAAGCGGGCGTCCCTATCTGAAACGATATAACAAGTGACCCCATGAAGACATACGATCTCTCGGATATACAACCTTCTGAGCTCATCAACACCAAAGGTCTCCTTGATCGGAAAGAAGTGAGATACCATCGTGAGTCTGTCCACAACAACCAACATGGCATCTTTGCCTCGAGGTGACCTCAGAAATCCCATCACGAAATCCATCATGACATCATCCCATTTCCACTTGGAATGGGAAACTGCTGTAACAGCCCACCTGGCCTCTGGTGCTCCACCTTCACCAAATGACAGGTGGAACACCTCGTAACAAAACCAGCTATCTCCCTCTTCAAACCCGGTCACCAGTACTGACGTCTCATGTCTCAGTACATATTGGTAACCCTGGGCTGAACTGCCCAAGCTTAAGCATGAAACTCCCGCATCAGCTCTTGGCGTATATCCCCTGGAACCCATACTCGTCCATTGAAACACAAAACCTCATCATCATATATCGTCCAACCGGGAGGAGGGTCCTCACTTGCCACCAACTCCCATAGGACATGGCCTTCTGAATCAGATAGTTGTCTCATCTTCACTCTGCCCACGAGGGTAGATGTCACAGCCAAAGAAGAAAGATAATCCTGCCCCTGACTGTCGTGCACCTCCAAATGTATCTTAGAGAACAAAGACATGAGCTCCCACTCACCACTGGCCTCCTACACTGGCTATATCTGAGTCTTCCTACTCAGTACATCAGCTACTGCATTACCTTTACCAGGTGTATAGGAAAGCTCAAAATTGAAGGACTGTAGATACTCGACCCACCTTCGCTGCCTCAGATTCAGGTCATGCTGAGTAAAGATATATTTGAGTCTTTTTTGGTCGGTGAAAACCACAAAATTCTCTCCCAATAGATAGTGTCTCCAATAGCGCAACGCATGAACGACTACAGCCAACTCGAGATCATGCGTCGGGTAATTTCTCTCATATGGCCTCAACTACCGAGACCCGTACACAAAAACTCGGTCACCCTACATCAAAATGGCTCCCAGCCCAATACTTGATCCATCACAGTAACCGATATAGCTCTTTCCTTGCTCCGGGAGTATCAGGATCGGTGTTGATGTCAACCTTCCCTTCAGGTCCTAAAAAGATGTCTCGCAATCTTCTGACCAAACGAACTTCACACCCTTCTTAGTCAGACCTGTCAATGATACTTCTAAGCAGGAGAAGTCATGTATGAAGGGTCTTTAGTAACCAGATAGCCCTAAGAAACTCTATATCTCAAACACGTTCTTAGGCTTCTCTCAGGAAACTACTGGTCTCACCTTCTTTGGGTCTACTGCAACTCCTACCTCCGAGATGATATGACCTAGGAAGTGAATCTGGTCCATCCAAAAGTGTCACTTCGAGAGCTTATCATATAGTTGATGCTCTCTCAGTGTACTCAATAAAATCTCAAGATGGGTGGCATGGTTGTGTCGAGTGTGGGAGTACACCAAGATGTCTTCCACGAATACTACCACAAATGAATCAAAATACGGATGAAACACATGATTCATCATAGACATGAAAACGGTTGGCGCGTTCATGAGTCCGAAGGGCATAACCAAGTACTTGTACAGATCATATCTGCTCTGAAAAGATGCAAGTTGTATATCTAATGGTCTCATGCGTAGCTGATGATATACAGATCTAAATTTAATCTTCGAGAACACTCGTGCCCCACAAAGCTGATCAAACAAATCATCTATCTTTGGAAAGGGATATTGGTTCTTAACCGTCAACTGGTTCAACTTCCGATAATCCACGCAAAGTCTGAGGGTACCATCTGCCTCCTTCGCAAAAAGGACCGGAGAACTCCAAAGAGAAGTACTGGGTCGGATAAATACCTTTTCTTGTAACTCCTCTAACTTCCTCTTGAGCTCATACAACTCAGGCGTGGCCATCCTATAAGGAGGAATAGACACCGGTGCTTCTCCTGGCATAAGCTCGATAGAAAAATCCACCTCACACACCAGAGGTAGACCTGAAATGTCGTCCGGGAAGACATCCCTGAAACGATCAACCACTGGAGGGAAATCTGTCTGACAAGTCCCCTGATCATCCATATACAAACTCGCAATCTGGGTTGTTACTCCACCTCGCCCATGATGCTCTAGTCCAGCTCGACTCGCCTGAACAACCCATTCTCCCTTGTATAGAAACTCTCCACCCTCTGGTGACATGAAACGCACCCTGCGACAATAGAAGTCTACAAAGGCTCGAAAGGGAACCAACAAGTCCATCATGAGAATGACATCATAGCTCGACATCTCCAAGAAATAGATGTCCCAAAGGAAGTGATACCCACCAACCTCAAGGGGGAACTCCTTACACTGACGCACACCATCCATCCTAGTCCCCAACGGAGTGTCTAGCGTCATGATATCATAAGAAAAAGAAACAAAGAGCCCAAGGCTCTCCACAAGGGGCACAAATATGAAACTATGTGTAGTACCCATATCAAAAAGTACCGAAGATAAAACAGAAGCTACTAGAATAGAACCTATGAATGTAGAAGGTCTGGGATCCTGCTCCTGTTGGGTTTGTTGCACTGCATATGCTTTCCTAGTGCCGCAACCATGCGACACAACCTGGCTACCCTGAGTTGTCCCGCCCTGCTGCCTCTGAGATCCTGGTGTCTGGCTACCACAGCCCTGACCACCTTCTCTACCTACACGCCCTGACGTATTCCAGTTCCCTGACTGGTAAGAAGCCACTGGTCCTGCTCCCGCACGCGAAGTCTGCACAGAACCCTTCTCACTAGCCACTGGTATAAACACCCTGCAAAAGCGCTACAGATGACCCATATTTCTGCAAGCTCGACACTCCACTGGGTCTCATGGACACTGCAGTCTCTTGTGCCCCTCTATGTCACACTGGTATCACCTGATCGGGCCACCGGAATACGCCGCCTGGATGGTACTACCACCCTGAGTGAAGTCCATCTGTCTTTTCCTCTTGCCAGTAGAAATAATACCAGTAACTAGTACTGAACCGCCCTGGCCCACACCACTAGATTCCCACATGTTCCTCTCTGTAATCAGCGCCTGATTCACAATAACATGTACAGTAGGCAACCTGAAAACATTTACTAGCGCTTAGATGTCATACTGAAGACCATCCTCAAAACACCTTTCTCTCAACGTCTCATCACCCACCAGCACTAGTGCAAAACGCTGAAGCTCCGTAAAATGAGAAGAATAGTCCATCACTGAAATAGCGCCCGACTTTAGATTCATGAACTCTCTAGATCTATCTACCCTCGTCGTCTCAGTAAAGAAGAATTCATAGATGACTGCCTGAAAAGCATCCCACACCATTTCCCTATGATGCTCTGACTGGGTGGTAATATCCCACCATCTCTTGGTGGAATCACGCAGCATGTAAGTCGCGAGCTTGACCCTCCTCCCTGGAGGCGTCTCAAGATGCTTGAAATTAGTCTTCATCGACCCCAACCAAGACTTCGCAGCCTTTGGCCCTCTATCCCCTGAAAACATAGGCGGATGCTGCTGCTGGAAGATACATTTCAGCTCAGCAATAGATGTGGTAGCCTGTGGTGCTCCCTAAAAGGTCTGAATGAACCGCATAAAGCCTTCACAGAACTGCGCCTCCGCGCCTGTGTCCGGTATAGCAGCTGGCCCTGCATCTGGCTCTACTGGAGGATCAACTAGAAGCCCATGGACCACCCTCTCTGGAGTATAATCGCCGCTGCTCTCTTGGCGAACAACTCGCGTTCGTCTAGGCAGCATGACTCTAGATGGTCAAAAGCATGCCTCAGATTCAAGATTATTATGATCGGAAAGAGAAGGAACCACAAAGGAAACAAGTGGAAGAAAGCATTCAAAATTGGCCTACACGACGTGTACAATGACTAGACGGTGTGTACTTGACTTCCCTTCCCCTACCCGGGTCCTTCTACACGGCTAAGTCACACTGATTCTGTCGAAAAAAACTACACGGCATGTATAATATCTACATGGCGTGTATGGTTTTATTTTCCAACTGCCCGTGTCGTCTGTGACACGGTTGACTACTCGGCTTGACACTACACTGCATGTTACACCCATACACGGCACGTACAAAACCCCATTTCCCAGCGACACTGCAAACTCCACATGGTCTGTCCTCAGACAAGATTCCACGGCGTGTCCCACAGGTACACGGCGTGTTCAGGGAGAGGTGACATCGGCCCGTGTTGTTAGTTACACGGCCGAGTCCCCATGTCACACTACACTGCGTGTCTATAATCGACACGGCGTGTTCTGTCAAAGAGTTCACCGACCCATGTTGTCAGTTGCACGACCGGACTCGGGGTCACCCTATACAGCGTGTCCATTCGCCACACGGTGTGTTTTACCCAAGACTTTCCCAACCCCGTGTCGCCACCCACACGGTTTGTGACACGGGAAGAGACTACACGGCGTGTTCTCAGGGTACACAACATGTACTCAAAAAGTTCATTTTTATTTCCGAATAGAAGAACATACACGGCGTGTATAAATACACTACACGGCGTGTATACGGGGTTTCCGGACAGTATGCCTCAGAAACATCCCCGGAACCCCGAAAATTCTAAAAATAACACCTAAGTTTCAAATTCCGACCTGTGGGGGCCCATACTCCCCACGAATCCAAGTGTGACATCTTATGTGTGTTATAACCAACAAACAGTCAATGATCCACCAAATTCCGGTTGATGGGGGCCCATACTCCCCAAAAACCAAATTTTGGTGTCCATTCTATAAACAAGCTCAAAGAAAAATACCATATCGCGTGGTAGGTATTTATCAATCAGCTATCACAACAACATTTTTTATTAGCACAACAACTATCACAACAACATGAAAATTCTAATGTATCTGCATGGCATGGAAACTATGCATGCAATGTGATATCTAGCATGTGCCTATATGATGCATGAGACGACATACCCTCATCTCATTAGGTTTCAACAAAATAGAACCCACAGATAAAATATAAACTGCACAATATCAATGTGCGTCACCCAACGGTGAAAACATATCAACTGTAAAATTTTCACAATCAGTACAATTGCAATACGAGGTAGACTGGTTTTTCCCTATACACGGGTTAGCTATTCCCAGGCATAGCTTACTACCAACAACCGTTCCATCCTATCCCTGACTACGACTCCATATAGTAAGTCAAAGAAAAGAAACCCCTCTAATACCACTTTGTAACGTCCCGGACCCGGGTGCCACGCAACGGGTTCCCCGAGCCCATTCGCCACATGACCTCAAGCGCATTTCCCCAAACGCCAGAGGCTGCCAACTAGCAGTGAGGGCCCAGGCCTGATAGTGGGGAAATTATGCCCTCATTTGTCAATGTGTAGCACAGCGGAATGCAGAATAAACATACAACGACAGCGGAAGCAGTAAACATACACAACTGAAATAAACTACATCAGTGGATATAACCAACAATATATAAGTGATGATGCTACATGTTTCAAGTTCTAAGAAAATATCCAGAACATGTTATACATCAATACAGGGCAACAAAATACAGAGTACAGCAAAACAAGCAAAACAGCTGGCATCGGCATCGCGATCCTAGGCTCGATCCCATGCCCTCCTACTCCGCAGCAATAGTCAAGTACTTGTATAGGGACTCTTTCCCCTATCTACACCTACAGAAATGTAATCTGTTTGTGCCGAAAAGCATGACCCAAACCGGGTGTGAAAAATATATCCCAGTAGGCACCCACGAAAGGCCCATGCCCAATTGAGTGTAAGCATGCAACAATAGTGTGCAATAGTAAAATCCAATAAAGTAAGAAGTACTAAAAAGTAACTAACTTAAAAATTTAATTGCCATTTTATTATTCATTTAATTTATTTAATTTAGTAACATTCTTGTGCTCAACAGCACCATGCCCTCAGGCCAACCAGAACCATGCCCCCAGGCTAAAATAGTAACCACACCCTCAGGCTTTCCCTTAGGCCATACAGAATCCAACCCGCAGGTATTGCCCTCAGGCGTAACAGAAATTTCCCTCATGTGTAGGAAGTGTCGCCCTCAGGCACAGAAGTCAAGCCCTCAGGCACGAAAGGTTGCCCTCAGGCGAAATAGAATGTCGCCCTCAGGCTTAAACAGTCACACCCACAGGCTAATCACAAAAATGCCCTCAGGCTAAATAGGTAATCGGGCCATGCCCAACATGTAAAAGTAGTAAACAAGCAATTACTCTCAAGGCAATTCTACGATTACTATTTTAAAGGCATACCCTCAGGTATCCTGGCCAAACGGCAAAACAGTGAAACACACCCATGGGGTGGTTCTGTATCCAATAAACGATCCCAACCGGAATTTCATTATCACAATTTAATCACCTATGCAATTCTAGGCATTAAATATAGCAACGACCTCATCCTCACGACACCCCAACATGGGTTCGGGGCATAAAAACTCCAAAAAAATGTATGACAGTTGGAAAATAAACACAAAGCCACCTACCTTATACACCAACGAACGTTATACCTGAATGTCGACTCGAGAAACACCCAAGAACGGCGTAGATCTGACGAAAAACAAAACCCATTAAAACGTAAATAACTTCCCCTCAGGATGTAATTGATAAGAACGGTACCCGGAGAGGAGAGGGATTATTCGTGTGGTTCCAACGAGATCGTCCGAATCCGAATCAGATTCCAGACAAACACCAGGTGGATTTTCAAAGTATTGGTCATCCTCCTTTGCTCCAAAACGGCTCAAATGCCTCCTCTTCCAAATGAGGAGGCTACTGCCAGTTTTAAGCCAAAAAAACAGAGTACACATCATGTACTTCTGAGTACACGGCTTGTACTTCTTTCATTTAACTATTCATTTGGAGGCACCACCACACTGTTCAACCGTCGACATGAGTACACGGCATGTACTCTAAAGTACACGGCATGTACTGTCGCCCAACTGTCGGTTACTCCACCGCCTTACTATTTAGGTCTGCTGACTGACTACACGGCGTGTAAGGTTCCACTACACAGCGTGTAGTCAGTTCCTACACCCTTCGTCACTGGCATGGCTACACGCCCCATGTACCCATCCCACATGGCCAAAAGTACACGGCATGTAGTTCAAAATTTTTTAAATTTTCCCCATTTTCTATATTTTCTCAAAAACACTTAAGGAAAAAGGAAATGAAGAATCTCGTACGTCAAAACTAAGAACCAGGTTCTCACAGGAATAACCATACGATTGACTTCCACACATATCACTAAATGGAATATCCATACGACTGACTTCCATACCCAATGCATTGGAGGATATAACATAACCATCCATCCTGGTTTTCACGGCACCACCCATCATATGGTTTATCACGTAACCACTCGCCAAATGTTCAAGTACAATCACAACACATAAAATATTTTAAATATAAACATTTCACTAATAACATTTCATTTGAAGTCACAAGAAGTATTTTCAAGATATTGAAATAATCAATCCATTTTCATAAACCATTTAAAAAGAGGTTTCTGAATCAAAGTGTACCATACCACTTTGAATCTTTTAATGCAATTATAATTTCAAAACATTAATTTCCAAATAAATAAATACTAAAAATCATTTATAAAACATGGACATTAAAGATAAATATTTAGAATAATAAATTGTTAAAACATTTAAAATGATATTTTAGTTAAAGAGTTTTTAACAAAATGAGAGACTATTGAATACAAATAATTGAGGAATAACATTTAATCATAACTTTATAATATTATGAGAATAAAGGGATTAATGATATAATATGTCAAAGGACATTATATACACCATAAAAGAGTGAATTGGGGCATAACAACAATGAAGTCTCAATGTAAATGTAAATTGAGATGAAATCCCTTATAAAGATGGTATCCTTAAATTAAGTATAAATCAGTCTCATAATTATGTGTGAAAAATATAAATACACCCAATATAATTGTATATTAACTGTAAAACAGTCAGAGGTCATTCACACGTATTTATAGGATGACATATACAATAAGTACAAGATGAACCCAAAGAATCGAAATTGGGTTAAGAAGTTCCCCTGTAAAAATTCGACAGCCTAACAGAATCACTTTAAAATTAAAAAAATGGTTTGATGAGAAAAAAAGGGTATCTCATCACTTGTAAATAATGTTTACATCAATCAGGATATAAAAGAATATATCCCAACATAATAATATGTAAATTAAAAGACACAACAAAAAGAAGTCTTTGAAAAAGAGGAGGGTCAAAGGTTCCCTTACCGATTTGGTATCATACAAAAAATATGCCACATGAAAAAAGTATCATACAATGAAGATGTAAATACTCATAAATGAATGTATGTTACACAAAGAGTAAAATCATGGGTAGTACATACACCACAGAAAAGGAAATAGTGGAAAATATAGAATGAGTCTCACAGGAATAGAAAGTGAGATGAAACCCTTTACCATGTTGTAATCAACTGATTCATATGACCAAAAGTTAATAAACACAAAATTAATCACAGAATACAATGAATAAAATGAGAATCATGATAATATATATCAAATGGGAGTACAGAAAACACCACATTCAATGAATAAGTGGCGAACAATGGAAATCTCACAGAATTAAAAGTGAGATAAGAAAATCTCTTACCTCGTGTCTGACTTTACTCGATCGTTATTTTATCTCCTGAATAAAAAAGTAAAGTTAATTTCTACTTTCTTAAGAACCATTTTCATGTTTATAATTCCTTTTATATCAATTATTATCATGTTATAAACATTATGTAATCATTTAAGTTAATAATGGTCATTTTGTCGATATTTGGTACTTGAGTCAAAAATGATAAACTTATATTTACAAGTTGTCCATGTGGTCAATAGTACATTATATCCATAATTATAATAATGATTTAGATATCATATATATCATATATATCCTGTTTATACATTTAATTATAATAGTACATAACATTTAGAGGTAAGAAATGAAATGCACCGTTCATGGAGATGGTAAGCCGTACGTACGCATGAATGCTACTTCCATTTCCATTTCATATTAAATGGAATTAAAACATAATGATACATAGTAGTATTATAATTCCAGTATTTTATCATATATAATATCATTAAATCTATCCTTTATATGTACCCAAAATGGAATCAACGAGTCATATCCCTTTGAGGGGGCAGTAGTCCGCACTTTCTCAAATGAAATTATCGTGTTTACCCATAATTGAAACCATAAAGTTATGATATAAATGGAAAATATATAAGAAAAAAGAAAACATAAACATAATATATATCATATATAAATACTTTTCCATCATAATGGCCACCATGAGAGGCCGTAAGAGGTAATTGAACAATCATTATTTCATGAGGCGTTAGTTTTCCATCCAAAGAAACACTATGTTCTTCACCCATTAGATAGAGGTGTGTGTAATTGTAGTTCGAATAAATCTTATAACAACGTCATAGTATATTGAGGATACTGGTTTTGTAACAAAATAAAGGAATAAAAAGATTTTAGGGGCTTTAGAATTAAAATAAAAGAAAACAGTTTAAGAGAAATTGTTACCTTTAATTTGGGTAACTCCCTTTGGTTTGAACCAAAGGACTTCTTGATGTACCTTCTGCATAAGGTAAGGCTTCTATGTAGAGGAGAGGGATGTAAGGAACTGAATTGGGAAGAGGTTTTATGATACAAAAGGCTTGAGAGGTGTGAGGAATTGGTTATTAGTGGTCTCCTTTTATAAGGGGGAGGAGGGGCTCTTTAAGAAAGTTTGAAAATATTATTTTATTATATAATGATATTCGGTTTAAAAAGGTCCAAAAATCATTAATTTCAAAGATAAGGCGACTCATATTCAAAATAAAATATTCCAATCAGAATTTCACATGTTTTGGATAATATTTTAATCATTATATTCTTATTTATTTAAATCATTTATTAATAAGGTAAATATTGTATCATTATTGTGTCATAAATAATTTAATTTATTTGATGTCTAAAAATTAATGAAAAAATACCATGAAGTAGGAATTAGTTTTTTCTTTCCAATGAATAATTATAGTTAGAAATATTAATTATATTACACTATATAAAAATTAATTACTAAATGCTTATTGTTTATGTCTACTTTGCCTTTACATTAAATAATTAACCTATATTGTCATTATCAATCCCAAGTGGCTAAATGGGGTCCGAAAATCGACCCAAATAATACCATGGTCATTAATGACTCATTAAATAAGGTTTTGACAAGTGTTAAGCTAATTATAATTTTCCTTTTACCTTGATTTACCCTATTTACCCTTAACTGTGGTAAATAAAAGTCAAAAGTTACTATTCACCCAAATTTATTTCATCTTATTGATCCAAATTTTACTTACTAATAACAACCATGTATGTTGGATTTTAAAAATTCAATTCACAGAATTGGTAAAATTTCATTTAAAGGAAAAAGTCAGTTTTTTTAACTACTACTAAGTGGTTTGACTATTCATCAAAAATTGATGTTTTTCAAAAAAATGTCAAAAATTCAGCCTAAGATTTATTTGATATTCTGAATAAAAAAATGATTTATATTTTTTCAAATTCAAAACATTGATGTGGCATTAATTAATTTAAAATTAATTCCCATTGTTAAGACAAATAGCGTCTTTTTAAGAAACAATAACTATCAAAAGATTGACAATTTTTTATGTCCAAATTCAAAGTGAAATTAATTCAATGACCAAACATTGGATTAAATGGTAAAAATATATTCTAATTACACTTTAAAACAAATTAAAAAGATAATCGAACCATATAAATAAATTAGATTAAAAAGTAGTTTTGAATTAAAATACAATATATTTCATTATTCATTAAAAATGGACTTTATCAGAAAAATACAAAAAATTACCCAAATTAAATTTTGATGTTCGAAATCAAATGATAAATTTTATTTGTCAAATAGAACATATAAAAATGAACAAAACTAGATTTAAAGATATTTCGCCATTAAAAGGCGATAAATCGGCCGTTTAAAGTAAATTGTGCCTAAAATTAGATTTATTCAAATTTTATGCCTCTAAATTTTTATTGGATAAATTTAAATACATTCAACAATCATAAATAATCATATTTTAGTTAGTTTGGTTCATTCCCTCTGATAAAATGGCAAGGATTTATCTTCCATTCAAAATAATAATAATATATTATTAGTATGCAATGTAAGATTTCAAAGATACCCATTATTGCGTATCGGGTACACTATCGAGCATAGAAACCCCTTTAAAATAAAATTAATATTTAATTCAAAAATATTAATAAATATGAAAATGTCATATTCTTCATTTATCCGTGATGTTACATCCTACCCCCCTTTTGGGAATTATTTCCTCGGAATTTTAAAATTGGGCTTGGGAACTTTATTGAAATCCCCACATCGAAAAAAAAGAGTAAATAAAACTATCAAATTAAAATAAATGATGAAAATTAAAAAGGTTACCTGAGACAACAGATTCTAGGATTCCATGAAAACATGGATATGGAGGAGAAAACAAACCATCATGTTCTGATGGAGAGATATAGAAAACATGTTTAGGGGAAAGTTAACCACCAGAAAATCACAAACTTGTGAAGGGTTAAATAGTCTTTGATTCCCCCGTAGGAAAAGTTAACTGACATGGTTTTTTTGTTTTAAGTTACTTTTCATTGATTAATTTAATTATGATATTAACTAAAAACATAATGAAATATACTTACTTGTCATGTAGACATTCATATTTTACTAGATTTATAACACAAACTCATATTTTCTCCCAATGATGAGCATTCAGGATGACTTTTTTTCACATTAAGAGTTCTATAATCAACTTCGAGAGAATCACATAATCCACAAAATATGAACTATATATTTCTCATGTCTTTAGACATTAACCAAAACCAAAATGGTTAGCACCAGATCAGATAATCCCCAAAAAGGATAATTTTTTAAAAAATGAAAAACTACTCTTAATCTCCATAATTTGTCAAACAAAACTCAAAGTTCAACAAAAACCATTCATAAAATTATTAAAAGTAATCCAAACTAATATTGAAACCCAAATCTCAAAAGGATCTAATCACATAGTCTTCCAAGATAAATCCTAACATATATCTCCAAATAACATCATATATTCTTAAAATCTCATTTTGAAAAGTAATTTACCTAATCACATATTCTCCATGATAGGTTAATCAATTCCATATATAAACCAAAATCAACTTATTCTTGATTCATAAAATCATCTAACTAAAATGAATTAGTCATACTAACCATGGACTTCACGTAGTCCAGTGGTAGGCAATAAATACCACTCGCACTTTGGTTGTGGGTTCCATTCCCGTAGCTTTGTCCAATGTGGCGGGTTGTCACACCATCCTTGTGTTGTCCTTTTTTTTAAAAACTATATAATTTTATATAATTCCTAAAAATATATAAATTTATCAAAAATAACCATAACATATTTTAACCACAAATTTTATCTAATAACCTTCATTTTACACCCCATAATGAATTAACTAGTATTTGCCTCAAATTCAAAGATCATATAAACCCAAATCGTTCTTTATAACTATATCTACAAAAGAAGAGATGATTATTCCTTGAATAAAATTTTCATATATAAAACTTCAAGGTTACACCTACTTTAAAAAGTCTCCTAAGTTAATCCCATCATCAAAAGAGCCTTAATACTTATAAGAATTTCACCATCCTAAAATCTATCATAAAACTTGAATATTTATATGTTGACTTCTTACTCATTAAACGTTCTTCATGATCCATTAATCATTCCTTTAAAACTTATTCTAAAATACTTCTTTCCTACAAAAAATATCATGAATCTTATCCTAAGATTAAATAATGTCAAAACATATGTTAAAAAATAATCCATACCTTTCATTTTCCATTGTCAGTTTCTTCATCCTCATTTGGAATGGAATTAGGTATTATTCGACATATATTTGTATGATCCTGGTGATTCCATTCTCGAAACTTCTTCATAGGACATCTTTTTGTATAATGACCATGCACACCACATTTAAAACATTAAATTGATCCCTCGGAATGAACTTCTTTCCCTTTGCTGGAGTTAACTAGATGCTTCCTTTTTTCCATGGAAGGTTCTTGATTTATGACCTTCTTTTCCACATCTATAGAATCTTCCCGTCCACTTGAAACATTTTCCTAGGTGATTATTTCCACATCCTTGACATATAGGTTTTTGAACATACTTACTTTTATGATTATTACCTAAACATCCATAGAGATTTGTTTCTCACATATACAATGATATATAAAAATCTCCAAGGATTAGGTTGTCAATCAGGAATCCAAATAGTTGGTTGAGAATATCCATAGGAGTTCTCATTGCAGCTCTCATTTCATTAATTTTCTCATTTGCAAAATCATCACAGTTTTCTTCACATTCACTGTTACTTTGATACCTGCTAGATCCATCCATTTACTAAAACCAAAAAGGTCAGTGTGAGTATATCAGTAAAATCATCATATAATATATTATGAGGAGGTTAAATACTAAGATATACTTATTCTATTTATCTTAAACACATTTAATTTATCAAAAAAAACTACAACTCTTTCTAAAATCCTAACGATTATGGTTATGACACTTATGCTTAAAGAAAACCCTAACCTCTAAAGTTATCTAAACCAACCTCTGATAGCAACTATAAGGACCCAACCTTATACCTTACATAATATGAAATTAAATGAAAAATTGACATTAATGATCTTTTTAGGTTTAGAGTTTTAGAGAATTAGGAAATAACTATTACATCTCAAAATATTACAAAATCGACACTTCTACAGAGTTTCCATTTTTTAATAAAATAAAAACTTTTTTTAAAAAACAATTCATGTCTAGTTCCATGTTTTAGACGGCATGAATTTTGCTTGATCTCATCATTGACCCTATTCCACATTATGTCATGTGAAAAACATTTCAAAAAAACCTACTATGAGAATAAAAAGCTCTGTAAGGGAGACACAAAGAAGAAAAACTATTAGTCATTCAAAACAACAAGTAAACCAAGAATACTTTAACATAAGTAATTCTTTTCACCTTTATGAAGTAGTAAATTCTCTTCACTGAATAAAATATAACTACTTACCAATTTGTAAACAAAAGATTACCGTAAAACCCATATAAAGAACACATAACATATAAAGGTAAATGGGACATAAACATACTTAAATGGAATAACCATACAGTTGACTTCCACACATATCACTAAATGGAATAGCCATACAGCTGACTTCCATACCCAATGCATTGGAGGATATAACATAACCACCCATACTGGTTTTCACGGCACCACCCTTCATATGGTTTATCGCGTAACCACCCATAAAATGTTCAAGTACCATCACAACACATAAAATATTAAAAATATAAACATTTCACTAATAACATTTCATTTGATGTCGCAAGATGTAATTTCAAGATATTGAAATAATCAATCCATTTTCATAAACCACTTAAAAATAGGCTTCTGAATCAAAGTGTCCCATACCACTTTGAAGCTTTTAATGAAATTATAATTTCAAAAAATTAATTTCCAAATAAATAAATACTGAAAACCATTAATAAAACATGGATATTAATGATAATGATTTTGAATAATAAATCTTAAAACATTTAAAATGATATTTTAGTTAAAGTGTTTTTAACAAAATGAGAGACTCTTGAATACAAATAATTGAGGAATAACATTTAATCAGAACATTTTAATATAATGAGAATAAAGGGATTCATGATATAACATGTCAAAGGACATTATATACACTATATAGGAGTGAATTGGTGCATAACAACAATGAAGTCTCAATGTAAATGTAAATTGAAATGAAATCCCTTATGAAGATGGTATCCTTAAATTAAGGATGAATCAATGTCATAATTATGTGTGACCAATATAAATACACCCAATATAATTCTATATTAACTTTAAAATAGTCATAGGTCATTCACACGTATTCATAAGATGACATATATAGTAAGTACAAGATGAACCCAAAGAATCGAAATTGGGTTAAGAAGTTCCCCAGTAATAATTCGACAGCCTAACGGTGTCACTTTAAAATTCAGAAAATGTGTTGATTAGAAAAAAAATGCATCTCATCACTTGTAAATATAGTTTACATCAATAAGGATATAAAAGAACATATCCCAACATAATAATATGTAAATCATAAGACACAACAAAAGGCGTCTTTGAAAAAAAGGAGGGTCAAAGGTTCCCTTACCGATTTGGTAACATAAAAAACATATGCCAAATGAAAGAAGGATCATAAAATGAAGATTTAAATACTCATAAATGAATGTATGTTTCAAAAATAGTACAATCATGGGCAGTACATACACCAAAGAAAAGGAAATAGTGGAAAATAAAGAATGAATCTCAATGAATAGAAAGTGAGATGAAACCCTTTACCACATTGTAATCAACTGATTCGTATGATCAAAAGTTAATAAACACAAAATGGATAACATAATACCATGAATATAATGATAATAATGATAATATATATCAAATGGAAGTACAAAATACACCACATTCAATGAATAAGTGGTGAACATTGGAAATCTCACGGAATTAAAAGTCAGATAAGAAAATCCCTTACCTCGTGTCTGAATTGACTTGATCGTTCTTTAATCTCCTGAATAATAAACTAAATTTAATTTCTAATTGATTAAGAACCTTTTTCAATTTTATAATTCCTTTTATATCAATTATTACCATGTTATAAACATTATGTAATCATTTAAGTTAATAATGGTAATTTTTCCGATATTTTGTACTTGAGTCAAAAATGAACACCTTATATTTACAAGTTGTCCATGTGGTCAATAGTCCATTATATCCATAATTATAATCATGATTTTGATATCATATATATCATATATCTCCATTATATACATTTATTTATAATAGTACATAACATTTAGATGTAAGAAATGAAATGCACCGTTCATGGAGACGGTAAGTCGTACGTACGTATGAACGCTAATTCCATTTCTATGTCATATTTAATGGAATTAAAACATAGTGATACATATTATTATTATAATCCTAGTATTTTATCATATATAATATCATAAAATCTAACCTTTATATGTACCAAATATGGTATGAAGGAGTCATATCACTTTTAGAGGGCAGTAGTCCGCACTTCCTCAAATGAAACTATCGTGTTTACACATATTGGAAACCATAAAGGTATGATATAAATGAAAAATACAGAATTATAAATAAAACATAAACATAATATATATTGTATATAAATATTGTGCCATAATAATGTCCACCATGAGAGGCAGTAGGAGGTAATTTAACAATCATCGTTTCGTGAGGCGTTAGTTTTCCATCCACATAAACACTATGTTCTTCACCCATTAGATGGAGGTGTGTGTAAGTGTAGTTCGAATAATTCACATAAAAACATCCTAGTATATTTAGGATATTGGTGTTGTTACAAAATAATGTAATAAAAGAGTTTATGGGTTGGAGAAGTAAAATAAAAGAAAACAGTTTAAGAGAAACTGTTACCTTTAATTTGGGTAACTCCCTTTAGTTTGAACCAAAGGACTTCTTAATGTGCCTTCTTCCTATGGTAAGGCTTCTATGAGGAGGGGAGGGATGTGGGGAACTGAATTGGGCCAATTATGGGTGAGAAAAAAGGATTGAGTGGTGTGAGTAATTGGTTATAAGTTGTCTCCTTTTATAAGGGCGGGGAGGGGCTCTTTAGGAAAGTGTGAAATTATTATTTTATTATATAATGAAATTCGGTATAAAAAGGTCCAAAATCATTAAGGTCTATGATAAGGTGGCTCATATTCGAAATAAAATCATCGAATTATAATTGGACATGTTTTGGATAATATTTTAATCATTATAATCTTATTTATTTAAATCATTTATTAATGAGGTAAATATTGTATCATTATTGTGTCATAAATAATTAAATTTATTTGATGTCTAAAAAATATAGAAAAAATACCATGATGTAGGAATTAGTTTTATAATTACAATTAATATTTATAGTTAAAAATATTAATTATATAACACTGTATAAAAATTAATTACTAAATGCTTATTGTTTATGTCTATTTTTCCTTTACTTTAAATTAATTAATCTATATGGTCATTATCACTCCCAAGTGGCTAAATGGGGTCCTAAAATCGACCCAAATATGCCCATGGTCGTTAATGACTCAATCAATAAGGTTTTGACATGTGTTAAGGTAATTATAATTTTCTTTTTACTTTGAATTACCCTATTTACCTTTAACCGTGGTAAATAAAAGTCAAAAGTTACTACTCACCAAAATTAATTTCATCTTATTGAACCACATTTTACTTACTAATAACAACCATGTATGTCAGATTTTTTAAATTCAATTCATAGAAGTGGTAAAATTTCATTTAAATGAAAAAGTCAGTTTTTTTAACTACTACTAAGTGGTTTCACTATTCATCAAAAAATTGATGTTTTTCAGAAAAATACCAAAAAATCAGCCTAAGATTTATTTGATATTCTGAATTCAAAAATGATGTCTATTTTTCAAAATTAAAAACACATAATTTTAATTAATTAATTAAAAATTAATTCTCGTTGTTAAAACAAATAACATGTTTTTAAGAAACAATAACTATCAAAAGATTGAAAGTTGTTTATGTCTAAATTCAAAGTGAAATTAATTTCAAAGACCAACATTGGATTAAATGGTAAAAATATATTCTAATTAAACTTTAAAACCAATTAAAAAGATGATCTAACCATATAAATAAATTAGATTAGAAAGATGTTTTGAAATAATATACAATATATTTCCCTATTCATTAAAAATAAACATTATCTGAAAAATTCTTAAAAATTACCCAAAGTAAATTTTGATGTTCCAAATAAAAATTAATTTTTTATTCGGTCAAATAAAACATATAAAATTGACCAGTACTATATTTAAAGAGGGTTCGACATTAAAAGGTGGTAAATCGGCCTTTTAATGTAAATTATTCCTAAAATTAGATTCATTCAAATTTTAAGCCTCTAAATTATTATTGCATATATATAAATACATTTAATAATCATGTATAATCATATTGTGGTTATTTTTGTTCATTCCCGCCAATACAATGGCAAGGAGTTAACTACCATTCAAAATAATAATGTTATATTATTAGTGTGCAATGTATGATTTCAAAGATACCCATTGATGCGTATCGGGTGCACTATCGAACATATAAACCCCATTAAAGTAAAATTAATATTTAATTCAAAAATATTAATAAATATGAAAATGTCATATTCTTCATTTATCTGGTATGTTACATCCTTCCCCCCTTTGGTGAATTGTGTCCTCAAAATTTTAAAATTGGGCTCACGAACTTCTTTGAAAGCCCCACATCAAAAAAAAAGAGTCAATAAAACTATCACATTAAAATAATTGAAGAAAATTACAAAGGTTACCCAAGACAACATATACTAGGATTCCATGAAAACATGGATATGGGGGAGAAAAAAACCAACATGTTCTGATGGAGAGTGATAGAAAACATGTTTAGGAGAAAGTTAACCCCCAAAAAATCACAAACTTGTAAAGGGTTAAACAGTCTTTGATTCCCCGGTAGGAAAAGTTAACAGACACGGTTTTTTGTTTTAAGTTACTTTTCATTGTTGAATTTAATTATGATCTTAACTAAAAACATAATGAAATATACTTACTTGTCATGTAGACATTCATATTTTACTAGATTTATAACACAAACACATATTTTCTCCCAGTGATGAGTATTTAGGATGACTTTTTTCACATTAAGAGTGTTATAATCAACATCGCGAGAATCACATAATATAAAAAATATGAACTATGTATTTCTCATGTCTTTATACATTAACCAAAACCAAAATGGTTAGCACTAGCTCAGATAATCCCCCAAAAGGACAATCTTTTACAAAATGAAAAACTGCTCTTAATCTCCTAAATTTTTCAAACAAAACTAAAATTTCAACAAAGACCATTCATAAAATTCTTCAAAGTAATCCAAATTAATACTGAAACCCAAATATCAAAAGGATATAATCACATAGTCTTCCAAGATAAATCCTAACATTTATCTCCAAATAACATCAGATACTCTTAAATTCTCATGTTGAAAAGTAATTAACCTAATCACATATTCTCCATGATAGGTTAATAAATTCCATATATAACCCAAAATCAAATTATTATTGATTCATAAAATCATGTAACTAAAAATAATTAGTCATACTAACTAGGGACTTCGCGTAGTCTAGTGGTAGGCAATAAATACCACTCGCACTTTAATTGTGGGTTCGATTCCCGCAGCTTTGTCCGACGTGACAGGTTGTCACACGGTCCGCGTGTTGTCCTTTTTTCAAAAACTATATAATTATATAGAATTCTCAAAAAGAGATAAATTTATCAAAAATAACCATAAAATATTTTAACCACAATGTTTATCTAATAACATTCATTATACATCCCAAAATGTATTATCTAGTATTTGGCTCAAATTCCAGGATCATATAAACCCAAATTATTCTTTATAACTATATCCACATAAGAAAAGATAATTATTCCTTGAATAAAATTTTCATATATCAAAATTAAAGGTTACACATACTATAAAAAGTCTACTAATGTAATCCCATCCTCAAAAGAGCCTTAATACTTATAAGAATTTCACCATCCTAAAATTTATCATAACACTTGAATCCCTTATATGTTGTCTTCTTACTAATTCAACATTCTTCATAATCCATTAACCATTCCTTTCGAACTTATTTTGAAATATTTCTTTCCTACAAACAAAATCATTATTATTATCCTAAGATTCAATAATTTCAAATCATATGTTAAGAAATAATCCATACCTTTCATTGGTCATTGTCGGTTTCTTCATCCTCAAGTGGAATGGAATTAGGTATGGTTAAACATATATTTGTACGATCCTGGGGATTCCATTCCCAAAACTTCTTCTTAGGACATATATTTGTATAATGACCATTCACACCACATTTAAAACATTCAATTGATCCCTCAGAACAAACTTCTTTCCCTTTGCTGGAGTTAACTGGATGATTCCTTTTTCCATTGTAGGTTCTTGCTTTATGACCTCCATTTACACATCTATAGAATATTACCATCCCTTTGAAACATTTTCCTAGGTGTTTCTTTCCACATCATTGACACATAGGTTTTTGAACATACTTACAGTTATGATTATTACCTGAACATCCATAGGGATTTTTTTCTCACATATACAATACCTTATAAAAATCTCCAAGGTTCAGGTTGTGAATCATGACTCTAGATAGTTGGTTGAGAATAACTATAAATGTTCTCATTGTAGCTCTCATTTCATTCATTTCCTCATTCGTAAAACCATCACAGTTTTCTTCACATCCACTGTTACTTTGATACCTACTAGATCCATCCATTTACTAAAACCAAAAAGGTCTGTGTGAATATATCATTAAAATCATCATATAATATATTATAAGGATGGTAAATACTAATATATATGTATTCTAGTTATCATAAAATCATTTACTTGATCAGAAATAAACTACGACTCTTTCTAAAATCCTAACCATTATGGTTATGAAACTTACCCTTAAAGAATACCCTAACCTCTAAAGTTATCTAAACCGACATCTGATACCAACTATAAGAACTCAGCCTTAAACCTTAGATAATATGGAAATAAATGAAAAATTCACATTGAGGATCTTTTTAGGTGTAGAGTTTTATAGAATGAGGACATAACTATTACATCTCAAAAGATTACAAAGTCAACACTTCTATATAGTTTCCATTTTTTTATAAAATAAAAACTTTTTTTAAAAAAACAAGTCATGTCTATTTCCATGTTTTATACAGCATGACTTTTCCTTGATCCCATCCTTGACCCTATTCCACATTTTTTCCTTTGAAATACATTTCAAAAATACCTGGTATGAGCATAAAAAGCTCAATAAGGGATACAAAAACAAGGAAAACTTATTGTTTTTCAAATCAACAAGTAAACCATGAATACTTTGACATAAGTAATTATTTTCAACTTTATGAAGAAGTAAATTCTCTTCACTGAATAAAAGATAACTACTTACCCATTTGTAAACAAAATATTTCTGTAAAACCCATATAAAGAACACATAAAAAATAAAGGTGACTGGAGACATAAACATAGTTAAATAGAATAACCATATGGTTTACTTCCACACATATCACTAAATGGACAAGCCATACGACTGACTTCCATACCCAATGCATTGGAGGATATAACATAACCAACCATCCTAGTTTTCACGGCACCACCCATCATATTTTTTATCACGTAGCCACCCATAAAATGTTCAAGTACTATTAAAGCACATAAAATATAGAAAATATAACCCTTTCACTAATAACATTTCATATGAATTCACAACAAGTAATTTCATGATATTGAAATAATCAATCCATTTTCATAAACCATTTAAAAAGAGGTTTCTGAATTAAAGTGTACCATAACACTTTGAAACTCTTAATGGAATTATAATTTCAAAACATTAATGTCCTAATAAATAAATACTGAAAACCATTTATAAAAAATGGACATTAAATATAATGATTTAGAATAATAATTCTTTAAAACATTTAAAATGATATTTTAGTTGAAGAGTTTTTAAAAAAATGAGAGACTCTTGAATACAAATAATTGAGGAATAACATTTAATCAGAAATTTATAATATCATGAGAATAAAGGTATTCATGATATAATATATCAGAGGAAATTATATACACCATATAAGAGTGAATTGGTGGATAACAACAATGAAGTCTCAATGTAAATGTAAATTGAGATGAAATCCCTTATAAAGATGGTATCCGTAAATTAAGGATAAATCAATCTCATAATTATGTGTGAAAGATATAAAAACACCCAATATAATTGTGTATTATGTGTAAAATAGTCAGAGTTCATTCACACGTATTCATAGGATGACATATAAAATAAGTATAAGATGAACCCAAAGAATCGAAATTGGGATAAGAAGTCCCCTTATAAAAATTTGACAGCCTAACGAAGTCACATTAAAATTCATAAAATGTGTTGATGAGACAAAAAGGGTATCTCATCACATGGAAATATAGTTTACATCAATAAGGATATAAAATAACATATCAAAACATAATAATATGTAAATTAAAATACACAACAAAAAGAAGTCTTTGAAAAAAGAGGTGGGTCAAAGGTTCCCTTACCGATCTAGTAACATAAAAAACATATGCCACATGAAAGAAGGATCATACAATGAAGATTTAAATACTAATAAATTAATGTATGTTACACAAAGAGTATAGTCATGGGCAGTACATACCCCACACAAAAGGAAATAGTTGAAAATATATATTGAATCTCACTGGAATAGAAAGTGAGATGAAACCCTTTACCACGTTGTAATGAACTGATTCATATGACCAAAAGTTAATAAACACAAAATGAATCACAAAATAACTTGAATATAATGATAATCATGATAATATATATCAAATGGAAGTATATAATACACCACATTAAATGAATATGTGGCGAACAATGGAAATCCCACGGAATTAAAAGTGAGATAAGAATATACCGTACCTCGTGTCTGACTTGACTCGATCATTCTTTAATCTCCTGAATAATAAACTAAAGTTAATTTATAAATGGTTTAGAATATTTTTAAATTTTATAATTCCTTTTATAACAATTATTACCATGTTATAAAAAATATGTTATCATTTAAGTTAATAAAGGTTGTTTTGTCGATATTTCGTACTTGAGTAAAAAATGAACACCTTATATTTACAAGTTGTCCATGTGGTCAATAGTCCATTATATCCAAAATTATAATCATGATGTAGATATCATATATATCTTATATATCCATTATATACATTTATTTATAATAGTACATAACATTTAGAGGTAAGAAATGAAATGCACTGTTCATGGAGATGGTAAGGCGTACGTACGCATGAATGCTACTTCCATTTCAATTTCATATTTAATGGAATTAAAACATAATGATACATAGTGGTATTATAATTCCAGTATTTTATCATATATAATATCATTAAATATATCCTTTATACATACCACATATGGTATAAATGAGTCATATCACTTTGAGGGGGCGGTAGTCCGCACATAATCGAATGAAATTATCGCGTTTACCCATAATGGAAAACATGAAGGTATGATATAATTGGAAAATACAGAAGCATATAGAAAACATAAACATAATATATATCATATATAAATACTGTAACATCATAATGGACACCATGAGAGGCAGTAAGAGGTAATTGAACAATCATCTTTTCTTGAGGCGTTAGTTCTCCATCCATAGAAACCCTATGTTATTCACCCATTAGATGGAGGTGTGTGTAAGTGTAGTTCTAATACATATATTAAAAAAAACCTAGTATATTAAGGATATTGGGTTTGTTACAAAATAATGGAATAAAAAGAGTTTAGGGGTTGGAGAAGTAAAATAAAAGAAAACTGTTTAAGAGAAACTGTTACCTTTAATTTGGGTAACTCCCTTTGGTTTGAACCAAAGGACTTCTTGATGTGCCTTATGAACAAGGTAAGCCTTCTAGTAGAAGGAGAGGGATGTAGGGAACTGAATTGGGAAGAGGTTGGAAGATCCAAAAGGCTTGATAGGTGTGAGGAATTGGTTAGAAGTGGTCTTCTTTTATAAGGGGGAGGAGAGGCTCTTTAGGAAAGTGTGTAAATATTATAATATTATATAATGATATTAGGTTTCAAAAGGTCCAAAAATCATTAAGGTCAAATATAAGGTTATTAATATTAGAAATAAAATCATCGAATCAGAATTGGACATGTTTTGGATAATATTTTAATCATTATAATCTTATTTATTTAAATCATTTATTAATGAGGTAAATACTGTATCATTATTGTGTCATAAATAATTTAATTTATTTGATGTCTATAAATTATAGAAAAAATACCATGATGTAGGAAGTATTTTTATATTTCAAATGAATATTTGTAGCCAAATATATTACTTATATAACACCATATAAAAATAAATTACTAAAATCTTTTTTTATGTCTATTTTTCCATTACTGTTAATTAATTAATCTATATTGTCATTATCACTCCCAAGTGGCTCAATGGGGTCCCAGAATCAACCCAAAGATTCCCATGGTCTTTAATGAATCAACCAATAAGGTTTGGACAAATGTTAAGGTAATTATAATTTTCTTTTTACCTTGAATTACCCTATTTACCTTTAACCATGGTAATTAAAAGTCAAAAATTACTATTCATGAAAAATTATTTTCATCTTATTGAATCACATTTTACTTACTAATAACAACCATGTATGACGGATTTTCAAAATTTCATTCAAATAAGTGGTAAAATTTCATTTAAATGAAAAAGTCTGTTTTTTTAATACTACTAAGTGGTTTCGCTATTCATAAAAAATTGATGTTTTTCAGAAAAATACCAAAAATTCAGCCTAAGCTTTATTTGATATTAAGAATTAAAAAATGATGTCTATTTTTTCAAATTCAAAACCTAGAAGTGGCATTAATTAATTTAAAATTAATTTCAGTTGTTAAAACATATAGCGTGTTTTTAAGAAACAATAACTATCAAAAGATTGACACTTGTTTGTATCCAAATTCAAAGTAAAATTAATTTCAATGACCAAGATTGGATTAAATGGTAAAAACATATTCTAATTACAATTTAAATCCCATTAAAAATATAATCTTACAATATAAATAAATTATATTAAAAGGTAGTTTTGAATTAAAAAACATTATTTTCATTATTCATTAAAAATGAACTTTATCAGAAATATACCAAAAATTTACCCAAAGAAAATTTTGATTTTCCAAGTCAAAAAAATATTATTATTTGGTCAAATAGAACATATAAAAATTAGAAAAACTATATTTAAAGATGGATTTTCATTAAAAAGTGGTAAATCGGACTTTTAAAGTAAATTATGCTTAAAAATAGATTCATTCACATTTTAAGCCTCTAAATTTTTATTGGATAAATGTAAATACATTTAACAATCATGTATAATTATATTGTAGTTAGTTTTTTTCATTCTTGCCAATACAATGGAAAAGAGATAACTACCATTTAAAATAATAATATTTTATTATTAGTGTGCAACATAAGCTTTCAAAGAAACTCGTTGTTGCGTATCGGGTAAACTATTGAACATAAAAACCCCTTTAAAGTAAAATTAATATTTAATTCACAAATACTAATAAATATAAAAATGTCATATTCTTCCTTTCTCCAGGATGTTACACTTATACTGCTTACTAAAATTAAGAAACACCAAAATACACACATATTTGAACTTCTTGTTTGACCACATCAACTCTTCTAGATCCTTCTTGAATCATCATAGTAATTAAACTTCTCGTCCTTTCTAGTTTTCATCGATTTAATAATAAAATAATCAGATAATTATGAAGAAACATTCCTAATATGAGTTAATCTGATTGACTTTTCTTCTCATAGTCATTCTTATTAATATTATTCATAGTTCGTCCAATTGAATTTTCTTCTCAGAGATAGCCTGGTTGACCTTATTTTTCAGATTAAGTCTGATTTTACTATCATCTTTATACTCAGATTCATTTAATTTATTCCTTAGACATAGTTTGATTGAATTTTTATTATGATATATTTATAATTACCAATAAGTAATCATTAAAATGTAATTAAACCAACAATGAATACACTGATAAACATCTAGATTATTCAATATTCCTTAGCTAAAATTAATTCATTATTTTAACAACTTCTCTATCTGGTAATTATAGATCTTATTTGAACATTGTATTATTTTATAGAACCAATAAAATCATTATGATTCCTCCATTTATTCAAAATATTTTCTGATTATAATGTTCCATAATTTATGATAACATCAATATCAAAAAATAAATTTCTGAGTTCAGGTAGGTATATAAGAAAATTTATAACTCCCAAATTCACCACTTTTCCTTTATTATTTTCAAAATAATTATAAATTCCTCACTTAAAAACATCTAACATTATCATTATCCACATTTTAATATAAATCATGAACATCATGCCGATGGATCTAAGACCGATGGTGTGTCCAATAAAAAACATTAAAAAAATGTTCACCCTTATATTTATAGGATCAATAGTGTCTAGTTATTCCAAGCCTGATAAAGTGAATCCAAAAAGAAACATCGATAGAAACAATAAATTTACCCCCTTTATGTTTTTGTTTTAACGTTTCACAACTTTTAACTTTCCAAATAAACTAATTTTGATGATTTGGGTCTTACCCTTAAGAGCATAAACATTATTTTTAAAAAAATAGTCATTGTAAACAAATACAAAACATTATAAAAACCAAATCATAACAAAAAATATTCAAAAACTTTATAACGATAATCATCGATCTGGTATAGAATTTGAAGTTATTGTATTTCTATGAATTTTTCAATGGATTAAAAAATGTAAATCTAAAACCTAGGTATACCAACCCCATTATAATAATTGATTATATTGATACAATAGCTTATAATTTTGATAATCCACTGATCTTATCTCATGTTCATGATGTGTTTCATCTATCACCTCTAATGAAGCTCAAACCAGATTCATCCCATGTACTGAAATTAGAGGTCATACTATTAGAGAATGAAATTTCTTATTTTTAATAACAAGTAGAGATTTTGGTTTAAATATAAATTTTTCTAGGAAATCAGACAAGTCACTGAGTCAGTTCATATGGTAAAAACACCTACATCCAAATGCTATGTCGGAATCCATGGAGGTTGAGATGTGGAACTATCCTTAATTGTCTTTATGAATGTGACGAATTATGATGTTGAAATTAATTTTAAGGGGGTAGAATGAAACAACACAATATTTTGGGAAGTATATTATTTATATTAAATTAATCACTACATTTTTATTTTATTACACATGACACTATGTTTTTCTTGTATTAAACAATATATTTAGTTTAAACAAAAAATGATATTTTATTAAACTATTTTTATTTAATTTGATAGTAATAAACTATAAATTGGAATATTGGGTATGAATATGATTAAATAAATTATATAAATATATTATTTATGCATATATATAAAATGAATTCTCTAGTGACAAATTATTTACAAATGAAAATAAAAACCATTTAAAATCAAAATTAAATGGTTTATTGATTTATTATATAAATAAAAACATTTTACATCAATAAAAATTAAAAAAATGTGGTGAATCATATTAATTAAAATTATATATTAAATATTAAACCTATTTTTTGAAATTAAAATTATTAGTTTCCAAAACAAGAAATAATAATAAATCAAATTTTATGCTTAACAAATTTATTTTTCAAAGAAGAGGTTTTGTAAACGTTTTTCACACTAATTTTAAAAATAATATTTTAGACATTTATAAAAATGAATTTATAAAATTAAATTCATTAATTTTAAATCATCATATTGGAATTATTTTATGGTGAATTTTTTAGAATTTTATGAGAAGATTAATTTTCTGATTAATAGTGGAAAATACAAAATTATAATTAAAATACATCTTTTTGAATTAATTAATTATAATGATAATTCATATTTTAAATTTATTTTAATGAAAAAATATTTTAAATATATATTTATTATTGTGATTTAGGTCATATAAATCCATTTTATAATGAAATTGGATAAACAAATATTATAAACTGTTGAACATTTTATCCTTGAAAAGCCTATTTCTCATTGTATTTGTGAGATTGATTTTGAATAAATTTTTTATAATTTGCATACTTTAATTTTTCATAATGGACTGAATATATTTATTTACAATAATATATATTATATAATAATGTAAAATTATTTTTTTCCAAAATTAATATTTAATCAAGTAAAAATTAATTACCATTGTTAAGGTAATAATAGGTTTAGTAGGGATTGTACTAAAATGATATCAATTAATGTGACCTAAAAACATGTATATAATATATTATATGGTTATATAATGACCCAAAATCCCTAATTATTGATTATAAAACATTTTTTCTTTTTAAAATCAGAGACTCCCATTTACATCATATTCTTTTTAAAAAAATTACAAGTGCACCACTCACCTCACTTATGAAAGGCTACAAATCTTTTATTTTTGTCACAAAAAAACCAATTTGGGTTCCCCCCTGACATACCAAAATCAATTCCAAAATAGCCTCATCTAATTTGATAATCCTTATTTTGTTCATAATCATTCCATGGTATACTTTTGGTGAAAACCTATAGAGGTTACCTGAGGAAGGGTTAAGGGTCTTTATCGTGCATTGTTATTTTATTTCTTCCTACATATCATTAAATTATTAAAAAATGATTATATAATCAAATTACCATATTCCATAGAATAATATGTTTTTATTAAATTTTATTTAGAAAAAACTATTTCTTCTTCCCTAAAATTGTTTACAAATCTGTATTCATGTGTACCTAAGACTACCGCCTCACGAAATGATGGAATTCTTTTTTCCATTACCCCAATCGTAGATGGATATCTTGATGAATATAAAATATATATATGTATATATATGATATTTTTTACATAATTATATATATTTATTAATTATATAATATATACCTTTTTATATTCTATTTAGAAAAGGATACAATAACGATGCTCATGTGTATAATAAACTACCACCTGGCGAAGAGATGTGATTTATTTATCACCGATGAATTTCATGAAAGATAATAATGATAAATTTAATGAATATATGAGATATAAATTAAATTAATGATTTATTTTTAATTCTTAAAAAATAATGTATCATTTTATTTTTTACATTTTCACTCACTGAAGGATGACTACGTCATTTGTGTATGTGTGGAATAACACCTTCAAGAAGAAACGCGGAACTATTTTCATCACCAAACCACATGGATGATAAGAATAAGTATTTTTAAATAAATAATATATTCATGATATTATTTTAATTTTTTATGATAATTTATTACTTATCACCTTCCATAATGATAGTTGAAAAATAGGAAATGCTATTCATGTGTACACACATCCTACCACCTCTATGATCATAACATACTTCATTTCTCAAAAACATATGTCATTAATATCATTATAAGAATAATTAATGTATAAATATTATAATAATTACATTATTATTATTGATTATATTGTGGAACCATTATCAATCTAAGAGTTATGGATATAAAAAATCAAAACTTATATGAAAAACAAAGCGGTTATTATTCGAAACATGACGTAAGTATGTAATTGATAATAAAAGGGTAATCAAAAGATATATTTATTATATAATTATTGTTATTAATATATATATATAATAAACATATAATAATACATATAATTATTGTTATTAATATATATATATATAATAAACATATATTTATTATATCTGAGATTGTAATGTGTATGAAAGATGTCAATAGTTAAGGTGATAGATTTCAGTCTCTGTTTTTTTACTTATGTGTATCACATACCTTATTCGAAACTGATTTGGATTATGTTTATTTGAACCATGTCTAAGGCACAACGTCAATTACCTATGTGGAAGAATTTTATTTTCAAGGCCTGATGACGCGTGGGAAATTATAGAGGTTCAATGAAACAATTGGTGCCCATGTCACTTCATTAAATGAAAAATGGATCATTCTATATATGGATAGAGAAAATGGTCCAATTATCTCACTTATTCAATGCCAAACATGATGTTTAATGCTCGGCCCAAATTTTTTCATGATGTTTGATTCTTTTCCCACATAGAAGATTCTAGAAATTGCATATTTGGACACCAATGTCAATTCCATTGGGCTATACACTCAAAGTAAAATCCAGTAGGCTACAGTGCAAATGTTGTGTGCCACACTTCCGAAAACTATTTGGTATAATTTATCTTTGGTAATTTTAGGTGAAAATTTAGTTTAACATATATTAAATTAGGGTATTAGACCCATGACTATTACACAACCCCCATGGAAATAAATAGCCACTCGTGGCAGTTGTATGGAATTGAAGATTTAATTGAGGGCTTATGATTTGTTTCTCTCCATTGGGTGAGAATAGTCCACCTATTTCCCCTTGATCTTGTTCATTATTTCCTTGTCAATCTATAATTTGGATTGGTGATCAATGATCACAAAGCCCCCAATTCTATGCCTCAACCCAAGTATGTGGTTTTGTGGATTGGCAATCACACACATCCCTTTACTGTGTTGTTTAATTAGTAGGACATGCTTCTTAAAGCATTGATTGACTAAATACATCCACTATCCATACCCATTATCTGCCACTTATCTATGAACCTAATTCTTAATCTACCTCACTACACTGTGAAGATCAGTCCAACCCATGCATCTCACATTAGTTGGCATCAGATCACCGGTTTCCATGGTAGGCATCTATCCCTTCCTTTACATTACTTTTTTTTCTCTCATTATCCATCCATATTAATCACCCTTTAAAAAAATTACTTTCATAAAAGCCTCTTGAATTTTCCTATTTTGTGCTATCTTAGATTATTATAAATTCAGTGAAATTTTTATTCATCTTCTTTGTATGTTTCATTCAATATATTTGATTTTCATCTCGAAAAAAATCAAATTCCCTCAAATCATCATTTTGTTCTATTAAAAAAAAGTAGATCTTTTATTCGTGGGACATCAAACAAAATTTCCTTACTCTCACTTTAATCATCTTTTTTATTAAAACACCGAGAACAAAACTTTTTTGGGATACATGATCCAAAAAAAGAGAGAAAAAGGTTGATACAATTACTTTTTTGTTCATTAAATTATTAGTACTTTCGATTTCTATACATCACATTCACCGTCATTTTACTTCACCTTCGTATTATACTTTCCAAATATTGTTATTAATTTTTCATATCTTGCAAAGTCAGGAAAAACCCCCATTCCACAACTTTCTATCATTTCCACACATTTACCCATATTTTTTACCATCTATTCACCCTTTACCCTTTACCGAAGAAGCAGGATGTGTTAAGCCAACCCCCGACACAATCTTGATTGGGGAAGTATTGGTGGCACATGATCATCCCAAATAAGGTATTATATCTCATATTATCATGGAATTTTAATTGAGTGTTTAGAGTTGAGATAAATAAACAAAAAATATATATCTTGTGTGTCTAAGGGTGTGCATCTTGTTGTGTGTGTGTGTGTTTACATCTAGTGTGTGTGACTGTATATAGGTTACATGTGTGAGTGTGTATCCTTGTGTGTGTGATTGTTTAAATATTTTTTGTGTTTGTGTGTGTAAATATAATGTGTATGAGTGATTTTTTATCATTGTGTGTTTCCCCCCAATTTGTTTTCGTGTTTGTATAACTTATCATGGAAGAAGATTGTGGGAAGAAAATTGATAATGTTACTGATGAAGGAGGTTGACATAGATCTCCCACATCCAAAGCTACAAAACACCAAATTCATGCTTCGATGAGTCACATTGATAATCTTATAGATATAATGTTGGTAGTTCTACATGAGAGGATTTATGAATTTGAGAATAAATCAAGCCCAAGGACGATCCATAATAGTCCAAGAGAGGCTCCGGCACCACGTCGCCCAACATCATGATGGAGGAGATGGTGGACATTAATGATGATCTTGATGATGTCCCACAAAATTTTTTTGAGTGAAAATGAAATTCTCGAAAATCAAATTTTGAGTGAAAATAAATAAAATAGTTATGAGGAAAAAAGAGATAAAATGAAAAGGGAGAGAATGAGGGGAAAATAGAAAATAGGAGTAAAAAGTAAATGGAGAGCAAATAAAAATCAAGAATTGAAAAATATTTGAGAGGGGTGAAATGTGTGATGTTGGCCAAAAAGTTTGAGGATAAGGAAGATTTTATTTCTTGACAGAATCTCTTAGTAATTATATAAAAAGTGGTTATGTTGATCACTAATGACTTATCATCTCCTTGACCACATGTTATTGAGTCTTTGTTATAGGAAATTAAATATGTGCTTCCCAATGAGGGGCCACCTGGTTTTCCAACCATTAGAGGTATTGATCATTAAATTGACCTCATACCTAGAGCATCACTACTGAACCGCCCTGTATATTGCACCAAACCAAAAGATACAAAAGGAATTAAAGGAAATGTTAATGGGAGATTATATGTGGAATATGTTAGAGGACTCTACTCCTAGTTCTGTATCGATTATTCTAGTGCCAATGAGGGTTGGAACATAGAGAATGTGCATTTACTGTAGATCCCTCAATAACATCACAATTAATAATGGAGTTGAATTCAATACTGAGAAGATCAAATCAATAGAATAATGGCCAACTCCAACCTCCGTAGCATAGGTAAGATGTTTTCATAGGCCTATTAGTTTTACAAGATATTTTTTAGGGAAGTAAGAACATTAGAAACACCGTTGAATGAGTTGAAAAATAATAATATACCTTTCCAATGGGTGATAACTCAAGATAAGGGCTTCCATGAACATAAGTAGAGACTCACCCATGACCATCTAATTGTACTTATGGAATTCAGTATGACCTTTGAAACTGATTGTGATGCAAGTAGAACTGGACTAGGAGGATTACTCATGTAAGAATGTAAGAGTATTTCATTATTTATTGAAAATTTAAATGGACCAATCCTAAATGATGCTATATATGATAATGATTTTTATTAATTTTTTATAGTTCTTGAAACATTGCAGAATTATCTTTCAAGAAAATAATTTTTGATCCATTATGATCATGAGGCCCATAAATACCTTTGAATCAAACATAAACTAAATAAACTACATGCTCCATGGTTCAAATTAAATGAGTCATTTCAATATGTCATAAATCATTAAAAGGGTGATTAAAATACTCTGTCTGATGCACTTTCATAGAGATATTCACTTTTTTCTTATTGGATTAAAAAATACTTAATTTCGAATACATTATGGATTTATATTACAGTGATTGTGATTTTAGAGATCCTTATGAACGTTGTAATCCTAATTTTAGTTGTGAAAATTTCTATTTACATGATGGATTATTATTCCAGATTGATAAGTGTAGAATTCCCAATTGATCTATCCATTTACTCATATTGAAGGAGTTACATTTTGGTGGGTTAATGGGTCATTTTTTTTGTTCCAAAAACTCTTAGTGTTCTTGGTGAGAATTTTTAATGGCCTAGGATATCTATAGATGTTGGTATATTTGTGGGAAAGTGCATTCTTATCCATAAATTCAAATTAAAACTCAACTCATATAGACTATATATTTCTCTCCCAATACCCAACACCCCTTGGGAGAACATATCAATGGTTGTTATTGTGGGGTCACCATGGACCACGAGCGGGGGAGATTCCATTTTTTTGTGGCTTATCATTTTTCATAAAATGGCACATTTTATTCTATGTCACAAAATAGATTATTCTACTAACCATGCAACACTTTTCTATGAAGGCATAGTAAACCTCCATGGAATGCCAAGGATGATTTTTTTGGATCGAGACACAAAATATTTCTGTTACTTTTGGATGAAATTGTGGAGAAAACAAAGAATAAATTTACTCTTTTCTACTAATTATAATCCACAAACTAATTGAAAAATAGAAGTGGTAAATCTGAAACTATCATTCCTTATGTGAACAATTGTCAAGAAGAACATCAAGAATTTTTAGGAGTGTCTACCACATGTCGAATTCACGTATAACAAGGACATGCATTCCATAACTCAATTATCTCCATTTGAAATTTTTTACGGCTTTAACCCCCTTAACCTTACAGTTCTAGTTCCTTTTTTTACAAGAGGCAACTAATATGAATGTGAAAGGGCATGCAAAATTCATGAATAGAATCCATTAAAAGTCAAGGATAAATATCAAGAAGATGACCCAAAAATTTGTTTATCAATAAAACAAGGCTCGCACGAAATTTTTTTTAAAGGCTGGTGACTTAGTCTATGTTCATATGCGGTAGGAAATATTTTTTAACAAAAATAAATAAAAACTGATGCCTTGAGGAGGCAGAATTTCTTGAGTGCTCGAGATGATTAACAAAAATTCTGACAAGATAGTTGTTCTAGGTGAGTATGGTGTATGTTCCACATTAAATGTTTCTGATGTTTCTCATTTTTTAGGTGTAGAGGATGATGAGTCAAAGAAAAATCCTTTTCAAGTGGGGGAGGATGATGCAAACCATGTTGAAGGTACCAAGTTGATTACCCAAGTGGAGGAGTCGGATTTGCATGGCCCAATGACACATGGGATATTAAATAGGTTAAATAAAACAATTGGAGATAACATTTCTTCATTAAATTTCGAATGGATCATTCCTTACATGGATGGAGAAAATTGTCCAATTATCTCACCTATTCAAGCCCAAACATGATTTTTAATGCTCGACCCACATGGTTGCGGGAATTTTAAAGTCCTAAACACATGGAAGATTCTAGAAATGGAATTTTTGGACACCAAAGTCAAATACAGTGGGCTAGGCACTCAATGTAAAATCTGGTGGGATATAGTTGGAAATTTGTGTGCCACTTTTCCAAAAAGTATTTGGTAGACTATATCATTATTTAATTAACGAAACTATATAGTTTAGCCTTTATTAATTTAGGTTATTATACCCTTGAATATTGTACAACCCCCTTTTCTATAAATTTCAATCTCCATATCACTTGTATGGTATTCAAGATTTAATTTATAATTTATTCTTTGTTTCTCTCCTTTGGGTGAGGATTGTGCATATTTTTCCCCTTTATTTTCTGCATTCATGCCTTCGAAATATAAATGCTAGACTGGTGATCGAAGATAAAAAAACCCCAATTTTGTGCCTCAACCAAATTTCATTATTGTTTGGATTGGCTATCACACCTATGGCATCCCGCCTTTTTATAACTTAATTTTTCATTACATTTTACAAATAGTGGATCTTTAAAGTATAATGTCTTGGAAATCAGGAGAATAAAACATGAAAATAAAACAAAAAAAATTCTTCAAATCCACTTGTAATGATTCATCATAAGTTCATCATAGGTATAATTACTTCATCTCATAACCCGGAGACTTACATTCAAAGGAAACGGTGAGTAGAAGGACCAGTAAGTGTAAACATGGGAATCAGTTTACTAGTGACATCAATAAAAACATGAAAAAAAACATGAGGACATGAGAAATGTAAGTATAGGCATATCATAAGTAATATAAATTGAAACATAACATCAATATGTGGATAAAAAATTTCATTTTGACATTCATGAACATATCACCAAAGTCCATCCCCAAGGTGTCAAAAAAATTACCAATGTTATTCACCAAGGTATCGTGAAACTTGTCATCACTATAGATTAATTCATTACCCAATGCATTGGAGCTCTATCAAGGAGAACCCATAATATATCATTAATTACATGTGATCCACATAGATCATAATCAAACATTTCATAAATAACACATATAGAAAAAAAGAAATGGGTTTCATTTGAATGTCGTGACGTTTTAAAAGCTCTTAAAAATAAGATCATTATATCATTTATAACCCATGGAAATGGAGTAGGGTTATATGTATGTCCATTGTAGAATGAAATATATCCTATTTATATATTTACAAACTACCATAAAACTAAATAGGTCTGGGTATTCACATAAATAAACAATATAATTTCTTGAGAGAAAGAGATAGAAATTTTGAGGCGAAATTTCTACAGCATAACGCTTATATAACATGGATTTAGAAAATAATAAAAAGAGAGGATAAAAGGTTAACCCACTCATAAATAACTAATTTTACAATATAAATACATAATAAAATGGACATAAGATCATGGTATGGATATTTTAATGACATACAACATGAAAAAAATGAATGAAAAGAGAATATGTGATTTCTTTTACGAGAAATTCGGCAGCCTAACGTCATCACTTAAAAATTCAGAAAACAAATTGATGAGAGAAGAAAGGGTATCTCATAATATAGAAATGAAATGGAAAGTAATAAGAACATATAAGAACATACTCTCAATTCCAAGAGATGGAAACTAGAAGACACAACATAAAGGAATTCATGACTTAAAAGAGGAGGGAGAAATGATCCCTTGCCTTGAAGAGTAACTTCGAAAGCATGAAGGTCCGGACCATGGGAGGCTTGAGGGAACCTTGGGAGTACTCCTTGGGAGTTAAGGAGAAAATAACTTTATTTATTATTGTAACACCCCAAGCATCCACAGTACGATTCTCTTTGAATAATACAGTAGTGTGTGTTGTACGCAACTTCGAGATTCTAACACACCGCGACCAATCAAAATAACCGTTATGAATAGTAATACCCACTTTTTGAAATTTTATAAATTTTATCTCTCAAAATGGACTTCATTTTTAGATTTGGAATATCGAAATTTTCTTGGGGTGAAATTTTGGTACTTTTCGGATAACTTTTATATTTTGATGAATAGTGAAAATTACTAAATTTTAATTAAAAACAACTTTTTTAGTCAAAATAATTAATAGTGATAAATTATGATTTTGAGTGGTTTTAAAGTATATTTTGAATATATTTCAACCATATAATACAATTTTGGTCATTGGACATAATTTCATAATTAAACCGGACATAAACAAATATCAATCTTTTGATTGTTATTATCTCTTAAAAACACGCTTTTTTGTTTTAACAACGGGAATTAATTTTAAATTAATTTCTGCCGCTTCTGTGTTTTGAATTTGGAAAAATGGATTCCATCTTTGGAATCTGGATTTCCAAATTGTGTTAATAGGTAACTTTTATTTTTAGACATTTTGAATAATTACTTCGGTAAATATTTTATTTACCATGGTTAAAGGGTAAATCCGGTAAATAAGGGTAAACAAATAATATTATAATAATAATAAATTACCCTAAAACATGTCCTAACCTTATTGGTTGATACTTTTCCGACCATGGGAATCTTTGAGTCTATTTTTGGACCCCATGGAGACACTTGAAGGTGATAAGGACACTTTATATTAATTAAGTTCAAATAAATACAAAAATGACATATGCATATATCTTTTAGCAAAACAATTTTAACATAGAGTTATATATGTTGGATTTTAAAATATAAATATTAATTAGAAAGATAAAAAGCTTTTCTACATAATGGTATTTTATTTGTAATTTTTAGACATTTAATAATTAAATTTATTAAGGTCACAATAATGATGTAGTATTTTCTTTATTAATGAAAGAATCAAATAATTGGTATTATAAATGTTAAAATAAATATAATTTGAAAGTTTTGATGACATAAACTAATTTTATTTGTTAATATGACATGATAGTATTGCATAAAATAATTTGGTTATAATTAATAATGTTTTTATGACTTTAACAAAAAACAATTATTAAATAGTGTCAAAATTGACATAAATGTGTTTTTTAAACAAATATTATATTATTAATTAATATTATATTCTTAAAAATCTAAGGCTCGTCCAAAAGACTAATATCATGATAGGAGTATCATTAATGGACCAATTGGGGGCCGCTTGGATGTATATTGTATTTTTATTTAATATATAATATTAAAATACGAAGTGACATGGTAAATGTCAATCTAATTAACTAAGAGTTAAAATTAAAATATAAGGTTAATATAATCACCCAAATCTGCCTAAAATTAATTTAATGAAATTATTTCGACCCATCACCACATTAGAATTTTAATTATACAATTTTGAAGCCAGTAGAAACTGGATATTAATTTATTATAAATTAATACTTTAAGTTATTCCTAAAGAGCCCCTCCTCCACCTTATAAAAGGACACCACTTCTAACCAATTCTTCACACCTTAAAATCCTTTTGGATCGGCCAACACCTGACCAAATATTCTCTCAACTACTCTCACTTAAAATAAGGGCCTTAGTTTGATCATAAACCAACATATGGAGCCCTTTTGATCAAATCAAAAGGAAGAACCTGAAGAAGTGGTAATGTTTTCACCACCCTTTTTCATGTTCCTTTCTTATTCAACTTCTTCTTCCTTTGTTATTTCATTTCTAAAATAATAACTCTGGTATATCCTATATACTGTGATATTATTATAAATATGTTACAACCATATTCATTATTCTATCCATCTTTTGAATGACATGTCACCATGCGTGCGTACGTACGACCTACCGTCTCCACATCATGGCGTAATTGTTATTCAATACACTATTATTTGGATGGGTATAATAATGATGTGTAATTCATGTAAATAATAAATATAACATGACAATGATTCTTTATATATGATATACCATCCAATTATATATTATTTTAATATCAAAATATTCATATTGTCGCTCGTGCATACGTAAGGACTACCGTCTCCACGAATGCGATGATTTCCATTCCCCATCATATCCATTCAAGTATAATTCACATTTGATGATTAAAAATAATTTTTAAGGACATGATATAATTCTGGATATGATTAATATACAACCTATCCATAACAAACACGTCTTATGTAACAAAACATATAAAAGAAAATAAGTAAGTTGACTCCCAGAACGACGATAATAATAAGATATTATTAACAAAGCAATGTTAAAATATCATATATGATATGATATTAATGTATATGAATCTTTTATAATTTAATAACAATTATTTTACCACTATAAAGTAGGTTAACCTACCCTCAACCGTGTAAAAGTACAAGGTAAGGGGTTTTCATCTCACTCTTTATTCCCATGAGATTCATGCCATATTGCCCCTATTACCTTTTGTGTGGTGTATGTACTTACCATAATTGTATTGTTTATGTAATACTATTTAATTTATGTGTATTTACATATTCATTGTATGATACCTCTTTCATGGGGTGTATGTTTCGTAAGTTACCAAATTGGTAAGGGTTTATTTCACAATTTCTTCATTATCCGAGGTTGTTTATACGTAATTATCTTCTAGGACCTCTTTATCATCCACATCCATGTTTCTTAAAAATGTATTTCAAATAATTCTTAATTTTTTACTTAATATGGGTTAAAGTCATTTATACCCTTGTTTAACATTTTATAAGAAGTTTATAAAGGAATCTTTCCGTTGTTTTCCAAACAAGGTCCTTTTTAACCTTTTCGACAAAATTAAGTTAAGAATGTCTTTTTTAACTTATACGGCTGGTGAAGCTATATTACGCCATTATAAACTCTTTGAAGCTTCCCTTACAATATTATAAGAATATTTTCAATGTAAATTTTTTATTTTATAATTTTGTGACTCTTAAATTATTTCAAAATAGAAAGAGATATTTCTCTAAAAAGGGTTTCGATTTCATCTCTGTCAACATCCTATGATGGGTTTTAAATTTATTTGGAGTTGATTTATTATGATAAAAAACTCCCATAATGTATTGAAGGTTTTTTGATATGTTTGACTATAGATATGCTATTTTTATACCATTCATGATTTATGGTTAAAGTATTGACATTTCGTATGCTAGTTTTAATATGAATGTTTATAATATGATTACAACTTTTCATATGAGGAAAGTATTGGACTTAGTAAATGACGGGTGGAGCCCGTTATAGCTTCTCGATGCATCGGTAGTTCTCATGAGACAAAAAGGTGTGGAATTGGCCAAGGCCCTTTCTCAATTTGATTTATGGTTTTGGACGAGGCCTTAATCATTTTTGCACGTCTTGGCTGAGGCCTTGAAAAAATGTTTCAGTATGTCTGGCATTATACATTCCCTCATTATGGAAATAATATTGGTGTTTCATGTGGTTATTAGACTAGTAGAATACCCATGATTATGTTTTTTATGGAATTATTTACTCATCTCATACTCTTGTGATAAAATTATTCATGTTTATTATTGGTAAAGGTGTGTGGTATCAATTATTTACCATGCATAATATTTATGTCATTTTTGGCTGTATTACATACCCTTACTCTTGTAGAATACCCATGATTATGTTTTTTATGGAATTATTTACTCATCTCATACTCTTGTGATAAAATTATTCATGTTTATTATTGGTAAAGGTGTGTGGTATCAATTATTTACCATGCATAATATTTATGTCATTTTCGGCTGTATTACATACCCTTACTGATCATTTGAGCTCACCAATTTCAATGTTTTATTTTTCCTAGGATATGAAGTTAATTATGAGTGACCTGCATGCATAATCTAGGAGGCTTGGATATTCAGAATGAAATATATTTGTGTTGTATTTCTCTTCAAGATGTAAATTTGAACATATGTATGAATCTTGTTTCCAATAATACTAAACTGGTCGGTCTTTCGAGACATGATTTCCATGTGGTCATGGAAATGTTATGTAATAATGCACTAACTCTAGGTAACTTGGTTCGGGGTGTTACAGTTGGTATTAGAGGAAGTTTAGTACAAACCTTGGAAACTATATTTAGATAAACTCTGATTAGAACACATATCCCTAAGATAGACTTTGAGGATTAGTATAGAAGAACTTCCTAGAATTTTGGTATTGTAGAGATTTTGTGAGTTTTCAGAGCAATACATCCCTGTCTGGATATGAGAAGGTAGAGGCGGCTCTGGCATAGATGTACCTAGGGGTAAAACCCGAAAACACCGCTTTGAGCTAGACTTGAATGGGAACTGGTGCACGACAACGGGCCTTGCTGCACTCTTGGTTACGACACTCCCGAGGGATATTCTTAGGATAATTATCATTTTCGTTACAAACCATTATGAAGGTTTATGAGTATATACTTCCTCAAAGAAAACTTTTTTTTATGATTATGGATTATATCCATAAACTGTTGAATTTATGTTGAGTGTTTTAGAAGTTTGGAATTATATATTCCGATTCATAAACTTATCTAGTTTATGCCATTGTTTAGAAATGACCCCTAGAGGAAGAAATGAAAACTATATCAATGCACGCAGTCCATGTAGGGATTTCCCTCCTGCTCAAGATAATTATAGTGGAGCTGGTGATGCAACTGGTGCTGATTAGATAATCACCATACTAGGACAACTCACTCAGGTTATAAATAATAACCTTACCCGTATGGAGCACCATGATCTGCATCGTGGAGGATCAATGTTAGATCACTTCATGAAGCAAAAACCACCAACATTAAATGGGAATACAAATCCATTAGTATCTATGCAATGGATAAATTCTTTAGAAAAAATATTTCATGCTTTGGGGAGTAGCGAAAGGGAAAAAAATTTCATGGCAGTTTACCGCCTCACTGGAGTTGCTGACCAATGGTGGTCCTTGATTCAAAATAAAAAGGAAGATGATGAAGTATCAAATATATAATGGAGATAATTTAAAGATATTTTCTTATAAAAATACTTTCCTCATGACCATCGAGCTGATATGGAAAGGGAGTTTCTGAGTCTGAGGCAAATGGAGGATGAGAATGTCGCGAAGTATGAGGCTAACGTTACAAGGTTAGTGAGGTATGATACAGATTATAAATGTAACCCAAGAAGTAAGATTGACTGTTTCTTTGATGGGTTAAAACCATTTCTCCTTTGAGAATTAGTATCATAATCCTTATCATCATATGAAGATATTGTCTCGTGTGAAATCAAGACCAAAAAGGAATTCTTTAATTCTTATGACTTTAAATCAAAGAAAGAGAAGAAGAGATCCACTGAACACTCTGGGAAAGGAAATAAAGAAACAAGGAAGAAAGGAAGAATTGAATTTCCACCCTATGATAATTGCGGAAGAAAGCACCCTGGTTCTTGTCTAAAAGTAAAAGGAGTGTGCTACAAATGTGGACATATGGTCCATTTAGCTGGTGATTGTAAAGGAAAGAAAGATGATACTGATGTTCAATGATACAATTTTAGGGAGATGGGACATTATGACAATGAATTCCCTAAGCGTCAAGGAAACTTACCTAAGAAATGGACAAGCGATCAAGGCCAAGCTTATGCTATCACTACTGCTGAGGTAGAAGCCTCGAAAGACGTGGTGGCTGGTAATTTAATGGTTTCCTCAAGTTTAACAAATGAATTATTGGATTTTGGATCATCTCATTGTTTCATATCTTCCCAGTTTTCTAAGAAAATTAGATATTTCCATTTTTAATTAACAAGGGTGTTGTCAATAAAAACCCCTAATGGAAGTATCATTGCTACAAGGTTCTTTCAATCAGTCCCCATTAAGGTATATAAATGTTCTTTATCTTCTGATCAAATCGTCATACCTGTGACTTAATTTGATATAATCCTCAGTATGGATTGGCTTACAGACCATGATGCGACGATTTATTGTAAGAAGAATTAGGTTATGATTTTTTATGATGATTATAAAGAACACCATATCTTTATAGCAGAATCATCACCACCTAATTTTTATCTAGATCTACCCCCAGTAGATCAAATAAATACAATTATTGGCGAGGAATGGAATGAAATAACTGTTGATGAGGAATGGAATAATCAAATAGAGGATGTTCCTATTGTGATAGAATATATTGATGTGTTTTCAGAAGATTTACCTGGACATCCTCCAGAATGAGAAATTGAGTTTTCCATTGATTTAATTCCTGTTTCATGGCCAATATCGAAATCCCCTTATAGAATAGACACTGTAGAATTAGTTGAACTAAAGAAACAACTGGAGTAATTGAGTAATAAGGGATTTATTCGCCCTAGTGTTTGTCCATGGGGAGCCCCTATCCTTTTTGTTAAGAAGAATGATGGATCTATGAGGTTGTGCATTGACTACAGAAAGATCAATGCTATAAAAATAAAGAACAAGTATCCCCAACATTGCATTGATGATTTATTTGACCAACTACATGGAGCTCAATAATTTTCAAAGATTGACCTTTGATCTGGATACCTTTAGTTGTGTTGGAATAATAAAGACATTCCGAAGACAACATTTCAAACCAGGTATGGGCATTACGAGTTTACAGTAAAGACTTTTGTGCTGACTAATGCACCCTCTGTTTTAATGGTTCTAATGAACAGAGTTTTCAAAGAATATCTTGAAGACTTTGTAGTGGTATTTATTGATGATATCTTGGTATACTACAAAATATACAAAGGTCATGAAAATCACTTGTGCATTATATTTAATACTCTGAGAAGACATGAATTATATGGGATGTTTAGCAAGTGTGAATTCTGGCTTCAAGAGATTTCTTTTCTTGGCAATATGGTCTCTAAGGATAGAATCCTTTTTGATCCTTCTAAGACAAGAGCAATCCATGAATGGCCAGCATAGATGAGTATAACTAAGTTATGTAGTTTTATTATTTTAGTAGGTTATTAACGACGTTTCGTCCAAAAATTTTCCCGATTGGCTAACCCATTAACGAAGCGCACACATAAAGGGTTTAAATTTGTTTGGACAAAAGAGTGTGAAGAATTTTTTGAAGAACAAAACAGAATATTAGTCAATGCTCCTATATTGACTCTACCATCGGGGAATGATAGGTTTGTTATTTATAGTGATGCATCAAAGAAAGGAATTGGTTGTGTCCTTATGCAAAATGATAGAGTGATTGCCTATGCATCACGACAACTAAAAATTACTGATAAAAACTATCCTACTCATGATCTTGAGTTAGCTGCTGTAATAATTGCTCTGATGATTTGGAGACACTATCTCTATGGTGAAAATTTTGAGATTTATACTTATCACAAGAGTTTGAAGTATATTTTCTCACAGAAATAACTCAACATGAGGCAAAGTAGATTGCTTGAACTACTCAATTATTATGATTTTACGATACACTACTACATGGGGAAGGAAAATAAGGTGGCAGATGCTTCAAGTAGAAATGATCATGGAGTTTTAAACAAGATGAGAGTTGAAAAGGATCCTATATACATGGATCTAGGAAAGATGGATATTAGAAAAACCATTGTAAGTGAAACATCGATACTTTTTCAAATATTTGCCAAAACATCTTTTCTAGAAAGGATAAAGAGTTCTCAAGCCGATGATGAAGCATTTAAAAATAATATTAAAGGTGTGAATGAGGGGAGATTGATTGAATTTGTGAATGAAGATGAAATTTTGAAATTTGGGAGGAGACTTTGTGTTCTCGATATACCTAATTTAAAAAGGGAATTGTTGGAAAATTATCATAGTTCCAATTTCTCTATACACCATGGGAGCACCAAAATATATAGAGATTTAAAGGAACATTTTTCGAGGAACAACTTGAAGAGGGATATTGTTGATTTTGTGTCAAGATTTATGGTTTTTCAACAAGTGAAAGCTGGAAGGCAACAACCTGGAGGAGTCATGCAACCTCTTACCATACATGAGTGGAAAAGGGATAATATCACTATAGAATTTGTCATGGGACTAACAATGACTCCTAGAAGGAACGATGCAATATGGGTCATTGTTGATCATCTTACCAAGACAGAACATTTTCTTGCTATAAGGGAAGATTTACCACTTGAACGTCTAGAAAGACTATATATTAATGAAGTTTTGATACTTCATGGAGTACCCCTATCAATTGTTTCGGATCGAGATCACCGTTTTACTTCGAGAATCAACAAGAGTCTATAGAAGGCCTTGGATACTGAACTTCATTTGAGCACTGCTTACCACCCTCAAACATATGGACAATCAGAAAGGACTATTGAAACCTTAGAAGACATGTTGAGGTCTTTCTCACTTGACTTTCAGGGTATGTGGGATCAATATTTACCTCTGGTAGAATTTTCCCATTACAATAGCTTCCATTATAGCACTCAAATGGCTCCATATGAAGCTTTATACAGAAAGAGATGTCGCACACCAACCTGTTGGGATGACATTGGTGAAAGAAAACTTTTAGGCCTAGAATAGGTGGAGGAAATGATGGAGAAGGTGAAGTTAATCCAAAACCACATCAAAGCTGCTCAAAGTAGGGAGAAGAGCAATGCTGACAACCGAAGGAAGGATTTGGAATTTTAGGTAGGAAATCATGTTTTCTTGAAGGTATCTCCATGGAAGGGAGCTATACGGTTCGGTAAGAAAGGTAAATTGAGTCCCAGATACATAGGATCTTTCAAAATTCTAGAACGAATTGGGGTTGTAGCTTACCATTTGGAAATACCTCCAAGTCTCTCCAAAGTACACGATTTGTTCCATGTATCATTATTGAGAAAATACATGCCTGACCAACGCATGTACTCACTTATGGGGAATTAGAACTAGAACCCGATATGTCTTATTGCGAAGATCCCATTAGGATTAATGATACAAGAGAACAAGTACTGAGAAACTGGATGAATCGTTCGGTAAAATTTCTTTGGAGAAACCATAAGATGGAAGAGGGAACGTGGGAACCCGAGGAACTTATGATGAAGAACCACCCGAGTCTTTTCATGCATTAGTATTCTAGAAATTTCGAGGGCAAAATTATTTGAAGGAGGGGAGAATGTAACACCCCAAGCTTCCACGGTATGATTCTCTTTGAATAATATAGTAGCGTGTGTTGGATGCAACTTCGAGATTCTAACACACCGTGACCAATCAAAGTAGCCGTTATTAGTTGTAATACCCGCATTTTGAAATTTTATAAATTTAATATATCAATATGGACATCATTTTTGGATTTGGAATATCAAAATTAGCCTAGGGTGATGTTTTGGTACTTTTCAGATAACTTTTATATTTTGATGAATAGTGAAAATTACTAAATTTTAATTAAAAAAAACTTTTTTAATCAAAAAAATTAATAGTGATCAATTATAAATTTGAGTGGTTTTAAAGTATATTTTGATTATATTTTTACCATATAATACAATTTTGTTCATTGGACATAATTTCACATTAAAACCGGACATAAACAACTGTCAATCTTTTGATAGTTATTATCTCTTAAAACACGCTTTTTGTTTTAACAACGGAAATTAATTTTAAATTAATTTCTGCCACTTCTGTGTATTGAATTTGGAAAAATGGATTCCATATTTTTAATCAGGATTTTGAAATTGTGTAAATAGGTATCTTTTATTTTTAGTCATTTTGAATAATTACTTTGGTAAATATTTTATTTACCATGGTTAAAGGGTAAATTCTGTAAATAAGGGTAAAAAATAATATTATAATAAAACAAATTTACCATAAAACGTGTTCTACCCTTATTGGTTGATAAATATCCTACAATGGGCATCTTTGGGTCGATTATGGGACCCCATGGAGCCACTTGTAGGTGATAAGGACACTTTATATTAATTAAGTTAAAATAAATACAAAAATGACATAAGCATGTATCTTTTAGAAAAACATTTTTTACATATGGTTATATATGTTGTATTTTCAACTATAAATATTCATAATAAAGCTAAAAATAGTTCCTACATAATGGTATTTTATTTATAATTTTTATACATTAAATATTTAAATTTATTTAGGTCACAATAATGATGCAGTATTCTTTTTATTAATGAATGAATCAAATAAATAGTATTATAAATGTTAAAATAAATATAATTTGAATGTTTTGATGACATCCAAGAATTTTATTGGTTAATATGACATGATAAGATTTATTAAATGAATTCGGTTCTAATTAATAATGTTTATTTGACTTCATCAAAAATCAATTATTAAATAATGTCAAAATTGACATAAATGAGTTTTTTAAAACAAATATTATATTATTAATTGATATTCTATTCCTAAAAATTTGAGGATCAGAAAAAGGACTTATATCATTATAGGTTTATCATTAATAAACCACTTGGGGGTCATTTGGATGCATATAGTATGTTTATTAACTATATAATATAAAAATACGAAGTGACATGGTAAATGTCAATCTAATTAACTAAGAGTTAAAACTAAAAGATAAGGTTAATATAATCACCCAAACCCATCTAAAATCTATTATATGAAACGATTTTGACCCCTACCTGTATTATATTTTTAATTATCCACTTTTGAGCCATCATAAATCAAATATGAATTTATTATAAATTAATAATTTAAGTTATTCCTAAAGAGTCCCTCCTCCACCATATAAAAGGACACCTCTTATAACCAATTATTCTCACCATCAAAGCCTTTTGGATCGGCCAAACCCTGCCAAAATATTCTATAAACATCCCTCACTTCAACATAGAGTCCTTAGTTAGATCAGAAATCCAAAATAAGATCCCTTTTGATCAAACCAAATGAAAGAACCCGAAGAAGAGGTAATGTTTTCACCACCCTCTTTCAAGTTCCTTTCTTCTTCCACTTCTTCTTTCTTTGTTATTCCCATTATAAAATAATAGCTCCAGTATCTTATATATACTATGATGTTATTATAAATATGGTACAACCATATTCAGTATTATATCCATCCTTTGAATGACATGTCACCATACGTGCGTACGTACGGCTTACCGTCTCCACGTCGTGGTGTAATTGTTATTCAATATATTATTTTTTGGATGGGTATAATAATGATGTATAATTCATGTAAATAGTCAATATAACATGATAATTATTCTGTATATATGATATACCATCCAATTATATATTATTTTAATATCAAAAGAGTGATATTGTCGCTCGTGCGTACGTACGGACTACCGTCTCCACGAACGCGATGAGATTCATTCCCCATCATATCCATTCATGTATAATTCTCATTTCATGATTAACAATAATGTTTAAGGACTTGATATAATTTTTTATATGATTAATATACAACATATCCATAACAAACACGGCTTATGTAACAAAACATATAAAAGAAAACGAGTAAGTTAACACCCGAAATGACGATAATACTAAGATATTATTAACAAAGCAATGTTAAATGATCATATATGATATCATATTAATGTATATGATTCTTGTATAATTTAATAAAAATTATTTTACCACTATAAAGTAGGTTAACCTACCCTCCACCAAGAAAAAGTACAAGGTAAGTGGTTTTCATCTCACTCTTTATTCTCGTGAGATTCATGCAATATTGAAACTATTACTTTTTGTGTGGTGTATGTACTACCCATAATTGTATTCTTTATGTAATAATATTTAATTTATGTGTATTTACATATTTATTGTATGATACCTCTTTCTTAGGGTGTATGTTTCGTAAGTTACCAAATTGGTAAGGGTTTATTTCACAATCTCTTCATTATCTGAGGTTGTTTATATATAATTATCTAATGGGACCTCTTTATCATCCACATCCATGTTTCTTAAAAATGTATTTCAAATAATTCTTACTATTTTACTGAATATGGGTTAAATTCATTTATACCCTTGTTTTAATTCTAATAAGAAGTTTATAAAGGAATCTTCCCGTCGTTTTCCAAACAAGGTCTTTTTTAACATTTTCTGCAAAATTAAGGTAAGAATGTCGTTTTTAACTTATACGGCGGGTGCGGCTTTTTTCTGCCATTATAAACACATAGAACTTCCCTTACAAGATTATAAGAATATTTTCAATGTAAATGGTTTATTTTATAATTATGTAAATCTTAAATTATTTCAAAATAGAAAGGGATATTTCTCTAAAAAGGGTTTCGATTTCATTTATATCATCATCCATTGGTGGATTTTAAGTTTATTTGGAGATGATTAATTATGATACAAAACACCCATAATGTATTGAATTTTTTGTGATATGTTTGACTGTGGATGTGATATTTTTATACCATTCATAATTTATGGTTAAGGTATTGACATTTCGTATGCTAGTTTTAATACAAATATTTATAATATGTTTAAACCTTTTCATATGAGGAATGTATTGGACTTAGTAAGTGACGGGTAGAGCCCGTTATAGCTCCTCGATGCATCGGTTGGTCTCATGAGACAACTTGACGTGGAATTGGCCGAGGCCCTTTCCCAATTTGATTTATGGTTTTTGTCGAGGCCTTAATCATTTTAGACATCTTGGCCAAGGCCTTGACAAAATGTTTCATAATGTTATACATTATACATTCCCTCATTATGGAAATAATATTGGTGGTTCATGTGGTCATTCGAATAGTATAATACCCATGATTATGTTTTATTATGGCATTATTTACTCATCTCATACTCTTTCTATAAAATTATTCATGTTTATTATTGGTAAAGGCATGTGGTTACAATTATTTACCATGGATAATATTTATGTCATTTTCCACTGTATTACTTACCCTTACTGAGCATTTGAGCTCACCCCTTTCAATGTTTTATTTTTCCTAGGACATGAAGAAGTTATTTATGAGTGACCTTTAGGCATAATCTAGGAGGCTTGGATGTTCCTAATGAAATATATTTGTGTGGTATTTCTCTTCAAGATGTAAATTTGAACATATGTATGAATCTGGTTTCCAATAATAATAAACGGATCGGTCTTTCGAGACATGATTTCTTTTTGATCATGTCAATGTTATGTAATAACGCACCGACTCTGGGTAACTAGGGTCGGGGAATTACAAGTATGATTTTGGAATGAAATGAATGAGAGAAATGGCTTAGTATTTATAGGGATAGTGAGTGAAAAAATCATTAATTTCCAAGGGACACCTCATTGGTGGTATTTGCAAAACCATGGGCCTGCCCATGGTATTGGCCAAATGGGCCAATACATAAGTCTACCAGAATATATCACTATTCATAAGTCTACCTGAAGGATTACATCATTATTACATCAATAATGATGTCATTAAACACCCGAAATTCAAAACTGCATTTTTACTATTCACCAAAAATTCAACTGTTTCAGAAAAAACCCCAAAATTCACCCTAACCTAATATCTATGCTCGAAATTTGAAAATGAAAAAATTATTTTCTAAATATTTTTAATTTAATTTTTAATTAAAATCAATATTTATTCCAAAAATACAACTTTAAAACTATAACTCACTTTGTAACACCGTAAAAAAGTAATCAAGGTCCCATAAAATTAGCATATAACCATAAGACAGTAAAGTAACACATTATGATTAAATTTTATGAAAATAAATTTCAATTTTAAATTATTAAATTAATTATAAAATTTTAAATAAAATATTTATGGCATAAAAAAATATCAAAACTTAAACTATGATCGTTTTTTCACTTTTATGATGTCTAAAATGTATTTATACATTCACAAGTGAAGTTAATATTTTTTTGGTAAAATTAATATTCATAACTATTCATTACTATTCATATGGGTATGTTACTATTCCTACTTTAGTATTCACTAAAACCAAGGTGATCTTATTAGACTCTAAATTTCTCACTGATCACAATGTAGAAGACCATTTTTTAAAAATCATCTCACATTATTAATTATTTAAAAATATTTTTAAATTCCCTTTTTTTCCTAAATTCATAAACAATACAAATCCTAAATTTATCTGAATATTTGAAAGTCACAAACATTTCCATATTAAGAAATAACATTTTTATTTATATAACAAGATTACAAAAAGAAAGTAAGGTCTCATTACACAACGCCTTGTTAAACTAGCATATGACCTCTGTTTTAGGTGTGCTATGATGAAAGAATCTTGGGGTGGCTTGGACTACATTTCCTGAGTGGTGATTTCTATCAGCTTGAACTTCTCCATTAGGATATTCCATTCAAGCTTCCTACGTTGAAGTTCGGCTTGTGCTTGGTCCAAAGAAAATCCCAGTGATGCTACCTCCATCCCAAGATCTGACAGATGGGCTTCATATTGCTCGAGTCTACTAGATGAGGCCATTAAATCTTCTTTCTATATTAATTATCCAAGATAACCATATTTTAAAAAAACACAACATTAAGATTATAGTTTTCAGTGGTCATAATGACGAACGGTCATATAACAGTTGAAACCCAACGGTCTCATTTTAATTATACCCACTTCATTAATTAAGGGATATAGTTTTGTTGAGTATAAAATAAAATACCACAAAAAATTAGGAAACAAATATAATTAAAACGTTTAGGTCGTCACATTCTTCACCCCTTAAAAATTTTCAACCCTGAAAATTTATCTCATACTCTCTAATGGGAAAAGGTGTGGGTACTTCTGTCTCACGGACCCCTCTATTTCCTATGTGGATTTTTCACATTTGTGGTTTCTCCACAACAATGTTACCAGATGGGTAGTCTTGTTGCGCAAAACCGTGTCTCTACGATCAAAGATCTCCACCGGCTGCTTCCCATAAGAGAGGTCATGTTCCAGTTGTACCACCTCTGGATTTAGTAAATGTGAAGGGTCAGGTATGTACTACCTAAAAAGGCATACATGGAAGACATCATGAACTTGGGCTAGATTTGGAAGAAGTGCAAGCCGATAGGCCACTTCTTCCACACGTTCAATGATTTCATAGGGGTTGATGTAACTAGGGCTGAGCTTCCCTTTCTTACCAAACCTCATGACTCTCTTCCACAGTGAAATCTGAAGAAAGAATTTTTCACCAACATCAAAATACAAGTCCCTTTGATGGTTGTCGACATAGCTATTTTTCTGACTCTGAGAATCCTTAGTGTGTTATTGGATGGCATGGACGTTTTCTGTCATCTCTTGCCCAAGATCAGGTCCAAGAAGTTTTCTCTCACCAGCTTCATCCCAAGAAAAAGGAGTTCTATATCGCTTCCCATATAGAGCTTCATAGGGTTCCATTTTAATGCTCGAGTGGAAGCTATTTTTGTAAGAGAACTCAACTAAAGAGATATTTTGATCCCATCCACCATTAAATTTTATTAAGAATGTTCTTAGCATGTCCCTGAGTGTTTGAATAGTCCTTTCTGATTGGCCATCTGTTTGGTGGTGATAGGTCGTACTAAAATTCAATTCAGTGGTCAGATCATGTTGAATACTTCTCCAGAATTTTGATGTGAACCTTGGATAATGATTAGATACGATAGAAAGTAAAAATCTATGTATCCTTACCACTTTCTTCACATAAATCCTAGGATGTTTATCAAGAGAGAAATCTTCCCAAATAGAGATAAAATGGGTAGTCTTGGTGAGACGGTCCACAATAACCCATATCACATTATTTCTTTTGGAAGTTCTTGGGAGGCCAGTGACAATGTCCATAGTGATATTGTCCCACTTCCATACTGGTATGGGTGGTCATTGCAATACCCCTTTAGGAAGTTCTCACTCGTCCTTCAGTTGCTGACATACTAGGCACCTTGAAGTGTAGTCAGCAAACTCCCTTTTAATATTATCCCTCCAATAATGATCACGAAGGTCCCTATACATTTTTGTTCATCTAGGATGTATAGAGAATGTAGATCTATGAGCTTCATCCATCAACTACTTCTTTATTTTTTGAATAGATGGAATTCATAGTTTTGTATAGAATTTCAGTACTCCTTGATCAGTATTGAACTCAAGAAACTTACCATCCTTTATAGCCTCAAAATATTTCTGTAACAAAGGATCTTGTTTCTAAGCTTTCTTGATCTTCTCTAGTAGTGACGGTTGAGAAATAATTTGGTTTAGGGTTAATGATTCCCCTTCCCATATAATTCTCATGTCCAACATTACTAGTTCATTGATCAATGGATCTTTTTGAATCCTCATCATGAAAAAAACAATCGGGTCTTTCCAGCTTAATGCATCTGCAACTTTTTTTGCTCTTTTGGGATGATAATGAATTGAACAGTCATAGTCTTTAAGGAGTTCCAACCATCTCCTTTGTCTCATGTTAAATTACTTTTGTGTGAAAATATACATCAAACTTTGATGGTCTCTGTATATATCACATTTCTCCCCATAACGATAGTGCCTCCATATCTTAGGAGAAAAAATGACCACTGCCAGATCTTGATCATGTGTAGTATAGTTCTGCTCATTTTTCTTCAACTATTGAGATGTATAATAAATGAACTTTTCGTTTTTAATGAGGATGCACCGAAGACCTTTTAGAGATGCATCGCTAAAAATAACGAATCCTTCTCCACTTGAGGGCAGAGGCAACACATGTGGAGTAACTAATCTATTCTTCAGCTCTTGGAAACGTTCCTCACTCTCAGTTCCCAGATGAACTTGAACCATTTTAAAGTTAACTTGGTTAATGGATTATAAATTCATGAATTTTTTTTCACAAACCTCTTAATATCTCACTAATCCAATGAAACTATAAATCACGGTTGTTAATTTAGGCCGAGGCCACTCCCCTATGAATTTTATTTTTTAAGGGTCAACTGTGATTCCTTCATAGGTAACAATGTTCCCCAAGAAAGAAACTTGTTGTAACAAAAATTCACATTTACTGAACTTTCCAATAAGTCTCTCCTTCTATAGATTTTTCAAAATAACCCTCAAATGATGCTCATCCTCCTCATGATTTTTGGAATATATCAAAATATCATCAATAAAAACTACCACAATGTTATCAAGGTAGATTTCAAAGACTCTATTCATCAAATACATAAAAATAACAGGTGAATTAGTTAGTCTAAAAGGCCAAAAAACATACTCATATTTCCCATAGCTTGATCTGAATGTAGTTTTCGGAATATCTTCTTTCTTCACCCTCAATTGATGATAACCAGATCGAAGATCAATCTTAGAGAATAATTGATCCTCACAAAGTTAGTCAAATTATTCATCAATTCATGGAAGAGGGTATTTTTTTGTTATTGTGATTCCATTCAGTTCTCTATAATCAATTCATAGCTGCATCGATCCATCCTTCTTATTCACAAAGATAACATATCTTCCCAAAGAAGACACACTCGGTCGGATAAACGCCTTCTCCAAAAGATCTTGGAGTTGTTTATTTAATTCCTCTAGCTCCACATTTTCCATCCTATATGGGGTCTTTGATATTGGATGATATCCATGCACGAGTTTAATGGAGAACTATATCTCTCTTTTTGGGAGTGGTCTAGACAACTCCTCATGAAATATGCCAATGTATTCTTAGACGATGGGTACATTTTCTATCCTAAAACTCTCATTTTCTTCTTATTATTCTCCGATAAACTCCATAAAGAAGGATATATGATGTTCTTCTAGAAAAATATCAGGTTGAGATATCTCTCCTTGGAAGATAATTTTAGGTATTACATTCAAGACTACTGATATTTCCTTACTTCTGCATTAGATCATAGCATTATACTTTAAGAGCTAGTCGATCCCTAGTATAATGTCGAATTCTAGCATGGGAATGACTACAAGATTTTTGATATGATTGTTCTCACCAAAGTAAATACTAGAGTTTATAAACACTGATTATGCTTGGATAATACCACCAAAAGTCTTGACTGATAACTCTACTTTTAGAAAGTCGGGGGGTTGATTCTAAATTCTTTGCAAACTTGGAGGAAATAAAGGAATGTGTAGAACCAGAATCAAACAAAGTACTCGCTAGCTTTGAGACAACAACAAGAGTACCTACTAACACATCATTTGGAGCTTCAACTTCAACTGTCATGATAGGAAAATAATGACCTTACTCCCTTGGCCTTTGTTGAGGCTGATGGTGGTTCCCCTCCACTGGCCTTGGATTCAGATAGTGATTGGAAATGTGCCCTAGTTGTCCACAGTTAATGCACTGGACATCAGGTAGGGCCTACACCATCTTCCCCTTGTCGTTAGTGTTTGGAAGTTGAGGTTTAACCTTACTACAACAATTCCTTGCACTATGGCCATCTCCTCCACACTTGTAGCATTTCCCGCTCTCGATCAGGAAGTTCCCCGAATACTTCTTCCCACGTTTATTACATGTGGGAGGTTACACCTTTTTTCCTCCTCTTCATTGATCAAGGGTCCTCCCTAGGATTGGCTCCATCGATCTCCTTTTTTCATTTGATTTATGAGACCATTGCATCTAACCAAACTCCAGTTCTACTTTCCTCGCACTTCGCAAAATATTTTCACAGCTGTCATAATTTCAGTTGGCTAGATTCTTCCACAGATGAGGTCTCAGTCCACCAAAGAATCTATCAACCTTACCATTTGGACCGATGAAAAAGATAGAGATATATATTGAATGTCTGGTGAAGTTCATCTCATATCTTCTGACAGATTCTTTCTCCTTCTGCTTCAGCTTGAGAAAATCGTTCTCCATTTTTTTCTTATGGAACAAGGGAAATACATACTGATGAAAATCCCTCTAAACTCTTCCCACTCCATATATTCAACCTCCACTATTTGCTTCGTGTTTTTAATCATCTCCCACCACTGATCAGCTTATCCTTCTAAGCGGTAGACAACCATGGTGACCTTCTCTTGCTCAGAACAGCAGAGCACATAATTGATCTTCTCGATGGAGCAGATCCACTGCTCATCAATCAATGGGTCAGTCGATCCACTGAAGGTTGGTGGTAGTTGATGCATAATGGACTCAATATAATTTTGTTCCCTTCGCAATGAGATTAGTCTCTTATCTTGATTCAAGTTATGTCCCATAACATGAGTCAGTTGGTTCATCATTTGCATGAATGTTCCCATTCCAGCTTCCATCAGAGGGTCGTCAGTGCATGGTCTATTAAATTCACCCTTTGCACGATTCCTTCTATTTCCCTCCATTTTAAAATAATAAAACCTTAGTGAGAAACTCATTTCATTTTCAAATCTTTTAACTATAATTAATTTTATGTCCTAAAACTTCATGCTTAAACAATTACATTTCTCTATAATTCCTTCAAAATGGTTTATAAAAAAGCTTTTGATTAGCCAAACATATCCTCTGGGAGTGGCGTAACCAAGAGTAAAGTAAGTCTTCTTGTCATGCACCAGTTCCCATTAGAGTCTAGCTCAAAGTGGTGTTTTCAGGTTTTACCCCTATGTACATCTATGGTAGAGCCGCCTCTACCTGCTCGTATCCATAGAGGGATTTATATGTTTGATAAACCACTTACTCAATATTCACAAAAACACCAGGAAGTTTTCCTATATTTAAACTTTTCTATAAGATTATACCTAAAGTTTTCATATCCTAATATCCATAAATAACTATACTATCCTTTGATATCAACTATGGAATCCCGCATTTTTATTACATAACTTTTCATTACATTTTACAAATAGAGGATATTTAAATTCTAGTGTCTTGGAAATCAGGAACATAAAACATTCTTCTAATCCAGTTGTATGGCTTACTCATAAGTTCATCCTAGGTACAATTACTGCATCTCATAACCTGGAGACATACATTAAATGTAAAGGGTGAGAAGAAGGCCCAGTAAGTGTAAACAACGGAATCCGTTTACTTGTGACATCAATAAGAACTTGAATAAAAACATAAGGACATGAGAAATGGAATTATAGGAATATCATAATGAATAAAACATGAATATGTGGCTACAAAATTTTATTTAGACACTCATGAACATATACTAAGGTCCATCCCCAAGGTGTCATAAAAATTACCATGTTTATTCACCAAGGTATCGTGAAAATTTTCATCTCTAGGGATTAATTCTTTACCCAATGAATTGATGTGATATCAGAGAAAACCCTTAATATGTCTTCACATAAATGTGATCCACATAGATCATAATCAAACATTCCATAAATAAGACATATATAATAAAATAAATGGGTTTCATTTGAAAATCGTGACATTTTTGAAGCTCTTAAAAATAAGATCATTATATCATTTATAACCCATGGAAAGGGAGTGTGGGTTATATGTATATCCATTACAGAATAAAATATATCCTTTTTATATATTTATGAACACCCATAGAAACAAAATAGTTCTAGGAATTCACATAAATAAACAAGATAATTTCTTTAAAGAAAGAGATAGAAATTTTGAGGTGAAATTTCTACAGCATAACGGCTATATAACATGGTTTTAGAAAATAATAAAAAGAGAGGGTACAAGGGTAAACCACTCATAAATAATTAATTTACAATATAAATACATAATAATATGTATATAATATCATGGTATGGATATTTTAATGACATACCACATGAAAAAGAAAAATGATTGAAAAGAGAAGATGTGATTTCTTTTACGAGAAATTCGGCAGCCTAACAGCATCACTTAAAAATTCAGAAAACAAATTGACAAGAGAAGAAAGGGTATCTCATAATTTAGACATGAAATGGACTTTAATAAGAACATATAATAACATACCCTCAACACAAAGAGATATAAACTAGAAGACACAACATAAAGGAATTCACGACTTTAAAGAGGAGGGAGAAAAGATCCCTTACCTTGAAGAGTAACATTGAAAGTTTGTGGGTCGGGACCTTGGAAGGCTTGAGAAAACCATGGTAGGACTCCTTGGGAGGTAAGGAGACCATAAAATCGTTGATTATGATTTTTTAATGAATTGAATGAGGGTAATGTCTTGGTATTTATAGGGAATGTGAGTGAATAAATTATTATTTTCAAAGCAACACCTCATCAGTGGTATTTGCAAAACCATGGGCTTGACCACAGTATTTTCCCATGGTATTGGCCACTTGGGACACCTCATAGCATATCTCACTATTTATAAGTCGGAAATAAGGCTTACATCATTATTACATCATTAATGATGTCATTAAACACCTGAAACTCAACACTGCATTTTTTACTATTCACCGAAAATTCAATTATTTCAGAAAAAACTCAAAATTCACCCTAACCTAATATCGATTATATAAATTCAATAATGAAGACCATTTTATGAAAATATTTTTTTAAATATTTTTAATTTAATTTGTAAATAAAATCATTATTTATTCCAAAAATAAAACTTTAAAACCATAACTCATTTTGTAACACCATAAAAAAGTAATCATGTTCCTATAAAATTATTGTATAACCATAAGACAATAAACTAAAAATTTGTGATTAAATTTTATGAAAATAAATTTCCATTTTAAATTATTAAATTAATGAAATAATTGTAAATAAAATATTAATGGCAAACAAAAATAAAAAAACATAAAATATGATTGTTTTTTCACTTTTAAGATGTCTAAAAAGTATTCATACATTCATGGGTGAAGTTTCTATTTTTTTGGTTAAATTACTATTCATTACTATTCATTGCTATTCATATGGGTATGTTACTATTCCTACTTTACTATTCACTAAAACATAGTTGATCTTATTAGAATCTAAATTTCTCACTGATCACAACTGTAGAAGACCATTTTTTGAAAATCATTTCACATTAATAATTATTGAAAAATATTTTAAAATTCCCTTTTTTCAAAAATTCATCAATAATGCACATCCTATATTTATCTGTATATTTAAAATTCACAAACTTTTCCGTAAGAAGAAATAACAATTTTATTTATATAAAAAGATTACACAATGCAGCTAAGGTCTCGTTACATAGCCCCTTATTACACTAGCATAGGACCTAAGTTCTAGGTGTGCTATGGTGATAGAATCTTTGGGTGACTCGGACAACATTTCCCGAGTGGTGATTTCTATTAGCTTGAACTTTTCCATTAGGAGATTTTGTTCAAGCTTCATACATTGAAGTTCGGATTGGGCTTCGTCCAAATCCAAGCCCAATGATGCTACCTCCTTCCCAAGCTCTGACATATGGGCTTCATATGGCTTGAGTCTACTGAATGAGGCTATTCAATCTTATTTATGAATTAATTAACCAAGATAACCATATTTATAAAAACACAACATTAATATTATAGTTTCCAATGGTTATGATGACCAACAGTCATATAACAGTTGAAACCTAACGATCTCATTCTAATTATACCCACTTCATTAATTAAAGGATATAGTTTTGTTGGGTATAAAATAAAATACCACAAAAAATTAGGAAACAATTATAATTAAAAAGTCTGGTTCATTACATTCATCCACCCTTAAGAAATTTCGTCCCCGAAATTTAATCTCATACACTCAAATGGGAAAAGGTGTAGGTACTTCTGTCTCATTGACTCCTCTAGTTCCCACGTGGCTTCTTCATATTTATGGTTCCTCCACAACACCTTAACCATGTGGGTAGTCTTGTTTCGTAGAACCATGTCCCTATGATCCAAGATCTACACCGGATGCTCCTTATAAGAGAGGTCATGATCCAGTTGTACAAACTCTTGATTTAGAACATGTGAAGGGTCAGCTATGTACTTCCTCAAGAGGGATACGTGGAAGACATCATGATCTTGGGCTAGATTTGGAGGAATTGAAAGCCGATAGGCCAATGCTCCCACACGATCAAGGATTTCATAGGGGCCTATGTATCTAGGGATGAGCTTCCCTTTCTTCCAAATCCTCATGACTCTCTTCCATGGGGAAATCTGAAGAAAGACTTTGTCACCAAAATCAAACTCCAAGTCCCTTCGACGGTTGTCGAAATAGCTCTTTTGCCGACTTTGAGCTGCCTTAATGTGTTGTTGGATGGAATGTAACTTTTTTGTCATCTATTGCCAAAGATAAGGTCCAAAAAATTTTCTATCACTAGATTCATCCAAACAAGTAGGAGTTATACATCTCTTCCCATATAGAGCTTCATAGGGTTCCATTTGAATGCTTGAGTGGAAGCTGTTGTTGTAAGAGAACTCAGCTAAAGAGATATGTTGATCTCATCCACCTTTAAATTCAATTGAGCAATTTCTCAGCATCTCCTCGAGTTTTTGAATAGTCCTTTCAGATTGGCCATCAGTTTGGGGGGGATTGGCCGTACTGAAATTCAATTCAGTGCTCAGAGCTTTTTGAAGACTACTCCAGAAATTTGATGTTAACCTTGGATCACGATCAGATACGATAGAAAGTGGAACTACATGTAGTCTTAACACTTACTTCACATAAATCCTGGAATGTTGATCAAGAAAGAAATCTTCCCAAATGGAGATAAAAAGGGCAGTCTTGGTGAGATGGTCCACAATAACCCATATCGCATTATTTCCTTTGGAAGTTCTCAGGAGACCAGTGAGAAAGTCCATAGTGATATTATCCCACTTCCATGCTGGTATGGGTTGTGGTTGCTATACCCATTTAAGAATTTTTGCTCTGCATTCACTTGTTGACATACCAGGCACTATGAAGTGTAGTCACTAATCCCACTATTCTTATTATCCCACCAATAATGATCATGAAGTTCCCTATACATTTTTGTGATTCTAGGATGAATAGAGAAAGTAATGCTATGAGCTTCATCCATCAGCTCTTTATTTATTTCCAGAATATATGGAACACATAATCTTGTACAAAATTTTAGTACACCTTCTTGATCAGAATTGAACTCAGGAAACATCCCATCCTTCACAACCTCAAACTTATTCTATAAAAAGGATCTTCTTTCTATGCATTCTTGATATTCTCTAGTAGTGACGGTTGTGAAATAATTGTGGTTGGGTTGATGATATCCCTTCCCATATAATTCCCAAGTCCAGCATTACTAGTATATTGATCAAAGGATATTTTTGAATCCTCGTCATGGAAAGAACAACTGGTTATTTCCTACTTAATGCATCTGAAAAATTTATTACTCTTTCAGGATGATAATGAATTGTAAAATCATAGTCATTAAATATTTTCAACCATCTCCTTTGTCTCATGTTCAGTTACTTTTGTGTGAAAATATACCTCAAACATTCTTGGGCTGTGTATATATCACATTTCTCCCCACAAAGATAGTGCCTCCACATCTTTAGAGAAAAAACGACCTTAGCCAGCTCTAGATCATGCATAGTATAGTTCTTCTCATGAGTCTTCAACTATCGAGATGCATAAGCAATGAACTTGTCAAATTGCATGAGGACTCACCCAATCCCTTTCATAGATGAATCTCTAAAAATAACAAATCCTTCTCCACATGAGGGCAAAGTTAACATAGGTGCAGTAACCAATCTCCTCTTCTGCTCTTGGAAAGTTTCCTCACACTCCTTTTTCCAGATAAACATGACCCTTTTTCGAGTAAACATGATTAATGGATTAGAATGTCTTGAAATGTTTTTCACAAACCTCCTATGATATCCCTCTAATCCAAGGAAACTATGAATCTCAGTTATTGTTGAAGGATGAGGCCACTCCTCTGCAACTATTGTTTTTGCAGGGTCAACTGTGATTCCTTCATTGGTAACAATGTTCCCCATGAAAGAAACTTGTTGTAACAAGAATTCACATTTAATGAACTTTCCAAAAATTCTCTCCTTCCATATTGTTTGATAAAATAACCCTCATATGATCCTTATGAACCTCACGACATTTGTAATATATCAGAATATCATCAATAAAAACTACCACAATGTTATCAAGGTAGTCATTAAAGACTCTATAAATCAAATCCATAAAAATAGCAGCTGCATTAGTCAGTCCAAAAGGCATAAAAACAAACTCATAATGCCCATATCTTGATCGGAAAGTAGTTTTTGGAATATCTTCTTGATTCACCCTCAATTAATGATAACCATATCAACGATAAATCTTAGAAAAGAATCCGTCCCCATGAAGTTGGTCAAATAAGTCATCAATTCTTTGAAGAGGGTATTTGTTCTTTACTATGATTCCTTTCAGTTCTCTATAATCAATGCATAGCTGCATCGATCAACCCTTCTTCTTCACAAAGAGAATAGGTGCTTCCCAAAGAGACACACTCGGCCAGATAACCCCATTCTCCAAAAGATCATGGAGTTTTTTTTTAATTCTTCCAACTTCACATTTTTTTCCTATATGGGGTCATTGATATTGGATGATATCCAGGTACGAGTTCAATGGAGAAATATACCACTCTTTTTGGGGGAGGTCTAGGAAACTCCTCATGAAATACATCAATATTTTCCTGGACGATGGGTACATTTTCTATCCTCAATATCTCATTTCCTTCTACTTCAGCACCGATCAACTCCATAAATAAGGATATAAGAGGTTATTCTAGGAAAATATCAGGTTGAGATATCTCTCCTTAGAAGATAAATGTAGTTTTTCGATTCAAGACTACTGTGATTTCCTTACTTTTTCATTTGATCTTAGTATTTTTCATTGAGATCCAGTCCATCCCTAGTATAATATCAAATTCCAGCATGGGAATGACTACTAGATTTGAGATAATATTGTGCTCACCAAAGTAAATACTAGAGTTTCTAAAAACTGACGATGTTTGGATAATCCCACTAGGACTCTTTACTGATAACTCTACTTTTAGCAAGTCAGGGGGTGGATTATAAATTCTTTGCATACTTGGTGGAAATAAATGAATGCGTAGAACCAGAATCCAACAATGTACTTAATAGCTTTGAGAGAACAACAAGAGTACCTTCTACCACATCATTTGGAGCTTCAACATCATTTGTCGTGATAGAAAAAGCACAACCTTGATCCCTTGACCTTTGCTGAGGCTGATAGTGGTTCCCCTCTACTTCCCTCGAATTCGGATAGTGATGGGAAAAGTGCCCTAGTTGCCTACACTTAAAGAACTGGACATCAGGTAGGGAATGCACAATATTCCCCTTGACGTTAGAGTTTGGAAGTTGAGGTTTCACCTCACTACAACAATTCCTTGCAATATGACCATCTCTTCCACACTTGTAGCATTTTCCACTCCCAAGATGGCAGTTCCTCAAATGCTTCTTACCACATTTATTACACGTGGTACATTTCACTTTCTTGTCTCCTCTTCCTTGATCAATGGTCCTCCCTAAGATAGGCTCCATCGATCTGTTTTTTTAATTTTATTTAAGAGGACATTGTGTCTTACCAAACTCTAGTTCGACTTTCATCTCACATCGCACGATCTCCTCATAGCTGTCATAATCTTGGTTGGATAGATTCTTCCACAGATGAGGTCTCAGTCCAACGAAGAACCCATCAACCTTACCATTTGTATCCCTGACAAATCTATAGGTATATCATGAATTTTGGGTGAAGTTTATCTCATAGATTCAGACAGATATGTTCTCCATCTTCTTCAGCTCGAGAAACTCCTTCTCCATTCTTGTTCTCATGGAATGAGGGAAATACTTACTGAAGAAAATCCCTTTGAACTCCTCCCACTCTATAGCTTCAACCCCCACACTTTACCTCATGTTTTTAATCAGCTCCCACTACTGATCAGCTTCTCCTTCTAAGTGGTAGATAGCTAGGGTGTCCTTCTCTTGCTATGAACAATAGATCACGGAATAGATATTCTACATGGAGCTAATCCACTGCTCAGTAATCGATGGGCCAGTCGATCCACTGAAGGTTGTTGTTTGATGATGTATAAAGGACTGAATAGAATTTTGTTCCCTTCATGATGAGATCGGTCTCTCAACTTGATTCAAGTTATTTACCATAACTTGAGTCAGTTGGTTCACCATGCACATGAATGTTTCCATTCCATATTCCATTGGTGGGCCATCATCGCATGGTCCATTGTGGTCACCATTTGCAAGGTTCTTCCTATTTCCCGCCATTTTCAAAGAATAAAACCATAGTGAGAATCTTATTTAATTAATGAATCTTTTAACTATAAAGGATTTTATGTCTTAAAACATCATGCTTAAATAATTACATTTCTCTATAATTCATTCATAATGATTTATAAAAAGATTGTGATTAACGAAACATATCTCCCAAGTGTGTCGTAACCAATAGTGCAGCAAGGCCCATTGTCGTGCACCAGTTCCCATTCGATTCTAGCTCAAAGCGGTGTTTTTGGGTTTTACCCCTATGTACATCTGTGCCAGATCCGCCTCTACCTTCTTGTATCCAGACAGGGATGTATTTGTTTGATAAACCACTTACTCAATATTCACTAAAATACCAGGAAGTTTTCGTATATTTAAACTTTTCTATAAGATTATTCCTAAATTTTTCATAGTTAATTCCCATAAATAACTGATCTATCCTTTTATACCAACTATGGCATGCCTCCTTTTTATTACATAACTTTTCATTACATTTTACAAAAAGAGGATTTTTAAAGTATAGTGTCTTAGAAATCAGGAACATAAAACATGAATAAACAACATAAAACATTTTTCTAATAAATTTTTAAGGCTTTATCAAAAGTTCATACTAGGTAAAATTACTGCATCTCATAACCCGGAGAAATATATTCAAATGAAAGCATGAGCAGAAGGCCCAGTAAGTGTAAACAAGGGAATTAGTTTACTTGTTACATCAATAAGTACTTGAATAAAAACAAAAGGATGTGAGCAATGGAATTATAGGCATATCATAATGAAAATAACATGAAACATTACTTGAATATGTGGCTACAAAATTTTATTTATACATCCATGAACATATCACCAAGGTCCATCACCTAGGTTTCAATAGAATTATCAAGGTTATTCACCAAGGTATCCTGAAACTTGTCACCTCTAGAGATTAATTCTTTACCCAATGCATTGGATCGCTATCAGGGCACACCCTTAATATGTTTTTACATTCATGTGATCCACATAGATCAAAATCAAACATTTCATAAATGACCCATATAGAATAAATGAAATGGGTTTCATTTGAAAATCTTGACGTTTTAAAATCTCTTAAAAATAAGATCATTATATCATTTATAACCCATGGAAAGGGAGTGAGGGTTATCTGTATGTCCATTGTAGAATAAAATATATCATTTTTAGATATTTATGAACACCCATAGAAACGAAATAGGTCTGGGTATTCAAATAAATAAACAAGATAATTTCTTGAGAGAGATAGATAGAAATTTTGAGGCGAAATTTCTGCAGCATAACGACTATATAACATGGTTTTAGAAAATTATAAAAAGAGAGGGTACATGGGTAAAACAGACATAATTAACACATTTTACAATATAAATACAGAATAACATGTACATAAGATCAAGGTATGGATATTTGAATAACATACCTCATGAAAAATAAAAATGAATTAAAAGAGAATATGAGATTTCTTTTACGAGAAATTCGGAAGCCTAACGACATCACTTAAAAATTCAGAAAACAAATTGATGAGATAAGAAAGGGTCGCACATAATTTAGAAATGAAATGAACATTAATAAAAAAATTATATGAATATACCCTCAACAAAAATAGATGTAAACTAGAAGACACAACATGAAGGAATTCATGACGTAAAAGAGATGGGAGAAATGATCCCCTACCATGAGGAGTAACATTGAAAGCTTGAAGGTCGAGACCCTGAGAGGCTTGAGGGCACCTTGGGAGGACTCATTGGGAGGTAAGGATACCAGAAAATTGTTGAGTATGATTTTGGAATGAAATGAATGAGGGAAATGACATGGTATTTATAGGGAAAGTGAGTGAATAAATTATTAATTTCCAAGGGACACCTCATCGGTGGTATTTTCAAAACTATGGGCTTTCCCATGGTATATGACCATGGTATTGGCCACTTGGGAAAATAATAGCATATCCCACTATTCCTATGTCGACCATAAGGCTTACATAATTATTACATCATTAATGATGTCATTAAACACCCGAAACTCAAAACTGCATTTTTACTATTCATAGAAAATTCAACGGTTTCGGAAAAAACCCAAAAATTCACCCTAACCTATTATCAATGCTCTGAATTCAAAAATTAATTCCATTTTATGAAAATAATTTTATAAATAATTTTCATTTAATTTTTAAATAAAATCACTTTTTTATTTTAAAAATACAACTTTAAAACTATAACTCACTTTGTAACACCGTAAAAAAGTAATCAAGGTCCTATAAAATTATCATATAACCATAATAAAATAAAGTAACAATTTATGATTAAATTTTATGAAAATAAATTTCCATTTTAAATTATTAAATTTATTATAAAATTGTAAATAAAATATTTATGTCATACAAAAATACCAAAACTTAAACTATGATCGTTTTTTCACTTTTAAGATGTCTAAAATGTATTTATACATTCATGGGTTATGTTTCTATTTTTTTGGTAAAATTACTATTCATTACTATTCATTACTGTTCATATGGGTATGTTACTATTCCAACTTTAATATTCACTAAATGTAAGTTCATCTTATTAGACACTAAATTTCTCACTGATCACAATTGTAGAAGACCATTTTTTGAAAATCATTTCACATTATTAATTATTTAAAAATATTTTAAAACACAATTTTCCCCAAATTCATCTATAATTCACATACTATATTTATCCGGATATTTGAAGTTCACAAATGTTTCGATAAAAAGAAATAACAATTTTATTTATAGAAAAAGATTTGACAAAGCATCTAAGGTCTCATTACATATCCCATTATTACACCAGCATATGACCTAAATTTTAGGAGTGCTATAGTGATAGAATCTTGGGGTGGCTCGAACTACATTTCCAGAGTGGTGATTTTTTGTCAGCTTGAACTTCTCAATTAGTCAATTCCGTTCAACATTCGTACATTGAAATTCTTCTTGGGCTTGGTCCAGAGAAAAGCCCAGTGATGCTACCTCATTCCCAAGATCTGACATATGGGCTTCATATGTCTCGACTCTACTGGATGAGGCCATTAAATCTTCTTTCTGTATTAATTAACCAATTTAACCATACTTATAAAAAAACAATGTTATTATTATAGTTTCCAGTGGTCATAATGACCAATGGTCATATAACAGTTTAAACCCAATGGTCTCATTCTAATTATACCTACTTCATTATTTGAAGGATATAGTTTTGTTAAGTATAAAATAAAATACCACAAAAAATTAGGAAAAAATATAATTAAAAAGTTCAGGTCGTCCCAACATCCCAACCTTGAGTATTTTTTCTATATAGAAGGTCAATCTCATTGTATCGTTGATTAAATACTTACATCCACTATCAATAGCCATTATCCACCACCTAGCCCCGAACCACATCCTTCATCCACTCCCATATTCCGTGAAGATCTGGCCACCCCATGCATCTCACATCATACGTGTTGTATATAATATCCATTAATTTATTTTATGATTACTATAATAAATATTATGATCACAAAAAAGTTAAATTTTAGGAGATCTTATTCATGTGGTTTATGTTTCAAAAGAAAAAAATATATAAAATGGATTTTTGTATCAATTTTTTTATTTGAGACATGATTATTTCATGAACATATATTAATTTACAAGATGTATATAAACCACATTTTACATGTAATATCATTAATCTATTTATTCTCATGACATTTTAAATTTTATTTATAATGTTATTTCATGGGGATTATGTTTCAATTATGAAAAAGTGTTAAATATTTTATGTTATAATATCAATGTTTATCATAATTTTTTATGATTATGTTTTCAATGATAAAATATTATGTTAAATCTCTCACAAAACACATGAATATTAATATTCATTTTTATGTCATGAGGATACATATTTTTCATTATTAGACTTTCTTAATGTATGCACGATTCAAAAAATATTTTTTTCTAAAAAAAATGGTGTTTTCAATGAAAAAATTTTTTCTACCAAAACCTTGTATTAAAAAGAATATTAAAAAACTTATTAAGAATAATAAAAATGATTTATTTTATTAATATTTAAATAATAATTAAATTTTTCAAAATTTTCTAAAATGAAGCATCGTGTCTTATTTTTAGAAAAGCCTCTTTCTATTTCACCAAATATAATAATGGAATCATTGATTCATCATATAGAATATGAACATAATTTCCCAAAGGCATGAATATGAAATTAATATCATATTCAAATAAACATTTTCAGGGTTATTTTCAAAGAAAAGTGTTCAGAATTTTTTTGTGATTTAAAAAATTATCCTTCAATGTAAAAATGTCATTCTCCCAAAAATATATATTTTGTGTGATATTTAAAAATAAAATTATATTTATGATGACATACATTGATGTTACATATGATTTATTAGGGTTATTATTGAAGGATCCCATTATTATTACTTTTTAAAATTGTTTATTTTTATTATGAAACAGTTTTTATTAAACCTGTTTCTCTTCCATGAGTTTTTTCATGATAAAATTTATATTAATCTAACATATTTTCATAGATTATTTTATAATGACATAAAGAAATTATTATAATACCTATCTCTTTTCCATAGGTCAAGATAGAATGAAATATTTATGAAGTACACTTCAATTAGGTGGGTTATGATATAATGAATTCATTATGATCTTAATGAACACATGTTTATGATTTATATTCTAATGTGAGAGACCTATATATCCCTCAAAATCAGCGGGAAATTATTAATTTTATATGCTCTTAAGGGGTACATGGGCGGTTATCTGAAGCCATAGAGATTCTATATGGGAGGTAATACTGATCTTAAAGTAGGTACAAGGGTGGATTGCAAAATCATAACATTTTTTGAATGTATTTTTTGGTATCCTTGATGTAATATTTTTATGTATTATTTTTATTCCCTAATTCCATGTCTAATTCTAATTCTATGACCTCAGAGATCATGTTTTATAATTTCCTTATATTTCTTGTTTTATGACCTTCTAATATTTATTCTATGAATCATTATTATGATCTCTATTATGTAGGGTATGGTTTGAAATATTATTTTCATTTCCATACAATCTTAAATTAATATTATGCTTATCTATCTCCTTTTTTACCCTCAGGGGGAATTTGATCTCACTATTTCTTATTTCTTCATTCCCTAGGTTATGACGAAAGGTTTCAAGTATTGTATGTCTATGAATATTAAAAAATGGGAAGATAATTTCTGAAAAATTGAATATATTTCCCCAAATAAGAATCTTGTTTAACATGTTTCCAAAGGTAGTAAAATATTACAGTACCCATGAACATGTGTATGTAATATAAATAATATCATCTAAAATTATATAGTATCCAAATATGATAGCACTGGTTCACTATAGTTTTGATTCTGAGATATTAGGTGGTAATTTATTGTTCTCATCATTTATAATCCCTTAATAAAAACTATCCTACCAATAATTAAGAGAAAACATCTATGGATCATGCCTTTAACTATTTGCATCATTATCTCCTTAGTGAGATTTTTCTTCTACACAGTCCCTGATATCTTATGGTAGATATTCATCCCGGAAGGTATCAATATATGGTAGAGGAATTTAGTTATATAACATAATATGTTTGAAATCAAGATGGAATATTCCCCAATTAAATGGAATGTTGTTTTAAATGAACAAAACATAATGAAAAATTAGTATAGTTTTTGAATGCTTCGTGATGTGTGTAAGATAATGAGTTTTCTCACTCACCATTGAATATACTTGTCAAAGGGATAATGTGCTATTAAATTTACCACTATGTTCATTAGATCATCATTGGTGGAAAACATAAATTCTATTTAGTATCTTGATTAATATTCATATTTATTTGGGAATAAATAACAAGAGATGACACAACCTTGGGTTAGTCCGAAGATGACGATTTGGTGATTTACATCCATGATACGGTGGTGGTAAAAAAATATGTGGTGTCTTTTGATGAGAGTATCATGTGAATCATGTTGGGAGGTTATACAGGGGTTGAATAAGATATACCATGACATCATGTGAAATTATTAATGCCCTAGCATAAGTAAATACAATGTGGTATTTTTTTCTAACTTCCATACATACCACAAGAGAAATTTTGATCATTAGGGAATATGTGGATTATAGTAACCCATTACAATTCCATTGTGGAAATGAGATTAGGTTACCATATAAATCTTCAATATATTACCTTGAATACTAATCGATCATGGGTTTTTATATGTGGTATTGGACTAACTAAATACAATTTCACATTCCATTCCCATTCAATAGACTTAGTCCATAATTTATCTTCGAAAGATTCACATGCATGAGATAGTGTGGTTTAATAGGATACCCCAGTGAATAATATCAAATTTGGATGCATGTTAAACATAATAATTTTATCATGTCCTATAGAAGGTCATCAAAACTCAATTAATAATGAGTAACATATAAAATTATCAGATAAAAAGAATGTATAACATAAACTCCATATATATGAGTATATAATCAAGGAATGTGTTCATATATTAGATGTAGAATGGGATGACCATATAGGATTGAAAGAGTATTCTTATAAAAATTGATTTTATGTTTTTATAAAAATATCCCCTTACTAGAATTATATGTTAAACCATTTCTCTCACCATTGCATGGGTAAGAGGTGGGTGAGTTAGTAGTGGTCGAGTTTGTATTGGAGAAGAAGACCATTGAGAGGGTGAATATGATAATGAATCACATGGTTATTAATTAGAGTAAGAAAAGATATTTTGATTCCGAGATTTGGTGATAACTAGATTCCTCCATGGGAGATTTTCTATTCTTAAGAGAATCTCTTTTGTTGGGGTATCGACATTTGTCATATTATAGGAAACATACATAAAGATTTTAGGTCCATTCATATATATGATGCAGAGCGGGAATATGGAATATCCACTGGATCTTCCTCTAAGACTTTAAGGTACACATGATATGTTTCATGTTTCAAATATCCAAATCTAAGAGTAATATCTGACACCATAGATTGATAGTGTAAATTTAATGATATATTCTCATGTGTTTTATGAGGAGCACTTAATGCAAATCATGGAATGTAGTGAAAAAGTGTAATAGGGGATGAAAATATGACTTTTTCATGGTTTATTATTTTATAGTAGTATACTATAAGAGAACTAAGAGAGGGAGTCGAATGTATTTACTAAGTGGATGGAACTATTTGTTTAGAATTCATAGAGACTCCTCTGAAGGTCAACAATCCTTTATAGGGAAATCCTATAAATGCATAGAAATTTTGGTTATTAATTTGAGGATCATTTTTTACATTTTAATAATTTTTAATGGTTCATCTAAGATATATTTAGAAGTTTTTGGGGATTGAGAGGATTTCAGAGAAGGGTTATAGGTTCAAACCAGCACAAAATATTGTAGAGGGGTACCAAGAACCTATTGCAGGGCCCAATGTTACTAGTTATATTTTTAATAATTCATATTTGGGTCAGAGACGCAACAGAAAGTTGGTGGGGAAGTACCAATTGTCCAATGGATCACTAAGTAGTCTTTACAAGCTGAAAAGGTAACTAGTGGCTTCAGGGTGTGTTATATTAGAGGTTTAATTTCAAAATCCTTTATTACACTCTTTTATCATCTCTTCTTACTCTCCTAACTCCAATTGATACATCATTTTATTTTAATATCCCTCTTGGGATTCAATGAATCTCTATGATATCATTCTTCCCCATTTGAAGTACATGTTTTTTACAAGATACAATTTTCATATGTCTAATTCCATGGATTTACAAGATTATTATTATTATTTCTTGTTTTTACCTTGGATGATTCGATATTAATAATTTTAATTTTTTATCGGTTTATTTGTAATAGTTTTGATCATAATGAAAAACACTAAGAGTGATACCTACTACATTGGTAGAGAATGATTCATACAATGTTTTGATATTTTAAGGTAGATTATTGGGCTATCATGCCTGAGATTGCCGGAATTTTCCTAAAATTTTATCATATTTTGTATCAATATGAATAACAATGTTAAAGATTATGTAATTGAGCCTTTATAGGGAGAAGATGTGAAATATGGATTGATTTTGATGAAACACAACCTTTTGTCTTTGATTAAGGAAAAAAATTCTCACATGGATCAGTTGATCTTAATGTGAATTGTCTCGGTTTTTTTGAAATTAAGATGATAGTGTGTCTTAACTTATAGAATTGGATGATTATTTCAATCAAAATTAACTTTTCTTATTGAGTATGTGTGGCTAGTGTGAGTAACATTGGTGGGATGAGTTTTGGGTACCAATGGTATATCCTTGTAAAATCATTATTCATGTTGTTACTTATTAGGTATAATGAAATACCATCAATAATAGTGTGTTTGATTTGTAACTCTATTTGATGTTGTATATTGTACAAATAGTTGAGGAAATTTACACATATTGAGTGAATGGATTGTTACCAAATAATTATTAGGAGAATGATGTCTTGCAATTTGGTAATATAAGTACACCATAACTGAAAGGGTTTTGTAGTTGAATTGGGATTATGAAGTCTTCCTGAGAGAGACGGTGTTGTAGTGGGATAATGATGTGTGACCACCCATAAGTGAATGAGATTTGATTTTGTACATTATCTGGGACTATTCTTTGAGTGAATATGTACCACTAATATGATGAGATATACTAGTGGTATAAAATAACTATTCTTCTATATTGGATATGTAGCTGGTATAGAAAGGGCTTAGGGTATCTTAGTTAATTAATGATGACCCGACATGGACATGTTCTTATTATTTATTTATTTTTCACTAGTGAATTAACTATCATATATATATACTAAACATATTTTAATAATTCCTTGTTGGTGATATATTTTTTTCATTATTCAAATCCTACTAATCCACCCTTATTTATGTGAAAAATTTGGTGTCAATGATCTTACTAAGGGTAAGGGAACTATTTTAGGATACTATTTATGTTGAGTTATATGGAAATAAAATAAATTCTCAGACTTATATAAATATTTTTCAGCTATATATATTTATTATTTTATTTATTAGTATACCATATCAATTTATCTTAGGTTTCTGTGGATCCTTTTTAACTACTTCAATATAACTTACACATATCAATTTTTGATACAACATTTGATTATGTTTTTTGGTTAGATCACTTATGTGGATCTATGTATTGTATTTATTGATTATTTATTCTTTCAGTATCTGATTTATTGAATGTGTCTTATTATTGAGGTAATCATGTCCCTGATTCATGGTAAAGTCCCTCAATACTAGTTAGTAATCTATTTCAAGTTGGATATATTTTTATCCAATAATTCCTTTACATCTATTATTTAAGAAATCATAATATAATAATTAGTGAAATTAGTTTAGAATTAATTATTTTTATTGTTTTTTATTTTATCATATATTATGATAGCCCAATGAAATGAATTTATTTAATTCTATATTAAACCTAATTAGATGTACAATTACTATTGAAATACATGACTAATTTCTTTAAAATATGTGATGTTTTATTTAGTTCACAGGAAGAGGACAAAGATCCAAAAGATGTAGTTTCAAATTACCCTGAAGAATACAAAATTTGAACATTGTTTTTTTTCTAAAAATTAAAAAATTCTTGTAGAATCATATATAAAATACTAATTGTAATATCAAAAAAAGATTCCATTTCATTTTGAATCCTAATACAACTAATTGCTCAATGATTTTCTGATAGTAGATGTTTTTATTTTTGAGGGATTCATTTTGAGTATCCATTTTCAAGGTTGTCATTTTAAATTATCTATGTTGTATTTATATGTTAATTTGGATTTGGATCACCTTTATTGAGGGGTTTAGAAGATAAAATGGTATATCTATGTTTTTTAGATTCTATGGGATTAAGGGATTTTGGGGATAGAAAAAGAAAGTATCCTTTTAAAGGGTTTATGTCGAGGGATTCCTTGTATAGAAATAACGGTACCTCAGAATTGGTTTAAATATGATCCCTTTAATTTAGACAAATGTGTGAACATATAATATCCTGTATATAATTATTTGGGTCATAGTACAATAATACATGTTTTTTTATTTTATACTATTTTTTTAATTTTTCATTTGATGGATTTTTACGATGTTATAATGAACTAAATATACACAACACCTAATCTACATATTGGTATTTCCCCTAAATTTACATAAATTTTTTCTACATCGATATTTCAAAAATATTTACGTTTTCTATAATAATTTTTTGATTTTGTAAGAAGAACATATTTACAATAAACATATTCCTTGAAGATGAAGAAGCTGGTAAGTCATTTTTAGAATATAATTTACCCCATCTTATAGTATAACTACTTTTTTTATTTGGAATAACATGTGGTATCATATCTTCTCTCTATTTCTGAGAAAACCCATTTTTTATTTCCATTGTTTTATTAAAATTTAATATCTCTATTTCTTTGATTTATCTACGAGGTGGTGAATATATTCACTTTATGATATGAAGAATACATATTGGATATATGGGTAATATGAATCCATGTCATTCATCGATATTTTATTGTAAAAAATATGTTTACTAGCATGAATTTATGATTATTTTTTATATTAATATTGGTGTGGTAAATTATTTGATGATGGAATAAATCTATAAAACCCCAAATAAGATTCTATCTATATTTTATAGAGTAAGAAGATTTTGTTTTTGGATAATTATAAACTATTAAATACTCTGTTATATTCAATTATTAAAAATATTTAAAGTCAGATGTCTTCTATTGAATAAAATAATATAATATAGAAGAAGTTAGAGGTTATTGATTTTAAAAAATTAAATGATCCCTAAACTAGGAGAATGATGTTATATGCTGATTACCAAGTATTTGATTTTGTACCTAGAAATTATTTTACTCATATGAATTATCACATTATTACTATTTATACTATTGGGAAATATATAGGTGATAAGGATATATTTATGGATAATATAGTCAGAATGTTTATTAATACTCTTTTAGAGGATGGATAATAGAATCATACAACCACAGATGATAAAAAAATATTTGACTATACATAGTGTTGATTATTTCATATTAAGAGTTACTGAGAAGGATAAAAGAAATAATATAGTATATTTTTTATATAATATTTGTAATGTTAATATATGATATTTTAATATTTTATCTAATTTTAAGAAGAATAAATATAAACATTTTTCAGATTATAGAAATTTTATGTTTGGAGAGAAAAAAATTTCATAATCAGCATGAAGAATTAATAATAACATATTAAATAAAAGTTTTTGGTAGGATCAATGAAAATATAAAATATAAAAAAATGTGAAGAGAGAATATTAGTATATTATATGTTATAAATTTAAGAATAACAGTAATATGAAACTATAACTCCTTACATTAAAAAGTAATGAATGAAAGAAGAGGATAACTTCTAATCACAATATAAAGAAAAGTACTAAATACATGGATACAAGGTTCAAAATATGGAATGAAAAAACTATTGTTTGTTCATTAATAAAAATTCATAGTAACTACAAAATACATACTGGGTTTTATGAAAATATCTTTAAATATGAAAGATTTATTATAAAAAAAGAAACTAGGGAATCCTCTTGAAATTTGACTTTATATTCCAAATTAGTTAATACATTAGATGAAATTTTCTGATTTAATCAGATGACAAAAATATAAATTCATTGAATGATGAGGAATATTTTCTTCTTTATAATGAAATAATGATATTGATAACAATCTATGAAAAGGAAAATAAAAATCTAAATTATAAATATGATTTTTCTACGGATTATATTTCAAAATATGATAATATAATTTCAAAAATAACCATTGAAATTTGTGAAATTTCATTGAAATGAAAGTCTAAAACTATTTTATTAGTAACATTTTATTACGTTAATTTAGTTATTAGAAATAAATTTTAATGTAGTGGATTGTATATAATATGGAGTAATTTTACTTCAGATAAATAATTTTTTAAAGGATGTATAAAAAAATAAAAAATTCTAAAACTTCTAATAGAGTTTGGTTCATTTTTGATACATTTAACTTTCAATACAATTAAATTATTCCCAAAAGTGAACCCTTTTTTAAAAACTAAAAAGTATAGGTCACTATAGAAACATTTTTAAATCATGTATGATATTTTAGTAATGATAAATATTTTTTTTCAAAACAACAAACAGTTGTTCAATATAAAATGATTAGACATATATGGGTTCCATAAATATTGTTTTCTAACATTTTTTGACCGAAGGATTTTTCGGTATGGAGAACAATGTTAATTATATTTTCTGGAAAATAGGTTGAGAAAAAATATTTATAATAAGTGATACAAGGGAAATTGTTTTTCATAACACATGAACGATGGAAAGAATATCTTTTAAGATGGGACAATGTTAAACGGTAAATTAGTCACAGTTTGAGACCATTCATAATGTAAAATCATCAGAATTGGTGGTGTTTAATTTCTTATGTGTGAAATAAAATTTTAATGTTTATAATGTTTTATTTCTTAGTAATTTTTTTTATCATAATCAAACTATGTAATTAGGGTTATCATGTTAACATCATGAATGATAAATTTACTGTTTAATTTTAAGAATATACTTTTGTTTTATTTATCAATATGAATGATAAATTTTACACACATGACATAAAATATCATAGTAATCATAATTTTTCTTGTTTATTTATTATTGATTTTTTTTGGAATTGATATAAATGATTAGGTGCCAATAAATATCAAATATTAAATATAATATAATGGAATGGACTTGTCAGGGATCTACCAAAACTTATGTTTAACTCGACTAGATTCAGTAGTCATTGTAAGATTGATAAGAAAAAATTATACTTTTAAATGAATTATTTAATTCCCAACATCCAAAGATTTATAGTTGGATCACATGGTCAATTTAAACCTAAAAAACTAGAATCCTTAGGGGAATGAATTTTCTGCGTGTCATTGTTGATGATTACTCTATATTTACTTGGAAATATTTTATCACTCAAAAAATCTGAAGATTTATTTTTCATTATATGTTTTCAATATTAAGTTAAATATTATAATAATATAACTTTGGTTACTTTGTTGGGTGATTATAGTAGGGATTTTAAAAATTATGATTTTAAAACATTTTGTAGTAATAACGGGATAAAAAATAATATATCATCACCTAGAACATCTAAGAAAATGAAGTAATTGAATGAATAAATATAATTATTAAAGAAATAAATCAAGCATTTTTTATATAATATTATATTGAAGAAAAAAATTAGGGCAGAGGAAATGAGTAATTCTAAAAATACTATAATTATAGTTTTAAATCAATAGTTTTTTAATAAACGTATTTATGATTTATGAATTGAAAAAACATTCACAAATTAGAGTCCTTAGGTGTGAATTTTTTATTTTAAATACTAACAATAAACATCATAAATTTAATCAGAAATATGATTAAGAACGTTTTATTTGTTAATCAACAATTCGTATGTTATATAGTGTTTTTTATAAACTAATATTATTTATGAATTAGTGCTTATTAAATTTGATGAAATTAATCCATTTGTTTTTTTAAAACACAAACAAGTTAGTAATACTCCAAATGATGTTTTTGAGTCAAATTCTATACACATATCAGTATTTGAAACAAAATAATTTATAACGAGTACTCCCAATATTAGTTCAATGGTTTTTAATATATAAATACTACTTCAACTGTAGATAAAAAAATATAGTTGAGGAACAACTTATCATTTATTTAAATAATTTTTTTCACAAGGGATCATGTCACTGACACTACTATTGGTGATGCAAGTAATCTTTTAATAACTCAAAGCATATTTAGAAATTAATGTTAGATTCATGCATGCATATCTTAATTTGAACTAAAGGTGAATGAGAATTCTTTGGGTAATGAATGTTGGAAAGGGGTAATACATGAATATTTTTTTAAATTTTTTTTATCAAGATATTATTTTTGTTTGAACAACTTATATATATTTTATTAGATCGGGTATAATTGATTTTTATAAAAACTTATTGTGAAATCAGATTAATTAAAATAATTAATTTTTTATTTTTTGTTAAGGGTTATTGTTAAATATTAGTAACAGATTACAGTAAGGATTTTGAATAAGAATATTGGCTCGAGTCTACCTAAATTATTTTATCCTTCATAGAACATCTATTATATTATTTATATTAAATTAATTCTAAAAAATATTTTTATAGTGGATATGTTAAAGGGGAATTACACATTTAATGGCTTGTTGTTTTTGAAGATATAATTTTTTTAACATTTACTTAATAATTCCAAATATCTTTATAGTCTTAAACAAGATCTTAGATACTGGTATGATAGACATACTTGAATTTTTCTTATAAATAATTTTGTTCAGGGAAAAACAGATGTAACCTTTTTTATGAGGAAATTTTTTAAACATACCATCGTTGTTTGAATTTATTTTTATCACACTATTATTGGATAAACTCAAAAAAAATCAGGGGTTTTTAGAACATATAAAGAGTCAGCTTCAAATGAGCATGATGAGTGAGAAAACATTATTCCATGGTTTTAAAATTTCATGTAAACTGGAATGAAATATTTTTAATCAATATTAATATATTATATGTTTTAACAAAAATGATTATTTTTCTAAATTCCTTGAGTGTCAGTCCACAAATAATCACCACAATCAATCTTGAGATTAATGAATTTGGGAATCCTATTGGTCATGAATTTGAATGATATATTATAATAGTATTACTATATTTAATGGCTAATCATCTTGAAATTATGTTTTTAGAATTTTTATGTAGCTGATTTCATGAAAATATGAAGAAATAACATTTAGATGTGGAAAAATGCATTTTATAATACATGAAAGGTTCATAAAAAAAGTAACTATTTATCATCCAAAATTGTTTTTATCCTTATAAGATACTCCGATTCTGACATTGGAAGATATAGGTTAGATAAAATGAGTAAATATTTAATGTGCCATTTTTTATGATATAATTTTGACTCACGGTTAATAATGACGGAAAAAACGGTCGAAATGTTGACTACTAAAGCTAAATATGTGGTAGTAGGATGTTATTGAGATCAAGTGTTTTGGATTCATCTTACAATCATATAATTTTTCTTAAATTCACTCAAACTACAATCCTGTGTGATAATAGAATTGAAATTTCATTATCTACAAATTCATGTAATCCCTCATGAGCTATTTAAATATAACTAATACACTATTTTTAATGATCACACATAAAAATACATATTTTGAATAAATTAATTAGAAAATATAATCATATTACTAATATTTTCACTAAAAAATTAAATTATTATTGATTTTAATTTTTTAATTTTTTTTGTGAATTACCAATTTAAAATGATATTCAATCCACATCTTCTATAATCAATATTCTAACATTTAAAAACATTTTGAAAAAGGGATGAAATTTAGTATTTCTAATGTATTCTTAATAATTTATGAATAATTTTCAAATATATATTCTTGAAGCATTTATAATCTCAATTTTAAATTGACTAATAATACATAAATTGGAAGTTATTTAATTTTTATAATCTTAATATTCTCAAATATGTTTAACTATATATGTTACTAATGTTTTTATTAAATTTATGTAAAATAAAATATCAGCATGTATATCATTGAAATTTTAATTTTATGATACATAAACAAAATAAAATATTATTTATTTATGATCCGAACAATTTTTGAAATAGTAAGATCATTCGTAGGTATTTTAAGATAATTTATAGGACTTATTGAATGTATAATATTAATTCAAAATTACGTTTCATGACAAGGTGTGAAATAATTCTAGTCCAAAGATGAAGGTTTGTAAACCCAAAATGAAATAACAATGTGGTTAAAAACAATTATAGAATTGTTATAATTTCATTACAATTATAGTTCTTATTTGAGTGTTTCAAAATTCATCCTCAGGTCTACCTAAATTAAGTATTCAATGTTAGTGTCAGGGTTATCAATGTCGGCATATACTCCACCACACAAAGTTTCCTTCCATTGAATCACCATTCCAATGTCAATTTTTTTCCATTCCCATTGTTCCTTATTGATTTTTATTCGAACCACTCATTCAAATATTCTTTCTACATTCTCTCTTGGGGGAATATTGTTTGATAGCATTTTCATGCATTTCATCCTTAGTGTGAAGTATAAACTCAATGAATTCCTTTTTTTATTCTTCTTCCATTCCTTCTACACCTCCCAGACCATGATTCTTAATGTATGAATAGTTTTCCTTATTCTTTCCACTTCATAGACCAGGACCTAACTTGTATTCTAAGGCTTGAGGCCTTGGTAAACTTTTTTTACCCTTTGACCTAATAGGTGATTTTTGTTTTTATTGGTTTAGGTATTTGGGATTAATCTTTCTACCGTTTAACCCCATCCCTTTAGTCACAATACACCACCACACATGATGATTCCCCTTCTATCCCTTCATTTACCATGGGAGATATAGGTCTCTAATTCTTACTCCATCCCAACTACTAATAACGAATTGGATAAAAAACTCATCATTATAATCACTCTTAGAGAGAACTAGTTCACATGAGGGATACTTCTCTCTTAATTGTGATTGTAATTCGGCATCTGGAGTCCCACCTTGGCCTGTGCCTGGCGAGCAACCTCCATACATCCACTAGATGAATATCCTAGTTACTATTCCTGGACATGGCCATCCTCCACCGATCCTTCAAAATAGTTTTCAAATCTGATGGTTTTCGTACAAATTTTTTTACATAGACATGGTCATTTCCCTCACTCCATTCTCTATAACATGCATCTTCCTATATCCTATAGGACCTACCATGATTTACAAGTGTGGTACACCTATATGATTAGGGTCATGACCCGTTGAATTTAAATATCATTCTATCTAATTGAGCCTCTCTCTCGAATTTTTCTTGCGTTTAGGTCAGGAAACACCTGAAATGATAAAGGGAGGAATGAAACTGAAGGAACATGACCATACTCCTTGAAACATGAACTAGAGTAAAACAACCATCCATTTTAAAAGACTATATTCTTCACGATCTGAATAAATTAATGAGAAAAAAGGATGATTCATACACTCCAAAAATTAACAATTTATTTTTTGTTGGATGATAACCTAATCACGTTTCAAGATATTAAAAATTGCAGACACCTTTCGAGCATCCTAAACTTATTATTTCTAATGATGAAAAGTTGTCATTGAATCCATAGAACCGAGTTTTTCAAATGTGAGAGTTGCAGGTGATACAGGCTAATTATGAGGAACATCATTCACCACCAAAGGGTGAAGTGAACAAAAATGTCTAAAAATAGTTGATAAATCCCCCAATCAATAACCTTAAGAGAAGAAGTTAGTCAATGATTCAATAATTTTTGGTTTCTTAAACCAGAACTCCTCCATAACAGTGATCCAAATACATTTAAAATGTGGTTTGGAAACTTCGACATGAATAATGATGCGCATGGAGATGGGATGACAATATGACTAAGTTAAACTATCCATACACAAGAAGCGGTCGATCGGATTACCACGAATATAAATAATTGTGGGATTTTGGAAGAGAAAGAAGAGTAAAGTAAAACTAACCTCTATTTCTACAGACACAGCATCACGATTCATATAAAATAAGAATAACATCAAGATAGGTATAATTGATAGATGTCGCAAACACAACGAGCTATGGACCACATTAAGATTAAGTCTTCCTCTGATAACAATCAAATCATTATGTGGAACTTATTATAAAGCCCCAAAACACTAAATTTTGTCAAACCCATGAATAAAATATGAACATGTCAAAGGAATCAGCCAATTGGATATGCTTCCTGATGTTATTAAAAATGGTTAGATCCAGGAGTCACAATGATTCGTTAAACATAGAGGGTGATATTGGGAGATTAGAGAAACCTCCATGAAGATCTGGTACTTTATGTCTAAGATCAATGGTTATTATAGGAGGAAGAATTCACTGGTTTGAAAAAGGATAAAAGGAAGGACGAATGGTTATAGATATTTGAGTTAGTCCTTAAACCTCTAGAGGGAGAGGTATTGGGATCATGACCATCACCTCATAGGGAATCCTTTTATTTATTATCCTATAATGCATTGTCAAAAATATTTTAATTTTTTAGTAGAAAATATATACCAAAGATATGATTTTCAAAATAAATTTAGTTTTTAATCGGGGGGGTTATTAAAATAATTTCATGTATAAAAGGTGGATTTTTTAAAAAAAAAAGTTGGATTAATTCAATTTTAATTATCATATATACATTTTTTGAAATAGGGAAATATTATTTTTGAAAATCATTAAAGGGATGAGAGTTAAAAGAATCCTTATTCTGGTTTCCTTTCATATTGTTTAATTATATTTTAATACCTAGTATTAATGAGAATGTTTCTTATAATTTATTTTATACATAGAGTTATATGATGATAAATATTTTTATTGTAATTTATTTTACTAAATTTTATTTTTGTAATAAGATTAATAACATTTGTTACATTTTGTTCCTTTAGAATGTGAATTTCTACTATATTGAAAATATGAGTTTGTGTTAATTATATTTCATTAGGACATATATATTTAATTAAATATATTTTTCCTTTTAAAAAGTGTGATATTTTTTTATATTATTGACTAATTGGATCCTTTAAGTAATTTATTTTTGAAATCAGAATATTCAAATTAGTGAGTTTGGTTTGAGTTCAAATCATTCTTTAATATTTATTTTATCACACATGAATATAATTTGATGATCAAAATTATTTACTCAATTTAATCTCACATAATATACTATCACTATTTAATAGAATGATAAATTTCATTGAAATATGTGATGATAGACTGAGTTCATCATAAGACGATGAAGATTCTTTTAATAAAATTACAACAAACCTAAATGAACAAAATAATTCGATTGTTGGATTTTATTATATTAATTACTAATTATAGTTGTATATAAAGTGTAAAAGTTATTTAAATATTCCTAATATATGATGGAATATTATTAATCATACAATGTATAATTAACGAGTGATCTTCGGATTTATTTATTTATTTATAATGTTTTCTCTTAGAGAACATATTTTTGGTTCTCATTATAAATAATATAAATTTTAAAAATAGAATAAAATTTTCTACAGATAGATATAGATAACATAGTGATAAGAAGGGAAATATAATGTTAAATATTTTCATCGAGGGATTATAGGGGTACGAAGACAAAGTCACGTTCGGATGGGTTTAAGTAAAGAGCTTACATGGATATGATGAAAAATACCATAGATTAGGTTTAAAGATAATCAATTCATATTATATTAAATAATGAATTTATAATATCATTTAATGAAGTATTGGATTATAATATAATATTCCATGTTTTAAAATTTCCATGTGAACATTTCTTAACATTACATTTGATGGATTTTTTTTGTTGTTATGAAAAATGGACTGCTCAAATACTTCTTTATAATAAAACACTTTTGAGGAAAAGTGAGAATCCATAACTTCAACGACGCCCATAAAAAAACAAACCCAGAACCTAGAACAAACTTCCGTATCAATTCCAGCCCAGAAAATACACCATGTTAACAAATATCAACAAATCATGACCTTTCAGCCAGCAGTCCCGTGCAGATGCAGGGGCACGGAACCGACGACAAAGCAATACCCTCACAACATCCAAATCCAAAAGGCATGCTCTGTTGAGTTGTTCTACTCTGTCCCCATCTGGAGTAGATCCTTGTAGAGTGTTGAGGTCGAAACACCCAACTTCCCAGAAGAAACCACTGAGAGTTGAAACAAGCCCAACAGACACACAAATAGCATTCCACTCGTACCAACAAAGTAACCTCCAAATTAAATGAAGTCATAAAAGAGAATCATAAGATGACCTAATCTGGTACTCTGTATAACTTCTCGGTTAGAACCATAATCTATGTTTTAGATTCCTCCATCATCATCCTTTCCACCTCGAAGGCGATTTGGTCCCATGATTGTATATACTCCTCCACATTTATCTTCCCCTTGTTGAAACCTCTTACCAGTATGAGATCTTGTTTGTCAATCCAAGAATATTGCTCCTCATTTAGAGACGCTTTTAGGGACTCCCCATCATCTTGGATGCCTCCTTTTCAGAGGCGTTAAGCACCAAAACCTGCTCAGTCACTTCCTCATCCAAACTCAATAGCAAATCCAATGATTGTTCATCCAGGATTCATGGCCACGGTTGTCTTAGAATCTCGAAGAATATTTTCTTCACATTCAGATATTTTGTACAACGAGTCTCCAAGGGAGGAGGCAACGAAGAGTAGTCCTTCCCCCCTTTCCTCCTTCTACAGCTTCTATTGCTGCTCATGTCTATATATTCATCCGCCGAGTGCCCGAGTTCACTCCCGTTGGGTTCTTTCACACCAGGAACAATGGGGTCTAAGTCCAACCAAATCTCTGAGATCCCCTCGAACCCTTTACTCAAATGTACTGGGTTCTGATTCAAAAAACCCGAATCCAACACTGAGATAATCCCACCTATGTCTTAATCATCCATTTCGATGGCGGACCCCTACTTCCCCTTACTCATGACCACCCTACTCGATCCTGATTCCTTAGAAAAAGGGTTAGAAAAATCCACCTTCTCACCTCCATATGTCTATTACATGACCGTAAATCTTCCATTCCCTTGAATTTTCTATGGACTCTGCTCAAACTAAGGCCTTCACTCATCTTCCCAAACATAGTTAGAACGACCCGCTAGATCCTACCAGTCTGTTGAATACATCCAACTCCTTCGGATTGAACGGTTGTGTTGTTGCTTTCTTCCCCACACCCAGACCAGAGTCAGTCTTAGGAATGAATTCCACTGCCTCATCCTCACCTCGCCGCAACGACAGATTATCTTGACCTCTAATCTCTCTACCTAGATCAACCAGTACCGGGCTTTCCTCCTCAATAACCACAACATCTTTTCCACAACCATTGTCCACTAACCTGGTCGGATTTTTTCCTTCTTCTCTTCCCACCAGTGCTGCAGACCCCCGACGATAGACCTCTACAGCATGCCCCAGTCGGCCAATAAAGAACAAAAGTCATCCAATTCTCATAAACCACCCGCTTCTTGTACCTATACACCTCTCCAATTGTAATACATATGTAATCGAATAGAGCTTTCGACACATCCAACTCAACATAGACCCACGTATTCACGGGGTGACAATCCGCTTCCATGCGGTTATCCGAACATAGATACCTATCGACCAAATTACCTATCATACTGATAATCGAGGGATTTTGGAAATTTAACGGAAGATTAGGGAAACTAACCCATATTGAGGCAGATGGCAAATCGTGCTTCAAGTGGAAATCAAATGACCAACGGTACAGAAAAAACCGGAGACCATTGCAGCATCGGGGTGCCCTCGACCATGCTCTGATGAGGTCTTCTTCCGAGGCAATGAGAATCAGGACATGGTTCCAATCAAGAAGACCCACTACTGATCTATCTTGGAGATCCCATGAGTTGAAGACGAACCTGTCTAAGGAAACGATTAGCGGCCTTCGCTGTTGAAAACGCGCAACCAAGGTCTGCTTTAAGAGTGCAGAAGATTCCGAGAACTCTACTGTCGAGATCTGAAGGTTCGGGTTTCCATCAAAATGTTCCAGAAATTTAGGGCTTAGGGTTGCTTTCGGAAAAGGAGGCAGGAGATCAGGATTCGAGAAAGTCCGGAAGCTGGCCTTCGAAGCTCCCTCCCCCACCGGGGGAGGGACCAGCACGACCACCACCGTATACACCGAAGTAAATCGCCTCACCTAGGGTTCCCGATCGATAGTCCTTCGAAAGAACGGCATCATCTTTCTTTATTTTTTTTTGAAAAATAGAATTTCTACTATTATTAAAATTTATATTTGTATTCCCACTATAATTACATTTATTATATCAATTTATAAATTTCTACTACATTTAATTTTACAATAGATATTTTTTATTTTATTGGATGATATTAAATCTGACCGACATACACCTTGAGTTGGAGTAAAAAAATATGTTATCATTTAGATTGAAATTCACCAACCTATTATAGATTTGTAGCCATTTCTTATCTTGGAAAAAATTTCATATGTATAAAAACACATTATTACATTTGTTTCACCATCCTAGTCCTAATTAACTAACATGGGGAATTATATTACCAATGAAAATAGTGAAAATCAGGATAATCCAAACACTAAAAACAATGACGACAGAGAAAAAAATATTGATACTAAAAATACTAACAATCCTAATTATATATGTGATGTTAATTAACCTATGGAAATTAAAAATGAAAAAGAAACATACCCAATGTATGAAACTCATAAATCTAAATATAATTATAAAATTGATGAACTTGATGTCAATAATGAAACTAATGAAAATGATGATAGTAATAACATTCATGGAACACAAAAACCTGATTTCATCAATGAATATTATTACAAATATGAGTATCATGATGTTAATGATTTAAAAAACTTTGATAACATATATATGAAAGATATGAAAATAATGAATATAATGGCATTGATAAAACTAATGAAACTGATGCCAATTATGATAATAATCACATTAATGAAACCAGTGGATCTTATGGGTTCCATTCTCCCTAATAATTATTTTATATCTAGAGGGATCCCTCAAGGGATCTATGTTTTTATCCTTACAAACTATTACAAAGTGTTTCTGTTCCACTAACATTGTTTCACTCATGGTTTGGTCTCAGTATTGATCTCTTGTTCTTCAATTCAAAATTGATCTCTTCATCACATTTGTGATTTTCTAATTTAGGATCATACTTATTTAATTGATTTTTTATTTTTCTTGTTTGTATCAATTATTTTCTCAGCTTGGTTTCACTGCATGAATTATATTTCAATGTTCACTTTTTGGGACCGCTTGAATTGTTGGGTTTATTAGCTATTTTTTTAATTTTCTATTATAGGTTATTCTTAGCAATTTACATTATGTGGATATTATACCTTTAGTATAGGATTAAGATCAATTTTATTGTTTTTTCTAATCTCTTTAATCCCCTTTATCCTTACAATGGATCTTCCAAACTAATGTTTTCAATTTACAATGTAATGATCTACCTCTAAAAAAGTATGGGGGAAATAAAAAAATTCATCAATGGAACTAATATTCAAATTATTCAAATCCCTATAACTTATGAATAAATCATCTTCATATCCATTGGTTCTTCTTCTCTTGAGAACATTTACCACATATTCCTACCTAGTATCTCAATTTACAGATAGTAATTACATTGGTGTTGGAGTACATGTATAGATGTGTAATCCCAAATCACATTATGACAGTGGAAAATCATATGGATACTAACCCACAAACCATTAATTGGTGACAAAGGGAATTAGTGAGGTATATGGTCCCCTTTATCATTTACATGCATTATAAGATTCTATATAATAAACATGACAACCCCCTACTTCAGTATAATGAGGTGCGTGATGAGGGTGTTAACTAAAAACATTAAGACACACAGTACTCTCCTCTTATATCACTCACTTATTATAGTCATTTCCATTAATACATATACATATACATCATTCCATTCCTAATAAACCTTAGGTATTTCCCTCTATGGGTAAACAAGATTTACGAATTGATGGTAGAAAAATTTACCAACTTTTTTCACACACCATCATGGATGGCCTGTATGTTTAGATGATGGACTGAGTAGAATTCATAGTCATGTTTTCTATGAGGCTGTAATATGTTGACAAGAACAATATGGTGGCCCCATATATAGAATCGTTCCTCTTATGGGTATTGAAACACAATCATTTATTTATGAGATCTTATTTAATCTTTTTAACTCTATTTAAGGATTCCAATTGTTATTTTTTTTTCAAGTATAAGAGTTTTTTTCCAATTTCATTGATGTTAATCAATAATGAGGTTGAATTTTTTGTTATTATTATCAACAAAATAGCATTTAATTGGAGTAATTTTATAATTTTTAAACTATGAGTTGTTTTTTATTGAAAATAATGTTGGCTTGAATAGAAATTATGGAATAAATCCTTGGAATGATCAATATAAAAATAGGTAATTTTTATCGATTCATGAATAAATATATTGATAAAAATGTATGTATTTTGGAAAAAGAGGAGAATTTTATATCTACAAATCCAAGATCACATTGAAACACATCAACTAACACAATAATATATATATTATATAATTTCAATGTTTGGGGAATATTTGTTTGGATAACATATATTTTAAGTATTCATTACATAGTGAGTATCAATATAGATAAATAAAATCATAAAAAACATTTTTATTCCATAATGATTGATATGTATGATTAAAATTTGGGTTATTGGAAAAATTCATTTCATAACAGGGACCTAGGGAAATAGAGTGTTACACTGTCAAAGTTTGAAATGATCATTTTAATCAGGTTATGCTATAGATGTAGATATTATTACTTTAAGGGAACTCCAATGTTATGAAGTTGATGCTAAAAGATTATGGTGTTTTATTTTAATGTAAACATTTTTCAATGATGATTGTATTTTACCATGATAAGTTAGTCCCAAAAGTTTTCTAAAAACATCACTACATTATGGATACTGGATGAAGATCCATGATTATTATAGTTTAAGAAAATATGTATAAAATTTTTGTAGTCAATTTATAATGGTTCAAAAATTTGAAAACCCGTATTTTGAGTTTGTAGGATGAGAAATGGGTTTCACTTAAACATAATAATCCACGATGTGAAGGGGTGGAGTCAAACAAATTTCCCATAATTTAATGTTTCTATCATTAATGGATTTGATGAGATATTAATTAGTGTTTAATGAAAATTTTATATTTCTTTTAAGACCCATTTGTGGATGATATATGTTCATTTGACATGAAAAAAATTCATGTCTATCTATTGATGAAATACAATCGAGATATTTGAGAAATATTTGGTTATAATAATAAGCGATATGTTATATTATTTGACTATAGTGGTTATTTAAAAATTATGATTCATTGAATTTTATATAAACTTTTTCAGTATGGATCTTTACAATGGTAGTAAATGTAATGAAAAAATATATATTCATACTTTATGGATATATCATTGAATAATTTTTATTTGGTTAATTATATAATTTCATGGAAATTAATTAACATATAATTAAGGTTTTAGAAAGACAAAATATTAGATCTTGTAATGGAATATGTGAGATATATTTATGATATAATATTTGAATAGATATTTTTATAGATATTTATATAGGATACATGTGAGGAATGTCTAGAAATTGTGTATAATAGAGATATTAGTTATCTCAATAAATGATGAGTTTACATATATAAAAAATAATGGAATAAAAAATAAATATTGAAATATTATGAAATAATGATAATTTGGGAAATAGAAAAAAGTGTAAGAGATTAATTTTTTTAACTTTTTCAGGATCCTTGCAAAAGAATGTGAGTTTAAGAAATTATTATTGAATGTATTTTTTTTTAATATTGTATTCAAGGTGGTATTCATAAATTGATTTTGATGGAGAACCACACAATTATTGAGGAGAACTATTTGGAACTAATTTTATCAATGATAGTGACAGTGATATTTTTTTAAATGGAATAGGTTTCAAAAGTGTTTTTGATTATTTAAATGTTGGAGTAGATAGCAGAGTAATGGAGTTACCCTTGTGAGGTAGTTCAACATTCGTAAATTATTTTTAATGGAATGACCATTTAAATAGAGTTAGATTTCCTTAACCAACCACTAGATAGTTCACTTAGTGTAATATGATACATGAAACATATTTTATGTATACTAATTATATTATCCATGTGAGTGTGAACCGAGTTAAATTCTCATGTCATGTGTCATTTCTTTACCTAAATTATGCAAGATAAAAACAAGTGTTTTTAGGTCAAGTATTTATTTATATAATTTGATTAAATTAACGATAAGAATGTATCAATCAAATGAACATCAAAATAACAACCTAAGAGTGAAAAACCTAATAAAGGGATAATATCCTATTGGGTGTTGATATATTAATGATTAATTTGTTTAAATTAATATAAATTTCAAACCATAATTCAATCCCACCTTGGAATCACTCTTTAATGACCCTTGTATACCTAAAAAAGTGTAAGTAGTTATTATATGGACATGCCTTATAGTAGTGTCAATAACCATCATGGGAGGCTTACCAGTACTAATAATTTCTTTTCTTGTGGGGGTCCTCCAAATTTAAATTCAATAATCTTTCATAGACATTTAAGTGGTGGCAGCAAATCCAATTAATATAGATAATTCACTTATTTTCAGGAAAATAATCCCTAACATGGGACCAAATCCACAATATTATACATAACTTCCCAATTCATTGTATGTCTGATACTCGACGTTGAGGTTCAATATTTTACTAATTCCGTCCAAAAATAAATTTTCACTTGTGCTAGGATTAATATATATAGTCTATGCTATATTATACTGAACAAATTTGAAACTAATAAAATTTTTCCATCTAACACCCTGATATATTAATAACAATTTTCCTTCAAATGAATACTATGTTGAATATATTTCTCTATATATAAAAAATATATAATAAAACCAAAATATATTTCATTAAAATAAAATTATATGTAGTGAATATAATAGTTATAATGTAGTTGTTATGTTTGTGTGTATAAATTAAGGTAACCAAATTATTCTATATATATATATACACACATCATTTTTATTAATAATGAACTGATAAAATTCAATTAGTTTAGATATATAATTAATAAAATCATTTAATACATATATATTTCTTAAAAAACTATCATTTTTAAGAGTTATAAATTATTATTTTTAAATTATTATTCAATGCTATTAAAAAATTAATATTATAAAATATTGTATATTTTTTGAATCAAAATATTAAAATTAGTTAATATTATAAATATCAATTTTATAAATAAAAATAAGTCATTGAGGCTGAATATAAGTCACCACTATAATCTTAAATAGATTAATTAAAATGAAATATTATTAAGAATAGAAAAATTTTATTTTGATATATAAAATTTATCAATATTAAATTATGAATATAATGTAGTATATTTATATAAAAATAATAATTATTATTTAATTTTTCATTTAGGTGAAATTTCCTTCAGAACACTGAAACATTAAAAATAAAAAATTTAGTAAAAAATAATTTTTCTAGATAATATAGGATTTAATTTAAGATTTTATTTTCTTATAAATATAGATTCAATTATATTAAATGAAGTCTAAATTCATATTCAATAAATAAAATTTTTGTTGGGATTTATAATATCTAATCTCTATCCCATTTGATTTGGAAAACAAGAGATCCTAATAAACATATATTAAACTCCCTAAAAATCAATGTATGGTAATAAATGAAAATATCATTACAATATCACTGTAAGGAGATTTTATCAATAATAAAAAGAACAACATACAACAGAGGAACATAATAGGGAAAAGTAAACATGATGTGTGATATAAAAACCAATCAAAATCCCAATGATTGAATAAGTCCAGAGTCATAAATACAAAAGAAGAATAAATATTATAAATTCTACAAAATCCCATGGAATAATAATCCAAGTCATTGTTATGGAACTTTGATGACTCCACTATTAGAAAATATCATGTATCCAACTCTTAAAGTATATTAATAAGGTATTAGGATGATCCAATAGAAAATAATGAAATCACCCCTTACCCATATCATGGTAATCAGTTTTCATATATGCTCCAAGGTTCTTATGCAAGTGGTGATTATATAAATCACTGTGAAATACCCAAGACATCACACACATGACAGTAAGAGAAGAATAATCCATCTCATAACAATAATATATAAAACAAAAACCACAAGGAGATGTTAAAGATAATATATATATGTGTGTGTGTGTGTGTGTGAAAAATAATCCACACCATGAAGGTCTCCCCTATCATGTTTTAAAACCCATGTAACTTAGACACACAAAGCTCATCCTGAAAATACATCCCCACAGAACAACCCATACTCACGAGTGGTACCCATCCCTCTAGACCCAAGCCACCACTTTCTAGTAAAATCCCCATATCTCTAGAATCCACACTAAAACCAAGTATAATTCAATAAGGATATTTAAATATTTATAATGAACTATAAAAACTCAAAACAATCTTCATAAAATTTGTAAACACATCATTTTGTAATTCTACATTTACAACTCATGTTTAAAAAACTATATTTTAACTAAACAAATCATTCTTCCTAAGAGATCTATAAGGTTTAATTAAAAAAGGGTCATAAAAAATAGTATGTATAAGTTTTCTAATACAAAATAATTTGATATATATACTAAAATATTATTATAGATAATCCAAATTACTTTAACAAAAAACACATAACAATTTTTAATAGGAAAATCATCAACTGCAAGGGGAAATCTCACCAATCACCTCATTGAATTTTTTGATTGAGAGCCAAAACGTGTAGATAGAAAATGATTGTTATTCTATTTTGAAATTATTTCAAAACATAATTTATTATTTCCCAGAATATTAACCACTATATAGATTTTGAACATGGTTTCACAATAGTGTTCAACATCTAAAGTTTCCCTTTCAAAAACAGTGATGTACAAATCACTCTGTGGACCACAGCAGACTACGTTTTCACCTTCTATTTTAGCCAATTCACACATGGTCCACTTTAACCATTACCAAAACTAATAATGTGTCATGTTTTTCTCACTTAATCAATTATAAATAGTTCCCCATAAATAATTACCCCACCGAGCCACCATGACCATGCATAAGGTGTTTTGGTATGCTATTTCCCCATGCATGCACTTACCAAGCATCACGCCCAGAAAAATAGTAGAACCATGTAATCATGACATCTCTATTACTTAGATAGATCACATTCCCATATATCCTAAATTCTCAAGGCCAATTCCAACCCCATGTATAGTGCCATGGTGTGGTGAAGCCCAAAAATCCCAAACACCACATCATTTTCCCAAATTCCCTCAAAATCATCCCTAATTCAAAATTAAACAACATCCTATATAAAAATATAAAATAAAAAGATCATACATTAATCCAAGGGTGTTAAATTCTTTACACTATTATGATTTCCATATTTTGGAGGATTAATGTTGTAATTATTTTATAAAAAACATGTCCATTTTCCTAGCATATACTTCTCAAATTACAAGGTATCTTCTTAAATACAATAATGTTTCTATAATTTTTACAAAAAAGATACATATTTGCAATAAATAATTTGTATTTACTATCTAGATAATGAATTTAGGAGTGAATAAATTTCACATCAAGGCCAATAGTTACATTATACCTACTTAGTACATAGTCATGACCAGGTAAAGACATATTATATTATAGGATATAGAGAATATTATAAATCGAACTAAATATCAGTCATTGATATAACTGATTTGAAGACTCACCAATACATGCCAAAATTTCATAAGATCTAATGCATCATGAGGCAAATTCCCTTTCTCTCCAAATTAAGGATTTTATAACCTCAATTACTCTCATAAGAGTACATAATCATCCTATAAAAAGGAAGTGGTTGAGGAAGTTGATTTGCACAATATTTTTATCAATATTGGGTAATTTTTATTGAATATTGGTTCATCTATATCTTCCAAGTACCCTCACTCATGAGGCTTGGTATAATTAGTGATGTATCTTGAGTCTATAAAAAAGTGGTGAGCAACATAGACAACAACAAAATGGATTTTATATGGTCATAAGTATCATCATTTGATATTGAATATTATAGAAAAACTATAAAAAATTTAAATGATATTCTAAATAACCACCATAGTATATCACACAATCTATGAACACATCCTATAATGATTGAATCATACAATATTAATGGAAATATATTTTTGGATTATATTATGTGTTCAAGGTCAACATTGTCCAATGGTATTATTGTAGAGACTTCCATAACAATGAGGTAAATCTATGGTCTCAACTCTAGTATATAAAAACTAAGGCCATATATAATATTTACACTTCCCAATGATATAGGAGTACCAAATCATTAACCTTATTCATATCCTAGACTATAAATGATGTGTTACAACGTTATGGGTTTGTTCATAATCACCCAAAAGGTCTCTAACATTCTATCGTGTTCTTGTTAGAATAGGGAAAAAGTCCCTAACAATTTTATCCAACTTACATACAGGTATAGTGAACACTTATAAAATAATGAATATCCATTAATTGGAATCATTTATCTGTTGACAAGTTAGACCATACATTACAAACTAATCCTCATACTAATTCATCCTTGTCAAAAAGGTTCCTTCGATGCAATATAATTTTTTTGAATAATTAAGTGGATAACTCACATTGAATTGTGATAATTAAAAACAAGTTGATGTTGGAAATACAGATGAACTATAATATGATATTTAAATTACAATACCAAATCTTCATGTTTTGTATATACTTTAATGATATCCCCTCCATTGATCTTCAATATCACTAAACTACTATCAATTTTTTACTATTGGGATTCCATGGATATTTTTTAACCATTTTAGGGATAAGAGTATCCATAAATAAAATAAATACACAATTATACTCAGTAAATTAAATATTCATGTCAAAAATCACACCAATTAGTTTCCATTTGTATAATGATTCTTTAACCACTAGTTCACATAACATTTGATATTAGGATTTTACAACATAATTTTCCTTCTTAGGTTTATAAGGTAAGTCAATGTTGATCATATGAAAGAATCACCAATAATATTCTATTGACCCTAGAATGAACCATATGAAGGGCACATTCTTAAGTGGTCACCCAGAAATGATAGCCTCAATTTTATTTAGAATGAACGATGTTCATTTTTTAGGGATGACATACCTAAGGACATGAGAATATATTATCTATGAAAGATAAAATTTATTAATTCCATGAGTAATAGTGGTGAATTAGTGAATAAAAATGTACTGATCATGTATCCGTTGATGTCATAATGAATTTTATGATATTTCATGGAAATTATTACATTTATTAATCAGATATGGTGGAACCCCAACCAAGAATCAAAAGTAGACAACAATTTTTTTTTCATTCAATTAATAAAAAAGTGCATTAATTATAGGAATATTATATGGATTCATTATAATAACATGATTAAACTAATGTTAATCAACAAAATTTTATAGTATAACTCCCTCCTTTTTAAAAAATTTAATGGGGGTGACCTAAGGTAATGTACTTGGTATAATAATACCCTTTCATTCTTGTTCTTCTAGTGGTACCTTAAGGTCTTTTCACTCTATCAGTTTCATTATATCTAAAGGATGTGAAATAAGGGTTGTTCCTTGGATTATATCGATATACAATTACACTTTTTTTAATGTTGAAGAGTAATTATGTTTTCTAGAAATATTTCAAGATATTGGTCATATATACTAGGAAAATAAAAAAATTCTGATACATCAATAAATCCCTACATGATAGAAAGTATTTTTAATTGAATGGTCCCAAATACTTTCAATAAATTACAATATATTATTCCAATGACATCCTATCTCTAAATGAATTATGAAAGAACTCCATACATAGAAGTAAAATTTACTCATTGAGAATATCAGTCAATGTAATCCATGAATACATCCTAAAAATATTTTTATAAGTTTAAATCAATGATGAATAATTTTAAGAGACTGAAATCCCAAAAAAACTATATTAATTCAATTGTGATAGAAGAGGTTCACCATTAATGTAATTTACACTCCCATTTCCCAAGATGTTTCTTGATGCTCATAAAGTGCGATATAATTTCCTTAGACATTACCCATTGTTTTAACACATTAGAATAATGAATAGAATATGAAATCAACATGTTAAAAACAAGCATTATTATCAAATTGGGGAAGATGGAATATCAGACCATCAAGGGACTTATATCATATTTTGAAAAAATAAACATATAAAAAATAATTACCAATCCACTCTTCCTAAATAATACTTAATCCCTTTCTAAGGTGGTTCTTTCTAAGGTGGTAGGGTTTTTCTAGAATCACCCTTAGTCTAATGATTCCTAGGGAAAGAACTACACTTATGAGGTTGTATTTTTTGAGAATTAAAAGCCTCCAAATTAATTTAATGCTCACCATAAATTGCATTAATTTTTTTTTCAATATCCCATAACATGAACTATCTGATAAAAGTTATGATAGTGTAGAGATACTGCCACAAATTCTAGGATTATGTTCTTCGACAAACCACATTGGATGACATTGGGTTAGTTACTATGACACAAGGAAAATAAATTAATCCAATGGATTGATATTATGGGACTCTTATATCCTGGGAGTAATTATCACTTCCACTCTTATTCCAAGAATTGATATATCAAAATGTTATAGGGATTAAGAAGGTATTCCAACCCCTGATGTATCATTCTCTACCACTATATACTTGTTCACCATGTCTGTGTAATTCTCAACGTTGTACGTCACCACTCAGGAAATGAAGTTTGATCATAGACACAATTCAAATATCCATTCAGTTAGGGAATCAACATGTTTTATTTATCATGAAGGATGATAATTATATATAAATCGATCTCTATATTAAATAATTGAGTGGTTTAATTGATTTTGTTGAATGATATATATTGTCAATGAAACTCATAAGAATTATGGGAGGGATTGTTAATTAAAAATATCCTCAAATATATCTCAAACCTAGGATCGACTATCCTTATCTTGGATAACTATATCCAAAAATTTTCATTCTATATCTTCATTAAAATACATTAGAACAATAAATTTTATATGACCATTTTTATAAAAGGAATGAATGATTCTATTTTTCCACCCATGATATGATTTAACTTGATTGGGTCTTCAATATCCAATGATTATTGGTGGGTTAAGTCTTTTTAATTCTAGAGATTGGCTATATTATTTATTTCTTCTGGTCAATTCAATTTTTCAAAAACTATGAATTATTCAAAAATTCATTTTACCTTTTGTTAATTCACTTGTTGTTTAAGTGGAACCATGTTCTCAGTAGCATCCTCTTGATATTTTTTAAGTCTCATGACTCCTGGAATATTCCAATAGTGTGGTAAAAATAAATACCCAGTGATAAAATAAAAATTACAAAACTAATAATTTTCCATATACCAAATCAAAAAATATTATATGAATGATACAGTCATAGTGGAAAATCTATACTAATGCATGATAATGGAATCTCATTTTGTAAAACCATGATGATAGTATGGAAACATGCATAAGAGGGTTTAATAACACTCATTACTCTAATAAAACCTTGGTATCATGATGTTTAATATAAATTTTTTTCCTTTTATATATTATATTTTATATCTTAACACATCCTATATCCAATTATTCCATCCCAACCAATAGAAAATTCCAAAATAAAACCATCTGTAACATATCGACCTCTACCCATTCTATTGGTCAATGATTAGATGTATCTAACCATAGATGACGTCCCATAGACACCAAAGGCTATAAATTAATGCCAATGGTTTAAAAAAACAGGGGGTGATTTTCCCAATAGTATAATTCATATCCATCAATCCACAATCACAATTGTGTAAAGTTAACTTGATGAGTGATATAAAAACCAACCAAAATCCAAATGTCATAATAAATACAAAATATAATATTCATTATAAAAAAAATAAAATATAAATTATATAACATCCCAAGATATAAATATATCTAAATAATAGATATGTGTTGACTAAGGATCTAATTTAAAAAAATCTCAAAGATCCAACTCCAAATTGGGAAAAGTGATGCATCACAATGCTCCACTAAAAATGTAGGAAATCCACATTACCGTTAATATGGTAAAAAAATCTACATATCCACTAATGTGTACCTGACGAGGGTGATTAGGTAACCAAAAATATAATCCCTATGACTTACTACACACATCAGTAATATAATAACATGTTATCTGATAACAATAATATAAAAAAATAGAGTATGATAATAAAGTTATTAAAGAGAAAAATACAATAATAATGAAAAATGAACCACATAATATTGATATCACTTTTGATGAACTCTCACCCACAAAAACCAAATAACAAATTCATTTCATGATAATTACATCGCAATGAACCACACATACTTTTGAGTGGTACCTGTCCACTTGGACCCAATTTGTCACTTGGTGGTAAAGTCCATTTGTGCTATGAATCTGAACCATATATAATTCTATACAGATGATGACAATTTGATATGCATCATGGACACAAACCACAACATGATAATGCAATCATACTCATTTAAAAAAATTATACTGAAATTTGATATTGATAGTGTAGTAATAGATAGCCATGTTTTCAAGGAAAAATATACCATGTTTCACAAGAGATAATGAGGATAAATTAAATAAGTTTCATAGAAAATCATAAGTATATGTTTTACAAAATCATATCCTTATATTTATGTATAAATTTTGAGTGATTAAGAATACACAAACTTGTTAAAACAATTCACAAAAATGTTAAAGAGGAAAATTATCGGCTTTAATGGAAAATCAACAAAAATCACCTAATAATATGCATGTATCACGATCAAAAATGTGAAAAGGGAGAATAGAAGTTATTAAAGATGAAAATAATTTTAAGAAAAAAAGTAATTATTAAAATATCTCCCTCATATCCCTATTAAATTTTTTTTCTCCCAAAATTCAATGATTGAATCTATTTTTTAGAAAATTATGACAACTGAAACAATACACTAGACCATGATACATTTCATTCACCCAATAAATTTTGGGTTGATTAAATGGGGCCAAATGTTTTCAAAAAATATTTTAAAATAAAAACATTGTGTATTCTTATTCATATTTCTGGATAGATCCTATGTGATACAAACAACACACATCCATCACATCCATATAATAGGTGTTTTGGTCTGCCCGTTTCACTAATCTATGCTTCCCAGCTTGGACACCAACAAAAAAAGAAGTACCCATAGTTTTGTATGATACAATGGCCTAGATATTTTCCATAAATATAATTTCAAAACACATAGTTCTATGACTGATCCCACAGTATGGGGAATCTTAGAAATCCAAACAATTTCATTCTCCACACACCCTTCTTCATATATTTCTAGAACACAAAAAAATATTATAAAAATAAATAAAATAATATTTATATAACTATAATAGTGGGTTTTAAATGGGTGATATTATATTTTATTAAGGAAACAGTTACACTTTTAAAAATTTTATGTAGGATAATTAGGGAAAATAATGTTTAAATTAAGGAAAATAAAATTGTGTTAACATTGCATGGAACATAGACTATATAGGTGAATTTTTTTAGGATTTAATATCACACCTACATGTCTCACCAATATTTCCTCACCTAATTCACCTAACTCCCTGGATATTCCATCTTTATCTATCATTTAACATTTAATTCAATGTAAAATCCCACGTTATCACCTTTAAACAGAGCTCAATCCCAACCTATTAAATCATTACACATGGTTTAATTATTTTTAACCCATTCCAATATTACCTATAATATATGTCACATTCATGTTTCTAGCCCATTGGAATAATAATTTTTTTCCGATTCCATCATTTCCAAGGGGTCCTCGAAGAGGAAATTCATGTTCTTAAGGGGATAATTACCCACACCTAATCATATCTTCACAATATTTTTCATCCTTTCAATAGAAATTAAAAATTAAAAATTATAATATAATTATTTAATAATTTATATCATAAATTAATTATATTTTTTCATGGTGTAACCATTATCTACCCACCTCACATAGGAAAATGAGATCCTCATTCATGCATATGTGTTGACTGCCAGCTCCACAAAACAACAAATTCTAGCTTTCATTAATAAAATATATAGATATCTAAAAAATGTTTTTTTAATGAATTAATATTATATTTAAAACATTATTAATATTCTATAATGATAAACCACTTTATTCCTTTCTCCATATCTATGAGATATATAATCTTTCACCATGTGTACGTACAGAGTACCACCTCTTTCAAAAGACATTTTTTTCATCACCGTAATACATGGATCATTATAAAAATATAATTAACATAAATAAATGATATTAAGTAGTAAAATATGTAATGTAAATTACTTATTATTATTATTATACATTAATTAGTAATCATTATAACATTACCAGTTGATATTGGTAAATCACCGTAAATAATATCATTATGGATACTATTTTTACAAAAAATACCGGTATATTCAATGAAAAAATGGGACTTCATAAATAATTAAAACACCAATATTATAATAAATTGAAAAATAATTTAATTATTAACTTTTTATCAATGAATGGTGACTAACATCTCCATTACAACACAGATATGAAACAATCTAAATTAATTACATCATATGATGATAATAAACATTAAATATCAAAAATACATGTAATAAATGGGTATAAATAAATAATATAAAATGTAATTTATATAAAAAAATTTCTCAAAAAAGTTTATTAATATGGTTTTTCTTATAGTTTTTTAAATAGATTTCATAAAATATAATATAAAAGGTTATGGTTTTCTCATCTCAATATTTATTCTTTGAGACATTTTCTATATTCACAACCTTATTTATTTATGTAGTGTTTATATAATTTCACATGAATATATTTAAACATATCATTCATTGAATTAATTTTATTTATAATTCCATATAATTTTCTTTCCTTTAATTGATTCTAATTTAAAAGTTACCAAAGCCGTAGGGTTTTGATTCCCATTCTCACTCCTTTTAGGTTGGAAATATTTTAGACCATATCTATATTCATATTTCCACCAATGATTCATATTTTTATATTTTAATCCCAATTTTTATTATCTCATGTTGTATTCCTATTTTTCATTACCACATTTAGATATATTTTTTATTAATAATATTCCAATGTTGTTATCAATAAAGTTATTTTTCTTAAAATTATATAAGGAATTTCCTTTCATGATTATATATTTTATCTTCCAATCCATATTTTATCAATGAAATAATTATATATTTTTTGAGGATATCTTATTTATGATTACATTTAAAGGTTAATTTTTATAAAAATGTCATTGCCTTTTTTAAAGTTATTTTCGAATGTGACCCGTAATTTCCCCATTTTCTACTATGGTAAAAAAATGTAAAATTATTATATGGATCTATATGTATTTTTCCTGTCATCTTGAATATTATTTATAAAATTCGACTATGATTTGATTTTTGGTTAAACTTGACCTTATTATGAATATTTAAAAGCAATATCCTTTTATAATTTTCCATATAAATGCATTTTTCCATTTTTCATTATAATTTGTATTTAAGAATACTTCCCTCTAAGATTACGTGTTTTTTAATGAAATGTATATTCATTTTTTATAGAAAATATTCTAATAAGGGTATAAAAAATGTAAAGGATATTTATTATTCTTTATTGATGAAATATATTAATGTTATTTTATATTTTGTTTTCATCTACATCAATATTCTTTAAGTAATCTTATGTTTACTAGGGATATTATGCAATGATTCCATCACCGTCAATATTTTTATGTCTTATGGTCATGATATTTTATTTATTAACAGGTAAATTATTCACATCTTATATAATCATTATTCAAATATTAATGTTTATTGAATAGTAATGAAAGATGATTAGGCAAGGTATTTTTATTAAATTCCATTACATGGTGAATATGTTGGTACTAATTATGTGAAAGGTGGGACACAAAATTATATTTCCCCGAGTTTTATTGATATGTTTCATGAGAAAAAATTATTGGTATTCTTTGTATTATTACACAATTATTATTATTTACATAAAATTATGCATTCATGTAATGATCATGATGTACAAGAAATGAGGCCTTGATGATACGATCCTAATTTTCTAACATGTGGCCATGATGGTAAGATCATGATGTCCTAGTATATAGACATAATAGTAAAATCATGATGAAATTTGATGATGTATTAATGTCTTGATTAAAAAGAATACCATTTTTCACTTCAACCACATGATACAAGTAATTTTTTTCCATGTAATTATTGGTATTGTTATTTATTCTATGGATTTATTTCATGCTCATTTGATCAGTTATATAAAATTATTTGATCCTTTTTCATTCCTTCAATATTATTCAACCCCTTTCTATTACATTACTCATTTCACATATTTCACCACATTATGAGCATTTTACCTAAACCTTTCTTAAATTTACACACCCTAGGATATGAAGAAGAGTAATACATATGGTATTTAACGAAGGGTATCATGTGTGGAAATTTATTTGGAAGATGATAAGGATATAATATAGAATAAGTAATTCTTGGTATAATGGGAAAATATCGATTGGATAAGAACTATATGGGTTTTTTTTGATAAATTTTATTCCTAAATATACAATATATTACCCAAAATGAAATTGGTGTGCTAGTGACACAATATTTGTTGTTGGTATTATAATAAAATATGGTTATGTTTGGGCCAGTTAATTTGGTTTAAAATAATTGATCGGACAAATTATGTAATTTGAATCATATTTTAGGAGTAGGGGTTTGTCAAATTATAGTAGAAGTGTCAAGTAGTTGGATGATACTACAGTTTCAATGAATTAAAAATCGAACATAGTGACCCTCCTAAGAATTTATATATATATTTCATGTGTCTAATTATCATCTAGTTATGTGTTAATAAAATTGGTACAAATACCATGGAAATATACATCATTCATACCTCCATTGGAATGATTAACCATGGCTGGGAGAGAGTATACACCTAGAAGACTGTCCAAATGTGAAAAAGTATGTGCGAAACAACCATTTTATACTAGAAAGTTAAATAAAACATCCATTAAATATGAATTAAATCATGATAATATTTTCACATAATTAACAGAATATAAAAAACTACATTCTTACTATCCTATCTCCACTAATAAATATAATGTTCATAAACACAATAAAAAGTTTTAGGTACCATGAAACCTTCAATACCATTGACTGATGCATAAGTGGTTCAGTAGTTCATTTATAACATATTCTCATCAAACCTAAAATATTTGGGAGCTGAATAAGGTACATAGGTAGGTTTACACTTTAATCATTCCAATAGATTGGAAACCTATTACAAACAAGGAATGTAAGAGCCTTTAATGTGTATACAATGATAGACTCATCACAATCCTCCAAACCAAAGAGGAATCCTTTACCTATGTCAATATACGAGGATGGGGTGATATGATTTCCAAAAAGTATCCCCTTGATTTATAATATCCAGGGGACCCTGAGATACTAGTTTTCATTACATTATCTAAGAAAAAATTTAATGAGTTGTGATATATTGTCATGTCCACTGGCACCCCAAACTCATGGTATGTATCTAATAAATCTTCTCTACCAAACCATTATATTTATAATGACTAAAATAAATGCACATGATTTTCATGGGATGTTAATTTGATAATTCACTTTTCCACACAATATATAAAATGTCCGAGTTCAAGAAGGAAAAAAATTTCAATGACTAGCCAACCTCACATAATGATCCCCCCATATATTGACATTAACAAAACTAGAGGAACCACAAATAAATTCCCTCAATCAAATGGTTTCATGAATATTATCCTTATAATAAATAATATCTATATATAACAATAGTAATAAAATATGAGATTATAACTAGACCCCTATAAGTGCTTGATTTTGTTTAGAAAACCATGATCACCTATAACAATAATCATGGGAAAGATGGATCCATTTTTCGTGACACCACTTGTGTGAAAATTGTTGTTTTCAATGATATTAAAGCCTAATTGATTTTAAATTAAATAATATATCTTAATGGAATATTAATAATGGGTATTAGATTGAATTATCTCAGGAAAACATATTATATAGTATCTTCTAGTTCATCATGAATCATCCATCATCATGAAAAGATAAAATACTTAAAGTGTCATAAATCTATATGCCCTTATAATCAATCAGCCACCATAGTGGATGTGGATGGTAAATATTATTAGTATTCCAAGGTATATAAATACAATTATGTTGTAGATAATGATAACAAACATGTAAAATATTGGTATAAATTAGTTTGTATTATCATTATTTATATTACTGGTGGTTTTAAGTATTAAACTATTAATAATCTAGGTGGATATGAACATATGATGAAACATTTGACTTTCAGGAAAGCAAATTAAGAAGGTGTATGCACCTAAAATCAAAATAAGGCCTAGGATTTAGGCCCACCCATCTAAGTTATCCTTTACAACCGGTTGAAATTCATTTGATAAAGATAATGGGAAATGAATTATCATATCCTCAATCAATAAATTTCTAGGGGTTGTTGTATACATATCATTTTAAGAGGAACTAATACAATGGATATAAGTAATTGAAAGAATTTAATATGTAAAGTATGATATTTACAAAGAAAACATGCATAAACGGTGATGATAGTTGTGTGAATTGTCAACATACACTATCTGATCATCCTTTTTTCAAAAGAACCTCTATCCAACCATGATGGGGACAACTCATCAGGCATTCCCCAAAGATCACCAACATTTATTGATTGACCCCATCCTTAGTGAAGAGGAAATTATTTTCCTATCATGAATTATATTCAAACAATAATTAATGTGATTCATCTATGTTGTACCCCAACACATGGAGCAATGTTTTAGGTTGAATTACTTTGAGTCATTATAACTCGGTTTTAAAAAATTAAATCCATCCACTATAAAATAACCCACAAACCCTTATCCAAATTTTGTTTACTTAATGGTTCCAATACAAGATGTGTAACCATTAGATTTTTAATTATAAAATCGTAAGGGTGACATGGTTAAAAATCTCACAAATATAATCTCATGATATAAATAAATGTTGGGAACCCTTGAATTATAAGAGGATTCCAATCATTTAATATATTCAAATATTTTATGGTCATGAATTTTTTAGTAACATCATCCATGAAAAAGGGAGGGTTTTAGTATTATGGGAATCTATTTATTGTAATTATATTAGATTAGGTTGATGTTGATATAAAAAAGAAAAATTAACCACTCCAGCTATAAATAATGTAAAATTTAATGATTCAATAAATTCATTTCTCAATAGAAGGATTTTTAATATTCCCTATTGATATATTTAAACCAAAATCTAGATTTGAATGTCTACATAGGGAACATCCAATAAAAGTATTCTATAATGATAATATTATTAATGTGACTAAATGGATTGTGATACTTTGATGGATCTATTAAATTCCTCTAGGTTATAATTTATCAAATCCATGGTAAATTTTGATCAAAACCATTGTTTCTAAAAACCAAATGATTAGGAAGACAGAAATGACCATCACCACTCTAAAATAATATTGATACGTGACTTCACTACCAAACCAATTAGGTTTTTTGGAACCACCATTATAACCTTAACAAAATCAAAATCAATACATAAACCCTAACCTTAACACAAAATAAGTGTATGGGGGTCAAATGAAAAAAGAATTTCAATCTAGGAAAGATAAGTTTTATCTCTTCTAAGATAAAAATATTCTCAGTTACATTTTATCACCCCTCAAGTATAATATGGTTATGCTAGTATAAATTAAAAAATATAATGATGTTTATTTCAATAATCACCCCAACAACCATCCTTACCAATAAATTTTGGGACACACTAATCAAGATATCATTGACATTAAGGAAATAATCCAATAATAATGGATGTTATGATATACTATTTAATATACCTAAGTTACACATGAAACTTGTTTCTTACAACATATAAATTATGAAGTATAACAGAAGGAGTTAATTTAAATGAATAGAAAAATATTAAATATGGCATTGAATAAAAGTCATTCAATCATGTACCATTCATCATCAGGGTGTAACTATGTAATTCAGGTAAGAACGTAAATTCATATATATACCTAGAGGTAGAAAATAAAATATCAAAACCTTATCAAAGATGAATCAACTAATGAAAATTTTTTGTGATGTTGGAAAAATTACTACTATAGGTCCACTAGTTCAAACCCATGTTGACTTCACACTACCCATCAATGTGGTGATAAGAACCGAACAACTAACAAATCACTTTTTTGAATAGGTAGATTAATTTTTTATTTCTAATGTCATCCAATTAATGTATTTACATGAAGGATTATAGTACATACATAAGACATATTTATCTCACTATATTAATATAATAATCCATATATATATATAGGGGATGATAGGCCCAAGGCACATTTATAAAATACAGGGTCATTTTACAAATTATTATCCATTCCACTGAGTCAGGGAAACTTATAATCTAGTGAGATTGATCAAGGAAATAACCCAATCTATGGTCTTTAAGAAAAACCCAATCTACAATATGTATAGTCAACTATATATCTAGATTACCATTACTACGTCATTATAATAGATCCATGGGACCTAATTTGTCCAACAATCATCTATAAAAGGACCCATTCCCAGGGAATCCATGGGTTTCTTCCTTAATATATAATTTCTTTAAAATACTTCATGCTCAGTGATTTTTCCATGGAAGAAGAACCATTCCATTGGCCTAGAAATATTACATAATAAAGGACTTTTATATGGACCAATCATGAATATAGATATTGTATTGCCGATAAAAACTATATAATCCCAAAATAACACCTTCAAAACCCCATAAAAGATAAAAGAATAGTGGATACCATTTATTCATACTATAATAATATGTATGTTTCAAAATGATATATAATTATTTTCTTTATTTATAATTATATTGGACACATGATATAAGGGTATATGAGATACGACATTATATCTGCAAAGATCAACAAAGTCAAAATCCATAGTGTCTTGGACAATAAATATTATAGTATTAATCATATATCATTCAATAACCCGCACCACCAAGGATTTAGAGAATCTGATCTACACACATTTTATATGATAATCCATGATTATGAAAAAGTGAATAGAAAAAAATTTAATGGTTATAATGACGTAAAAATTCAATGTCTATATTTATAATATTTAATTCAATGTTTTAATTAAAGATACATCATTTATGGCCTTATTAGGTAGACCGTGTCTATTTATGTATGTGTTGATTCTATAATTCTATCAATACCACTTAAATTTATCTATCAATAGTAAAATACGAATTATTCATCATGAAAGATCACTATTTGAATAATGATAAACCCATTATGTTTGAAATCATGTATCAAAAAAGGGAGGGTAATGAATATAAAAAAAACTAAAATATCCTAGGAGGTAACATTTAATGAACTAGGAATCACCCATTACTTTTTATTGAACTATTTAAATAAAAAATACAATCTTCAAACTCACTAAATTAAATGAGAAATCTATTCAAAGGAATTCATCTCACTATTCTTCATAAATGGAAAATCCCATTAAAAATGTATTCTCATATGAAGGGAAAATATATGTAATTTCTATGTCACCTATAATAATGAATTATAGGAGTGTTATTCCCAGAAAATATATCAGTATCATCTATATATTTTATTAATTTTATATAACAGGTATTTGACTATCAATTAGTTGATAGAACCAATTTTTTCTATAGTATAAAAGTGGGTTATATGAAAAGGTTTAATTGTTTAAGAACCATTTGTACTATTTACATAACATTTATTAATCTCAAATACTCACTAAATGACATTGAAAATAATCACATTTCAAAGGATAAATAAGAGTTATTTATATCTTTCAGGTTGATGAGACTGATAATCCTTTTGATACACTTTATCTAATGATGGTGGATCATGATGATGATCTAATAAATATTGAATACAGAATCTCAAAAAACCATCAATATGTTCATACATGAAAATTTAAGAATCATAGAAGTCCAATTAATTATGCTAAATATATCAAATGCCAATGAAAAATTGTCTCTCTCAAGATCAAAAATAGGAATATAAGAATAATATTGACTTAATTGACATCAACCATCCATAAAAATATGATTTTAACCTAGATCCAAAAATGAGGTTATTACATGCTATAATAACTTTATTAAGACCTCTTTTTATACTGATGGATATTATTTGTACAATCATATCTTGATGTATCATAAAGACGATAAAGGCATAACCTTCATCAAACCCAAAGGGGAGTACTGAGAAAAACCAATCACATCACATTGATATATTAAATAATTTTACATTATTATACATGAAATCATCAAATAAATCACACCCAATAACCAATAGGTTTATTTTTTTAAAAAAATATCTTCATAACCATTTTATTTAACAATATATTCCACATCACCTAAACATGATATTATCATATAATACCCATTTATATATGTATCATAAATTATATTATTCTCCAAAATAATGTGAATATAATTATGATAAAGTAAAGAATAGATGTTGAGTAATGGAAAACATGGTAAAAAAAATTTAAGATCAAAAGTAATCCTAAGATGATAATGTGTGAATGAGAAAAAAATCAAGGTGCATTGAAAAAAAGGGATTGACCCTCTATAAAAATGTGGAAAATCTATAAGAATATAGAATAATTTTCCCCACATAGTATCTTTTTGAATAATGTCAAAACATAGTAGAAAGAGTCCCTAGTGGATTAGGATTATCCCCATTCATATAATCATAGAGCACAAATTCTTATAATATATTGGGTTCATTTCCCAGTCCATTAAATGTCATATCCTATGATATTAAAAAATACCAAATAATTTATGGGGAATATAAATATGATCCTAGTCATTACATAATGAAAAACAATACATACGTCATCCACTTAATCATGGAAACATTCTTAATTCCATCATAGATAAATTAACTCATGAAAAAGAAATGAGTTTTATAAATATTTACATTAGGGTTAATCATATTATATAGATATAAAGTAGTTGGGTGGTATCATTTTATAATATCCCCATTGAGGTATAATATAGATTATATTATATTACTATAGGTTAAAAAATAAATAATAACAGTATGAGAAAATTATAGTGATAAATAAGATGAAATACCTATTACGTTTTTTATAAATTTTATTTCCAATTAAAATTATTTATAAAATATTAGTTATAAAAATTTATCTTGAAAAAAATTAAAACATAGAGGTGCATATTTTAAATAAACTATAGAATATGGTGAGAAAATACCACCATATAGAAAATATTTAATAAAGAGATTTATTATACCATTTTGTAATAGTGATCAAAGTGGAGAGAAAATGACAGTAAAAAACATTAAAATAAGAATACTTTTTTATATAAATTAACATAAATAAAAAATATACCAAATGAAATGATTTAATAATATTTAAAGGAATCAATAAAACAATATAAGTAATATGAACATGTTGGGGAATGATTCTCGACCGAAAGGAGGGATAATTCTATTCAACATACATACATCCTATTAGAAGAATTGTTTACCAATTAGAAGTTAAATGGAAAAAACAATCATAAAATTTAGAATATTAAAATATATAAGAAACTATACTTGTTTTTAGATAATTTATATATAAAAATTTCCCAATTATTAATTTTAATATAGTCAACAATGATATCAATGTGAGATTAGAAAAGAAACCCTTCCCTTTAATCTATATTTCTGTGAAGATTATTTGATCTGTAGTAAAATAAAAATAGACATATAATTTTTTTTAATAACATTATTCATATATATTAACTTTTATATTATTAAATTATGATAATTTAATACAAATTTTTATGTTATTCGCTATTTATTTTCATCATCAGATGTTAATAATTTTGATTAATTAATAAAAAGCTCCTACTGGTGATGTCAATCGTCTTTATTTGATCAAAATCATTTAATTGAAAGAGTACTCAGGGTAGTAGAACCATTTTTTCAAAACATTAATTATGTCCCAAGTTAATTTTATGGAAATATTAGTATGGTTTTTGAGAATGGAATCTATGAAGAGCTTGTTTTACGTGATTTAATGTTAACAATAAGTTAGTTTTAATTACTATAGATATTTTATATAATAATTAGCGAACCCTATTAATGAAATAAGTTAATAATTATTTAATATATTACAATAATTAATTTCATGATACTTATTAATGATAAAAATGATGTTGTTGGTATATTATCATTCATATAGGTGGTTGAACCCACCAAAACAAGATAATTCTATTCTAATAAGTTTATAATAGTTCAGAGTTATATAATTGTATTAAAATTATATCTAAAAAATAATTATGTTAATATAATATAATTAAAATTAATAACAAGATTTATAAGGTGTTTAAATGAGAATTTAATTGAAAAATATGGTGAAATAACAGGTACTTATATTGATTAATTCTCCCTATATCGACATGGTTTCCTTTAGAATGACGAATTTAGGCATCCTTTATGAAACTAGAATCATTCAAATGTCTATTAAAATAAATTATAGAGTAAATATGGTTAGGTTTCAGAGAGGTAATATAATGTTTTGAGATTTCTGTATAATGTATAACATATGTCCTTTTAAAGGTGATTTTTGAGTGAAATTTTTTCAAATACTCATTTCCTGAGTTGTAAAGAAATAATTTTAAAAGTAAAGTGAATAAAAATGAAAATATAATTGATATAGGTTGTGAATATACTCATCAAAAAAATTTATAGTTATTTTTTCATGATATTTCATGTAATGATATCTTCGTGTAACATTTTTACAACATTTTAAATTTACCAAGATTACTCAATTTTTATCAATGTGATTTATTTTTATACATAAAAATGAAATAGATCTTAATACTAAATTTCAATGTTATGATTAGTTTTATACTCCATTTAATTTAAATTTATTTTAATATATGAATAATTATACTTTTAAATGAAAACCTAAAATACATAGAAAAAATGATTTTATAGAAGGGAGACTTTTTAAACATTATGTGCTCTTAATACTATTTCATATCAATTACTCATTAATTTTTAATTAATATACTTATCAATATATTGAATATTTTATTATTATGACCCTTTATAATTGACTAATTTAATCATATAAATTGATAGACACACAATACATAAAAAAATATTTGAAAAATAACCCCTTTTATAATTTAATTTATTTTAGACACATCCACATAAAAATAAATTTATTATCCTCTAACTATTGTTATTTTTCAATAAATTATTTTTATAATAATTTCTAAATTTAAACAAACATTAAATATTTATCCCTAAAATTAATAATTATAATTATATTAATGGAAAAATAAATTTATAAAAACATAATTTAATTAATTATTTTAATTTCATTATAGATGATGATTTTTATTAATTTTAATTTTTTTACAAACAATGATACAAATTCAATGCACCTATTGGATACCAGTATATACAATGACCATATATCCAATGACTATATGTCTAATAATCATTTTTTCTAAGATTATATATCTAATAACTATATAATAATAGAATTACATTACTGTAGATAATATTACATACATATCTACAATAATTCATTCTATTTATTTACATAGTTAAAAATATGTATATTTTAATTCCCATGTTTTTCTTTATTTAAATATTTCTAATCAATGATATGATCTTCAATAAAAACAAAAAGGACATAGATTCAATTTTGAGGGTATTTTTATTTACTTTTAGTTTTATTCCTCTTATAAATTTTATAATGACTATTCATATATCCCTATTATAATTTGTTAATTTTTATTATGCCTCATAATATTTTATCTCAATAAAATACAACATGTAACATTTTAGTATAGTGTGGCATGTATTAAAATCTATTTAATGAAAAATATTTATTTAAAGGAAAGTACATTCTAAAATAACTACGATGTGACATTACAAAACCATTTAAATAATCCCTACAATGAAATTTCATTACTCAAATTAAAAAAAATTATGCTACATATTCTTGATTACATCATCAGGATCCCATGTATTTTCCTTAAAAAAATTATTCCTCTAGATATATTTAGTCAGATGATTAGTATTGTTTCATTATTTTTTATCTCTGTAAGAGAGGATTCCTAAATCTTTCTCCTCAAAGGAGAGATCATTTTCTAGTGGTACTACATGTGAGTTCAATTCATGTCAATGTTCATTTATGTACTTCCTTAAAATTTATTAATGGAACACATCATTCACATGGGAGATGATTTCAAGAAGTCTAGTAAAATAATATACCATCTGCACATTAATACAGATTCATAAATCACTAATTTATCTAAGGATGAAATTTCCATTTTACCCAAATATTATAACCCTCTTCAATTGTCATATTTCAAGGAATAACTAAAATTATAAATTGAACTCTAGATCACATTGATTATTATCTATGTAATTATTTTTTCAACTTTGAAAAAAATTTCATTTGATTCTAAATGGTTTGAATCAGTTGTAACATATTTTTCTCATGGTCTACTCCCAAAAAATTATTCTCTTTAACTTCCTCACAACATGTTGTAGTTATGTACCAATTACCATAAGGAGCCTCATATGATTACATTTGAATTATATAATATAAGTTGTTCTTATATGGGAATTCTAACAGGGGATGATGTGGAAACCCACCTCCTAGAAATTCATTGGAAATGATCTTAGAATGTCCTTGAGATATTGAATAATACTTTAATATTATCCATAATTTATAGAAATATAAGTTGTAATAATTCTTACCTCTATATCCAATGCTTATAAAATATTACTCTGGAAAATTGAGTTAAACCATAGATCTCGATAAGATACAACATAAAGTTGTGATCTATAAAGAATTAACACTTATTTTATATATATCGTGGAAGATGAATTGAGTGAGAATTATTCTATAATAATAATTAATTTTTATTATTATATAAGGTGATAAATTAATTCCTAAATGACTTTATATCCCTTGGAAATCTCAGGAATACGTAACAATGAAATCCATGGTAATACTATCTCATTTATATAAAGGTTTGGGTAATGGTTTCTTCATCCTCTTAGACATATATCTTTATATATTTTATTTTTTCCTTACCAAGAATCAAGATATAAAATATGAAATCCCCCTCTTTAAATTTTCAAAATATCTTTTATTTTTATCATATTTATACAACATTATCTCCCTGGGGGAGTAAATAAGAATGAGTTTAATGCACCATCAAAAAATTATTTTATAACTTCTAGTATGAATGGGGAATATATCAAGGTTTCAAAACCATATAAATCTATTTATATCAAGGTTGAAATCCTGAATATTTTTGACCATCATCTATAGCTCCAAACCCTCCTTATATGATTCTCTGATCTTCATATGGAAGGACTGTTGGGTAATAATGTTTGATTGATATGATTTAAACCATTCCCTTATGATTTCAAGATATATCCTTAGAAATACCATGATTATTAGATATCATTAAATACTTATTGATTGATAAGGTAGAATAACCAGTATATATTTGAGAATAAACAACCTTATTTCAATCCCATGGTGTTAATGTGGTGAGAAGTAATTGTACATCATCTTCTCTAACCACCTCCTTTGGAACATGTTCAACTCCCTTTGTGTGAATGTATAAATTAATCTCTTGTAATCAGTATATGTACATCAAATAGTCAGCATTGATATAAAAATCTATAAGATAATTGAAATAATTTCTAGTTCTAGCTATAAATTATATGGGTAGTTTTCATCATTAGTACCTAATTGACATGAAGCATAAGATTCCACAATTTTATATTGCTTTGGGACACATCCCAATTTTTTTGATGCTTCAATATATATCAAAACCAATTATTCACTAAATGGTTTTCTAAGTATGAGTATTGTTACCTACCTTATCCTGACCTCCTTGAAATTTTCATCACATTAATATGTTTAGAGGAACCTGACTCCCTTCATAGTTAAATTATTTAGTTCATATGATAGACATGGGAAATTTCAAACAAACAATCTTTGTATCTAACCAACCCATGAAAAAATAAAACTCTATTACAAAATTTGGTTTAGTACATTCCTCAATCAACTATATCTTTAATGGATAAATATATATATATGATTCCTTATAATTACATGAGCAAAGAATGGTATTTTTTATAGCTATAATTCACACATGCTAAACTATTCATACATTTTATCTTATATAAAGATACTCATAACAATCCTTAATTGATATTCATTGTCTTTGTTATATAAGAATATATTATGATATCATATAAAAATATTAAAAAAATCAATCAATGTAATCTCTAATGACCCTATTCATCAGATCCATGAAGATGAATGTGGAATCATCAAGGTTGAATGACATCACTATGAATTGAAGTGTTCATGTCATGTATAAATGTGTATCTTGTGTACATATTTTATTTTAATACTTGTTGATATATAGATTAAAGGTCAATTTTTTAGATGTATTAATCCCCTCAAATCTAACCAAACAAGTAATCAATATGGTGTATGTGAAACTTGATATGGATCATGATTTTTCTAAATTCTTAATAATTGATATAGAGATGCATTTATATATATTTTTTATTAAAAAATACAAAAAATTTCAACCCATGGTGAAACACTATGAAATATAAAACCCTTACCTATGTTCTCATAGAGTTATTTATTCAATTCAACTTATTTAACCAGTAAGATTTTATAAGGAGTATTTGATATAGGCATACCACTAGGTATGAGTTCTAAATAAAACTCATCCTCATGATTTGGTGGAATTACAAGAACCACATTAAAAACATCAAAATATTGATAAAAAATTTGAATATCCACATTATTGAGTCTCTCCCCAACAATTTAGACTAAATAACCTATATCATTTAATATTAAGACCCATATAATGGATGTAATATCCATGCTGAGTTCATGGTTATACTCCCACTGATAGATAATCAAAGATTGATTTTGGATATTAAATGTGACTTCCATATAATAAAAATTGATATGAGTTATTTGTATATATATTCTTTACATGACCAAAATAAGATCAAATTCCACTAATGAGAGAATAATAATATTTATAGGGAGCCAATTGTAACATAATTTTATTATAGAGGACTTATTGACATGGAATTAAATCATCACAATACTGGGAAATTTCACTGAAAATTTAATATCTAGTCGTTTGGGTGGTGATTTTATTCTCCCAGAATAATTCCTAGATGTAAAAGAATAGGTATATTTGGAATAAAATAATACATATTGATTTATATTGTGGTGGATTAATGTACCTTTCACCACATAATTTTCATGACCAAATTCTTAATTTAGTATTGCACATTATTTCCCTTTCTCTTGAGTCTTTAGTTATTTATGAGGCTTATTTTAATCATTAACCCTTTTTTGTTGGATTTTCTCATATTTCTGAAATTAATCTCATTAAAAACATTTATCTTTCTGGGTAATCTTACAAAAAAAATTATTTTATTCAATGATTTTTACTAAACTCTTCTGTTTCCCTCAAAAGAATATTTCTTGATGTCCTCTTTTAATAAACTTAAAAATAACTTTGATTACATTGAATAATTTATTAGGGTGATTATTCCAACATTTTTTACATGTTGAAAGTTTAATATTATTTCTATGATGACCATTATTACCTAAAATTACATAAATGTAAATTATTCTCTTATTCAGTGTGTTATTGTGTTCAAAAACATTCAAGGTACTAACAATAAATTGAGATATTTTGGAAGGAATAACCAAATTTTTTCAACATTAAATCATATATAATTTGATTTCTCATATATATAGTAACTATATTATCTTTCAACTCATGTTTTACTTAATTTATGTTACATCAGGCCACTGAATAAAACTAAAAATGTTGTTTGAGTATAACGAAACACTAACCCAAGTATAGAATTATATAATAATAAAAATAAACCCTAATATGTCCTATATTATGAAACCTCCATTTATACATTTGAAATTCTATGTTCAACATACATCACGTTTGGCACATCATAGGTTTTTAGATTAAAGAATCTTATTCATCAGATCTTAATCCACCAAAATAATTGTACCCCACTATAATACCAACTGTGACATCCCATATAGTCATAAATAAATAATACATCATTTAATATGTTTATTCAATACATATCACAATCAATCACACACCAAATCTTTTAGGTTTAGTTTTTTTAAATACGAGATAGAGAACAATATTTTTTATGATATTTTCAACATCTCCCAAAAATAATCTTCCCATATTAATCCCTTTTAGAAATATCATACTTGATATTCCTCTTCATATATATAGGGAATATAAACATGATAAACGGTGAGATGAGAGGCCTGATAAGGGTACACAATGTATAAATAATCAAATATCATATGTGATGAGAAGATAAGCTTGTGGGTATGAGAAAATAATCCATGTGAATAAACATTACATAAGTGATTCTTTCCTAACAAAACATAGATATAAATCAAGAGTCATAGAATACATCGTATCTCACAATATAAGGTATGAGTAATAAGAGTCTGGAAACATGAGTCAATATTCATAAGACATGAATAAATATATTATTCAGAATAATTCAGAACATGCATAATCATGCATAATCACTTCTTATGTCTAGGATCCATATCTTTATTTCACAGTGGAAGGAGTCTAATAACAGATTGGGTTTAGTCTCTAGTCCCTAACATGTAATCTCAGGACATATGAATATTTAAACAATATATTGTAGTTGTATATAATTCTAGTTCCACATATCACAAAATATAAAACAATAAATATGTGTGCTAATAGAATATTAAAACATTATTAATTCTATAATAGATTAATTAATACTTGAAAAAGTTATTGGTTCCATAAAGATTCCAATATTGAATAATAAAATCTTTTGAAGATAAAATATTGATGGAATCATTAGGTAATATACATAGTGAGGATTAATAAACATTAAATGGTATTAAAATTTATTTAAAACACTTTTGTAAGAGTATTTTAAAATTAAATTGGGAAACATGAAAATACTCCTTTTAAATTTTCAGAACAGTTATTTTAAAATAATATTCTTTATAATGAAAAGTGTATAGAAATTAATATGGAAAAATATGAAAACATAGAGAGGATTTGTTTTTGAAAAAAACTAAAGAATATTAGAGGAAAATGAAATCATGTGGAAAATATTTAAATATGAGACTCATTTCACACTTTTAAAAATAATGTAAATGTTTTGGAAAAATTAATATAAAAAAACATTAAAATATGGATAAAATTGTAAATAAAATAAATTAATTTGAAAAAAAATATTATAATTCATATAATTAGAGATAAATACATAGATAAAAAAATATAATGAATATATGCATGGAGGATAATGATTCCTTATAAAATGTAGAGATAATGATGGCCTATAAACATCCCTTGGGTTGAATTGTAAATAATGGAATGATAAATGTTAGAAATACATGAAGACCCTATAAATAAATATATTATTAGAAAATATAAGGTTTCAAAGTGTTAAAATGACATAAAATATCCCTAAATAAGAATTTAAAGATATTTAATCATGATTTCAATGTGTGATTGGAAAAATGACTATCTTTTGCACATGATTTATGAGAAGGTACGTTAACCTACTGTATAAAAAAAATTTAAATCATAATTAGTTATTATGTAACATTATTAAAATATATTACTTTTTATACCTTTCAATAATAACAATTTATTTCATATATTTTAGTTATTTATTGTTTATTTTACTCATAGTATATTAGAAAATTTAATTGTTTCATAATTTTTTTTTTGTAATTATGATATTTATTATTATTATTTTATAAAATGTAAATAATTTCAAAATAATGCATGTGAGTGAAATAATTTTTTACATATGATTTATTTTTTCTTATTTTTATTTTATGAAATTTTCATTCATGATTTATGGGAATATAATACATGATGAGAATTTATTAGGAAACTTACCAATAAAATAAAAATACATTACTATGACCATTAATTTTGATGTTTCACGCACAAATAAACAAATTAATGACTTCAATTCAACCTTAATATAATATATTACAATTATTAAAATATTAATACTTATACTTGATCAGAACTATTAATTTAGTATAAAATTGAGCATATAAGTGGTATTACTGACTAAAATAAGATCAAGATATACATATAAATGAGTAAGAGTGTCGAGTTATATAATATTAATATTTAATCTCATAATCATAATTTTGATAATATAAGTTCACTTAATATTTAATTATAGTTACATATAGTATATATGAAATTTTAATAGAAATATTTGGTATATATTTTGGTACATTGATGAATTCTCTCCTCAAAATGGGTTCCTTATGAATTAATTATTTATGTGCCTATATTAGAATCCAAAGTTACCTAATTTACATGAAATATTTAGGGGAGAAAAAATGTTTTGGAATTCATGTTTTAACAAAAGGGTTTGATTGGTTAGGATTTCTTTTATTATGTAAGGACCCGACCTTTAAAAATTTAAAAATTTAGTTAATATACCTTGAATTATCATTCCTACATTCCGAACGATCATTTAGGTTAATAGTTAAAAAGAATTATGTCATAATCTCAGACATATAAACTTATTTTGTAAAAATTATACACTTTTACTAAATATATATTTCTTCACAATATATATAATTAAAAAATTTATTCCATTAATAATAAATCAACAATAATTTAAACATGAATAATTATTTTCCATAACCATTCCTAAATCCTATAAATATCTATTTTAAACAATTGATGAGCATGAAAATATTTTTAAGGGAAATAAAAAAATCAAATAAATAATTAGTCCATAAATTATTGTAAAAACATTCATTTGAACATGAACATAACAACTTACCTTATGAAAAAAATAGATTCAAGTAAAAATAATACGAGAATAAATAAAAATTATTGGTAAATTAAGGAATCATTTTCTAAAAAAACACAATTATGATGGAAAACTTTATACTACCATATGGTCGTTACCCTCACATCCACCTTACAATATTATCCCTCTCAGATTCATTTTGATGAAACCAACATAATTGCACATGAAATAACCATTATGATCCAATTCCAACATACTCAATGAATTTTAGGTTTATTATGGAATCAACCATATTAGGTTTGTTACAAAACCAACCATAAACAAAATTATTTTTTGAACCATAACATAATTATAAAAAAACGAGAATAATGCATCAAATTTAAGAAGATACCTTTTTTTAAAGAAAAGAATGCACTTATAAAGGAATATAGTTTCTTTTAAATTATTATTATAATATTTTTAATGAATATATAAAATATTAAGGCCTCATAATAGGGGGAATTATTTTCATGATGTATAAGTTAGACAAATTGTCTTCTGAATTTTTTTTAAAAATATACATTAATTAGGATTTTTAATGGAATGTCATTATTGATATTATATCATAGAAGAGAGACATAATAATATGAATGAAATATGTCTATTCACTTTAAATACACAAAAAACATGTGGGAATAAAAAATAATCTTTTCAAAATTCATTTTACAAATAATCATAGAAATATATAATCAATTAAGTAGTTGGGTAACGAAAAGAGTATAAATTAGGTTAATAATTTACTTATGTTGATCCCAAATCGTAATATAAAATATTTATCATCACTAATAACAAACCATGGATAATTTATGTTTTTAATAACCATTACTGGTTTAATATTACATTATTATCCCTTATTACTGTATAACATGAAATTACTCAATTGTTTATATTCTTATAAGACATTGTTAATATATTTTGTTTATAAGAGAAAAATAACTTTGTTTGGTTGAATATGGTCCAAGAGGACGTTATTTCATCATATACAGAATAGTATTATTTTAATATGAAACATATATATTTATAATTCCCCTCATTTTTACCATCAAATTAAATTGGTTATGATAAACAAATCAATCAACTTCGTGGAGAAATTATATTGTACATACACAAGTGCATTAATTTTGTTTTTCATTTGATAGATAATATGTGAAATATGGATAAATAATAATAATAATAATAACATCTCATAATATATATTGTTATATATTTATTCCTTTATTACAAAATCACCACTTTAAAAAGAAGAGAAAGAGTAAATATACTTGAAAGAGTTGATAAATACGGTTATCTCTTATTCATTGGGATTTATTTGATCTCTTCTTAAGGGATCAATGGTTGATATTTTGGATGAAAAAAACCTAGAAACCTAATTAAATATTTTTAGAGGGTACATGTGTAGAGTTTTTTCATTCAATTGGGCTCAATGTGAGGTAAAGAAGTGGAAGAAGGATTGCCATTTTCAATTGAGGTGAGGGCTGTTTTGGATATTATGAAAAAAGATAAATTAATATAAATTAATATTTCATGAACAACACCAAATATTGACAATATATTAGAAAAATGGATGACATAAAGTTTAAATATCATCTACAAATAAAATTTAGACATGTTTTGGTTTTAGTTCAAAAAATTTAATTTTGATTAACGAATACTATCATTTTAATTTTTATTTTGGAAATAACATTTTCAATATTAAATGGTTGTAATTTTTATTTATAAGATTCAAATAAAAGTAACAATTTCCAAATAATTAAATATATACTTTAAAAAATTAATTATTTTTTATTTTTTTATGATTTTTAAATAATTTAATAAAGTATTATTTTGATAAAATATCATTTGTGACAATTTTTTGACTATTAATTACTTCAATTTTAATGAAAAAAAAAATAGGTTATAAATTTTCTTATACAATAATTATGTGGAATAAAAACCTTGAAAATTCCGTGAGAAAATCAATTTACTCAAATTATTTTCAATTTAATATTTTTAATTTCTTTTATTTGATTGTCTCATTTACTAAATAATAAATATTTCATCATTATGTAATTATTTCAGACACACATTTCTCCACTAATATTTAAAAATAATATACCATTATATATATATTTCATATTAAAAATTTATATTTGTTGTAAAAGATACATTCTAGATAAAATCATATTTAAAATGATATACTTATTAATAAAAAGAGTGAGACATAATTGACTTTTCATTATATAAAATATTATAAATATCATAATCTCATCCATGTGACTCAAAAGTCATAAATAAATTTATATCATGAAAATATGTATATTTAGTAAATAATTTCCACTTATATTTGTTCTTAACCTTCATTTTTCTCCATTTGGGAACATATTATATTTTTAAGAAAAAGGAAGTATCATTTTGGAAATTATTTGATTTAAATAATATATGAGTAATTTTCATGGGAAATATTACATTTCACAAGTAGATTTAGTTCTTTAGGTGGTAATGATAAAAATAAATTCATCATAAAACATTTGGGTAAGTCTTATTTTAATTTTCCAATCCATATCATATTTTATTTACCCTAAATTTCCCAATTTACCTTGAAGCATTGTAATAATTTTTTCTATGTATAGGATTTATATTTCCCAAAAACAGATAAATATTTATTAAATTTGTACATTCAGATTTTGAATGCGAAATCAATTTTTAAAAAGTTATAAAAATATTTGGTATAATTTAATTTAAAATTACATGAAAAAAATACATCAATAAACATGTTTGTTTCTCTCAGAAAATTACTTTAATTTAAATATAAAATGTTTTTTTAATAAAAACTATATAAACCCCATTAATAACCATTATTGGATTAATATAAATAAAGTGAACTAATTAAAATTTAAAAATAATTTAAAGCATAATTTTAACATATAAATAATATATATTTTTTAATAAGATAAGTATTTTTGTAATATTCATTAAAAAATTCAACAATTTCAGAAAATTTTGAAAAATTCTTTGAAATATAATTTAAAAAATTTTAATAAAATACGAAACAATCATTTTCAAATTAATATTACCTAATTTTAAAAATATTCTTCTAAATATCACCATATAATAAACTAGTATAATAAAAATATTTCCATTTTTATTTTAAATATTTACTAAATAAAATCATATTTAATTTTCGTATTTAATTTTTAAACACTAGTAAATATTAAAAAATATTATTTGGGTACATGGGTTATAACATTCTCTCCATTTTTGGAAATTAATTCCTCACAATTTTATTCATTTATTAAACAAGCAGGATATTATTCTCTCTTAGTATTTATGGATTCCCAGGTTTCTTCTTCAACCATGTGGTTTCTCCACAAAAACCTAAACTAGAGAATTTCTTTATTCAACCATACATATTATCTATGGTCAATAATATGAATAGGATATTCCTCATATGATAGGTTTTCTTCTAAATATAAAACATTGGAGCTCAAAACATGATACGACTCTAGCACATTCTTTCATAAATTCGAAACCTGAAATAAATTTTGTAACCAAGATGAAATTAGAGGAAATTCTACCCGATTTGAAACCAGACCTACTCTATATATGAATTCATATGGTCCAATGTACCATGTAATTCTCTTTCACTTAATAAAAATTTTCATAATACATTTCCATGTAGATTTTTATAGAATCTCATGATAACCTACATCAAATGAACGATATTTAATCCTATTATCTGCATAACATCTAGGCCTACATGATGATTTCATCTTGTGCTGCTAAATTATATTTACTTTTTGAACTATTTATCCAACCAATTATAGTCTGAAAGATTTCCTTTCCCTAAATTCATCCCAAAATGATTTATTCTAACATCACATTCCATATAATGCCTCAAAAGTTCCATTATTATACTGACATGAAAACTATGATTATAATTAAGCCCAACCAACCAAAATACTTATTATAACTTACCTAGTATTTTAATTAAATCTATTGAATAATATACTTTGATGTATGATTTTTTTCATAGACTTTCCATCATATTGAGGATGAAAAATTGTTATGAAATTTAATTCTATCCACAAATCCATCTATAGACTCTTCTAGAAATTATATGTCAATCTAGGATCATGATTAGAGACAATTATGAAAGGAAATCCATGAAGTATAATTAAAAATTTATTATAAAGTCTACAATTTTTATCCAAGGACATAATATCGTTAATGGTAAAAAATGAACTGTATTAGATAATAAATAAATAATTACTCAAATCAAAATTTTACCTTATGATTTATTCTGTAATCCCACAAAAAAATTCATGGATTATACTTCCACTTCCTCTATTTCACTAGAAAAGGACGAATAATTCCATTTAATAATTTTGTATATTATTTAACCTATTTGAAGTCAATCATCTAATCGTAAAGTCAGAAATATGACTTTTCATTCTACCCCAACAGTAATATCATGATGGTCTCTATATATCATAGTGAAATTAGGATGATATGAAAAAAACTATATGATTTAGTCAATATATCATTCATTAGTTGGGTATCACAAGAGAAGCATAATCTTTTTCCAAATTTCAAAAAATGTTGTTTATCAACATTAAACTAAAGAAACATGAACATATTAACGCACTGTGATTGTTTTTTCAACCCATTGTATTATTTCAAATAATTCTTAATTTTTCAAAAAGAGGTGATGTCCCTTATACCTATATCAAAATATAGGAATTTGCTACACTAATAACATTTAAGACAAGTTTCCTCAAATTATTAACCAAGGGGTTGTGTTCCTAACATATCAATGATAATGTACAATTAGTTTTCTAACTCAATGTATCAACTAATTTATTTCATTTTATTAGATGGTAATGAATTTTTCAATTTTAATACTTAATCAATTCTTATCGTATTCTAAAAACTATCTTCAATTTCTTCTGAGTTAATATATACATCAAAATTTTATGATTAGTATATTTTTTACATTTTTTTGATATAAATTATACCTCTAAATTTTTAAAATTCAAATCAAATCATATCATTCTAAATCATATATAGTATAATAAACTCAAGTGGTTTTTTATGGTGAATCGTAATAAATTACCTGATCATTATTCATCATAATGAAACCAAGTCCCATAAATTAAGAATCATTGTAGAATTTTTTTTTATTATGTTTAGATTCAAAACTAGATAATTAACCGATCCCTTTTTTAATTAAAAAATCATCACATTCTTTTATCTATATAGATTTAACTCCTTTTCAGTTTAACATAGTTTTTGTGCAACTAATTGGGAAACTGTTTAAACAAACTACTATTAATATCCTATGAATCCAACAAAACTATGATTCATAGTAACATTTTTTGGTCATGGACATTCATCACATTATTTGGTCTTGTATTGATCAATTGTTTTGAATCATTTACCTATGTTCCCAAGGAATGAAATATGTTGTAACCAAAAATCATAATTTCATAATTCTTCATATAAATTATTTTATATGAGAGTTTTTAGAAATAAAGTTATATGTTTTTCAAGATCCTTATACATTTTTTAATGAAACCAAATATGAATAATAAAAACAATAAAAATATATCAAAAAACTAATCTAATTTTTTATCAACTAAATACATAAATAAATAAGGTAAATTTATCAAATAGTCTGGAATAACTAAATTCATATAATTATTATATCTAGTATAAAATATTTTTTTAGCAATGAAATCCTCCATAACCATAGGATGATGGTACTTAAATCTAATCTCAATCTTTAAAAAATTATGTTCTCCTTAGAGTAGATCAAACATGAAATTGATATAAGGAAAAACATATGATTTCATTACACTGATGATGTTCAAACCACTATAATCAATTAAAAAGCTCATAGAACCATATTTGTTTAAAATAATAGGATAAAATCATGATAAATATCTTCAAAAAAGTAAACCATTATCAAGAATAATATGTAACTATTTTTTCAATTTAAGATGATTAATGTGTTCCATTAGACAAGGGGTTTTATAATTGGACTAGAATCCTGAAATAATTTAATAGTAAAATCAACTTCTGTATCATGAATAACACAAAAAAATCATTAAAACATAAAGGAATTCATATTCCATCAAAAAATAATTAATTTTAACAATCCCCATATGTTCAATAATATGTGCAAGATAAATTTCAGGTCACTCTTTTAATATTTTCTCAATGACTTGATATGTTATCAATGAAATGTGATTTTTTATTTAAAAACATTAACTCTTTAGGGAAAAGAATTCCATATATCTACACTATATCTTAGCATTGTAAATGAAGAGGCAATCCGTATATATAATAACATCATACCATATGAATGGTAAGACATTATGTCTTTAAATTATTGTATTCCCATCAATAACAGTTGGAAGGTACTTATAATTCCATTTTACCTCAATATTTACCCTAGTGCTATTATTATATGTTTTGGATTGATTTGTTGAGGTTGAATTTACAATTTAAAAAAATACATAAAATGAAATAATATATAGACCTTATTTCAGAAAAAACATTTGTATAATTTGATTAAAAAAACATTCTTCCTGATGCCACATCGTATGGTAGAAAAAAAATCATATTTAGTAGTTTCAATGGACTTGACCAACCATTCTCTATATATTTTGGTTGATTCCTATCATTTGATTCCTTCTTCCGGAAGGTGTGTGCATAATTTCCCATATCATCATTATTAAAAAGCCTTACTATATTCTAATAAAAATTTAACTTATCACTACAAATATATTTCTCATTTAAACGTATGCCATATGTCTAGACATAACACATTGAATGTACTTCTAAGATTTGATAAGGTATTCTGCATATTTTTGTATAACACAATTACAACAAACATGAAATATGATTTTCTTACCTACATATTATAATGATTGATTCATATACATTGTATTCCTTATAGACATTATCTTATAATTTGTGTTGAATTAAACATGATCATCGACAAAATAAATTTATAAAATAGTATCACAATGAGAAAGCTTCTCATAAATTTTGAGTTTATAGGAATTATATTTCCATTAATATCCTATCTTTAATCCTCAGTAAAAATGATTCGTTCTATTATCAACATCCAAAACAATCAGGGCATTATTTTACAATCGAGTGAATTTTTCTTCATTTTAAGCCACTAAATCCTCATAAAATATTTATTTCATAAATTGTATTTCATCCTAGGTAAAATATCCTATGGAATAAATGTTCTCAAGACATATAATTTTATTTCAACCCATTCAAAATTATCATTCTCCTCACTATCCCTAATATTTTAGTCCATCAAACACAACTGGTTTTCTTCAAATACAAAATGGTATATTTAAATAATATCAATTCAATGATTAAAATACCCATTGACATTTAATATATTTTATATTTCACTTAACTATCTTTCAACGGCCGATTGGTCAAATGATTTGCTGAATGATTGAGGGTGCTTCCACATAAAATGTTACACTATCATCATTTTATTTTGTGTTTGATATGTATTATCTCATTAATTTACACCACAAAATTTATAAATCAATTAAAATATTCCATTCCACAAAATACTCTGATCCATTTCTAATTATTCTAGGATTCAGATTCAGAAGAATATTTTCTTCTCAGTACCATCCCAATTCAAAATCCCCATTTTCTATATAGAAAACCATTCTGAATAGACATAATTTAGATTAAGAAATAGTATTATATTCAAATTATATATCATTTCATAAAAAATATAAAATTAAATCAATTTTTCTAATTATATTAACAATATATTAACCTTTAATGTTAACTAAAACATTTTCTAATTCAAACTGCATGGACTCGACCATTACACTTTATATAAAAAAGTTAATTCAATTAGAATTGACATTATTATATTCCAATAGAAATTTTAATATAATAGATTTTGTGACTTTGGTCATAATATCATATATAAAATGTTATAAATTATAAATTCAACATGGAACTCAATATTTTTTTTCATAATATGAATCATTTAAAACAAAATAATATTTCTCTCTATAATAAAACTTCACAATTTTAAACATGAATCCCTATTTTCATTTAACCATCCTTAAATTATGTGTATTTTTTTTAAAACATTGGTTGATCACAAAAATAATGGTATGGTAAAAATATTGAATGAAATAAATCATTACTCCATAAAAAAAAGATAAAATATACCTTTGAATATGAAAATTATTTCATAACATATAAAAATGAGAGATTCTGGTAAAAAAATACAATCATAAATAAAACATATAGAAATAATTGGGAATAATTTTCTAACCAAACATACTTATGATTTAACCCTTGTGTCTACCATATTATTGAAAACCTCATTTCTACGTTATGACTGTGAACCTCATGACTACGCAATGATGTTACCACCATCATTACACATGAAATAACTATTAAAGTAAAGATACAACGTTTCCAATTCATTGGAGGTTTATCACTGAACCAACCATATTTGGTTTATAATAAAACTTCCAATCATCCATAAAATTACCAAGAACTATAAAATAATCATAAAACATGTAAACCATTCAAAATAAAAACATACATTGAATAAAATACATTATTTTTATAGAAAAAAAATCACTCAGAAAGGAATTTTTTTTCAAAATTTCCATTTAATATTGTAAATTAATATTTATAAAATCATGTTTTCATGATACTAGTAAAATAGTTTCATGTGATTTACATTAAAAAGTCAATATTTTTTAATTTTTTAAAAAGAGAAATTAAAGAGGATTTGTAATGGAATGTCCCAAATAAATATAATATCATGAATGTGAGAATTAATAACATGAATTGAATATGTGTATAATTTTTAATTACACATAAAATAAGTGGAAATAAAACATAATATAATCAAAATTAATTTCAATAATAATATTACCATTAAGAAATCTTTTAAGTAGAAGATTAACCCAAAGATGAAAATTTGATAAGGAAATCCCTTACCTTGAGTTTGTCTCATCATGTACAATATTTATCATCCTAAAAAATTCATATATGTGAATATATACTTTTTTAAGATCACATAAATGTTTACCAATACTTTTATATTAATTTTAACCATGTTCTATACAGTGACTAAATTAAATATTTTCTCGTTGGAAATTTTGATGATATTTGGTTCATAAGTGGAAAATGACTTCCTTAAGATGACTATGGACACTGAGGAAATTATTTCATCATATATAGAATATTAGTAATTTTAAATGTATCATATATATTTATTATTTGAATAATTATACCAATAAATGCAATTTGGGGATGAAAACAAATCACACCACTGCGTGGAGATGGTATTTCATATGCACAAACATGTGGTACTTATGTTTATCCTAGGATGGATAAAAGATAAAATATGGTTATACCATAATCATAATAACATATCAGTATATATATGTTAAAAAATTTATTACATTATAATGGAAAAAACATAGAATGAGGATGTGTATTACGAAATAAACTTGAATTCATTGATAAATATGGTTACCACTTCTTCGGTGGTCTTCCATTGATATCTTATTATGGTATATATGGATGGTCATTAGAAAGTAATATGACATGAAAAACATATAAATGTTTTTAAAAGATATAGGGGTAGATTTTTGTGGAGCTATATGTCTCAATGTGGTAAATAAGAGAGTTTAGGAGTTCCCTTTTATAATTGAGGAGAGGGGATTTTTTTTGGAAATTATAAAAATATTAAATTAATATAAATTAATATCTAATTAAAAATACCTCAAAAATCCCTATATTTCAATAATAGTTGATATAATGTTTTAATACCATAAAAAACAAAATTTATACATGTTTTTGTTTTATTTTAAACCTTATAATTTCAGTTATACATTATATAACATATTTTACTTTTAATTGTGGGAAATTTTTTAAGTTAATAATTGTTATATTTATTTCATATATGATTTAAAATAGACCATTAATAGAAAAAAATGAAATTTATACCATAACATAATCTCTTTTTATTTTTTAATATTTTTTATTATTTTGAAATAATTTAATAATACACTACTGTCATTAAATATCATTGCTGCATGTTTTGATTCTATTCATTAGGTGGAATTTAATAAAGTATTAAAAACAATATAAAAATGAAAAAAATGGATAATGTACGCTAAATATCTCTTAATAATCTATAAAAATCATGTAGATCCTTAAATAATTCAAATTATATTAAATTTAATACTTTTGATATCATTTATTTGATTGACTCATTAATAAAACTATTAATGCACCATTGATGTGTAATTATTTACGATCCTTATTTTGATACTAAAAAATAAATACAAAATACCATGATGTCGATAAATCAATTAAATTTTGAAATAATAATTATAGTCAACTTTATCTTCAGGATAAAAGCATATTAAAAATTATATATTTATTAATAACATCAATGTTACATTGTTGAAATTTCATTAAATAAAAAATTTAAATATTATAACATAATCCAAGTGACTTTAAACGACATAAACAAATCTATATAATGAATATATGTATATTATGTTAAAATTCTAACTTATATTTCATTACAAGATACCTTTTCCCCATTAAGAAACATAAGATATTTTTAAGAAAAATAAGTTGACATTATTTTTTGACTTTCATTAATTTAAATAATATAGAAAGCCTTATCATGTACAAATGTCCATTAAACAACTCCAATAATATCATTTGGTGTTAATAGTAAAATTAAATTCATCAAATAAATTATTTACAAGTGTTAGGGTACTTTTCCAATCCTTATCATATTATTTTTACACTAAATCACCTAATTTAACCTTAACTGTGGTAATAAAAATTACTATCCTTATAATTTATATTGTCATAAAATAAAACGGTCCTATTTTATTAATTTGGAACAAATAATTAAAAATATTTAATAAAATTTAAAAATATCGAATTTTGTTTTGATGAATTTAACATAAAATTATTCTAGAAAAATGGACCAAAAAATGTTTTCCTTAAAATTGGCACAATTTAAATATATAATGTTGTGGTAAGAAATTATTTAATGAAACTAATTAAAAAAACAATAATTGTATTAAATGAAATAGAAATTAACTAATTTGAATTTAAAAATAATTGAAATCATTATCACATTTCGACCCAAGCCGGGGCTCGAGCCTCAACTACCCAAAGCCCACCTCTATAGGTCAAGGGGTGGCGAAAAGGGTCAAAGGCACAACAAACATGAGGAGGAATTTCCCTATGAACCTGTAAACACACATGAAACAAACTCAATGAAAATGTTCAGTGGAAAACGTATCAAAAGAAACATCACTACTATAAGAGGAAACCAAACATGCATCGACCACTAAACAATATAATTATATAAATGATTACTCTAATGGAACGGGAAAAAATGCATGCCCTACGAGAAATGTTAAAAAACATGGAGGAAAATGAAATAAAAAATATCTAGGAGAGACCCACTATTTTCTCCCATGCTATGATCACAATAAACGGTCTAATAACTAGTATCCCTAAGCTCTTATGAAGTCACGTTCATAATATTCATCATCTGAATATGGAACAATATGTGCGGGAAAATTCCATGGGGGGGTGAGTATAAAAATACACAGTAGGATGCCCTGAAAATGTTAAAGGGTAGTGTTAAGAGATAAAAATGAAGATTAATGTAGTTTATAGAACAAGGTATGGTAATAGAGTACAACAAAACCCAACAAGAGAGTAAAAACAAACTAACTCATGTATAAGGATCTCAGAATGGTGAGATGATGGAATTCTCATTGAGTCATTTCTACTTATAGTATGGGATTAGACATGTCCAAATATGATATGCTAGACACATAAATCATGTGGAATACCCCACTCAACTTTGTCTCTCCAAGAAGAAGAGTATCCAAAACCCAACGAGTAGTTTCTAAAACATTATATATATGTGCTCAGTCAAAGAATCCCAATTGTGGGAGAGTAAGGGGATCTCCATCTCATAGCTCAGCCTAAGAATAAGAGTGGACAATAGTCTCAAAAATATCCATCAACAATTCCTAGTATCCAATATGTCTTCCCTAAACATGCGAGTCAAAGGGCTCCAATCAACACACCTTGATTTTATCCGCTTTGGGTGGAACAATCTCACCCTCATAGTTTTTGATCGTGTGATAAGGAGATGTCTTAGTGGAGAAATTTTCCTTAATTACTAGGAGTAAAAAGGTTTGTCAAAGCACGTATCATCCCCATTCCACACGTTTTATAGGTATTGTCTCATGGATGAGGACCAATTACCAGCATAGCTGAAGGGTGCCACTATAGTCCTCAGGTATCCATGCCCCTGTACGTAAGGGGGTATCATCACTCAGTATTGAATAGGGACCCACTACCCATCCCCAATGAAAAATATTCCACTTGAGGGTACTTCCAAGAAATCATTATTGACTAGACCCACTGCCCAACCTTGATGAAGGGTAGTACGATGGAGGTTACGGCGAAATTCTATTTGGGAAACCACTGCCTAGCCCACTTGGAGGGTAATCAAGGAAAATCTTTCAGGGAACCCATAGCCTTGCCCAGCTAGAGCGTAATCTCAGAACATATCTACCCATCTCTGATAAATGTTACCTCTCGATAGTCATTGAAAAAAATATGTCGGTTATCCCTGCTCGATGGTGCCTCTCAGAAATCATCAAGGAAAAATGCTAGCCATCCATGCTGGATGGTACCTCTTAGAAAGAATCGAGAAACTATAGTAGACATCTAACATCGCATCTCGAAAGACTCTATGAGAAAAACCATCATTTATTAGATGAAAAAAACATTGGATATGCTACAAAATTCCAAAATATGAGTCGAAATGAAGTAGATATGAGATATAAAAGATTTATAATGTGGTTTATCAAGTATATGGGACCTACATGATTTTTTACACTGCCTTGTTACCTGGCTATGTACCTAGTCTTACCCAAGTAATAATCTAATCAATAGTATCCCTAGGTGAGACAGTATACTCCTAAAGTAAATAGAAAATCTAGAAAAAGGCTATTGAGCTCATAAAACTCTTCACTGTTCCAATGAGTGAAAATTTCAGTTTCACTAACAAACCTCATCAAATGGACCCAGAACTATTGACCACATCTCATCATACATCTTATCCACTCTCACAAGAGTTGATGCTGACCTAAATGTGGTTTATATTAAAAAAATTTATGTAGGAACACCAATTGATATTCTTTTAAAGTTTCCAAAATTAATTAGATCACAAATACAGCTCCAGAAATCCAAACAGATCTTACCAGTTTGATCCTTATTGAAAAACATGCAAGATTATCTATTCATTCACCGAAATTATACATCCAATGAAAAGGCTACATCACTCAGCATCATACAAAAACGATGATTCATAGTGCTCATGTATTGATCCCAAAACACATCAAAAGGATCACATTGTTGTGATCCACCTAAAAACACAATGGATTAGCTATTCATTCATCCAAAATGGATACCAGGTGAAAAAGTCACATTTCACCGCAAACGCAAGAATTTTTCCTCAATTGACATACACATTGGTTTTAGTTTAATTTCCCAAACCACATGTTGAAACATTTTCCTAAATTTCAGGGTTATGGTTCCACTAAAGATGCATCAATTGGACGTAATGAGCTAGAGTTATGTTCATTTCATGATTTCTCAATAATAATAATTATATTATCATTATTATGTTTTCTCTTTTTGTAAAACATATCTATGTACCCAAACCATAAAATTAAAAACATCACATAAAAATGAACATGTTGAATAGTGGATTAGATATCCTTAGATTGAACGTAAATCAGATGCTTTGTTTAGAAGATATGTATGATACAAGATTTCATAATTATAATAATGATATTATTAATTTTAAAATTTGGTGTTTCATGAAACAGATCCATGAAACCAAAAATCAAATTTCCAAACACGCCTCAAAAGGTCTATGTTGATGATAAGATCATGTTTCTATAGATGTTATGTAAAAATAATCCTCCGTGTAGAATATATATAGATTGGAATATATGGAACAAAGACCTTCCATTCCCACCAGGTCTAGCCTATTTCCCTCTCATCTGCAGGTATATTTTCCAGCTCACCAACCCACCAAAATTCTAGCCACAGCTCCCAAGAACTACACTTCCATCCCGGTCGAGGCCCTCGTCCCGTCGCCTTCGACCTCATCTAGCCTCCCTTCTCTACTCTGTTGTCACCGCTACTAGAGTATATCATTTTTTCCATTATATGGATCACTGGGGATCTTATGTTCATCCCAACATTACAATGAATATGTTTTTTGGAAACCTTTTATTGAGATATTCACATAAAAAAGCTATAAATGGCCATCTGAAGATGATTTGATGCATCCAAAAGTAGACAATTATTTCCACAATGAATGAATGAAGAATGGGGAAAATGAAATTGATTACAAGAATGGTTCAAGGACTGTGTTAGGATTGATATCTACCATGATATTAAAAATTTAGTAAATGAAAAAGAGAAAACATAATATGATTTATGAATTGAAATTGGAGTATAGAAACCAGAATAAAGCATACATTGATTGATCCTTTTATTATTGTGATGTGTTCTCCATTCTCTCTCTTAGATATTCCAATGTTTTTTCAGATATTTATTCTTAATCCATTGAATTTTGAATAATGTGAGAGAGGGAGGTCTTGGATGCTAGATATAGAGATAGGATTAAGGATAACCCTAATCATGAACTCTTAAGCTTCTATTTATAAGAGACCCGCCAAAGGCCTCATTTCCAATCATCTCAAGCCCCTCATTAATTATATGAATAGTTAAAACACCCCATTTTAAACTGAAATGTGGTCTCTTATTTAATATCCATTTATCTGTTCAATTTTTTTAAATGACTTTAGGGGTAAATGAATAAAGAATAATTATTTTATTTACTATTTTTCTTCTAGGTAGATTTTTTCATAAAATTCATATGACAACAAATGTTATGTACCTCCTAGGATAAAACCCACACTCTGGAAATAACCATGGCTTCAGATTTCGGATTTGAGCTATGGTTTAATAGAAATACTATATCCATCAGGTGTATAGTATAATATATAATTAATTTTATAAAATTTATTCAAGGAACACTGGGCCTCTGAATGATATTCTATTATTGCACCTAACTCAGGAAATATATTTAGAAATATTACAAAGTATTAAATGAAAATGGGTCTCTAAATCATTACCAACTTCAATATGGTTTTCCCTTAAAATAATAACATTAGAGAAACATAAATAATTTTCCCTCTCTTCGCTCTCCCTCCCCCAAGACTCTCACAAGATTATGTACTATAAAAACTCACATACCAAAGGGATGATCCGTCTACATAATGTCCTCTGCAGATGATCCCGGATTGAAACTAGGTTCTCTACAAATGTGTATCCAACATTAAAGTCCAACTCATCCTAGTCGATGATGTTTTTAGGATCATCAATATATCTTCTATATTACAACATCTGGGAGAATTTGTTTTCCCACTGCAGTAATCAGGGAGGGGGGGGGGGGGGGCTAGGAAAATATAGTTGCAAACCTCTCTATATATGTTTATGGTCTAAAAAGTCTTGATTATACTATAGGATTAGTTTTCCCTCCCGGAAAAACCTATACATGCCACACTGTGGTTGGCATCATTGTTTTTACCCAGAACAAGTATCATGATTCCCATCTTTATTATATCTGTCTGGGGAATAAAATAGGTATATTTGGTCACGTATGGTTTCAAAGTCGTAGCACCACGACATATATAATTTCTTACATGTTTAATAAGTGATGTATTCAACACCATTGAATGATGAAAATTTGTACACTGATGCTCCACTAGGGTAATCATCAGGGAAGATGACTGCTCTAGGGAATCTTGTAATAGGCAAGTTTGGGACTTCCTACTTAGGTAATTTTCTATAATGTTTCTCTTTACCAGGGTATAGACTATCTTGAAGTCATAGTTCGGAAAAATTACAATGAGAGTAGATGCCTCAGGTCTAGGTCTCTCAATGTGATGATGTACTTGAGACCCTGGTGGCATTTGAACAACACAACACACTCTCCCAGAATGTAGTGTCTCTATACTCTCAGGGTAAGGAATACATCTTCCAACACCATGTAGTGAGTTTTATAGTTCTAGTCATTTGGATCTCTATCACCTCGACCTATATTTGATAACTGATGTGTGATGGTTGATGTTGAGCATGTGAGGTACCAACAAATAGCCCAGGTGTGTAAACTCATCTGACCATGATAGGATAGACATGGAATAAATGTGGCATACCCCACACATATTTTCATATCTCGGTAGGAGAGTTACCCTAAACCAGACACTCTACTGCACCCAATAGTGGCATCTCAAGTAAAAATAGTTAATAAGGTAAACTCCACTAGAAATTGAAGGACATTCTCCGACACTTCACTAAACAACCACACCCTGAATACATTAGTCATAGGGGCTCATCCACTGAAACATGATACTATATTTATTAGGTGTAACTTGCTTTCCCTCACATTTTTTGCAATCAAAAAAACATGTCTCGGTGGAGTAAGTACCCCCACTTCCTCATGTAATAAAATATACATCAAAAAACACCAAAACATGGTTACACCGATGCCCCATTTCACCTATGTAAAACCTCATGTAATAAGAATGGAGGGAATTATACCTCATAAAATGTCTAATAATTTTTACAAAATATATTGTATGAGACATAGAGAATACCTATTATCATTTCGTTCATTGTATAATTGCAATCATCCAAAATTATCATCTGTCTTTGGCCCCTGCTACAGGCTTCAAGACCCTGATGTGGGCCACCTTGTTGTAGTTGTAGTGAATGGAACAACATAACACTATCTCAAACCTCAAGCACCTCTCAATCCTCTAATATAACTGCATCCCTAAGGTCCACCCTATCCCCGACAAGGAGATCCATAATCAGGGTGTCATCTCTTCCATGGAGGTCAATATACTATATGTATAGAAAAATCATCAAGTCTAGTTATGAAGTCTTATGCCATGTGACCTCATCCATAAAAATCATTACAATGACCCTCCTCAGACTGTCTTGGTGCTCTAAAGTTCTTATTCATTATATGATAATGTGCCTAAGTCTGATTTTGGGGAGGCATCCTACGTTGAGATCCAGTTGTCCACAATCTTCTAGATATGGAAATCACCTCAACTCTGTTTCACCACCTGCCGCAAGTAAATATTTTTCATCCCTCTAAAGAAATATCACATTTAAAAGTTCCTTCTCCAGTACCCTGGAATATGTTATCATTCAAAATGGAACTCCATAAACACAGTTCTTTATATATATATCCCCTTCTCAACCATTTGTGTTCAGAAGTAGATGTCACAGATCATGCCTGAAGAGTAGTGTGTAAGGTTTTTGAACCTGTCTATGTACACAGCCACAATCATCCCTCTATTCCAAAGCTCGAGAAGCTCCCTTATATAAAAATAGAATAAGAAAGATGGGTAGTAATCCTCAAAAAATAGCTTCTGGAAGTCATCTGATGAGAGTGTTGACTCATCAAGCACTTGAGTAACTGGGCTCCACTAATTACTAGTTTCTCTTTGGAAAAGACTCACTTCCAAATCCACCTTCATATCTATCTAGGTCTGAAAAATATAGAATAGGTTGACCACTGACCCTTTCCAATCCCCCACTACCAGAGGGTCTGTCTCACCATGGATCCTTAGTGGTCATGTGAACTGGAACTGACAGAGTGCAATCAAACTGCTCAAATCCTTAGCCTACTCTGTAGGGGCAGTTTGATGCTCAATAGGTGGAGGTGCTACTACCTTCCAACATGGAATAAGGGGATCACTTGATCCAACCCAGGATAAGGCATAATCACTCGTGAGGTCGTCATCCTGAATTGGAGAAGGTATCCAGGATAGCTTCCTTCATAGAGGTATGTGAGAAGATATAAAGGAGTAAAATGGTTAGATGGGCATATACATAAAAAACAACAAAAACAGGGGGGCTGAATCATCATGGATAGTTAAATACTCGATCTTGTAAGATACAAGTATCAATGTTACCAACATAATATGTCTCAGCTTACTATGTTGACAAGTGTATGGTCTGGGACCTTGTGAATGTCTATGTCGACCACCACAACATCAATAAACACCATATACTATGATTTTTTCTTGAGACATGTTGAAACAATTTTCATAAATCCCATCCAATTACACTATAGGTATTTTACGAAAAATATCCAAAGGAATGGAAAACCTCTGATACAACTTTTTAATGACAAGACCCACATTTAGGATCAAGCCACAACTACCACATGCCTGCCCCTATAGGCATGTGGTTGCGATAAGCACCGAAGGAAAAACAAACTCTTGGAGGCATTTACAATGAACATGTACATACTCGCACAACTAACTGAATATAGAAGTGATGTGGAAAATGAAAAAAAGATACAAAACTACTACTAAAGGGAACTAAACATGCATCAACCTTTAAATAGTAAAATTATAGAAATGTAAACAAAAAGGTAAATGGAAAAAATACATGCCCAACTGGAAATGTTCCATAACATATAAGTAACTAAAATTTAAAACATCATATTGATAGCTTCCCATTGATCCCATGAAACAACCACAATGAGCGGTCCAATAACCCATATCCCTATGCTCTTATGATGCCACAATCATCCTATTAGTCAAATTCATAAGGCATGTTTTGTGTTCAAGAAGCCAATGATGGAGTGATTATAAAAATACTTAGTAGGATGATCAAAAAAGGAAACATTATAGTAGTAAGAGATACAAATAAAGAGGAAAATGATAGATATAACATGTTACTAGTATACATCAATCGAATGAGATTGTGGAAAAAAACTCAACCAATCATAACAAGCCATAAATGGTGAGAAGAATAAATTCTTGTTGAGTATTAACTACCAATAATAGCAGAGTAAAATCATACAACCATTAGAAGATAGAATCATATACCATGTGGAATCCCCCTTGTGTATTCACGTCTCATGGAAGGAGAGTAAAAAAATTTCAACTCTTGGGTACTGAAACAAGATATATATATATATATATATATATGTTTATTCAATGCTTCCCAAATGGAAGAGAGGAAGGGGATCTATATATCACAGCTCAACATAAGAAGAAGATTATCCAACGGTCCCATTAATATCCATCCATGATTCTAAGAACTCCACATGTGTTACCTAAATAAGAAAGTTAATAGGAATTATTCAACACACCATGATATTTTCCACTATGGGTAGCTCGGTCTCACCCTCACAGTTTTAGGTCATGTCGCATGGAAACATATTGATGGGAAAATTGTACCTATTTCTTGAGAGTCCAATGTTATACCAATTCATGTCTCATCATCATGCTACACAGTCAAGAGGTAGTTTATGAAGGTCGGGGACCCATTCAAGCCCAGATGGAGGGTGACACTCTTGTAATTGGTATACACACCCTAATAAATCAAGGGGGATCATCGACAGTAATTAAAAGTGGAACCATTTCCCAGCACCATTGATGGGTAATATTCATGAGGGTACTTCTTGAAAAGCATCATTGATGGGTCCCACTACGCAGCCCTACAGAAGGGTAGTATGCTAGTGGGGTACCTGCAACTACCATCAGGGAACCCACTGCCCATCCCACATGGAGGGTAAGACGAGAACTCCCATCGGGGAACCAACTACCAAAACCTACTATAGGGTAAGATAAGAACAACTTCGTCCTTCCTCACTGGATGGTACCTCTTTGAAATCATCTTGGAGCAATGTCGGCCATCCATTCTAGATGGTACTTCTCAGAATGCATAAAGGAAATACGTTGGCCATACCTAATGAATGGTACCACTATGAAAGAATAGAGGAACTAAACTATGCATCCATGCTATATAGTAATCCTAGGATACTCTAATGATACTATAAGATTGGTTTTGTCATCAGGAGTTTCCATAAATAGGAATCACACATGGAAAATCATGAATAATTTCTCAAAATCCACTACTGAGGACAATATCATGTCCTATATTAAAAAAATATAGGATAAGCTACTCACATGAAAAAAATTATTCCAAAAAATGAAATAAAATAGATTGTAGAGTCATAATGTGGTGGAAAACACGTGTGGGGCCCACAAGTCCTATGACCCTACATATTCCCCTAGATGCATACTTGACATTAGCTATGTACTAATCTGAACACAAACACCCCTAGGGGAGCTAGAATATACCCAAAGTACATAGCACAACTTTGCAAAAGGCTTAAGAGTTCACAACACACGAGGTTAGTCTGACGGGAAAAAAGATTCATAGACCCTCCTCCTCAATAGTCTCCAGATCAGTTGACCGTATCACTTCATACATCTTCTCCACTATCACAAGAGTCGATGTTGACCAATATCATGTGTTCTCTTAAAACATATCCAAATGATTTTCCATTTATATTTTATCATGTATCCTTAATTAGTAAGATCCATAATAAGGAATATGGAATCATAATAGATTAATCTATGGTGATCATTGCAAAAAAATCTGCATGATCAAATATTCAATCACCCCAGTTGGACACCTGATGAAAAATAGGAAACTCTCATCATCATACACATATGGTGCTTCAGGGGGCTCATATATTGACATCAAAACACATCAAATAGATCTCAGTTTTTCGATACTCATAGAAAACACATGGGATAAGCTATTCATTCATCCAAAACATACACCTGGTGAGAAATTCACATTTCACCACAAACGCCCAAATCCGGAAACCAGGGGCTCGCATCTTATTTTTAGTTTAAGTGGATGAACACATTATTGAAATGTATTCCTCAATTTTAGGGTTACGATGCCCCTAACGATGCATCATTTGAACATCGTGAGTAAAAGTTACGTCAGATACAATATTTCCCAACAAAAATAATAATAATAATGTTATTATTATTATTATATTTCTGTATTTCATGAAAATGAGCCATGATCCTATAACCTAAAATTACCCAACTTGACTCCAAAGTTCCTTCTAGAAGGGGGTATCACTTCACCATAAAAAAATGAAAATAAAACGCGTCTTTTATAAGATATGTCTTGAACAATATATCATAATAATAATAAATATATTATTTTTATTTAACATAGGAGTTTCGTGAAACCAAGCCACGGAATCAAATCCTAAAAATCATGAAATAGAATCTAAGGGTCCATATAGAGTATATTATCACATTTCCATAATTTCACATAAAATTGATGCTCTTTTTAAGAGATACGGGGGGGGGGTTGTATCTGTGTCCCAAACACCTACTAGGCTTGCCTGTCATGTTCCGGCCCACTTGGGCTCTGCCCGCCTTGCAATCACAAAGCCCACTCCCAGCTCACCCAAATTCCATATTGTTTGTCCCACTTCAATCTGGTCTAGCCTAATATAATATGGGATCCACCTTGGATGCTCTATTGCCTGCCTCATCAACTACGCCATGGGTTAACACAGTAGACCACCTCTGGAAAAAAACCGTCCATCAACTACCTCCCTTCTCAGCAACTCTGCATATCCACCTCGTCGTTTCCCATACTACAACAACCTACTACTACTCCCCTATATCTTCTTGCTTCTTCTCATATATGGTCCTACTATCCTACTCCCCAGCCTGACCGCACACCATCTACACCACACGTGAACCGCACAACCATCTCGGTCAAGCCCCGCGGCCGCCTCTGCCATGTGCTACTGCCAGTAGCTATCTGGTGGTCCCTTCCATGGACCACTGGGGCTCCTAATATTGTCTAAAAAAATTTCCGATCATTTTTTACAAAACATCATGTTCAAAACATCACATAACTAATATCTCCCCGTTGAATCGACATTGATTTGATGCATCTGAAAGTACACGATGATTTCCACGAAGAACGAACAAATAATGTGGAAAATAAAATTTATTACAAGCATTGATACATTTTTTGTTAGGTTTTCCATCAAGGATGATATTAAAAAATGAAAAAACAAATGGAAATAAACATTAGATGGTTTAGTAATTGGAATCAAAAAGAGGAAACCCAATGAAATCCAACCTCAATTGATTCATTTGTCATTGTCAACGTGTTCAACATGCTCCTGATTAGATCCACTAATGTTTTATTGTAGATTCATCCTCGATACATAAAAGAATGAAATATGGGATATACTTAGGTAATGGATGGTGTATATATATATAGAGAGAGTTATTATTAGTCATAACCCTTATCATTAACTCTTAGGATTCTATTTCAAATAGACATGACAACGTCTCCCTTTCAGAACCTCTCACTCCCCTACAATTTCTTCCACACATAGTAAAAAAACCTAATTACATACTAAATAGCTGTATTAGATTTCAAATCTAAGTCCACATTCATGAGATATTTAATATGATGTTAAAGGTAAAATAATTAAGCTCAATTATTTTATTCAAAATTTTTCCGATGAGTTGACTTTTCCATAGACGTCCCATGCTAAAAAAAGTGTTGTACCACCAATGGTATACTCCATTATCCTAAATCAACCATATCCTCATATTTATGATCTATGATAATCCTCAAGAGATATACCATTTCTATTGTCTACATTCTATAAAATAAAATTAATAATTCTATAAAATTTATTTGGCAAAAAACAAGCATCAGAATTGCATGCAGCCTCTGCACCAAGATCTAGAAATATATATACATTTTTTCAAATATCTAACAAGGAAAAATTGGGTGTCTTCAATCATAATTTTATCATGTAAATAAAATAATGTTTTCACCCAAACTAGTATATTTTACTATACATTAAAATATTCAATATTTTTAGAAAATTATCAAAAACATATTTTAAAATAATTTTTAAATAAAGTATTCAAAAATTAAATCACTTTTTTGAAATTAAAATATTATAATTTGGAAATTAATCTCTTAAATATAGATATATAAGAAAATATTTGAATAAAACTATTTCCTTTTTGAAATTATTAAAATTAATAATCTTACTAATAATGAATTTAACTATATAATTCGTCAATATTTATAAATAAGAGAAAAATATTCTATCATTACATAGGCTGATATATATATGGGTTCCTTTTATAAGTTATTTTTAGTGTAAATTCTATACATAATCATTTTATAAGGTGAAAGGTATTCATTTTAAAAGGATTGTGGATAAAAATTGGACACATAATAGATATGGGCCATGTATACCCTCATACACCTAATTTCAATACATAGTTCCATGTTATTTAAAGTCTCTCCCAATTATTTTATCATGTTTTACCTCATTTTACCTTTAACAAGGTCACTCATTTATTTCTTCTGAAGCTTATTTTTATTCCTACCAATGATATTAACCTTATTACATAAGTTTGAAATAATGATTATAAATTTTATACACTGTTTGTTCTAATTACATGTATTAAAATTATAAATTCCCAATTTAATGAAAACATAATATATATTGAAAAAATGTTTTTATTGAAATGTTTATTTTTACACATCAAGTATTATAAATACCATTTCATATCAATTTCTAATTAAATTATTATTAACAAAATTATTTGTAAGTTGAAAATTTTTATTTGAAGAATCATTTTAAATAGATTTAAATTATATATTAAGATAAATAATACAAGGCACATAACTAATTATTTAATAATTAGACACCATTTAACAGTAAATAACATTAATCTGAAACCATTGAAATTTATTACATATTTTATAACCACGAAATTGTAATCAATAAATAGATATTATAATAATTATTTTAATTTTATAAAAACATCTAATACTTAATTTGTAATATTATAAAAAATATATATTAAAAGAATATTGTTTATATTAAGTGTTTTGGGAACCATTGCATTAAAACACACACACAATCACACACATACCACACACACACAAGCTAGAAAGGTAGGTCATATCCTTCCAAGGGATAACCCACCCATATAGCTGTATTTTTCTTTTACATTGTAAATTTTTCCTAAAATCCCATTGGGCATAAATACAATGACATGGAATAAATGTCGTTAACACATAAACCATAGAATAACCAATTTATTTGGAGAAGGTTGTGCTTGCATCATGTTTTCACAACAACTTTCTCATGTCATGCCTGTGTTACCACACCCTTGATGGCCCAAAGGCCTAGTTTCCTAAAGGACCAGTAAAAATGAATATTAATTCAGCTACACCACCCTAAAATAGTATATTCTATTATACCCTTGCTTCTACAACGTTATAATACCACTAAAATAGCTGTTATAGTACTAGTATCATACTTGTGGAAATTCTCTCCCACCAGGATTTGTACCCTGGACTGATGACTGATTATTGGGATTCATTACCTGTCGGGTAATCCACCAACTGCATGAAACCAATTATTTATAATTAAATATTTTAAATATTTATTTTAATTTTATTCTAAAATTATTTATTATTTAATAAGTACACTAGTTTTAATTTTTTTTCTGACAATTACCAAACATCAATTCTTACTGGATATCTTTGTATACAGAAAACATATATCTAAAGACCATATATCCAACAACCACATATCAAACAAAAATATATATAATTATCATATTAAATTTATATATATACTTTTTTAAATCTATACAATCATTCATCCTATTCATTTACTTCATTCTAAAATTTCCTATTTTATTTAAAATATTTTTATATCTTTTTATAGTTATAATTACATGTATGATCTTTAATGAATTCTATAAGGACAAGGATTTCATGTTCATAGAATTTTTTTACATATTATATAATTACCCTGCTAAAATTTTTAATGGTGTTTCACATTCAATATTTATTATTTATTAATGTATTAATTCATTTTCATATTTTATATAAACAAAATATAATATTGTTTGTTTTAGTTAAATGTTTCATTAATTACATGCTATCAAACCTAAATTATTTATTCAATGGAAAATAAATATAGATATTCTAGGGTGTAACATTTACTATAATATTGTAAAACATTTCAAGTCAAAGAATGTTAAACACACCTATTATTGTAAAATTCAATTAATTTTCCCAAGCTACTCTTCCATTACACATTTTTCTTTATTGGGGTTGAACTAAAAAACAAGAAGAATAATATGCCTTATCAATGATTATATTTTTCCATCAAAATAAAAATCACCCAAATCAATGAAAATGATTATTCAGATCTAGTTCTCAAAAACTATTGTGGTGAATATTCCATCAAAAAAGGGTGAAATGAAATTGGTAATAGACCATACATGATAAATCATGGTGGAATATCCCACAGAGAATATTATTTCATATATCCTAAGATGACAAAATACACATTTATTTGAAATAACCAAATTTGATTCCATTCTATCATAATCTAAAAATATGAAATAATCAATTCGTATCATATTAAAAGGTATATACTACATTCTACATTAAAAATTTAAAAAGTGGGAGAAATCAATTCCTTCAAACCCTAATACGAATCCAAACCCCCTCAAGTTATTAATGTAAACAAATTGAAAGTACAAAATAGTCGAATTACATTATAATGGGGTTCACCCAAAATATTTACTCAATGATAATTGACTTATACATTAGACCTCTTATTCTACGAAGAAGGAGGATAAAACCTCAATTTAATAATAGGGGTCTATCCAGGAATATTTATTGTTAATATAATTGGGATAAAAAAATCCACAAAAATTAGGAGGCTCAGGTGTTTTTGGAAATTTATAATTCATGAATATAGGGAGTTATAAAGGAATCCCCCACATTATAAGTTATAGTATCGATATCTATCAACTCTTAGAGTTTATCATGATACAAAATTCTTATATGCATATAAAATATAAGGACTATAAGTTACGATTCAATAACTCCAAAAAAATCATGATCGTGTATGTTCATCCTCATGATGAAAGACAACTTCTCCACATAGTATAAGGAAGTTCCCATAAAATTGATTGATACAAAATTTATGGCTAATTTCATAAAATTATAATTGAATATAATATATCGATTTTTTTACCTAATCCTCAACAATAATCTCTTTGATTCTTATTCTCAAGTTTTGAAACATTTATACTCAAAATATAATATATATTTTTTACAACTTATATCGCTATAAAGAAGAATAGAATAGATAGAAAGTGGCCTTAAAGATAACATTTTTAATATATTATAGATGAAGATTGTTAGTGACATGATTAAATGATTTAAAAAGATGTTTGATTTTTTTGAGATTATCATACTACTACACTCACCCTTACACAAACATCCCCATAAACCATATTGTGTGATATGGAATATATCTTCTCAGTTAGTTTTCCAATACTCTTACCCAATATAATGTTTTATGATCAATTAAATGAATATAAAAAGTCAAAATATTTATTTTATGAGTTGTAAATTCATGTGTAAATGATATTGAGTTCCCTACAAAAACTTATGGTCCACTAAAATTGAATAGACTAATAATTTAACATAAAAATATTCCCTTGGCCATTCAACCAAGGACAATTGGTGTTATCTTTTAATACACTAATTATACCTAGAAATAATCTCCCAAAAATTGAATCTTATGTTAGAGGGGCCTTATATAACACATAGAGTATAATATAATAAACCATATTCCATAATCAAAAAGGGTCAATAAATCATAATACCTAACATTAATATGATATTTATTAAGAAATATATTACATACATTCAAATAAAATTATTGATTGTATATAAAAAACACACACAAAATATATCACATTGTGTTCTTATCTAAATAAATTAAATAATTGACACTTATACCCTTTCTAAGAGACAATAAAAATTCATTAAATAAGGTAAATTCCACATAAAAACAACATATATAGTCTCCCATACTTTTACAAAGACCATATAATGTATAATTCATGATCCTTTATATATAATCATAAACTACAAGAAGTGGTTCATTTCAAAAGGCCTTAAACAAAATATACATTTTTTTATTTCATATACTAATATTTATTACATATGGACATTTGTAGAAGACCAAAAATTATATAATGGTTATTCATTTCCATAATCCCTTAAAATGAATTACATTTCAACCATCCATTAAGAAAATAAATACCATGTAGTTGTTTATATCAGAAGACATAAAAATACATGTCACCCCACATTTATAAGATGGAATTAAGAAACTAATACATTATATTGTACCTATTTATTAGTCAGATATAAAGATAGGTCTTTCAAATAATTTTACCCCCATAATTATATTCTCTAAACAATTTAAATTTTTGGGTACAAAATTTATTGATTGGTTTTTCATTGGACCCACACCAAGAAAAATTATTCTAGAATTACATATGGCTTGATTCTTATTATCATAATATATATAGATTAAATTGGATCCTCTATTCTTGCCCAATAACATGGCTATTACTTATCTTATAATCAATTATCAAGTCCACCATACTGTTTGACTATGATATTCACATCAGGTACCCACATAATTGTTATATTATTATACATTGCCTCTTTTTTAAAACCCATGTATGGATCAATTCCTATTACATTATGTAATATACTGACAGCTATACCTTTAATAATGAGCATAAACTCAATTGTATATAACATTATATTCCACATTTTACCTTTCAATTTGGGCCCCCATCAATGTACATCATATATGGTCTCGTAACTTAACAACATGATACATATCCACTCATTTCCATTTTACAATTACAAACCATGAAACAACCACTTCTCACCAATTTACATTATATTCACTTCATTTTGGCGAATTTGAATTAAAATATATGGATTGATTTATATTATTATAGTATTTTCTATGATTATGAAGTCACCTATCCTTATATATTACAAATTTATCTAGTCAATCCCATCATTTTTCAAAATATTCTAGTGTACGAGTGTGAAAATTCATAACATGATGCCTCTACTGGCCCCAACCTAGGATGTAATATTTTCTCCTTAACTACTTGTTACTTGATTCAAATTACCATAGGATACATTGTTATTTTTAAATTTCATACATTGAGATCATTCATAACCAATCATCTAAAAAATAATCTTAATTTACCACCAGATTATTATTTTTCATTAATACCAAAAATATATTATATTTTAATTTCACTGGATTAAGGACAAAATAATTCAAATATATTTTCTCACCATCATCCAATATACCATTGTTTGTATCCCAAATATTCAAATTACCAAAAACACTTTATAATATATTTTCAATTAGACCACTTTCAGTAAAAAGATGACATATGAACCACATATACAACCCTCATGTATATGTGGCTCCCCAGACCCGCATGCCGAAATCTATTTCTAAATGAAATTTCATTAAATAATACAATTTTTTAAAAATTTATATTTTGAAATTTAAAAATATATAAATTTTGAATTATTTATATAACACAATCATTCCTATCAGAATAATCTGACAATCCTATAGATGAATGTTTTAGTCTCTTTAAGGTTTGTCAATATAATTGATTTATTTTCAATACTTTTGAATATGTATCCGTACAAAAAAAATAGTAGAATATATTCTAGAAACCACATATCTTATACCCATATTCATAACCCAATGAATTGAAATATATAAAATTTGTGAGCTCAGTAATGAATAATATATCAACATTTAATCAAGGTTTAGTTCATAAGCATATGAGAAAAAATGATCATGGTGGTAATATATTTTAAAAAAACATAAAATAATAACTATTTTCAATAAGTTATTATAAAATGAAATTAATTATTTAATGAACAAATATGTTACATGGAATATGTGTGTAAGTTAATAAACAAGATCTATGGATATTAATCTTAGGCATATGACATAGAAATATAGGATATCATTGAAACATAACATACTGATGAATTATGGAACAAAAAAAAATTACATGGAATCATAATATTATTATTATATCAAGGAAGTAACACCATTTATGTTATGATAATATCAAGGAAGGATAACACTTTATGTCATGATCATAATATAAGAATTCTCACCCTTTATGTTGTGACTCCAATACATGCATGTCCTCCCATTTCGTAGGGAGTGTGATATAAGAAGCCCGCCATTTCCGTTGTGAGAATAATAAAATTAGGATTCCCCTTATTATTTAATGAATAATTATATAGGGACCATAATTTATGTTTTTTTCATAATCCAAGAGGGTTCGACATTAATATTGAGGAAAAACACCAAGTGTGACCACTCATAATTATCTAATGAGATATGAAATTAAAACCATATAATTAGAGGGATTTAGTGGAGGAAACCTATATTAGGGATTTAAAAAAAAATACCGAAATTTACCCCATAAATAATTTCTATATTACATCTGAAAAAATTAATCATTTAATTATAGATTATATTACTCATACAGAAGAAATTTTTTTTTGGAAAATTCCTTAAAAAATCCTCATCATAATATATCATGAAAATGAACATGGATTGTATCCTATAAAACTATTCCAATTATAATTTATGGAACATTAAAATATGTTAACATATATGAAAACACCACAGTAAAATAAACAGACAAATAACTATGAATAAAAGAAGAAATATTCCTTTTAAAAAATTATCATGAGCCAACCTACGATGGGGCCCAAGCTACAACTACTCCAAACACATCTCTATAGGCTAGGGGATAGTGACCAAAATTGATGAATAACATACATGGGGAGGCCTTTTCATATGTATATTTACACATACACAACTTTCTCAGTGTAGAAGTGAAGAATGTGTAAAATTTGAAGTATCAAAATACTATGAAACTACAAATCTTGTAAAAACTCTAGAAAATACAATAATATGGTAGCATAAAGTAAAATGAAATGGGTAAAAATAAAAAACCATCTAGAAATATGTCTCTACCTAAAAAATAGAAAAATTAAGACATTTAGTGATCCATGATCCTGATATCTAAGCTGTAACACCCAAATTTGGTCTCGATTACATGGTATCCCTATGATACTCTATAGTAACTATCGACCTATCGATCATTTACATAATAAATGACACATGGGGGGAAATCCAATACATAGGTGATTATATAAATACCCAGTACGATGCCTCAAAATAAAATTGGTGAGTAGTAAAAGGTACAATAAGAATATATTCATAGTATATAGTAAATGGGATTTCATGAATGAAGACCACCTCTACCCAAACTAAGGGAGGGAGTAACCTTGATCAACAAAAAGGGGCTCTACATGGTGAGTAGATGGACTTGTAATCATATATTTTCCACCAATATTAAGTGACTAAACTCATCCATCCATGAGAATCTAAACACCGAAAGCTTTTGGTATACCCAACACCTATTTGCATATATTTGAAGAAGAGTCCCCAATTCCAATTATATGGATATAAATGAATATATATACACTTTGTCAAAGGAAAAAAATTAGAGCATAAGAGAATATTCATCTCAGACCTTAGTCTAGTAATATGAGTAAACCATTGTTCTAAAAGTAAATCAATAATTCCCCACATCTGAAGTGCCTTCTTAAAATTAATATTACATTTTTATACTTTCCTCTTCACTAATCTTGATGATTGAGAAGCCATAATATCTTGTTAGAGGAACCATGACATGGTATAATAGGAGTGTTACAATCCATTGGTTAAGGGAGTGATCACAACCCATATTTACTGGAAGGGTCCACTCTAACGTCAATAAGGTCTCAATACCTAGTTCTATGAGAGGGTTACACTCGATAATCATCATGGACCCAATGCACATCCCTATTCAAGGGTTCCACAGAAAATTAATCGATGAAACACTACACATATCTACAAGATATATAATCTTATATTTCATCGAGTAACCACTACACAACTCTACTAAAGGGTTACACTCAGAAGTAATTGGGAACCAAATTGCAAATCTACGGGTGCGTTCCACTTTGTAGTAGTCAAGGAACCACTACACTAATCTAATGGAGGGTTAAACTTAGAATTTATGGAGGTCCCACAACCCATACCTACTAATGGGTTACACTGAGAAATCATCTGGGGATCCTTCCTGATCACTGCTATCATATTGCATTTTATAACCAAAAATCATTTCGATATCATTCCAAATCATATCCACAAATCCATAAATAATGGACTTATCTTTTGATAAATGAAAAAACACTCAAGATAGAGGACTAAAAGGAAAAAAATACAAGTCCAAAAGAAATAGATAAAAACCCTTCAATGTTAATTAAATTGATCAATGTACTACAACCCATGTGAGGGGACCCACATAGAGTGTGTGCCCATTCCACTGCTTGTACATGTCTGTGTAATCAATTCTTGTCCATGTACTTTGGTACATAACGTATTACATCACACGCAGTGCCACCCATGTGTTCTAGTTGTTTTTGTGTACTCAGGCATATGTAATATTCCTGGTCATGTGCTCCATCACATTGATCATCCACACATTAAATGTGGTGTGTGGGAGGATAACATTTCGTACATTCCTTATAAGTTTCCAAATCCCGACCCACCACTACCAAGGGGATCCTCACGACGTGTTCTTCACAGTACAAATCATGTAGTATTTTTTTAATAGATACAAAGATATAATCTATGTATGGTATATCTATCCATATTTCTTCAGATGAAGATTCATTGTTATCACAATCAATGAATTTTTTCAATGTTCATCATTATCTCCCATCCAATGATTGAAAATAATGAAACCATCATTCATATAACATTCGTCAGATGTCTCGCGCACCCCTGGTCCATTCTCCATTGATGATATGGTTACTGATCATCCAAAAAGTCTATCACAACATAAATATATCCTTGATCTATTCCAGATTTTTCAATCTATCTCTCGCTCATGATCTATTGTGATTCTAGGGGTCTGATCAGGCTTAAAAACCCCCTAAAAACATTGTATCAAAATTTCATGGACCAACCACTGATGATCATGAATAATTTTAAGTGGAATGGAACAGGAAAAATGTTCTAAATATTGTTGGAAAACAATTCTGGTCCCATGGTCAAGAACGGGCATAGTTCAGCTGACAAAACGTAACAAATAGTTAAATTTAAATACATGGGAACACAAAATTGGCCACAATTAGGGTATATCCCCAAAATGGATTGATATTATCATCCAAATTACCAAAGAGGTATCAAACCACAAAGTAATTTGTCCTATCTTTATAATGTTTCATTATTTCTCGAAGAAGACACTCATAAAAAATTGATGGATTTTGTTGAATTCTTTGTGATCTGATCACTTTGATCTAGAATTTCATCCTTGTCTAATGTGATTTTCTAATTTAAGTAGGAATTTTATGCTTTGGAATTATCCCAGGGTGTATACGGTAAACCATAGGGAATTATCCATGGAATTACTCTTATATGATTTCATTTAGGATAAAAATAAAGTAATGATTAATTTATGTAATTAATTTACCCCCTGATTGTACCACAAACCAGTTAGGTATCCTAACTCCCTACACTAACTTATTTTAAGCTATGCCTACGGTAAACACCATGTTTTAGACTAAACCATGATCTCAATTTTTCAATTCGGTCTTCCATAAAATAGTTATCTATTTTTTTATGAAATAGAATAATGGAAATATATAATATATATAATATATTTTAAATATTAATTAAAGGAACCTTGTCTATCATTACCTCATGCCTTATAATAGAATAGTTCAATAAATTTGAATAAAATTATTTAAAATTATTACATGGAAAAAATTTGGTCTATTAATAATTCTCTTTTTCATCTTTTTCATCCATGAAATGATTTTAAGAAAATAACATTGGATACTGAGACTGTATATGGTTCTCCTACTCCAACTGTTACGCCCCGAACCCAGTTACCCAGAGTTGGTGCATTATTAAGTAACATTGGCATGATCACAAAAGATCAAGTCTCGGAAGACCGATTAGTTTAGTAGACTTGGAACCACTAGATACATTCATAAATGTTACATTACATCATAAAGTAAAAAACTACAATAACATAGTCTCCATAGTCCACACTCATATCCCCTTCAGACTATCCCTACAGGTCAGGGATAAAATAATTCTTCACATACTGGGAAAAATAAAACATAGAAAGGGGTGAGCTCAGATGCTCAGTAAGGATAACAATATAGCGGAAAATTTCATAAATAAACATAAACATTTAAGGCAATGTATAACTTAAAAAAAAGCCTTTTAAACTTGAAATTCAGCATAATATGGAAAAAGTAAAATGAAATAATGCCATTTACTTATTCACATGGATATTCTACTAGTTGAATAATCACATGCAATATCAACAACCACTTTCATAATGATGTAATGCATAATGCCAGACTATCATAACCAAGTAGCCAAGGCCTCATACCAAGACTACATATAATATTTTGTCAAGGCCTCATTCCAAGACACTAATTTGTCTCATTAAACCTACCAATGCATCGAGGAGCTACAGTGGGATCCACCCGTCACTTATTAAGTACAATTCATTCCTTATATGAAAAGGTTTAAAATTATCATAAACCATAACATAATTGTATCGCATAAATCATGCATAAAAAAAACATAACATTTCCATATTTCAATAAAAAGATATAAATACATAACATTAATATAATAAAGACATTATCAAAACCATTTTCAATAAAAAAATTAATGAAAAGTAAAGCATGGTATTTATTTTTCATTTAAAAAAACTTATGGCTTGTAGAGGAAGCCACAACTCAAATAATGGTCACAGCGGTGGAGAAGTCATTGTCACCACATACGTACGAACAAAAAATATTCCCTTTTTTCATTTAGTAAAATGATTCATACAAAAAGATTCCTTTAGAATAAAATTAAAAGTCAAAGGGGTTTATACACCGTATAAAAGAAATTTGTGTATAAAACAAAATATGCCTCAATGAGAGGAGATTGAGGCGAAGTCCCTAACCTCGTGTCCGGATCGACTCGATCATTATTTAACCTCCTGAATAATAAACATGTGTTAAATTATACTTGCTTAAGATCCTTTTTTAAGTTCATTATTCCTTTTATATCACTTATTACCATGTTATGAATGTTATGTAATTATTTAAGTTAATAACGGTCATTTTGTCCATCTTTGGTACTAGAGTAAAAAATATACTTCTTATAATTACAAGTTGTTCATGTGGTAAAATATCCATTATATCCAGAATTATATTCATGATGTATATATAATATATATAATATATATCTAGAATATATATTCATTTATAATATTACATAACATTTAGAGGTAAGAAATGAAATGCACCGTTCATGGAGACGGTAAGCCATTCGTATGCATGAACACTACTTTCATTTATATTTCATATTTAATAGAATGAAAACATAATTATATAAAGGTATATTATAATTACAATATAATTTCATATATAATATCATTCACTCCTTCCTTTACACATCCCACATATGGCATTAACGATTCAAATCACTTTGAGGGGGCGGTAGTCCGCACTTCCTAAAATGGAATTATCGCATTTAACCATAATGGAAATCATAAAGGTATGACATAAATTAAAAATAAATAAGCATAAGGAAAAAATAAAAATAATATACATCATAAATAAATATAGTGACATCTTAATGGAAACCATGAAAGCTGTTAAATGAATATTGAACAATCATCATTTTGTGAGGCAGTAATTCGCCACCCACAGAAACAATATGTTCTTTAACCATAGGATGAAGGTGAGTGTAAGTGTAAATCAAATAATTCTCATAAAAACATCCTATTATATTGAATATAGTGGTTTTGTTACAAAATAATGGAATAAAAAAGTTTTAGGGGTTGGAGAAGCAAAATAAAACAAAAAAATATAAGAGAAATCATTACCTTAAAATCGGGTAACTCTTTTTGATTTGAGACAAAGGATTCTTTGGTAAGACTTCTTCCAAAAGTGAGGATTATAGGAGTAAAAGGGAGAAGTTGGGAGAGTTTTTTGGGGATATTTTGTCCATGCAAAATGGCTTGAAGGTGTGAATAAAGAGGTAGAGGTGGGGGCCTTTTATAAGAGGGGAGGAAGGGCACTCTTGGAAAGTCAAGAAATGTTACTTTATTATATAATGATTTTAGGATTTTAAAGGCCCCACAATAATATATATTTCAAGGATAAGGTGATAAGGGTTCGAAATATACTCATACAATATGTTTTTGACAAGTTTAAGTCTTATATTTTACATTATCTTTTCATTTTATTTAAATTGTTAATTAATGAGGTAATTGCTGTATTATCATGGTGTCATAAAAACGTTAATTTATTTAATGTCTAAAAATTATACAAAAATCATGATATAGGAAATCTTTTTATATTTCCAATGAATATTTATAGTAAAAAATATGACTTGTATAACCCCTTATAAAAAATTTTTTAGTAAAAAAATACATGTTTGTGATATTTTTATATTTACTTTAAATAAAATGTATTAATGTCATTATCATACACTAGTGGCACCATGGGGTCCCAAAAATCTTCCCATGGTTTGTCTTGGTCGGACATGACTCATCCAATAAGAGTAGGACATGTTTCAATATATTTTTATATTCTTAAAATATCATTTTTACCTTAAATTACCCAAATTACCTCTAATTGTGGTTAATAAATCACAAAAGTTACTATTCACCATAAATTATTTTCATCCCATTGAACCGCATTTTTCCTAATAATTACAACCATGTATGTAGGCTTTTTGAAATTCAATTTTTAGAAGTGTTAAGGTTTCATTTAAACAAGAAAACAGTTTTTTTAACCACCACTTAGTGGTATCACTATTCATCGAAAATTGACGTTTTTCAGAACAATACCAAAAATTCACCCTAAGATATAATTGATATTCCAAATTCAAAAATGATGTCTATTTTAAAAAATTCCAAACATATAAGTTTCATTCATTAATTTTATAATGAATTCCCGTTGCTAAAACAAATAGCGTGTTTTTAAGAAACAATATCAATCAAAAGACTGATAATTGTTAAGTCTAATTTCAAAGTGATTTTAATTATAATGATCACCATTGGATAAAATGGTGAAAGTATATTATAATTATAAGTCCCCAGCCTTAAAGCTTACTTAATCTTGAGTTATTACAAGATTACACATTGAGGATCTTTTCGGGTTTAGAGTTTTAGAGAATTAGAACATAAAACTTGCATTACATTCCACATATAAACAAAGTGGTTACATAATGATAGTATTCTTCTTTCCCATAAATGGAAACATATTTAAAATAAAACATGGATTCTTTATTGACACTTCCTTGACACTATCATCATATCATGTACCTTTTCCTTGACCTGTGAAAAACATTTCAAAAAAAACATGGGATGAGCATAAAAAGCTCAGTAAGGGATAGAAAAGTATGGAAAGGAAACATGGGTACATATATACATAAGAATGAAATCATACATTACCCATACAACATAAGCACTTTAACATACCTCATCAAATCATGAATAAATCATAGAAATCATAAGACATAAAGGTAACTTGATGCATTCATAACATTCTTACATAGGGAGTAACCCTCTTGGTTACGTTTGGAATACCCATCACAGTATATTCCCTAAATATCTTGGGAGAAACCTTAAAGTTTCACTCCTTCGTGTTACCCAATGCATTGGAGAGCTATATTGGGCTCACCCGCCCTTAGTTTATCACGGAACCACCCGTCTTCATAATAATTCCCAAGAACCTGAACATAATCGTATCACATAAAATATGCATAAAGGAAACATAACATTTCCACCTTTCAATCACAAGATATCAATACAAAACATTGATATAAAAACATTATTAAAACCATTTTCAATACCAAAATAAAAGAAAATTAAAACATGGTATTTATTTTTCTTTAAAAAACGGTATGGCTTGTAGAGGAAGCCGAAACTCAAATAATGATCACGGCGGAGGAGAAGTCGTTGTCGCCGCATATGTACGACAAAAACATTCCCTTTTGTTGTTTAGTAAAACACTTCGTATAAAAAATATTCGTTTTGGATAAAGGTTAAAATCAAAGGGGTTTATACACCGTATAAAAGAAGGTTGTGTATAAAAAAAATATGCCTCAATGAAAGGAGATTGTGACGAAGTCCCATACCTCGGGTCCGACTTGACTCGATCGTTCTTTAATCTCCTGAATAATAAACTTGAGTTAATCTCTACTTTCTTAAGAACCTTTTTTAAGTTCATTATTACTTTTATATCACTTATTTCCATGTCATTAACACTATGTAATTATTTAAGTTAATTACGGTCATTTTAACGATCAGTGGTACTTGATTCAAAAATAAACCCTTTATAATTACAAGTTGTTCATGTATCCATTATATCCAGAATTATAATCATGATGTATATATCATATATATTCAGTGTATACATGCATTTATAATATTACATAATCATTTATAGGTAATAAATGAAATGCACCGTTCATGGAGACGGTAAGCCGTACGTACGCATGAACGCTACTTTCATTTCTATTTCATATTTTATAGAATGGAATCATAATTATATAAAGGTATATTATAATTGAAGTATAATATCATATATAATATCATAGTTCCATCCTTTATACGTCCCACATATGGTATTTATCGAATCAAATCACTTTGAGGGGGCGGTAGTACGCACTTCCTTAAATGAAGATATCGCGTTTACCCATAATAGAAACCATAAAGATATTCCCAAAATGAAAAATACAGAATCTTAAGGAAAACATAAACATATTATATATCATATATAAATATAGTGACATATTAATGGCTACCATTGAAGGTGTTAAAAGAATGTTGAACTATCATCGTTTCGGGAGACATAAATTCACCATCCACGGAAACAGTATGTCCTTTAACAATTAGATGTAGGTGTGTGTAAGTGTTGCTCGAATAATTCTTATAAAAACATCCTAGTTTATTTAAGATACTTTAGTTGTTACAAAATAAATGAATAAAAAGATTTTAGGGGGTTGGAGAAGCAAAATAAAACAAATGGACTCAAGTGAAGACATTACCTTAAAATTGGGTAACTCCCTTTGGTTTGAGCTCAAAGGCTTCCTTGAGAAGACTTCTTCCCAAAGTGAGGCTTCAAGAAGTAAAATAGGGATGTGGAGAGACAAAATGGGCAATGGTTGGCCGAGCCAAAGGCTTTGGGAGTGTGGGTAAGGAGGTAGAGGTGGGGGCCTTTTATAAGAGGATAGGAGGGACACTCTTGGAATGTAAAGAAATGTTACTTTATTTAAAATGATTTTCTGATTCAAAAGGACCCACATTGATATAATTAGAGGGTATGGTCATAAGGGTTCTAAATCCACCCATCCAATAGGTTTTGGACATGTGTAGGTCATAGATTTTACATTATCATTTCGTTTTATTTAAATCCTTTATTAATGAGGTAATCACTGCATCATCAGGATGTCATAAATAATTTAATTTATTTAAAGTCTAAAAATTATGAAAAAAATAAAATGACGTATTAAATATTTTTGGCTTTCCAATGAATATTTATAGTCTAACATATCATATAGGTAGGAAAAATTAAAATTATTTTACTTAGGTGATACATTCTTTGTTACATTTAACATTCTTTAAAAATAAAAAGATAAAAAGTCACTTTCGCACAAAAGTGATTTCATGGGGTCCCCATGTTTGGCCCAAGACATCCCATGGTCGGCCATGAGACAACCAGTAGAATTAGAACACATGTTGGTGTCATTTTTTTATTTTTATGATATTATTTCATTATCCTTAACTACCCGATTACTCATTAATCAAGATAATTAAAGATAATTACCGTCGTTAATATTCATAATGTCCAAAAACAAAAGAGTCTTGATTACATAATTTGGACCTTATGATTCCAAATATGTAATCCATTTTACCAAATTCAAAACACAGAAATTGAAATAATTTATTTAAAAATAAATCCCGTTGTCAAAACAAATAGCGGGTTTTTTTGAAACAATATCTATGAAAAGTTTGGCATTAGTTTATGACCAATTTCAAAGTGAAATTAATCCTAATGAACACCATTGGATTAAATGGTAAAAATATATTCATATTAAAGTTTAATACCAATTAAAAATATAATCTAACCATATAATTAAATTAAATGAAAAAGCAGTTTTGATGTAAAATGCAGTATTTTTCACTATTCATAAGAAAATGAACATTGTCAGAAAAATACCAAAAATTTATCCAATGTAAATATCAATGTACCAATCATAATGAATATGTTTATTTTGACAAATATATATTATAAAATTGTCAAAAGTTTGATTTAAAAAGGGTTTGCCATCAAAAGCCAGTAAAACAATCTTTTAAGAATATTAGTGTATTCTATGCTTAAGATTGGATTTATTTTCATTTTAAGCATCTAAAACACTATCTAATTCATTAATAGACATAGTTAAAAATATATATTATTAATTACTTACTTGGGATGTTACATCCTTCCCCCCTTTAGAAAATTTCAACCCCACAATTTATTTACTTATCGAATAAATGGGGGTACTTATCCCTCATTGCATTTTCAGATTCCCATGTTGCCTCTTCCATCATGTGGTTTTTCCACAAATCCTTTACCTGATTAATCACCTTATTTCGTAACACTTGCTCCATGTGGTCAAGAATATGGATCGGTTGTTCCTCATAATATAGGTTCTCTTCCAGCTGAACTACCTCTGGACTCAAAACATGAGATGGATCTAGCATGTACTTTCTCAGCATCGAAACATGAAAAACATTGTGTACCTGAGATAAACTCGGAGGTAAAGCCACTCGGTATGAAACTGATCCAACTCTCTCCATAATTTAATATGGTCCAATGAACCTTGGACTCAGCTTTCCTTTCTTACCAAATCGCATCACACTTTTCCATAGTGAGACTTTGAGAAAAACATGATCACCTACCTCAAAAGAGTGATCCTTCCTCCTGTTGTCCGCATAACTCTTCTGCCTACTCTGAGATGTTCTCATGTGTTTCTGTATTAGCTAAACTATTTCTGCCAACTCTTCTACCAATTCTGGTCCCATCAACTTCTTTTCACCCACTTCATCCCAGAAAGCTGGAGTTCGACACCGCTTCCCATATAATGCCTGAAATGGTGCCATCTGTATACTAGAATGAAAACTGTTATTATATGAAAATTCAACCAAAGAAATATGTTGGTCCCAACTTCCCTGATAATCCATCGAACAAGCTTGTAGCATATCCTCCAAGGTCTGAATTGTTTGTTCCGACTGCCCATCTGATTGAGGATGAAAGGTTGTACTAAAATTTAATTCAGTACCCAACGACTTCTGAAGGCCTTTCCAAAAGTTAAAAGTGAACCTGGGATCACAGTCAGATATAATGGAGAGAGGAACTCCATGTAACATTACTATCTCTTTAAGATACAAACGGGAAAGTTGATCTGGGGAAAAAGTATCTCGTATAGCAAGGAAATGAGCAGATTTCATCAAGCGATCAACAATAACCCAGATTGCATTATTACCTTGAGATGTCTTCGGTAATCGCACAACAAAGTCCATGGATATATTCTCCCATTTACACTCTGGCACTGGTAAAGGCTGAAGAATCCCTTTAGATAACTGCCGCTCTACTTTAACCTGCTGATAAGTCAAACACTTCACAGAAAAATTAGCAATATCACTTTTCATTCCATCCCACCAGTAATACTCCCGCAGATCTCTGTATATCTTAGTACTGCCAGGATGAACTGAAAACGGAGAACTATGAGCTTCACATAACAACTCTCTCTTCAATTGTGAATCACAAGGCACACACAATCTCTTCCCAAATCTCAAAACACAATCACTATCAATGTTTAATTCATGCAACTTACCTTTCTGAACCAGCTCTACCTTTTTCTGCAACTCACTGTCTTGCTTCTGTGCTTGCTTGATTCTGTCTGATAGAGATGATCTCACTGATACCTGAAACAAAAAAGAAGAACTTCATGCACCAACAACTTCTATGCCAAAGTTCATCAAATCGTTAACCAAAGGATCACGTTCCCAACACAACATTGATAATGAAGCATTACTTTTTCGACTCAAAGCATCAACCACTTTATTTGCTTTTCCCGGATGGTAATGAATTGTACAATCATAATCCTTGATTAATTCCAGCCATCTCCTCTGTCTCATGATTAACTCTTTCTGAGTGAATATATACATTAAACTTTTGTGATTAGTATATATTTCACACTTTACTCCATACAAATGATGCCTCCAAATTTTTAAAGTGAAAACAACAGCAGCTAATTCCAAATCATGTGTAGGGTAATTTACCTCATGAGTTTTCAACTGTCGTGAAGCATAAGCAATTACCTGATCATTCTGCATTAGGACGCAACCAAGTCATTTCAATGAAACATCACTCTATATAACAAACTCACCATTCCTGGAAGGTAGTGCCAAAACTGGAGCATTCACCAATCTTCTTTTCAATTCCTGAAAACAATCATCACATTCTTTTGTCCAGATAAACTTAACACCCTTCTGAGTTAGCTTAGTCATTGGACTATATAACCGTTAAAAATTTCTAACAAACCATCAATAATAGCCTGCCAAACCAAGGAAACTACAAATCTCTGTTACATTTGCGGGTCTTGGCCATTCTTCAACAACCTTTGTTTTTTCAGGATCGACGGTTATCCCATCTTTAGAAACAATGTAACCAAGGAAAGAAATTTGTTGCAACCAAAACTCACACTTGCTGAATTTTCCATACAGTTTATTTTCTATTAAGGTTTTCAAGATAACCCTTAAATGTCTTTCATGCTCCTCTTTACTTTTAGAAAACACCAAAATATCATAAATGAAAACCACCACAAACTTATCCAAGAACTCATGGAAAATTCTATTCATTAAGTCCATGAATACAGCAGGTGCATTGGTTAGCCCAAAAGGCATTACTAAAAATTCATAATGGCCATATCTTGTATGGAACGCGGTCTTCAGAACATCTGCTACCTTTACCTTCAGCTGATGGTACCCCGATCTCAAGTCAATCTTTGAAAAATACTGAGCTCCCTGGAGCTGATCAAACAAATCATCGATATGAGGCAAAGGATATTTGTTCTTAACAGTGATGTTATTCAAGGCTCTATAATCAATGTAAAGTCTCATAAAACCATCTTTCTTTTTAACATATAAAACAGGAGCACCCCATGGTGACGTGCTAGTTCGAATGAAACCTTTCTCTAATAAATCTTGCAATTGCTCCATCAACTCTAAAAGTTCAATTTGAGCCATTTGATAAGGGGGTTTTGAAATTGGCTTAGCATCGGGGACTATGTCAACAGTAAATTCAACTTCCCGATCTGGTATTATTCCAAGCAACTCATCAGGAAAAACATCAGGATACTCATTTACCACTGGCACATTATTAATCTGAACAGTTCCTTTATTTTCAAAGATGTGTGCAAGGTAACATTCATTTCCATCTTTTACAAGTTTCTCGGCCTCTTGATATGTTATCAATAGTAAGGGTTCATTCTTGTACACAAACTAAAAGTATTTCTGAAAAGAAACTTCTTTATCTCTACAGTCAATCTTAGCATGGTAAATAGAGAGCCAATACATACCCAAGATAACATCAAACTCTACTAGAGGTAAAACAATAAGGTTTGCAAGTAGGTTCTTTCCACAGATAATGATAGAAAGATTCTTATAAATTCTTTTTGCCTCAACATTTCCCCCAGGTGTTTTTACCACAAGTTTAGGAGTCATTTCTTGAGATGGTATTCCCATTTTACTAGAAAAGGTTTTAGAGATGAAAGAATGTGTAGACCCCGAATCAAACAACACACTGGCATAATCTGAAAAAACAAACAAAGTACCTGATACAACTTCATTTGATGGCCCGACATCTGCTGAAGTAGTTGCAAAGGATTTCACCACCCCTTTCTGCTTGTAGTCTAACTGCTTCCCATCACTCAAGCTCTTTGTAGGACACTCGTTTGCATAGTGACCCATCTCATTACACTTAAAACATTTCACTAACTGTAAATCAAATTTGGTCTTACCTTTACCTTGATCTTTTTTAGTGCAATCACGAGCCTTATGTCCCATCTTACCACATCGTTAGCACTTTACAGAATTCAGAAGACATTCCCCAGCATGCCTTTTGACACATTTATCACAAACTGGAAACATAGATTTCTTACCATCATACTTTTTGGAAGAATTCTTACCTTTCTCCTGCTACCTCGGTCTCTTCTTCTGTTGGTTGTTATAGAACACTTGATCATCGACAAACTCCATTTCCACCTTCTCAGCACATCGAACAATCTTTTCATAACTTTTAAACTCACGATAAGATAATTCCCTTCGATATTTTGGCTTTAATCCTCAGTAAAAATGATTGATATTACTATCAAGGTCTCGGATAAAATTTGGAGCATACCTTGCCAATCGAGTGAACCTTTCTTCATAGGCAGCCACTGAGTCTTACTCTTGCCTCAATTCCAAGAATTGTTTTTCCATCCTAAGTCGAACAGCCTTAGGAAAATACTTTTCAAGAAACATACCTTTTAATTCATCCCAGTCGAGAGCATCAATCATCAGCGTCCCTGATATTTTTAACCATCGACCACCACTGATCTGCTTCACCCTCCAAACAGTAAATATCAAGACTAACCTTTTGAATGTCTGAACACCCCATGACATCGAAAATCTTCTCTAGTGATTTAATCCACCCTTCAGCTAACAATGGGTCCGATGATCCTCTGAATGATGGGGGATGTTTCCTCATGAAATGTTCCACCACTGACATGTTCCTCTGTGGTTGATCTGGATGATCTCGTGTATGGATACCACCGCCATTTATCGCTTGAGTCAACTGCGCCATTACTGCAACAAACTGTTTAGTTCCAATTCCAACCATCTTAAGATGCTAATTCGGAAGGTTATTTCCTTCTGCATGCCTTACTAGCACTGCTTCCCTATTTCCTCTGCGGAAAACCATTCTGAACATACATGTCTTAGATGAAGCAACATGGTAATCTTCAAATACAATATCACTTAAATTTGACCAAAAAAAAATTATTTTTGCATAATCATTTAATAGAATTATAAATCCTAAAGTTATCTAAACCGACCTCTAATACCAACTATAAGGCCCTAGCCTTAAACCTTACTTAATCTTGAGTTATTACAAGATTACACATTGAGGATCTTTTCGGGTTTAGAGTTTTAGAGAATTAGAAAAAAAAACTTGCATTACATTCCACATATAAACAAAGTGGTTACATAAAGATAGTATTATTCTTTCCCATCAATGGAAACATATTTAAAATAAAACATGGATTCTTTCTTGACAATTCTTTAACACTATCATCATATCATGTATCTTTTCCTTGACCTGTGTAAAACATTTCAAAAAAAACATTGGATGAGCATAAAAAGCTCAGTAAGGTATATAAAAATATGGAAAGGAAACATGGGTACATATATACATAAGAATGAAATCATAATTTACCCATAAAACATAAGCACTTTAACATACCTAATCAAATCATGAATAAATCATAGAAATCATAAGACATAAAGGTAACTCGAGGCATTCATAACATTCTTACGTAGGGAGTAACCCTCTTGGTTACGTTTGGAATACCCATCACAGTATATTCCCTAAATCTCTTCAGAGAAACCATAACGTTTCACTCATTCACGTTTCCCAATGCATTGGAGAGATATATCGGGCTCACCCACCCTTATATATTCATCGAACCACTGTCTTCATAATAATTCCCAAGAACCTCAACATAATCAAATCACATAAAACATGCATAAAGGAAACATAACATTTCTACCTTTCAATCACAAGATATCAATACAACACATTGATATAAAAACATTATGAAAACCATTTTCACTACCAAAATAAAAGAAAATTAGAACATGGTATTTATTTTTCTTTAAAAAAAAGGTATGGCTTGTAGAGGAAGCCGAAACTCAAATAATGGTCACGGCGGTGGAGAAGTCGTTGTCGCCGCATATGTACGACAAAAACATTACCTTTTGTCGTTTAGTAAAACGCTTTGTATAAAAAAGATTCCTTTTGGATAAAAATTAAAGTCAAAGGGGTTTATACACCGTATAAAAGAAGGTTGTGTATAAAACAAAATATTCCTCAATGAAAGGAGATTGAGACGAAGTCCCATACCTCGGGTCCGACTTGACTCGGTCGTTCTTTAATCTCCTGAATAATAAACTTGAGTTAATCTATACTTTCTTAAGAACCTTTTTAAAGTTCATTATTCCTTTTATATCACTTATTTCCATGTCATGAACACTATGTAATTATTTAAGTTAATAACGGTCGTTTTACCGATCATTGGCACTTGAGTCAAAAATAAACCCTTTATAATTACATGTTGTTCATGTATCCATTATATCCAGAATTATAATCATTATGTATATATCATATGTATCCAGTATATAAATGCATTTATAATATTACATAATCATTTAGAGGTAATAAATGAAATGCACCGTTCCTGGAGACGGTAAGCCGTACGTACGCATGAACGCTACTTTCATTTATATTTCGTATTTTATAGAATGGAATCATAATGATATAAAGGTATATTATAATTACAGTATAATATCATATATAATATCATAGTTCCATCATTTATACGTCCCACATATGGTATTTAACAAATCAAATCACTTTAAAAGAATGTTGAACAATCATCGTTTCGGGAGGCATAAATTCACCATCCACGGAAACAGTATGTCCTTTAACCATTAGATGTAGGTGTGTGTAATTGTTGCTCAAATACTTCTTATAAAAAAATCCTAGTATATTAAAGATACTGGAGTTGTTACAAATGAAATTAATAAAAAGATTTTAGGGGGTTGGAGAAGCAAAATAAAACAAAAGGACTCAAGTGAAGACATTACCTTAAAATTTGGTAACTCCCTTTGGTTTGAGCTCAAAGGCTTCATTGGGAAGACTTCCGCCCAATGTGAGGCTTCAAGGAGTAATAGAGGAATGTGGAGAGACAAAATGGGCAGGGTTTGGCCTAGCCAAGGGCTTTGGGAGTGTGGGTAAGGAGGTAGAGGTGGGGTCCTTTTATAAGAGGAGAGGAGGGGCACTCTTGGAAAGGAAAGAAATGTTACTTTATTTGAAAATGGTTTTCGGTTTCAAAAGGACCCACATTGATATAATTCGAGGGTAAGGTGATAAGGGTTCTAAATACACCCATCCAATAGGTTTTGGACATGTGTAGGTCATAGATTTTACATTATCATTTCATTTTATTTAAATCCTTTATTAATGAGGTAATCACTGCATCATCATGATGTCATAAATAATTTAATTTATTTAAAGTCTAAAAATTATGAAAAAAATAATATGATGTAGGAAATATTTTTATATTTCCAATGAATATTTATAGTCTAAAATATCATCTATTTAGACAATATTAAAAATATTTTACTTAGGTGATACATTCTTTGTTACATTAAACATTCTTTAAAAATAAAAAGATAAAAAAGTCACTTTCTCACAAAAGTGATTTCATGGGGTCCCCAAGTTTGGCACAAGACATCCCATGGTCGGAAATGAGACAAACAGTAGAATTAGGACACATGTTGGTGTCATTTTTTTATTATTATGATATTATTTTATTATCCTTAACTACCCGATTACTCATTAATCAAGATAATTAAAGATAATTACCGTCGTTACTATTCATAATGTCCAAAAAAAAAGAGTCTTGATTACATAATTTGGACCTTATGATTCAAAATATGTAATCCATTTTACCAAATTCCAAACAAAGAAATTGCAATAATTGATTTAAAAATAAATTCCGTTGTCAAAACAAATAGCGGGTTTTTTTGAAACAATATCTATGAAAAGTTTGGCATTAGTTTATGACCAATTTCAAAGTTAAATTAATCCTAATGACTACCATTGGATTAAATGGTAAAAATATATTCATATTACACTTTAATACCAATTAAAAGTATAATCTAACCATAAAATTAAATTAAATGAATAAGCAGTTTTGATGTAAAATGCAGTATTTTTCACTATTCATAAAAAATGGACATTGTCAGAAAAATACCAAAAATTTATCCAATGTAAATTTCAATGTCCCAATCATAATGAATTTGTTTATTTTGACAAATATAGATTATAAAATTGTCAAAAGTTTGATTTAAAAAGGGTTTTCCATTAAAAGGCAGTAAAACAATCTTTTAAGAATATTAGTGTATTCCATGCTTAAGATTGGATTTATTTTCATTTTAAGCCTCTAAAACACTATCTAATTCATTAATAGACATAGATAAAAATATCTATTATTCATTAAATACATGGGATGTTACAATAATTATACTTTAAAACAACTCAATAGTAAAATTTATAACTATAATTTTTTTATTCAAAATGTTGATTGTAAGTATTTTTCACTATCCATCGAAAATTTGAATTTCTCGGAAAAATACCAAAAATTCAACATAGGCTAATTCTAATTTTCTGAATCCAAAAATTAAGACCATTATGAAATATAATTTTTTTTTAATTTCAGAAAGTGGGTATTACTATTCATAATGGCTACTTTGATTGGTCGCGGTGTGTTAGAATCTCGAACTTGCGTACAATGCATGATTTTGTATTATTGAAAGAGAAGCGTACCATGGAAGCTTGAGGTGTTACATTCTCCCCTCCTTCAAATAATTTCATCGTCAAAATTTCTAGAAAACTACCGCATGAAAAGACTCAGGTGATTCTTCATCATAAGTTCTTCGGGTTCCCACGCTGCCTCTTTCACCTTATGGTTTCTCCATAGAACTTTTACCAGATGAGTTGTCCAGTTTCTTAGCACTTGTTCTCTTGTATCAAGAATCCTGATGGGCTCTTCGCAGTAAGACAGATCGGGTTCCAGTTCTAATTCCTCATAGGTGAGTACATGTGTTGGGTTAGGCATGTATTTTCTAAATAGTGATATGAGGAACACATCGTGAACATTGGAGAGACTTGGCAGCATTGCCAAATGGTAAGCTACAACCCCAATTCGCTCTAAAATTTCAAAAGGTCTGATTTACCTGGGACTCAATTTACCCTTCTTACCTAAACGTATAACTCCTTTCCATGGAGATACCTTTAAAGAAAACATGATCTCCCACCCGAAATTCGAAATCCTTCCTTTGGTTATCGGCATAGCTCTTCTTCCTACTTTGAGCTGCTTTAATGTGTTTTTGGATTACCTTCACCTTTTCCATTGTTTCCTCCACCAATTATGGGCCTACAAGTTTTCTTTCACCAACGGCATCCCAACAGGTTGGTGTACGACATCTCTTTCCGTATAACGCTTCATATGGTGCCATCTGAATATTTGAATGAAATCTAATGTTATAGAAAAATTCTACCAGAGGCAAATATAGATCCCAAATACACTGAAAGTAAAGTGAACATGATCTCAACATGTCTTCTAAGTTCTGAATAGTCCGTTCTGATTGCACATCTGTTTGAGGGTGGTAGGCAGTGCTCAAATGAAGTTCAGCATCTAGGGATTTCTGAAGACTTTTCCAGAATCATGATGTAAAACAGGGATCACGATCAGAAACAATCGATAGGGGTACTCCATGAAGTATCAAAACTTCATTAATATAGAGCCTTTCTAGATATTCACGTGGTAGATCTTCTCTTATAGCAAGAAAATGTGCTGAATTCGTGAGACGATAAAAAATGACCCATATTGCGTCATTCCTTCTAGGAGTCTTTGGTAGTCCCATGAAAATGTCGATCGTAATATTATCCCATTTCCATTTAGGTATGGGAAGAGGATGCAATGCTCCACCAGTCTATTGCCTTCCAGCTTTCACTTTTTGACAAACCATACATCTTGACACAAAATCAGCAATATCCCTCTTCATGTTGTCCCACCAAAAATGTCCCTTTAAATCTATATACATTTTGGTGCTCCTGGGGTGTATAGAGAAATTGGAACTATGAGAATCATCCAACAATTACCTCTTTAAATCAGGTATATCGGGAACACAAAGTCTCCTCCCAAATTTCAAAATTCCATCTTCATACACAAAGTCACTCAATCACCCATCATTCACAACTTTAATCTTCTTTTTCAACTCTTCATCATTGGCCTGAGAACTCTTTATCCTTTCTAGTAAAGATGGTTTGGAAACCATTTGAAAAAGTTTTGATGTTTCACCCTTTATGGTGATTCCCATATCTATCTTTACTAGATCCATGAAAATAAGATCCCTTTCCACTCTCATCATGTTCAAAACTCCATGATCTCTTCTACTCAAAGCATCTGCAACCTTATTTTCCTTCCCTGGGTGGTAGTGTATTGTGAAATCATAATCCTTGAGTAGTTCAAGCCATCGCCTTTGCCTCATGTTGAGTTCTTTTTGTGAGAAAATATACTTCAAACTCTTGTGATCGGTATATATCTCACATTTTTTACCATAGAGATAAAGTCTACATATCTTCAAGGAAAAGATTAAAACAGATAACTCTAGATCATGAGTTGGATAGTTTTTCTCATGAATTTTTAGCTGTCGTGATGCATAGGCAATAACCCTATCATTCTGCATAAGGACACAACTAAGTCCTTTCTTCGATGCATCACTATAAATAATGAACCCATCATTCCCCGATGGAATAGTCTATATAGGATCATTGACTAATATTCTATAGAGTTCATCAAAACATTATTCACACTCTTTTGTCCAAATAAATTGAACCCCTTTACGTGTGAGATTTGTTAATGGGTTATCCAACCGAGCAAAATTATTGATGAAACGTCGATAATAACCTGCTAAAACAATAAAACTACGTACCTCAGTTATACTCATCAGTGCTATCCATTCATGGATTTCCTTGGTCTTAGAAAGATCAACAGAGATTCCATCTTTGGAGACAATATTTCCAAGAAAAGAAATCTCCTGAAGTCATAATTCACACTTTTTAAACTTCCCATATAATTCATGTCTTCTAAGAGTCTTTAGATAATTAAAAAGTGATTTTCATGATCTTCCTAACTTTTGGAGTATACCAAGATATTATCATTAATTAAAACCACAAACTCATCGATATATTCCTTGAAACTCTATTAATTAGATCCATGAATACAGTGGGTTCATTATTCAATCCAAAAGGCATTACTGTAAACTCGTAATGCCTGTACCTGTTTCGAAATGCTATCTTCAGAATGTCTTCCTTTTTCACACATAACTGATGGTATCCAAATTGAAGGTCAATCTTTGAAAAGTATTGAGCTTCATTCAATTGGTCAAATAAATCATCCAAGCGAGGTAGGTGATACTTGTTCTTTATTGTTATAGCATTGATCTCCATGTAGTCAATGCATAACCTCAGAGGTCTATCTTTCTTCTTAAAAAAAGGAGAGGGGCTCCCCATGGAGAAAAACTAGGGCGAATAAATCCCTTATTACTCAATTCCTCTTGTTATATCTTTAGTTCAACTAATTCCATAGTGGCCATTCAATAAGGGGTCTTCGATATAGGCCTTGATCCAGGAATTAAATCAATGGAAAACTCAACTTCTCGTTCTTGAGGATGTCCAGGTAAATCTTCCGGAAAAACATCTACATATTCTCTAACAATAGTTACATCCTCTATTTGAACATTCCTTTACTCACACATAGTTATTTCATTATCTTCATCCCCGATAATTGAATTTAGTTGAGCCATTGGGGTGGATCTAAATAAGAATTAGGTGGTGATGATTCTGCTCTAAAGATAAGGTGCTCCTTATCATCATCATCAAAAATCGTATCCTCCTTCTTCTTATAATAAATCTTCGCATCATGGTCTGAAAGCCAATCCATTCCGAGGATTATATCAAATTCAATCATGGGTATGATGATGAGATCAGAAGATAGAGAACATTTATATGCCTTAATAGGGACTGATTGACAAAACATTGTAGCAATGATACTTCCCTTAAGAGTTTTGACTGACAATTCTCTTGTTAAATCAAATTGGAAATATCTAATTTTCTTAGAAAACTAAGAAGATATGAAACAATGCGATGATCCAGAATCAAATAATGCATTTTCTAAACTTGATGAAAACAATAAATTACCTGCCACCACATCTTTTAGAGCTTCAACCTCAGCAGTAGTGATAGCATAAGCTTGGCCATGATCCCTTGGCCTCTTCTAAGGTAAGTTCCCCTAACGCTTAGGACATTCTTTTGTATAATGTCCCTTCTCTCTATAATTATATAATTCCACATTGAAAATAACTCTCTTTCCCTTGCAATCTGGAGCTTGGTGGCCTTTTTCACCACACTTGTAATAGAATCCCATTCCCTTCAAGAAAGTATCGAGGTGTTTCTTCCATATTTGCTGCAAGACTGATATTCAACTTTTCCCTTCTTCCCCTTATTTCCATTTCCATATTGATCAGAAGATCTCTTCTTCTCTTTCTTGTCATTAAAGTCTTAAGACATAGAGAATTCTTTTTCCGTTTTGATAGCACACGAGACAATATCTTCGTACGATGAGAAGGTTTGTGAGACTAATGCTCGACGGAGAAATGGTTTTAACCCATAAGAAAACGATCAATCTAACTTCTTGGGCTATATATATAATCAGCATCATGCCTCTCTAACCTTGTAAAGTTAGCCTCATACTTTACAACATTCTTATCCTCCTTTTGTCTCAGACTCAGAAATTGCCTTTCAATATCTGTTCGATGACCATGAGGGAAGTATTTTTCTAATAAAAGCTCTTTGAACTCCCTCCATTCCATATTTGATACTTCATCATCTTTCTTCATGTTTTATATCAATGACCACCATTTATCAGCATATCCAGTGAGGCGATAAACTGCAATGACAACTTTCTCCTTTTCACTACTCCCCAAGGCATGGAATACTTTCTCTAAAGAGTTTATCCATTTCTCAGCTACTAATGGATTTGTACCCCCATTAAATGTTGGCAGCTGTTGCCTCATGAAATTATCTAACATTGATCCTCCACGTTGCGGATCAGGGTGATCCATATGAGTAATGTTTTTATTCATAACCTGAGTGAGTTGTCCCAGTATAGTGATAAGCTAATTAGCACCAGTGGTATCACCAGCTCCACAATAATTATCTTGACCAGGAGGGAAATCCCTACATGGAGTGCATGCATTGATATGGTTTCCATTACTTACACTAGGCACCATTTCTAAACAATTTCATATAATAGATTAGTTTATGAATCGAAATACATAATAAAAAACTTGAAAAACACATAACATAAATTGAACAGTTTTTTTATATAATCCATAATCATACAAATGTTTACTTTGAGGACGTATATAATCATAAACCCTTCATAATGGTTTGTAAAGAAAATGAGTATTATCCTAAGCATATCCATAGGGAGTGTCGTAACCAATAGTGCACAAGGCCTATTGTCATGCACTAGTTCCCGTTCGAGTCTAGCTCAAAGTGATGTTTTCGAGTTTTACCCCTAGGTACATTTGTGCTAGAGCCACCTCTACCTGCTCGTATCCATACAGGGATGTATTGCTCAGAAAAATCACAAAATATCTATAATACCAAAATTTTAGGAAGTTATTCTATACTAATCCTAAAAGTATATCTTAGGGCTATGTGCTCTAATCAGAGTTTATCTAAATATAGCTTTTAAGGTTAGTACTAAACTTCCTTTGATACCAACTGTAATGCCCCGACCCCAATTACCCAGAGTTGGTGCATTATTACATAACATTAGCATGATCACAAAAGATCACGTCTTAGATGACCAAGTAGTTTAGTAGCCTTGGAAACACTAGATACATTTATAAATATTACATTACATCATAAAGTGAAAAACTACAATAACATAGTCTCCATAGTCAACACTCATATCCCCTCCAGACTATCCCTGCAGGTCAGTCATAAAATATTTCTTCACATCCTGGGAAAAATAATACATAGGAAGGGGTGACCATAGATGCCGAATAAGGATAACAATATAGCAGAAACTTTCATAAATAAACATAAACATTTAAGGCAATGTATAACTAAATAATCCTTTTAAACTTGAACATCAGCATAATATGGAAAAAGTCAAATGAAATAATGCCATTTACTTATTCACATGGATATTCTACTAGTCGAGTAATCACATGCAATATCAATAACCAATTTCATAATGATGGAATGCATAATGACATACTATCATAACCATGTAACCAAGGCCTCGTGCCAAGACTACAAATAAGAATTTCTCAAGGCCTCGTGCCAAGACATTATTTTGTCTCATGAGACCTACCGATGCATTAAGGAGCTATAGCAGGCTCCACACTTTACTTATTAAGTCCAATTCATTCCTTATATGGAAAGGTTTTAACATATCATAAACCATAACATAATCATATCACATAAAACATGCATAAAGGAAACATAACATTTCCACATTTCAATTAATAGATATAAATACAACACACTAATATAATAAAGACATTATTAAAACCATTTTCAATACCAAAATTAATGAAAAGTAAAACATGGTATTTATTTTTCATTTAAAAAAAGTTATGGCTTCTAGAGGAAGCCAATACTCAAATAATGGTCATGGCGGTGGAGAAGTCGTTGTCACCGAAAACGTATGACAAAAAAACATTCCCTTTTGTCGGTTAGTAAAAAACTTCGTACAAAAAGATTCCTTTTGAATAAAAGTAAAATTAAAAGGGGTTTATACACCGTATAAAATAAAGTTGTGTATAAAACAAAATATGCCTCAGTGAAAGGAGATTGAGACGAAGTCCCTTACCTCGTGTCTGACCCGACTCGATCATTATTTAACCTCCTGAATAATAAAATATTGTTCATTTTTACTTGCTTAAGAACCTATTTCAAGTTTTTTATTCCTTTTATATCACTTATTACCATGTTATGAACATTATGTAATTATTTAAGTTAATAACGGTCGTTTTGTCGATCTTTGGTACTTGAGTCAAAAATAAACTTCTTATAATTACGAGTTGTTCATGTGGTGAAATATCCATTATATACAGAATTATATTCATGATTTAGATATCATAGATATCATATATATCCAGAAAATATATTCATTTATATTATTAATTACATTTAGAGGTAAGAAATGAAATGCACCGTTCATGGAGACGGTAAGCCGTACGTACGCATGAATGCTACTTTCATTTCTATTTCATATTTAATGGAATGAAAACATAATGATATAATGGTATGTTTTAATTCCAGTATAATATCATATATAATATCATTCATTCCATACTTTATACGTCCCACATATGGAATTAACGATTCAAATCACTTTGAGGGGGCGATAGTCCGCACTTCCTAAAATGAAATTATCGCGTTTACCCATAATGGAAATCATAAAGGTATTCCATAAATGAAAAATACAGAAGCATGAGGAAAACATAAACATAATATACATCATAAATACATATAGTGACATCTTAATGGACACCATGAAAGTTGTTAAAAGAAGATTGAACAATCATCGTTTCGTGAGGCAGTAATTCGCCACCCACGGAAAGAGTATGTTCTTTAACCATTAGAAGAAGGTGTGTGTAAGTTTAAATCAAATACATCTCAAAAAAAGATCCTAGTATATTAAATATACTGTTGTTGTTACAAAATAATTGAATAAAAATTCATAAGGGGTTGGAGAACCAAAATAAAACAAAATAACATAAGAGAAAACATTACCTTAAAATCATGTAACTCTTTTTGATTTGAGCCAAAGGCTTCCTTGGGAAGAATTATGCCCAATGTGAGGCTTCTAGGAGTAATAGAGGGATGTTGGAAGAGTTTTTTGGGAAGATTTTGGCTGAGAAAAATTGCTTGAAGGTGTGAATAATGTGGCAGAGGTGGGAGCATTTTATAAGAGGAGAGGAGGGGCACTCTTGGAAAGTCAAGAAATGTTACTTTATTATATAATGATTTTCAGATTTTAAAGGTCTCACAATTAAATATTTCAAGGATAAGGTGATAAGGGTTCTAAATATACTCATACAATAGGTTTTTGAAAAGTGTAAATCTTAGATTTTCCATTATCTTTTCATTTTATTTAAATCATTAATTAATGAGGTAATCGCTACATCATCATGGTGTCATAAAAAAATTAAATTATTCAATGTATAAAAATTAAAAAAAAATCATGATGTACGAAATATTTTTAGATTTACAATGAATATTTATAGTCAAAAATACAACTTGTATAACCTCTTCTAAAAATTGATTTATTAAAACAATACATGTTTGTGAAATTTTTATTTTTACTTTAAATAAAAGGTATTAATGTGATTATCTTACACAAGTGGATCCATGAGGTCCCATAAATCGTCCCATGGTATGTATTGGTCGGCCATGACTCATCAAATAAGACTAGGACATGTACCAATATATTTTTATATTATTATAATATCATTTTTACCTTAAATTACCCTAATTACCTCTAATCGCTGTTAATAAAACTCAAAAGTTACTATTCAAAAAAATTTATTTTCATCCCATTGAACCACATTTGACTTACTAATGACAAACATGTATGTCGGATTTTTGAAATTCAATTTGTAGAAGTGGTAAAGTTTCATTTAAACAAGAAATCAGTTTTTTAACTACCACTTAGTGGTTTCACTATTTATCAAAAATTGAAGTTTTTCAGAAAAGTACCAAAAATTCACCCTAAGCTATCATTGATATTAAAAATTCAAAAATTATGTCTATTTTAAAAAATTAAAAACATATAAGTTGAATTAATTATTTTTATAATTAATTCCCGTTTTCAAAATAAATAGCGTGTTTTTAAGAAACAATGTCAATCAAAAGATTGACAATTGTTTATGTCCAATTTCAAAGTGAAATTAATTATAATGACCACCATTGGATAAAATGGTAAAATTATATTCTAGTTATAATTTTAAACCACTCAATAGTATAATTTATCACTATAAATTATTTTTATTTAAAAAGTTGTTTTTAAGTATTTTTCACTATTCATCGAAAATGGGAAGTTCTTTGAAAAAAACCAAAAATTCAACATAGGCTAATTCCGATATTCTTAATCTGAAAATGAAGTCCATTCTGAAATATAAAATTTATATAATTTCAAAACGTGGATATTAATATTCATATCGGCTACTTTGATTGGTCGCGGTGTGTTAGAATCTCAAACTTGCGTACAATGCAAGCTAATGTATTATTGAAAGAGAAGCGTACCGTAGAAGCTTGGGGTATTACACCAAGGGACTCTTCTAAATTTTCTTACAGTACCAAAACATGTGAACTAAGGGGATGGTTCATATATTTAGGTTCCTCTATAGTGAATCATCAATCTCTAATAGGTGTTTGTAAATGGTTGCTCTGTCGTTGATGTCCAACTCACCCTAGTAGATGACATCTATGGGTTAATGTACATATCTCCATTGCTTCGATAATTTGAATATGCTATTCAGCATCTATAGCTAAACTAGTAGGGTGAGGTGGTAAGAAATGTCACCAACATTCAACATGATATCAAATAGCCCAACGAAACTTGAGGATAACATTCATACAAAGATAAACCTCCACAATCCCCATTATGGGTAGAAACTTAAGAAAAAGTGGTTTACATACCCAAAATACATGGAACTTCAATGAAAATCAACAAAAGATTCCTATCTACTTAGGAAAATAATCACCCCCTCTCAGATTACAAAGACTTTCTCTCTTGTCACCTGCACTATCTCTTGGAAAACAAGAGCATTTTCACCGAACTCTGTCCAACACATGGGTGTCTTGTAGGGACTCATGTACATAGCCTCAAAAATTTATATTTCTAATGTTTGAGTGGTATATTTTTTTGAACAATCTTTGCGAGGGAAGTGGGATTATCCCACCTCTAGACAATGTCTAACACACAACCCCTCAACATATCCCCAAATACATTGATAGTGATCTTTGTCTGACAATATGAATGGGGGTGAAAGGTTGTACTCATCCTCATTTTGGTCTTGAATGCCTCTTGAAGGACCCCACATAACCATTATATAAACAACACGTCACAATCAGAGAAAACCTTCAAGGGAACCTGATTATAGAGAATGATCTCTTATTAATAAAACATCCCAAAACTCTCCATCCAAATATTATCCTTTGTAGAAAGGATGTATGTTTTTTTTAGTCATTCAACTATCACCCTGATAGAGACATGGATCATCACTATTAGTGGGAGACTTATCATTTATACCATGGATATTCCATCCCAATTCCACTTTTGGATTTCAAGGGCCTGTAATAAACCTACAATAAGGTTGTTCTCATCATACAACTACTGAAATTTTTGGCACATAGATGAAATATTCTATGCCTAATATCAGGTCATACCACAAGAAATGCTACTAAAGTTCGACATTTATCTCCCTGAATCGGTATGTATAACTAGGGGAGAAGAGTTGAATTTTCTCTTAAGCACCTCCCACATCATGAATGGAACCTTCATCTTTCCCTATAAAATGATAACACAATTCCCCACTTTAGATTATCCATTTGGTGATTCTCTTGTAGATATCTGATAAAAATAGACCTCATAGTAGATATATACCTAATGGGACTCTTCGAAAAGCCCCTAAAGTGGAGGAGTCAACACTATATATAATAGAAAAGATATACCTTACTGCTTCACTTGAATTAACTATAGGTAGGCCAACTTCTAAGAAACCACATACACCCTGATTTCATGGGAATTCTAGCTAAGAAATATGCTACTACATTTACCTCCCCTAAAGCGTATACTATCTCAATGTCATAGTCATATAATAACTTGAACATTCACTAATGAATAATGTTCAGGTCATTTCCCTCAAAAACATTCTTGGTACTCTTATTCCTAAGTAAACCACAATTCACTCCCTTAGAATGAAGTGCATCCACAATCTCAAGGAAATGACTAAAACAACAATATCTTTGTCATGAGTTGGATAGTTCTGGTCATGAATTATTATCTTGTGCTAGACAGATCTTATATCGATATTCAAAGACAATATTATATCTTAGAATTTATCAATGTGCTCATCAAGATATGTAAAGTTGTAATCTTGATTTATCATGACATAGATTAGGAAATGATATTCCACACAATCCTGCAAACTCCCACCATTATTTTTCACAAACTTGGCTTGATTTTCACTTCGGGACACACTGAGTCTAATGAATAAATTCTCTCAATGGTTTTCTAACTATAGCCCTAGATCCTGTATATGGGTAGGGGAAATCATATACACCATAAAAGAAATCACACCATTATCAAGATGCATGTATATACAAAACTTAAACTATCTAATTAGAGGATGTCCCGAGACATCCTCAGGAAGGTGTCGGTATAATCCTCCATTATTTATGTAATCATAATTCATGAACATACTATACTAGAGAGGGTTATACTCATTAAAAAATGGGTGATGTGATACAAACAACTTATCAAAGTACCAAATTATCCTTCCATGATACTCCTCTGACACCTAAGGGTGAATCTGATTATATTTTTGTGTAGTCATCAGACTCATCTGTGGTAAAAGTCAATCTAGGCTCAGACCAAGGAAGAAAAAATCAGACTCAATATGATATAATGAGGTTCTATTTGGATGACCAAAAGGTCTCATGAGAACCCCTATCTACCATGTGATAGATCAAAATACCAAAAGATCAAATATATAGTAGACGTTCTCCATGTTTGAACCTAGAGACAATGTTGTTGGGCTAGCAACATGACATAGAGCTGCATATCTCACACCAAGATTACAGAGATTATTTAATTACTGGACCCTATGTATAATAGTTCTTACTAAGGAGAAGAATAAACATAGATCATATATTTTATGGTCAAAAAAAAATATTAAAATGGAATGAAAATACTTCCATACAATAGATAAAATAATGAGATACATGTGGGTATAAAAATTGGACGAAAATATTGAAGGAATGCAATTTGGAAAGGGAACAAAACTGGTCTAGGAGCTAGTTACTAGGAATGGTACATGGATGTCAGATATCGTTAATTGATCGGTACGAAGATGAACTATGAAATGATGGCACATGAAGCATTGGCTAGAGAATGAGGTAGTTCAAAAATGAATGAGAAAACGATTTGGTCAATCATGAACCACAAAATTGGATGAGTGGAGGTGGATACATTAATAATGAGAACAATGACCCCATGATCCACTTAATTGGAGAAAACATGATGTTTAGTTACAGCTCACATACCATCACCACGGACTTCCCAGTTTATGGATGTGGCAAGGCTGAAAGATCCCCGCAACCTGTGTGATTTTCCAAATTAAGGCTATGATTTCTGCCACCGCGAACCACAACACTAAGAAGCTCATTTGAATGAGTTTTCCTTGGGTCGTATGATCCCTCCATGGGCTTCCACAAAAGGAGTCATGTTCCCATATATATATCCATCTCGGTACTCTATAAAATAACCCCAAGGGGATAAAATAAGAGAATCTAATTGTGAAGAGATATATGAATTTACTGATGGATGACTTTGAAGAAAAATAGTCAGCAATTTATGGAACCATGAATGTGTTATATTCTTTATAAACACACTGTGATCCATAAAAATAAGAAAGCATTATATTATGAGAATATTGCGAACCATACTCCCTTTAAAAATGAACTTCCTGTGAGATATATGACAAATTCCCTTTATTTAGATCGATGTACCACAAAACACATCTATATATGGAAGAAACCCTATCTGATGTAGCATTCCACCACACAGAGGGACTCCGACCCCATATACCACCACAGTGTGTGAACAGATTTTAATTCCGCCTACCACTATAGTACACAGACCACATCCAAGACCCTGTACAACCTTAGTACACCGATAGTATCACAGCCCATGTACCACCTTAGTATGCATATAGATTCTAGTTCCATGTACCACTTCATTACGTAGACTACCCTTCCTCCCACATAGAAAAACTCTATGCGGAGGGTAGCCCATCCCACATGAACATATGGTATGCAGAGTAGGGTAACATCATCCTTTCCACCATCTAGTTCTAGTCATTCCATTTTGTTTCTATCCCATCCTCCAAATACCATCTACAAACTAGTCAATCAGCGTCAAGCCAAATCCTCTATGAAAGCCATCATACCTATATGAACAAACCATTAGACACATTTGTGTGCTCTTCTATGTCTACATACCCATGGTAATCACATTCATTGAGTTAGTTCCTACAAAGATACAGACCTCCAAAATGCATATATGTCTACTTTCCTATGGTAACCCATAGTCCAACCATGGGATACTGACGTAAACCTCCCCATTCTAGTGATCAAGAGTAATCACTTTCTTTTTCAGTTAATTATGGGTAGGGAAAATTCAAAGGAAGTACACTTTCATTTCATTTTGACGAGAAGCAACACTCCTCCCCTTTCCCATAACCTATTTCAGGTTATCCCTCCTGGAGTAAGACCCTATCCTTTTGGGATAGACCTAATGAAATTCAATTTTCATTTCCAATTGATGGGTTTATTATTCTGTCCCCTCATCCATAGTATCCCAGATATCATCTACCATAGGATACTCCCTCTCTATCAAGGGACAAGGTTATGTTTGTGGGTTATTGGATCTATGGATTCCTCTTGCTTCTCACATCAAGAATGAGTCATGTGAGCTTAGTGTATAACAATGATTTCAACAACCACACTACAGAAAAATATTGAACTATGTGAAAATTGATTACTGCCTTATCCTATATATATAGGACACATGGCCAAGGACTGTGCTCAAAGGAAATTCTACCTAAATGTCGTTATCGTTAAAAATTTCCCCATACTCACTACGGACTCCTCTATAGGTTTAATCCCCAGTTTGTCTCTTTTGAGAAAGGCCTTGTTTAGGATGTAATCCGCAACCATGTCCTATTAAATAGAGCTTCTCAATAATATAAGCTTCCAACATAACATCAACTATGAAAACTATGATTCCAACCATAATAGGTATATGTAAAAAGCTGTCATCTAGGCCCAAGCTCCATAGAGTTTAATCAATCAAAAGAGAAATAATTCACCCTTTAAATAGGATACTCCCACCTGTAATCCCCAATCAAATCAAAACTCCAACTAAAATTTAATGGATTTGATTCCAACCTATATTGGATACATAGTAAGCCTCCATGTGGTCCAAACTCGATAACCAAATCATCATAGCATTCTCAGGGAGATATTCCCGGTGGGTTCATATTCAACCCGTATACCATATCTTTTATGTTGACCCAGGGCTACCTCGGCATAAGCCCCACACTAGATCTTGACAAGGAATCTTTCACCTAGATGTCCTTGCTGCTGGATGTTAAACTATACCATTGAGTCCTCTTCACATGACCTTAAAAGTCGATGTGTCCATTTAAGAGACACAAAACTACATGGGTACTAATTACTATCAAGTCGATAAGTAGTAATCCCAAATCATGGTTTTGATCCTGATATCGATGCGACATATGTCCCCTTGGATGATGATAATCTCAAGAGTTCCCCATCATAGGTCATTAAACCACTTTTTCTCAGTAATTCTTTATCCATCTATAACAATGATTGATCTTGAAACCCAGGGGTAATATATAAAGACACTCATCAGAAAAAACAAAGGATTAATGAACATGTGAGCATTTATTTAATCTATAAGAGATTCCCAAAGTAGGGAATAATTTCCCCCAAAATAATTTTATATGCCCAACCTCCCATCCTCTCGACCAAAAAAGTCATTAACTATAATATTCCAAATCGTCATCCAACGAGTGCCTACCCAGGGAATGAAGGTCCATGTATCGTGGCCACTAGGGTTGTTGGGTGTTTCTTTCTCCATAAATAAACCCATTGAAGACCATACGAGAACACCATACCTCACATGAAGTGATTGCACACATACTTATCCCCATGCAATCACTTACCCGAACCATTCAGCTATGGAACATCCTTCACAATATGGGGACAAGCCAAAAAGTCTAGGTGTGATAGTCTCATCCACAAAAAAGGGTCACGATGTGAATCGGGTTTAAATAAAATTGTTAGGCTAATGTTAAACTTTATAATAGCATGAAATCATCTGTTATCCATCATATCATCTTGTCTCCCCTTATTTAGTTCAAATTGGGACGAAATAAAAATGCAGAACCTGATATGAATCCTTCAACACGATTGATGATTACCCCATCTCAAGAACCATACACATTAATATGGGTATAGGACATGAAAGATCATCAATTTAAAATGTGATCATCAAATTATAGTTTATAGGGGTTTTTTTTTCTATATATATCATATGTATAATGTATGTGTTTGACATATCTCTCTTCGATCCAAATAGAATCTCTATAAATTGCTTAGACATGCATGTCAGCGATCACACAGGTGGTTAGGTCACCGCCGACAAACATGACTCCCCCACTTACCTAGCTTCATCAACACTGTCTGTCAAACACGTTGATCAAGTAGCCCCATCAAAATGGTAATCTTCACATAGTGGAGGCTGTTAGATATGATACAAACGTGGAAAAAGATATCAAACCTCCTCTTCAGCTGCAACTGAAACACCAATATTGGACGACCCCAATAGTAATCTCTATACCCTTTGGGAGCCTGACCCTAGAGCACAAAAATGACTACTTTCCTTGTCGATGGGATGGATCTGAAGTCAATGATGATTACATAATCATAGTTTCACATGAACCTCGTTTGAGGGAACCTTCGAGAGACCATTTCCACCAATGTCATACCACCAGATATCCTCTCTCTTAAGAGGATCACATGACGAGGGCACCTACTGATGTCTAATGAAGACAACCCCCTCAAGATACCCTTAAAGGGTGGAAAATTCATAATCAAGAGCAGCTGACCACCCTGGTTCCTGAGGAGGAAATCTACCACCAAACATGATGGCAATCAATGGGAAGGTAATCAATTCTTCCCCTCATACTAATTCCCTCCATGGAAATAATATAGCAATCTATGAGTATATGCATATATTTGCTCTCTCCTATGAAGGACATCATAGATAGAGGGTGGAACAATACAGGTAAATGAATATTCCTTCCAATTATCAATGTTCATGCCATAAAAACAGAGCAGAAAATTGTAGGTAGGGTCAAATGTTTACTGATGCACTTGAGGCCCATCGTCCAAATAGGGTGGAACCTAGCTTCAAGAAAGAAAAAGGTTTGGCTGTTATAAATCAATACTATTTTCTAAAAATGGATGAAACATGTCTGTATCCCAACAACAATACTGGTGCATAAGAATTCCACCATTAAAATACAGTGGAAATCAATAGGCATAATCAATTTCCATCCTACCATAATGAAGCCCACTATCCAATAATGGGGGAATGAACATATGAGAAATGATAAAATCCTATAGATGAAAATATAGCATGTGAGACAAATATAGTTGAAAAGGAGAAGATTTAAATATATTCATGGAAATATGAACCCCACAAGTCAAATATGGTGGAAACTGGAGAATACAGCTAGTGGTAGACTCATTCCACTATCCCAAAATAGGAGAACTATTAATAACCACCAGAAACCCATGGGGGACCAAAGAAGGAACAAACTCCTACTTTGAAACTAGAATGAGAATTCATACCTGTTCTATCTAGAAATATATCCCAACACATAATGTCCGTAATGGATGATTAGAAATATTTCCTAGAATATATCCTCCAGACAGGTCAAGACATCATTGTGTTGATATAAAATTAGAGGAGTGGGACCTAATACATTATATCCCCAGGCAAGGAAATTCATCCAAAAAATCATATAATCTCCCTAGAGCAGACCTACATCACTCCTCTAGCCCTAGAGTGTTGATGACCATATTCTGCAACACAAGGACAAACAGATGAGGATCAAAAACCCTTTCCCAATGGGGAACAGAAGTCCCATGTGGTGTCTGCCCCATTGTAGGCACATATCCTTTTTTGAACTCAATATTTTTGTTGACGTATACCAACAGCATCATAAGAAACAACCAAATAGGGTCCCACATTTGAAGGTCTTTTCCAACCACAAGTTTCCCTGGTTTCTCGCAAGAAAGAACACTAAAATGAAAGGTGTGAAAGACAAATAGAATATGAATAGAATAATCATTATTATTGTCAACAATGAGTTGGTGTTCTTGACATCATAAATCACATATACATAGAGCTCAAGATCCTTCCAATACATTACCAAATTATATAAGTGGCAGAAGAAATTTTGAAGGCCCTTTTTTATAATTTCTCTACTAGAAGATCTGAAGGACCTTCCTAGAGAACCATAGGGGCCTACTCCGTGCGCCAGAATTTATCAATCATGAGTTCCTATCTCTTGATATTTGTTAGGGTAGCCCAGCCCATGACTAGAAGATCAAACAGAATAAAGGTCCTCCCATTGATTTTTTCTACACTGATGGTACTCTCAAGGGTATACATTGTAGATATGCTTCTCCCTGTAGTTGGACATCAATTTGTGATGATAGTCTTTTCTATGATATAAGTCACTACGAAGGCCCTCCCTGTATTAAAAAAAAGCAATGAGAAGGTCCTCCTTTTATTACAGTATGTCTGGAAGGTCATCCCTACAATGTACACTTCATATACTCTCCCTATATCCAAAGTTATAATGGTAGTAGTCTACATGATAATAGTCATTATAAAGTTCATCCCCTTAATGATGTGAAGTAGAAATAAGGTCTTCTAATTGATGCGATCCTCTTTGAAGGTCCTCACCAGGGTATAGACTGAAGAAATTATCTATACAGTTGGACACTAAGTTGTGATGGCAGTACTCACCATGATGGAAATGACTATGAAGGTCCTCCCCTTGGTCATCATTCACACCAGTGAGAAGGACCTCCCCTCATTAGGTCAAATGAGATAAATCCCTCATAATCTGAGGTGGTTGAAAAAATAGAGTATGACATGTTGGATACTATCTCCACAAAAAGTGATATCCTTTCTCAACCAGAGGACAGACTTGGGCTAAACCCATATTTGTAGCCACCCTCGTATCTTTCACATTTCAATAAGACTTCTACCATCTCCACTGCTTGGAATGAAGTAATTAAGGAGAGACCAAACTTTATAAACCAAGTAGAAGAGTCCCTGAAGTAATTTAAAAAGATTTGTTTCTTGTGATAAGAGAACTAGATATGGATCAAATATCAGTGATTTATTTTCACAAAATCACATCACCGTTCAAATTCCAAGAGAATTGTTATAAGAATTCCTACATAAAACTTGACTCAATCTTAGGACAACTCTTCACCAGTTAAAATACATATTTATACCCTATCATGGGTATGCAGACCATGTTAATATACTTGGATAACTTCCACATCATATCAACATAGATGACCTTTTTTCTCCAAAAGACCCACATATAGTAAGGTGGAAGAAAGACTTTGAGCTAGCCTACCTATATATTTTGGAGCTGTTGTTCTAAATTATCGACGACAGCTTGTATGGTGTTCATATCTAGGGATGGGGAGGATATGGAGATCAATAATTTAACCAAATTCTTATCTCATTGAACCAATTGGATGTAGAATCTAGAAATGAATCATCCCTAGATGATATTCAAATGACGTTCTTAATTAGGAAATGTGGAATACTCAACAATAACTGGCCTTGAGTATGCCCAAAACCATAAAGATTGATGACAGATTGTCATCAAGAAACTCCTAAATCCCGAAATTGATATCATTCAGGAGGATTTCCACTTATGGGCGGCCAATAAAATAGCAATTCCCATGTCCTCTAGATCAAGTATTACACTTGAAAATCTGGAACCATTTTTGTTTCACACCTTCTTCGGAATGTATGAGATCTAGAAGGAAACAATGGAAGTATCATCGGTCGAAACATGGGACCATCCACATCCCACAGGTCTTGGGGAAATTTTAACACAAAATTCCCTCATAATACCATTAAAATATTCATTAAATATAGAGATATAGTCTTTAAATTTCTCAATGGATACCTTTTACTACTTCTTATTAGAATATTATAAAATTTAAATAATAATTCCTTTTACTATATAAAAATTATAAAATTATATGAGTTCTTGGTCCCTTCAAAATCTAAAATGACAATAATAAGTCCTCTGTAGATATTTATTTCTCATATTCGTCATCACATATCCACATATGATTCAATTGATTAGACATAAATAGAATGATCTATGTAAAAGAGTGATAGATTGAATCTAATATTTTGAGAGTGGAACAAAGGATATCATTGTAGTGGTTCAGAATCATGTACTCAAATTATCTAATGAAAGAAATGTTGTTCAATTAATTAAATAATTTCTGTTTATGGTGAAAAGTAGGTTACTTACCATAGAGTATGAGGAGTGGATATTCATATAATTTATGACAAGATAATGAAATGTTTTGATATTGATTGATAATTAGAGTGATATAGAAATTCAGTTAATAACTTTTTCTTTGTTACAATGATAAATAAATGAAAAATGAATAGAGTCAGTATGTTGATGAGTTTATCGAATTATGTGATAAGTATATTAAGGACCATTTATTATACAAAAATACACTTTCTATAGGTCCACTAATTATAATTTAAAAAAACAACATAGGCAGATCAGTAGTAATTAATTATATATAAAAAGATAAATAAATAATGATATGAAGAAGGAATCTTAAAATTTAAATGATTAATATATAAAAATTTTAAATAATTAAAAAGAAATTATTAATAAAATAATAATAATTTTTTTGGAATTTGTAATGCTTTAATATACAGAAAATCACATAAATCTACAAAAATAACATTACAATGCTATTTAGTTTTCCCAGACTATAATGTTGTGAGATTATCCATTAATGACGTTTTTGGCATTTCCTATCTACCGATAAATGTGATTTAGTTGATTTAAAACATTTTTAAGATTTTCTATTTTTTTTGGTCCCGAGTAAATGTGTTGTCAACGTTTATTTAAATAGTATTATTTAAATAGATATTTGGAAATTTTCCTCTAATGAGACGTTGAATGAAATGTAAATTAGATTTTCATGGATTTTTTAGGATAGAAGTAATCAAATATATCAAGAAATTTTCCAAGTCATAGAACTATATTATCACAAAAATTTTATTTTTGAACCACATCAAAGATTTTTTTTTACAATTTTATAAAAAATCTCAAAGATAGATGATGTGGAGTAAAATTGTAATGATTTTTTATCTTTCATTTAGATGATGAAAATATTGATTTATAATTAAAATCCATGGAGAATATAATATAAGTGCCTAAATTATTTTTAGCAGATAAATAATTTTCAATTTGATGGGATGGATTACATTTATGTGGATGAATTTGATGCCACGAAAATTTTTATAACGATGGTTTAAGATAGTAGTTTCAATGACGAATTCTCTTTGAGATAAGTGAAAAATAAATATAGTGGTGGAGAGATATATATTATATATGTATAAATAATTTAATGTATAATTGAATATATTTATTTAACTTCATCAACTAATTCACCAATTTATGAAAATAATGTATCTGATTCATCAGATCATAATTATAATAATCCCTTAAATAAAAATATTTAGAAGAATAAAAATGAATAAACTAATTATTTTCATTCTAATGCATTACACCATGATATGGCTAATGAGGTGTTTATTCAATTTGTTATATTACAACTATTCTTATGAAGATGTTTTTAGTGACAAAGATACATGTATGAAACACCTATAACCGTGTTATTTTTTTCATCGCCCCTCACCTTCCTTCATTTTTAGTCAAATAACATTTTATTTCACTATAAAATTTATGTTAATGGAGCTTGTTATAATATATTCTATTCTATATTTCACGTCTAAATGAGAGGTAATATTCACAGATCATTTCTAAAGTATTTACGATATAAAAAACTATAAGGTGTTTTAATTTCTTCTAACAAGAAATAGATGATGAACACTCAGATATATCAAAGATATTAACATATCATATTATATATCCATCACCAACCCAACTTGTGAGGAAACTGAACCCAATAACTAAGCCTTACATTAATGTAAACCTAGATTGTGTAACTCACATTCCCCAAAGTTATGTTGAGAATAATTCGATCTTCTCAATTGGATGACCAACTTAGCACTCAATGATAATTTCTTGTGAAATAAATGGAATGAATATAAAAAAAATACTTGAGATATTTATTCTCACTGTATCTATCAAAAAAATATTATTTTTAATCTCATTGTTATGTTCATTACAGTTTTGAGGATTGGTCATGGGGAGAAAGATGGGAAGAAGGGGGTGGTAGCCTTTCCAAAAAAAATTATTCTATATTTTTTCATTTCATAAATTGAGTGCAACATTGATTTGGTAATTAATATAATTATAACTGATAGAAGTTGATAAATTTCAATAGTAACATTCATATTCTTGGATGTAAAAGGAACAACTTATTCAATGATATCCCATTAAATAATTTTTTATAATTTATAATCCCATACACTAATTATATTGAATATCAGAAATAAAAATGTTATAATATACCTATGTAAGACTAAAAATAATTTTAAATTACAATTAGTAATAAATTTAATGAATCCTATGATTGGATCATGTATTTTATATTAATATATTAGTATATTTAAACAGTTGTCTTGGGGAAACCATAAAAGTTCCCTTTATTAGATATAAGGACCATCTGAATTTTTTATTATTACCTAAAATATATTTTTCTCAAAAATGTGCATATTAATTTCTATAAGGAATCATGTAAAAACAACATAAAAATTATAATAATCAGGAGTTATTATATATTTAATAAAAATCCATAAAAAATACCAATAATTAATCTCTTATGTCCACATTTTGAATTGATTATTTCCTAGTATATTCCATATCAAATCCAAATATATATGAAATATTGTAAATGAAATAATTGATAAGAAAATACAAGTGTCTGATCGAATAGTAAATTTAAAATGAAAATTAGAAAAATATATAATATTATTAATGAATAAAATATTCAATGTAAATGATATATATTTAAAACCACAAAAAACATGATCATTTTCAAAATTAAGATATTTTTAAAATTTAATTATCATGTTTTCATGACTACATTCCCCTATTTAATTAATTTAAGAATAATATTTTCAATTATAACTTCAACTACATCTTATATAGAATATTGCGTCACAAATAAATGAGGTGTGTCTCCACTTCATCCCTACCACTAAGGATACCCATTATAGAACCAAACCTATGATGTTAACATGACCCCCACCTTACCAACTTTGTATGGTAATCATGCTACTTCTCCCACTCATTACATTGTCCACTTCACAAACACTAACTTCCTAAAAAATTTCATCAACATAACTTCCAAATTGAGGGTTTATAATCTATTAAATGGATTATGAAGATTTTTTTATCTCTCAATTAGATTTAATAGAATACTTATCATTCTTTAATTCAAATTGTTTTTAGCTTCATGTATTACAGACCAATATTAAACTAATTTGATGTGGATTTCAGTGAATTTGGGGGTTTAACAACATTGTGGTCATTAAAATCTTGGATCCTCAACACATTATGCTTAAATATAATGATGATGGTGAAATGATTATGTTTATATCCTTCAATGATGACGTTATGTCTTCATATTATATGTATTACATTTCCATTTTAGGATGTAAAATCAATTGGGAATGTTTTCGATATATATCATTTATTTGGCCGTCAATGAAGCACCTAATCTTATCGAATTTCATTATGTATTTTTCTAAAAGACATTGATTCCAAGAACCGTCCTAAGTTTTTTGGATTTAAATGTAGGATGAGTATTGTTTTTTTAGAAAAATGTCACATATATTCAAATATTTTTTTTATACAGGTTTCTACCCCACATTGTATAAGACAATTTACATCCAATAATTTATGTATAATAAGAATGAACAGTTGGGTGGTAATATCTTATAGTCTTTGGAAGAATGTATTTTCATTAACACATTGATTGATTATGAGGCAATTGAAATAGTTAATTTTTATATTCTCATTAATGCATTGATTATGGGTAGCTGTATTAAAAAATAAGAGTCTAGGGTTGTAGAGAAATTTGAATCTATTATTTACTATCATGAGCCATTGGTGTAGAATTCTTCTATGGGATCATAATGTATAAAATATATAAATTTATAGGCAAAGATATTATTTGATATTTTATTGAGTATATATTGAATCCTTTATTCATGGAAAAGCTATGTTTAAAAAATCTAGTGATCCTTAGAATGGGGAGAGCATAGAAAACATGAGAAGACTCGTGTAACTAATTCATTGTCAGAGGTTGATTCAACCACATAAACCCAATCTAGGATTTTTTTAGTATTGAGGAATGGATTAATTAAATAAGTAGTTATTTTTTAATATAGAAGAAATAGTGGATGATATTATTAAATGTATGATATTTCCAATTTAATACAGTGAATAAGACCATGGAATGCAGGGTTATACATACCTAAACAAATTGTGACCAGATAAATTGGAATGCCTACTGAATTTTAGAAGATCTATATGGTTATTACAGTCACCTTCAACTAAATAAAATGAGGAAACATTATTGAATCATGATGTTATAAAATAATCCACTGGATCTTTAGTACCTCCTCAATTAGAGCATGATATTTATATCTAAATGTATGTGGGGGAGGATATTAATGGCCGTGTAATAGAAATGTAATCCAAGGGTCCTTCAACTTTTTGATAATTTCAATTAATGGTTGAAAAAACAAATTATATATTTTATAAGGCTTCAATTAGTGATTTAAATAAAGTAAAGTTCATTGATAGAGTTGTGATAATAAAAGTCATGGAAAAAGTGTGTAAAAAGAGAGAACCATGGGTTCCTGATGAATAAATCCTCTAATTGTTTCATAATCATCGTGATGTAATATTTTTGAAATTTTATTATTTCCATATCATAATTGATTAGTTTATAATTATTATCAATTTTATTGAATCCATATTATATGAAAACTGATGAAACTATCTGAACCTTGATATTAGTATCCTAGTATACAAATATAGATACACTTCCCATGTAAATTTTTTATTTGGGATTATAGTGTTCTAGTTTGAATATGAATTTGTTTATAAGGGTTCCCATTCAACTCAAAAATAATTTAAAATTTAAAAAATTAAAAATCTATTTAGATCGATAGATTTTACATAAACATATGTTGAAAAGAAATTTGTATGTTGTACACTTAAAGTATGATATATTCCACAGTTTAAAATTAGTCACTTGATTTAGGGATAGAAATGATATACCAATTATTTTCATTAGATTTTACCTTATCAAACCCTATTATTACTTTATATTTATGAATAAATGGATCATATACTTTAAAAATCATTTATTTTTTAAAATTTTCATATAATTAAACAATGTAAACATAAAAGTTATGACAACACGTTATTTCAAATACATGTTGATCGAATTAATAATTAACTTGGAAACTAAAACTAAAAAAACCAGATATAAATTGAAATAAAAAAAATTAATATTAATTATTTGGTATAACATTATTTTTATAATATTCATTATAAAAATATAATATTGGAATAAAAATGATCACCTATGCAGTTGAAGATGGGGTATAAGAGGGATAAACAATTTGAAATATTATTTGAATAAACTATGGCATAATAAAATGAACTAATCATTTAGGGAAATAATCTAAAGGTTAAATTAATATAATATTTTTAAATAAGTAAACAATGAGAATAGTAATATTAAAGATAATAATGGATGGATTTGACACATGTTTTGGGTTTCTATGGTACCTTGTATGGAATGGAAAAAGGGATTTTAGAGGATATAAATTTCTATAGTTAAGATTGGGGGATGGAGATAAACTTTATTGTTTTAAGAACACACTAGAATAAGACAAAACAAATTGGGTTGATTGATTTGGGGAATAAATAGGTTTTTAGGGTTTTCTCATTCTACAATATCCAATTTCTTCAAAACCTCCAATATTTAATAAACTAATAGATTAATTACATAATTTCCAAATATAATCAATTTCTATAAACAAAAAAAATATAATTTCCATGGAATTTTATTCTATAAGATAGGTATACAAAATAAAAAAAGTCAATAGTTTATATTTAGATTATATTTATAAAAATTTTCCAATGTATAAAAATATATACAAATTATGGAGTTTGTTTTATAAATTTTAAAAAATTTAATATAAGAATATCGATTATTTTTAAATCCATATTACCAATATGAATGATATGTTATTATTTGTTATATTTAAATAATTTATTAATTAATATTATAATGATTAGTTAAAATAATTATTGCTAAATTTAAATAAAATATTAAATTATCTTGTATCGTGAAAGTATCACACATACATATTTGTAAAATAAAATAATAACATATGAAGTTTTTTTTATATAATGTTTTTAAATTTATATTAAATGAGAAATTTTAATTAATATACATCTATTAATAGTTGGAGAAAATTAAAATTTTAAAATAGAGAATGAAATATTTTTAATGAAACCTTAAAAAATTAATATTATCTTTGGTTATAAAACTTATAATCTAATAAAGATATTTAACCTTTATTTTTAATTCAAATAACCTTTGATGATAATGAATGGGTTTTGAAAACATTGTTTATTGATGGAAAATAATTGATAGGTAATTTTTAAATATTATAGTTGATTTAGGTATTTGAGATTAAATTCTCTAGTCTAATATAATAAATTAATTAAATTAACTATTGGGAATGTATTTTTTTGGTACTAAATGATCAATATCGACAGATATATTCATTGGTGAAAATATATATTGGTAGTCAAAATTCGGAATAATGAAACATAATATTTGTGAGAATTAGTCATTTTTAGAATAGTAATATTATCATTAATAAAAATTTCACGTAGCATAATTTATGTTTTCGTAGGGACTTCAAGTTTATTTAATCCTTTCAATGGTTTTTAGTGTTTTCACTGATTTTTGGGTTTTTAATCATTTTTTGGGTTTTTTAGGGGTTTCATGGATTTCCTATGGTTAAATTATTTCCATGGTTTATCTTGGTTTTGTTGTTTTCTATGTTTTTTATATTTTTCTAGTGTTTCTCAAACAGATTCCAATTTTTCAAGTGGTTTTAAAAATTTTATTAAGTATTTTATGTTTTTTTTATTTTTAGTTCCATACAATGTTTTCATGTTTTTTTCAATATTATCCATTACCATATTGAATTGTTCATGGGTTTTAAAGTATTTATTAGGTTTTGGTCTATTTTAAGTTTCAATAAGGTTTTCTATGATTTCGTATGGGGTTTTAGATTATGATAGATTTTTTTGTTTTTTATATTTAAGGGTTTTTATGGATTTCCAAACTTTTCTATGCTATTTCAATGTTTTATAGTATATTCTAGGTTTTCTCAGTTTTAGGGGTTTCTAATATTTTACAATGCTTTTTATGGCATTGTATTGTTTCAGACATCACACAACCATTGTTTTTATTATCAGGTAATAATGTTTTGAATTTTGAACTACCCTTATTTAAAACTAAATCAAAAAGGGTGCAGTATATATAAATGCTAATTTCAAACTCATAGAGGCTGTGTTTATTAAATTGTTTTGAATGTTGATATAAATTATTTTAATCAATTATAATCTAAAACCATTAAATATTTAATAAAATATTAATTTATAAATTCAGACCATGTTAAAAAAATTTGATTCATGATATTGTTAAATTAAAAGTATTAATGAATAATTATTTCATCATTAAAAGTACATCTAAGTTAATTCATGTACTTGTTTTTAACTCCCTAAATAAAACATTTCTTTTTATATGATGACATAATTTTCTTCCATCAATAGATAGGTGAACTAAAATTATAATTTAAAATAATCTCTTACACTTGTACGATGGCCAGGAATGAATATAAATAATTAGTAATTGTTTTAAAAAGAAATTCATCCATGAAGACATAATGTTCATTCATAGATAGTATAGAAAATATATATATGAATATAACGTGAATTAAAAAATCCTACATAAAATAATTTTATAATAATGTATATTCTTAATAAATCGGTAACAATTTATTACAAACATCAACAAAATGTGTCCACCCCATACATTTTAACAATAACATAAAAATTGATCTTTTTTTGCCATTCCAGATAAATAAATGTCCACTATAAACTAGAGCAACCCTTTAGGCTCATTGAATACTCCATATGAAGGCTATATGGCTGAATGGTGAATAAAATTCACAAATTCAAAGTCACCTATTAATCTTATAGATATTTGATTCCCTTAGAACCCATATATCATTTCTACATCTTGTCCAATGATAATGGAAGCCAAAAATCCCGAAAATATATCCCAAAAAGATCTCATAAAAGATCATTATATATTTTTAAAATTTTGTTGATAATGTAACATCACAGATCCAGATGGAACTCATCTGGTTACCCATACCTGATTGGCCACATGGCCTCAAGAACATCTCTCAAAATGTCAGAGGTTTCCGACTAGAAAAAAGGTCCTAGGATGTGATAGTGGGGAAACTATGACCTCATTGGAATAGTGAAACATATTAGAATAAACAAGAATATAATAGCATAAGTAGTAAATAACATACAACTAATTTAAATAGAGAACAATTGAGATTAGAAGTAACCAGACATCATTCCATACAAAAGATGATGTTTCCTATTATGTTCTTTGAAAAAACCCAAAACAAGTAAACTTATGTAAACCAAAATACACGTTCCAAAAGCACAGATGAAACAAAGTAAGTTATGAAGCTTCAAAAGCCTCAGATCTGTCCAACGCTCTCCCACTCCTAAAAATCATATCAAGACCTAGTAGAAAGCGGCTTTCCCTGATAAACACCTACAATAGTATAATATGTTTGGGCCCAAAAGCATGAAATAAACAAAATGTGAGACTAAACCACTAAATGAATCCACCCATGATTTTTTCCGATCAATCATTGGATGTATATAACAGGCAGTGTAAATAGTGAAATTAGTAAAGTCGAAGATACTCAAATGAAAACAGTTCTACATGTAAGCACAACATATATCTCAAGAGACCATATAAGTAAATATTAGTGAAGCCAAGTCCAAGATTGTTCTTTTTCATTCCATATAGTTCATATATCATTCAATTTCATTATTCCATTACATTGGATTATATATGTCTCAACGCCTGGCCTAGGCCTGATTCCCCTGCCTGTATAATTGTAAAAATGAACTGGTGACTTCTAACAATTGATAATAAAGATTGAACATGAAATCCCTCATTGGATCCAAGGTTCTCATGGAATTTAGAATAATCCTCAAGAGCTTGACCACCACTTCCATGGCTCTCTCATGTCTTTCATGTCAATTACATCACGAGCCTTCCATTGTCTTTTAACTGATACAATGGTTCACTAAAGATATATAAGGTGGAAGTTTTCACATGAGGCCAACCTTTTATCTTAACCAAGACTATGGATCACCCATTTCTAAATACCCACTTTCATCATTCGATCCAGTTACACATTCTATAATTGAAGAAATACAAGGGAATTATACAATTATATGGATTTAAAAAAACTAATCATGTGGGCACAGTTCACATAATAACCAATGAACACAATTTAACCTATTTTAGGGAAATAATATAATCATTTTTCTCACATGGGAAATAATTAAAATAATAATTTCAATTTTAACAAACCATAATGGAAATTCAATACATGCCTTATAGGAATTCTCATCTAAATATACATCCATGTAAAATGCACCCATAGGGTGGTCCTAAATTGAGATGATCAAAACCTAAACATTGATTCAAACAACTAACCTATTACCAAATCAATAATTAGAAAAAATAAACTATAAAAATCAATAAAGTGACTTGCTAAAGGGTGATCACGTGGAACTTGGACACATATATTCAACTTAAAAATTATCATAAGGCACAAGACCACCAACCTTGGGTACCTATGAGGCTCCTCATCGAGAGTCTACTTTTAATTTGACCTAAATCATAGAAAATATAATAAAATGGGGAAAAATATCAACCCTAAATAAATAGGTCAAGATAATAAGTTAGGATTATATACTTAATAGGAATTGAGCACTCACCAAGAGGATTCCAATGGATCTGGAAATGTTTGAATCATGTGTCAAACGACAAAACCGTAGAAAAATTATCATTTGGAAGGCTAGAGCATGCTACTCGATGAAGGGGGGTTCAGTTATATCAGTCTGAGAAAGTCAATGTTGCCACCCGATTTTATGAAAATGGAAAATTTACAAGAAGTGTACAAGAAACTACACATCATGCCAATAAAAATCATGTTGCGGTCATTAAATAGATATGTAATGGGATTATACGGCATGAAAATCTCATTACACTGTGTGTTTTTGGAAACACACATCATGTAACACTCAGTAACGTGATGTAACATGCCTCTTTCTAGAATTTGATATTTTCCAACATTTTATTATGTAAAAACAGAAATGTAAATATCCATACCTCAGGGTAAGAACATGGTTCTAACATGCTTTTCCCTTACAGAAATTCATCCCTAAATTTTTCTTCCAATAGTGGTGAAGTAATATTATAGAATAACTCCGGCCATTGCAATTGAATGTCAACTCCCCTCACCTAGGTCTCATACTACATTAGTCTATGCTGCCATATAACCCTTACTAATGGATCAGATCAACCAAGGTAAAAATACATGCCATAATAGACAATATAAATGGGATGATTATCAAAGGATGCCTCTTCCTATAAATCCAATTCCTCAGGCTGAAAGATGTGAGACGAGTCCAAAAAATAATTTAACAACTGAGAAATTTTGAAGAAGTCGTTCATATTCTTGTTCCTATGAGGTAACCACAATTGATAGGCAATCATAAGGACCCTATCTATAATCTCAAATACACCCATGTATCTTGGTGAAATCATACCCTTTCTTTCTATCTTCTTATGTTGTGACCTCAGTGTGATATATAAGAAAAGTTGATCCATGACATCAAACTCTAAAGTTATCTATAGTGATTGGCATATGATTTATGATTAGACTGTGCAATGTCCATCAAATTTAGAATCAAATAAACTTGACTAGTAGTCTCCAAGACAAGATAAGGTCCCAACATAGATACCTCTCCTTCCACTAGTGAACACATGGGTGATTGGTATGGCTTATGGTAAAAAGCCTCATATTGATACATATGAATAGTATCCATTAAGAAATTTTGTAGGAAAACTCAATAAGAGTTATGGGTGACTCAATGGAACCCCACAAATCCCAGATGCTTGTCTTATGCATGACCTCTGGAACCTAAATCATGTGCTCTGACTGGACATCTGTCTGTGGGTGGTTAGCATCGGTAACAAGCACTTGTATACCCAGGCCCTCTGTAGCTCTTTCTAGAAAAGATAATTAAACCAGAAATCCCTATTTGAAATGATATACAGTCGGACCCCCTGTAGTTGGAAATTATCATGGAGGTACAACCTATTAAGTTCATTAACATAGAAGGTTTCATTGATTAGTGGGAAAAGTGAAACCATCATAAGCCGATCAAAACAACAAAAACTATATCATTAACTCCTAGAGACATTGATAAACATCTCACAAAATCCATTGTGACTACATTACATTTACAATCTGGAATGGGTAGATTCTATAAATGTATGGATTATCACTTATTCTTCACATTCAACTTCGTATTGATGGAATTTATCATGACAGAATCAGCTACATATCCCATCATACCTAGCCACCAATACTGACGATGTAAATACCGATATTTCTTGGTAACACTAGGATGCACTAACCGAAATAAAACACAAAAATCCCACATCAGTATCTTTTACATTTATTCTGAAACCCATAGGTGAACTTATAACTATAGAACCTCATCCTTGAATATAGTCTAACAAAGAGAAGGGTCCTCCCCTATAACAATCTCCCATAGAAATAGGCCTTATAAATCCAATATCTCTCCATCCTCACATTGTCCAGTAGGGTATAGGTAACATATAAGGATGAATGAAATGTCTTTCATTGACTATCATGCAACTCCAAGTACATCTCATAGAATAACACCATAATCATCCACTAGCTACTTGCATGTTGCACTGCCTACATATGAGTCCCCCTGGTCAATTATTTGGCCACTGCATTGCCTTTCCCCAGTGTGTATACAATATCAATGTCTACGCAATGGTGGTATTCTGCCCACCATTACTTCCTCATATTCTGATCACGCTAGATAAATATGAACTTGATACTTCTGTGGTCTGTGTACACCAAAAAATGAACTCCCAATAATTATTTTCTCCAATAGTGTAAAGTATGAACAACTGAAACTAACTCGAGATCATGCATTAGGTAATAACTATTATATGGACTTAACTACCGAGATCCGTACACAACAAATCGATCTCCCAGTAATATAAATTCTCCCAGAAAATACCTAATGTGTCAAAGTACATAGTGTAACTCTTTCACGACTCTCGAAAAAATAAATATCGGTGGTGAATTTAATCTCATTTATAACTCTTAAAAGTAAATATCTTATGAATCATCCCATACAAATATTGAAACCTTTTTAGTTTGTCATGTCATTGGCACTACTAAATGGGGGAAGTCTTTTATGATGCACCTACAGTAACCATCTGTCCCCCTAAAAATCATATGCAAAAGTCATATTAGGTCTATTTCCAGGAAACTACTTTTCTCACAATCTCTACGTACACTAATACACCTATTAATAAGATGATGTAACCTAGAATATTAGTGTGATCCATCCATATGTGGAACTTTTTCAGTGTACCATATTACTGATGCTCTCTCAGTGCATCAAAATCAATATAAATATGTGTTTCATGGTCTATTCAATTGTGAGATTCCACCAAGATATCATCCCAGAAAACCAAAAAAAATGAATAATGATAAGTATGGAACACAATGATCATTAGTTCCATGAGAATAGTTGGTGCACTCATGAACCGAGCAATATAACAAGATACTCGTATAGACCATAAATGATTTAAATGGATCTACGATGTGTGTCTAATGGTCTAAAACTCAACTGATGATAATAAGATCTCAATTTAATCTAAAAAAGTAACCATGATCCTCATAGATTATGGAATAGATCATAAATTCTTGGATGAGGATATCAGTTTCCAAAATATTAACAGGTTCAATATTCAATAATCCTTGCATAGCCTGAGGGTATCATCCACATTTTTTTTGCAAAAAGGACAAGAGATCCCCATAGGGAAGTACTGGGCCAGATGAAACCCTTATCCTCAAAATCCACTAGATATCTCATGATCTCCTTAAAATCTACTATAGCTATCCAATAAGGAGGAATGAATACCGGTGAAGCTTCTGGTTTTTGCTTGATAGAGAACTCTACCTCTCTCTCCATAGGTAGTCCTGAAAGGTCATCCCTGAAGACATCCCAGAAATGATCAACCATAGGTGGTAAATCTTCTTGATTTTTCCCCTGGTCATCTAGATATAATAATTCAATATATTCTATTATTGCTCATGTCTATTTAGGCTCACATAGACATCCCAATCACACTTCTATAGAAACGATCTACCCTATTATAACGTAAAACTCACCCAAAGGTGATTGAAATAAATAAAGTATTGAAAGGAGACCAAATAGCCTATTCCAAGAATGACATCAAAGACTATCATATCTATGATATAGAGGTCCAATATGAACTGACACCTGCAAACCTAAAGGGGGAAATATTTTCATTGATGCACAAAAAACACTATAAATCCTTATGGAGTTTCTAGCATCACAACATTATCATAAGTAATAACATATATCCATAGTATCTCTACAACTTGCATAAATATGAAACTATTTGAAACGCCTATATAAAAAAGTGTAGAAGATAAAATGAAGGTGACTAGAATAGTACCTCGAACAGTAGAAGGTCAGGGATCGTACTCCTACTATGTATTTTTCACTAAATAAGTCTAGCAAATTATGCCACCCAATGACATTGGTTGGATACAATGAGCTCATCTACTCAGGTACCTCTAATAACATGGAGTCTGGGTACCGCGCCCATCACCAACACCTCAACTTGTGTGGTCTGACGTATGCTAGTTCCCTGATTGGTTAAAAGTTGTTGGTCCTGATTTTGAATGTGGAGTTTGTGAAGACCCTCTCTCACTAGATGCTAAAGGAAATGTTCTATAGTAATTCTAATGAAGGCACATCTTTTTGAATTCTCAGCACTTGACTAGGTCCATCATGAAATTTGGTCTAGTAGGCCCATTTCCTCTACATTGGAATCACCTCACATGGCTACCAGAATATATGTTTTGATCACTAGATTTGCTATGAGAAAGCTTTATACAAAGCTTCTTGATACCAATCATAATAGTACTAGATATTGGTGTCTAACCACCCTTTCTATCCAAACCTAATTTCTTCTAATTCATCTTGGTAATCTGTTCATGGTTCATTATAGAAGTTACCACAATCATCCAAATGATATCACCTATGAGAGGATGTCCTAAATGAGACCATCCTCGAATCACATAGCCCTTTACATATCGTTTCCAATCAGAATAGGTGTGAAGAGCTAGAGCACATTAAATTGGGTTGAGTATTCTATAACGGATAGATCACCCCACTCTAGATGCATAAACTCATGGGCTTTATTGGCCCTTTTTATCTTGGGAAAAATCAAGTCATTGAACAATGTCTGAACATCTTACCACGCCATGTCCCATTAACGCCCTGTCTGTGTGGTAACATCCCACCACCTTCTGGTGGAATCACATAGAATATATGTTGTGAGCTTGACCCTCCACTCAGAAGGCTTATCAAGATGCTCAAAGATCGATAACATGTCCTCTAGCCATGACTCTGAATCCTATGACCTGCCTTCCCTGGAAATCGTGGGTGGATGCTACTGCTAGAACAACCATGTTAGTTCTAACATAGATCTAGCAGGTTGTGGTTTTCCCTATAAGGTTTTCATGAAACTCATCAAGCCTTCACAGAACTATGGACCAGCACATGCATCCATATATAATAACTTGTACCGCAACTGGCATGAAGTGAGGCTCCACTTGTATCCTATGTCCTACCACATCTAGGGTATGCTCATCATTACTCCCTGTCTTTGAGATGTAGGTCATCATGGAGGCATGAGTTTAAAAGGTCAGGCACACAAATTAGTTCAAGATCATCTAGGATTTCATTTTAGAAGTGGAATAAATCAATAAGAGGAAAAACCCTCAATATTTATGAAAATAGGAGTATACAAAATTTAAAAACACTACATGATGTGTACCCTTAATTTCCTACCCAGGTGTGTACATCCTCGGGCATCAGTGTGTAACAATCTTAGGTACACAATTTGTTAGACTTCTGCATGACAGGTACACATGTCTCCCATCCTGGACTTATATTCCCACATGTCCAGATTCACATGGGTTTATCCTGAGAAAGACTACACGGTGTGTACCAAAAGAACACAATCATGTACTTGTGAAACCAACCATCAATTTTTTCTTATCACACAGCTGGGTACATAGTCACTTACCACACAGTTTTTATAATGAGTACACGGTGTGTAACCAAGAAAAGAAATCTCCCTTCCCCAAACTGGAAGATGAAATTGTGTGTAAGGATAAAAAACATGCATTGTAAATTTGGTTTTTGAGGACAGAAAATGTATATCAAATAGAAAACACATATTATCCAGAAAACCTAGCCTTTGGTATTCCCAATATTTATCCGTGAGGGCCCATACTCCCCAAAAATCATTGTTTTGCACCCAATAATAACAAGTCACAATACAATTCTATACAAAATGATGATTCATGACCCACCAAATTCTATCCCAAGAGGGTCCATACAACATAGGGATCAAATCATTGAGTCCATCCAATTCAAAACACAACACATATCAATAAACCTATCACAATAGAAAATATATCTATCATGGTTCCTATCATAACAACATGAAAATATTGAATGAAATCTATCACACCAATATGATATCAGTATTGCTTCCAAATGGCATGGCATGAATACATGACATGTAATTTTTAGCTAGGGAATATATGATGAATGACATGAAATTACCTCATTTAATTGGGTTGAAACAAAATAGAACTATAAAATAATTAATAAAAATTGAAAAAAAGTGTTTCACCCAATGATGAAATCTAATCAACTTAAACAACTCAAAATTCAAAAAAGTAAATGTCAATTCGAGGCAATTTGGGTTTTCCCTATATGCATGGATGCTAATCCTAGACACAGTTTATTACCAAACTCCATTTCCTTACTATCACTATATAATGGATCCAAATAGTATGTCAAGAATGAAAATAACAAATATATGAAACCACTTTGTAATTTTTTGGATCCGAAAGCCCCTTATATGGTTCCCCATAATCGGTTAGACCCAAACATCATATACATTTCTCCAAATGCCAGAGGTAGATGACTAGTAGCATGGTCCTATAGTGTGATAATGGTGAAATTGTTCCCTCAATGGATGATTGAAAAAAATACAATATAGGAAGTAGTAAAAAACATAAAACTGATGTAAACATTGAACGACTATTATTATAAGTAACCAAACATATTTCTAAACAAAAAACAATTCCACATGTTGTGTTCTAAGAAAATCACCAAAATAGTTACATTGTATTAATCTACAATACATTTTCCAAAGGAACCAAATAAAAAAAGGAACCTAAGTACCATCACAACCATTAGTCTGGTCTCATTCTTTCCTTCTCATAAAAAATATATCGAGAACCACGTGAAGTGGGTTTTTCCAGAACAACACATGTAATCATATAATCTATTTGGTCCAAAAGCTAGTCCCAATTAGGGTGCGTGACAAAATACCAGTAAGAAACCAAAAAATATATATGATGATCAATCAGTAAATATATATTAAATTATGTGTACAATAATTAATGTTGTAATCTAGAATATACTTAAATGTAAATATTTCTAAAATTAAGCACAAAATCTTATTTAGGATTCCATATATGAACATATAAGTTACGACTGAATCCATGATTGTGATTTATCTTAGAAGAAACATCATATATCATTACATTTAATTATTCAATTACATTGGATTATATAAGTCTTGAGGTATAGTCTAGGATTAATCACCTTTCTCGTATAATGGTAATAATAATATTGTGACTTATAACATTTTATAATAGAGCCCGACCTTGACATCCCTCATTGGATCATAGGTCTGCATAGCATTTAGAATAATCCTCATTATCTTTACCACCTCATCTATTGATAACTCATGGATTTCATGTAATATACTTCTTGAGTCTATCCATTGTATTTTAACCTAAAAACGATTCACTATATTATATAAGGTTCAAGTAGTAACATTTTTATAACGTTTTCTCTCAATTGAGATTATGGATTTTCCATTGTTAATTATTTTTTTAATCATTTGATTCAATTACACATTCCATAATAGAATTAATACATGATAATTAAGTTGTCAAATGGATTTAAAAAAACTCTGACATGGGAAAAATTCATAAAATAACCAACACATGCAATTTACACTATTTTTGGGTTTGAATATAAACATGTACCTCATGTGGGTAATCATTAACATAGATAATTCATTTTTGAAATCCCATAAAGGGAATTCACGACAAGCATTATAGAAATTCACATCCAAATAGACATCCAAGAAAAACACACCAAATAGGTTTCCCTTAATAGTGGATATCAAAACCTAAACAATGCTTCAAAAATATAACCAATTACGTAATAATCAATAGGAAATAATAACGCCAAAAAATCACTCAACCAACACACTAAAATTTAGAATGCATTACTCTAGAATATATAGTCCACTCAGAAACTAGCAAAAGGCAATAGAAAACATACCTCATGTTTATATGAATTTCTTCATCCAGTTTAGGCTTTCAAATCGACCTAAATCTGAGTAGATTTACAAAAATGAGAAAAATGCTAAACATTGAATACATAGGTCGAGAGAATAAATCATTACAAAATAATAAATATGAATCGAGAACTCTCCGTGAAGATTCCAAAAACTCTTATGGTGTTTGAATCATTTATCAGATACAGAAATGGAAGAAAAATTCCCATTAAGATTTTCTAGGTGTGTTGCTCGTTGAAGAAGTGCTCAGTTCTCTTCATCTGACAAAAATAATGCTACAACCCTATTTAACGAAAAAGAAAAGTACGCAGTGAGTACTAGAAACTATATAATGATTCTATAAAAATCACAAGAATGTTATTACATTGTCAAGTACTATGATTATGATGTGTCAAAACCTCATTACTCGACATGTTATTTGAAACACATGGTGTATAACACGTAGTCACATCATGTAATAGGCCTGTAGATACCCTTTGAACACTTTATCCACCATTTTATTATGTAAAACTAAAAAGGATAGATCCATACCTTATGGGGAGAAACATGTTATTAAATATAAAATCAATTTAAACAATATTTCTATTTTAAGAAGAATAAAAATCTATCATGTATTCCAATGTTGAAAAAATGGTACTTTGTATCTATAATTTCATTTCACAAAGATCATGATGTATCCTGATGATTTCTTCCTATATTTTTTTTATTAACAAATTTATGGTTTTTTATGAATTTTTTGGTTTTCAATATCATCCATGGGTTTTAATGGGTTTCAAATTTTTTCTTTTTTTTGATGGATTTTATGGGATTTATATAGTTTTGTATCATATCTATGGGTTTCCATGCTTATGGATTATTTTACATGTTTACAAAAGTTTTCCATCGTATTTTTCACATGTTTTTTCTTTAAATTTTATTATTTTGAAATAATTTTTTATAATTTTCCTTAGGATTTGATATTTTTATGGTTTTCTAGGATTTCTTATGTTCTTCATTGTTTTATATGGTGTTATAACTTTTATTGTTTTTATATTAATTTTCTAGTGCTTTTAAAGGATTTATAGTGGTTTTTAGAATTTTCTATTGTCTTCTTGGGTGGGGAAGGGGGTGTCATAGTTTTTATGGTATTTAATTGTTTTCCTGATTTATCTATTTTTTTAACATTTTTTCATTTTAAGGGTTTATAATAATTTTCTAGGGTTTTCCATTGTTTTTAAGGGCCATTAATGTTTAGTAGGGGCTTCTATAATTTTTCAGGATTTCTATTTATTTTCATTTTTTATATTGATGTTGAAGGATTACCAGTGTTTTGTAGGGTACTGCATATTATTATTGTTTTTTAAATTTATTTGTGTCTTTGTAGGTATTTTAGGGATTTATATAGATTTTCATGAATTTTTAAGAGATAATCTGTTTGGGTTAGTTTTCTCGAGGTTCCAATAGGTTTTCAATGTTTTGATGGATTTTATTTAATTTTTAGTTATTCTAGGTGTTTGGTACGGTTTCTTGGTGTTTAAAAGTTTTTTATAATTTTATAGGGTTTTTAGGATATTATATTGGTTTTTAGTGTTTTATTATTTTTCATGAGTTTATTAGAGATATTAATGTTTTCCCGATTATTATAATTTTTACATGTTTTCTTAATATTTTTATTGTTTTCCAGGGATTTCCAAATTTTGCAATATTTTTTTATAGATTTCTATAGTTTTAGGGTTTTCTTGTTTTTTTTATATTTTCTTGGGTTGTTAAAATATTTGATCGGTTAAAATGTATTAGTTAGTGATTTCTAGGGTTTTAAAATATTTTTTGGTATTATTTGGGTTTTTATTGATTATAGAGGATTTTTTTCCTGGCTACGAGGGATAGACAAATTATTTGGGTTTTTTACCGGGGTTCATATTTTATGGTGTTTTCATTAAATTTTTATAAATTTAATGATTTTTAGGGTTTTTATTTTTTTATATGGGTTATAAAAGGTTTTTATATTATATAATTTTATATAGGTTTTGTTTGGATATTCTAAAATATAACTATTTTTTATATTTTTTATATTTTATAGTGTTTTGATGTATTTTAAGAATATTCCTAGTTTTTTTGGTTTTTTTTGGTTTTATGAGTTTATCAGTGTTTCTAATGGGTTCTATTTAATAATAGTTTTTTTAAAAAAATAATATAGGATTTTTAATGATTTACATGGTTTTCAGGTGCTTCAATGGGTTTTCAACATTTTATCGATTTCTATGGGTTTTTCTATATATACATATTTTTTGAAGGATTATTATTGTTTTTTATGTTTTTATAAGGTTATATTGTGTTATTATATTCTCTAGAAGACGTTAGAGGTTACAACTATCTTAGAATGTTATAAGGATTTTAGTGTTTTTCTATGATTTCCAGTTATTTAACGAGTTTTCAATGCCATTACATGATTTTTAGTGTGTATAATTATCATATATGGTTTTATGTTTTTATTCGAGTTGTAGGATTTTTTAGTTCATTTTAGGGGATTAAAAAAATTATTTATTTTAGGTTATTTTACGGTTTTAATTTTTTTTGAGTGTATTGTAATGTTTTGAAATATTCATCAATATTATTAGGGTTTTTTTTGGGTATTCATGTTTTTTAACTGATGTTAATTAGTTTTCATGAGTTTCTGAAGACTTGAATGGATTTTGAAGGGTCTATATTATTTTATTGATTTTTAAGGTTTTACAGGTGTTTATATTGTATTTATATTATTTTTGTATTTTCAAGAGATTTCAAGGGTATTTAGGTATTCCCATGAATTTTGGTTTTTAGTGTTTTCTAGCGATTTTTATAACTTTTCTAGTTTTTTGATGGATATATATAGTTTTTAGAAATATACAATGGGTTTTATGTGTTTTAAATTGGGTATCAAGGGTTTTCTCATTTTTCATGGTTTTCAATAATTTTTATAGTGTTTTTTATTTGGATTTATTATTTGTCATTGATTTTAATTTTCTTTTATGTTTTTTAGTGGATTTAATCATTTTAATGGATTTACATTTTTTTCATTGAATTTTAATAGATTTTAATGTTTTAGGGTTTATTAATGATTCTAATGGGTTTTTAGAATTTTAAATGTTTTTGGGGTTATCATGTTTGTTAATTGTTTATTAAGACTTATATTATTTTTCATGGTTTTTAGTTTTTTTAGATTCAATAAGTTTTATTGATTTTTATTGTTTTTGTAACATCCCAGGTAAATAAAAAATAATACATTTTAATATTTTTTAATATTTTCGAAATAAATATTAATTTTACTTTAAATGGGTTGTTATGTTCGATAGCGTACCTGATACGCAACAACGAGTTTTTTTGAAATCTTACGTTCCACACTAATAATATAATAATATTATTTCAAATGGTAGTTAACACAAAGCCATTGTATTGGATGGAATAAATGAAAATAACTAAAATATGAATATATATGTTTGTTAAATGTTTTTACATTTATCTAATAAAAGATAAAGGCTTAAAATATGAAAAGAAACCAATTTTAAGCACAAATACTCTAATATTCTCTAAAAGGTTTATTTATCTCCTTTTTATGGAAAAACTTATTTAAAAATAGTTTTTGTCACTCTTATACATTCTATTGTACCAAATATAATCATTCTTTATAATCGGGGCATCAAAATTTACTTTTTGTATGTTTTTGTTATTTTTCCGATAAAGTACATTTTTAATGAATAAGTGGAAAATGTTGTATTTTAACTCAAAAAATCTTTTTAATCTAATGTATTTATATGATTAGATCATCTTCTCAATTGGTTTTAAAGTGAAATTAGAATATATTTTTACCATTTAATCCAATGGTGGTCATTGGAATTAATTTCACTTTGAAATTGGACTTAAACAAGTGTCAATCTTTTGATATATATTATATCATAAAAACACACTATTTGTTTTGACAGTAGGAATTAATTATTAAATTAATTATTTCAACTTATATGTATTGAATTTTTTAAAATAGACATCATTTTATAATTTTGAATATCAAATGTATCTTAGAGTGAATTTTTGGTATCTTTCTGAAAAACATCAATTTTTGATGAATTGTGAAACCACTAAGTGGTAGATAAAAAACGGATTTTTCATTTAAATGAAACATTTCCACTTCTGTAAATTGAATTTCAAAAATCCAACATACATTGTTTTCATTAGGAATTAAAATGTGGTTCAATGGGAATAAAATATTTTTTTGCTGAATAGTAACTTTTATGTTTTATTAATCGTGATTAGAGGTAATTAGTGTAATTTAAGGTAAAAATAATGTTTTAATAATATGAAATTAGCTTGACACATGTCCTACCCTTATTGGATGTGTCATGGCCGACCAAAATAATCCATGGGTCATCTTGGGGACCCCATGGAGCCACTGGGGTAAGAACATGACCTTAATAACTTTTTATTTAAAGTTAAAATAAAAATGTCACTAACATGTACTGTTTTACTAAAACAATTTTTACATGAGGTTATACAAGTCATATTTTTGACTATAAATATTTATTATAAAGATAAAAATATTTCCTAAATCATGATATTTTTTTTATAATTTTTACACATTATATAAATTAAATTATTTATGACACCATGATGATGCAGAGATTACCTCATTATTTAACGATTTAAATAAAATGAAAATATAATCTAAAATCTAAGCCCTAAACTTGTCAAAAACCTATTGTATGGGTGTATTTCGAACTCTTATCACCTTATACTTGAAATATATAATTTTGGGACCTTTAAAATCCGAAAATCATTATATAATAAAGTAACATTTTATAACATTCCAAGAGTGCCCCTCCTCCCTCTTATAAAAGGTACCCACCTCTAACACCTTACACACACCACTCAAGCCTTTGGATCGACCAAGATCTGATCATTTTATCTCTCCACATCCCGCTACTCATCCTAGAATCCTTAACTTAGGCAGAAATCGCTTCAAGAAAGCCTTTTGGTTCAAACCAAGAGGAGTTACCTGATTTAAAGGTATTGTCTTCACTTGTGTTCTTTTGTTTTATTTTGCTTCTCCAACCTGTTAAACTATTTATATTACATTATTTTGTAACAAAACCAGTATATTCAATATACTAGGAAGTGTTTATGGGAAGTATTTGATCTACACTAACATTCACCTCCGTCTAATGGTTAAAGAACATACTGTTTCTGTGGTTGGTGAATTTCTGCCTCATGAAACCATGATTGTTCAATCTTCTATTAACTCCTTTCATGGTGTCCATTAATATGTAATTATTTTTATATATGATATATATTATGTTTATGTTTTCCTTATGCTTCTGTATTTTTAATTTATGGCATACCATTATGGTTTCCATTATGGCTAAACGCGATATCTTCTATTTATGAAGTGCGGACTACAGCCCCCTCAAAATGATTTGATTCGTTAATGCCATATGTAAGATGTAAAAAGGATGGAGTTAATGATATTATATATGATATTATACTGGAAATATAATATACCTTTATATCATTATGATTTCACTCCATTAAATACAAAATAGAAATGAAATTAGCGTTCATGCGTACGTACGACTTACCATCTCCATGAATGGTGAATTTAATTTCATACCTATAAATGTTATATACTATTATAAATACATGTATATTATGGATATATATGATATATATGATATCCAAATCATGAATATCATTATGGATATAATGAACCTTTGACCACATGAACAACATGTAATTCTAAGAAGTCCATTTTTGACTTAAGTACTAAATATCGACAAAATGAACGTTATTAACTTAAATTATTACATAATGTTCATAACATGGAAAAAATTTATATAAAAGGAATAATAAACTTGTAAAATGTTCTTAAGCAAGTAGAAATTAACTTTAGTTTATTATTCAGGAGATTAAAGAGCAATCGAGTCACGTCGGACATGAGGTAAGGGACTTCGTCTCAATCTACTTTCATTGAGGCATACTTTGTTTTATACACAAATTACATTTATAAAATGTATAAACCCCTTTGAATTTTACTTTTATTCAAAAGGAATCTTTTTATACGAATAATTTTACTAAATGAAAAAAGGAGTGTTTTTTGTTGTACGTATGCGGCGACAACGACTTCTCCACCGCTGTGACCATTATTTGAGTTTCGGCTTCCTCTAAAAGCCATAACTTTTTTTTTAAATGAAAATAAATACCATGTTTTACCTTTATTTTATTTTGGTATTGAAAATGGTTTAATTTTGTCAATTTTTTGTAATGGATTTGTTATGTCAATATATTCAAGTGATATATTGTGATCGAAATGTGGAAATGTTTTCTTTCCATTATATTTGTTTTATATATTATGATTTTATAATGGTACTTGAACATTTGACGGGTGGATACATGATAAACCATATGACATGTGGTGCCGTGAATACTAGGACGAGTGGTTATGTTATAACCTCCAATGCATTGGATATAGAAGTTGGTCGTATGGCTATTCCATTAAGTGATATTTGTGGATGTCGACCATATGGTTATTCAATTTAAGTATTTTTATGTCCCAAGTAACCTTTATATGTTATGTGTTCTTTATATGGGTTTTATGGTAATATTTTGGTTACAAAAGGGTAAGTAATGATATTTTATTCAGAGAAGAGTTTTTACTACTTCATAAAGGTGAAATGTATTACTTTTATAAAATATTCATGGTTTACTTGTTGTTTTGAAAAACTAACAGTTATCCTTCTTTGTGTATCCCTTTCTGAGATTTTTATGCTCCGCCCAATGTTTTTTGAAATCTTTTTCACAGGACATAATGTGGAATATGGTAAAATATGGGATCGAGGAAAAGTCATGATGTCTTAAAAATGGAACTAGACTTGACTCTTTTTTTCAAGAGTTCATGTTTTAAAAAAAAAGGAAACTATGTAGAAGTGTCTACTTTGTAATCTTTTGAGATGTAATAGTGATGATCTAATTCTCTAAAACTGTAAACCTAAAAAGATCCTCAATTTGAATTATTCATTTAATTAAATATTAAGCAAGGTTTTAGGTTGGGGCCTTATAGTTGGTATCAGAGGTCGGTTTAGACAACTTTATGAGTTAGAAAATTGTTAAATTCATAAATAAATTTATTTTTTATTATTGAAATGATATTGCATTTAAAGATTACCATGTTTCTTAGCCTAAGATATTACTGTGTTCAGAATGTTTTTCCGCAGAGGAAATAAGGAATCTATGTTGAGATGACATAAGGAGGAAGAAAACCTTTCAAATCAGCAACCTGAGATGGTCAGAATTGGAACTGAACAGTTTGTTGTAGGGATGGTACAATTAACTCAGGCTATAAATAGTGGTGGTATCCATGCACGAGATCAGCCAGATCAACCGCAGAGGAACATGTCAGTGGTGGAACATTTCATTAGGCAACATCCCCCATCATTCAAGGGATCATCTGACCCTGTTCTAGGAGAAGGGTGGATTAAATCACTAGAGACAATTTTTGATGTCATGGGGTGTTCAGAACATCAATAGGTTAGTCTTGTTGTTTACCGTTTTTAAGGTGAAGCAGATCAGTTTTGGTCGATGATGAAAAATATTAGGGATAGTGGTGAGATTGATGATCTTCAGTGGGAAGAATTCAAAGGAATGTTTCTTGACAAATATTTTCCTAAGGTGCTTCATCTTAATATGGAAAACGATTCCTAGAATTGAGGCAGGAGGATGACTAAGTGGCTGTGTATGAAGCAAAGTTCACTCGACGGGCAAGGTATGCTCCAAACTTCATACGAGATCTTGAAAGTAAAATCAACCGTTTTTACTAAGGGTTAAAGACAAAGTATCGAAAGGCTTTAACTTCTCGTGAGTTCAAAAGTAATGAAAAACTTTTTTGATGTGCGGAGAAGGTGGAAATGGAGTTTTTAGATGATCAGGTGTTCTTTGGCAAACAAAAAAATAAGAGGTCCAGTTGGCAGGCAGAGGGGAATCATTCATCAAAGAAGCATGGAGGTAAGAAAACAAAATATCCATCCTGTGAGAAGTGTGGTAAAATGAATCCTGGAGAATGTTTATCTAAGTCTGGAAAGTTATTTCGGTGTGTTAAGTCTCGTCATATTGTGCGTAACTGTAAGGGAGATGATCAAGCAGGCAATGAAAAGCCAGCGGTAAGATGTTTTATGTGTAATAAAATGGGTCATTATGAAAATGAGTGTCTTACAAATAACTCAACAGGGGAAAAGCAGCCAGACTACAAGCAGAAAGGGGTGGTGAAATATTTTGCAACTACTTCAATAGATGTTGGTCCATCGAATGAACTAGTATCAGGTATACTGTTTGTTTGTTCAGATTATGCCAATGTGTTGTTTGATTTAGGGTCTACAAATTATTTCATTTCTGAGAAGTTTTCTAGTAAATTGGGAATTCCATCTCAAGATATATATCCTGAACATATCGTAAAAACACCCGGAGGGAACGTTGAGGCAGAAATAAATTATAAGAACCTTCATATCCTTGTGTGCGGAAAGAATCTACCTGAAAACCTTATTGTTTTTCCTCTAGTAGAGTTTGATGTTATTTTGGGAGTGGATTTTCTTTCTTTTTATCATGCTAAGATTGAATTTAGAGATAAAGAGGTTTCTTTTCAGAAATATTTTCAGTTTGTGTACAAGAATGAACCATTTATTTTGATAACATATCAGGATGTTGAGAAACTAGTAAAAGATGGAAATGAATGTTACCTTTCACATATTGTTTAAAATAAAGGAACTGTTCAGATTAATGATTTTCCAGTGGTAAATGAGTATCTTGATGTTTTTCCTGATGAGTTTCCTAGTATTATACATGATCTGGAAGTTGAATTTATTGTTGACTTAGTTCCTTCTTCTAAGACAATTTCAGAACCCCCTGATCGAATGGATCAAGTTGAACTTTTAGAGTTAAAGAAGCAATTACATGAGTTATTAGATAAAGGTTTCATTTAACCTAGAACATCACCATGGGGTGATCCTGTCCTATTTTTTAAAAATAAAGATGTTTCAATGAGACTTTGTATTGATTATAGATCCTTGAATAACATCACTGTTAAATACAAGTATCCTTTGCATCATATCGATGATTTGTTTGATCAGCTCCAGGGATCTCAGTATTTTTCAAAGATTGACTTGAGGTCGAGGTACCATCAGTTAAAAGTAAAAGAAGATGACATTCCGAAGACTACGTTTCGTACAAGATATGGCCATTATGAATTTGTAGTTATGCCTTTTGGGTTAAACAATTCTCTTGCTGTACTCTTGGACCTTATGAATATAATTTTCCATGAGTTATTGGATAAGTTGTGGTTGTTTTCATTGATGATATTTTGGTGTTTTATAAAAGTAATGTTGAGAATTAAAGTTATTTAAGGGTTATCTTGCAAACCATAAAACAAATGAAACTGTATGGAAAATTCAGCAAGTTTGAGTTTTGGTTACAACAAATTTCTTTCCTTGGTCACATTGTTTCAAAAAATGGCATAACTGTTGATCCTACAAAAACAAAAGTTGTTGAAGAATGTCCAAGACCCACAAATGTAACTGAGATTCGTAGTTTTCTTGGTTTGGAAGGATACTACCGAAGGTTTGTTGAAAAGTTTTCATGGTTATCTATTAGAATGACTAAGATAACTTGGAAGGGTGTTAAGTTTATCTGGACAAAAGAATGTGATGATTGTTTTCCAGAATTGAAAAGAAGATTGGTGAATGCTCCAGTTTTTTCACATCCTTCCAAGAATGGTGAGTTTTTTATCTACAGTGATTCTTCGTTGAAGGGACATGGTTGTGTCCTTATGCAGAATGATTTGGTAATTTATTCTGCTTCATGTTAGTTGAAAACTGATGAGGTAAATTACCCTACACAAGATTTGGAATTAGCTACTGTTGTTTTTGCTCTAAAAATTTGTAGACATCATTTTTATGGAGTAAAGTGTGAAATATATACTGCTCACCAAAGTTTAAAGTATATATTTAATCAGAAATAATTGAACATGAGACAGATGAGATGGCTAGAATTAATCAAGTATTAGGATTTTACAATTCATTGCCATCCGGGAAAAGAGAATTAAGTGGTTTATGCTTTGAGTAAAAAATGTAATGCTTCATTAACAATGATATATTTGGAATGAGATCCATTGGTTTTTGATTTGATGAACTTTGGCATAGAAGATTTTGGTGCAATAAGTTCATCTGTTTTGTTCCTGGTGTCAGTGAGATCATCTCTATCAGATAGAATTAAGTAAGCATAGAAGAAAGATAGTGGGTTGCAGAAAAAGGAAGAGCTTGTTCCGAAGGGTACGTTTTCAGATTAAAACATTGATAATGATTGTGTTTTGAGTTTTGGGAAGAGATTGTGTGTGCCTTATGATTCAGAGATGAAGAATGAGTTGTTATGTGAGGATCATAGTTCCTTGTTTTCAGTTCATCTTGGCAGTACTAAGATGTACTAAGATCTGCGGGAGTATTACTGGTGGGATGGAATGAAAAGAGATATTTATGATTTTACTGTGAAGTGTTTTACTTTTCAACAGGTTAAAACAGAGTGGCAATTACTTAAAGGGATGCTTCAGCCTTTATCGGTTCCAGAGTGGAAAAGATAAAATATATCCATGGACTTTGTTATAGGATTACCGAAGACATATCGAGGTAATAATGCAATCTAGGTTATTGTTGATAGATTAACTAAATTTTCTCATTTCCTTCATATTCGAGATACATTCTCTCTAGATCAGCTTTCTCGATTGTATCTTAAAGAGATATTCAGGTTTCATGGAGTTCCCCTCTCCATTGTATCTGATCGTGACCCCTAGTTCACTTCTAACTTTTGGAAAGGCCTTCAGAAGTCGTTGGGTACTGAATTAAATTTTAGTATACCTTTTCATCCAAAATCAGATGGGCAGTCAGAACGAACAATTCAGACCTTGGAAGATATGCTACGTTCTTGCTCGATGGATTATCTGGGAAGTGGGGACAACCATATTTCTTTGGTTGAAATTTAATATAATAATAATTTTCATTCTAGTATACAGATTGCTCTGTTTGAGGCATTATATGGTAAATGGTGTCGACCTACAACTTTTCGGGATGAAGTAGGGGAAAGGAAGCCGATGGACCAGAATTGGTGGAAGAGATGGCAGAAAAAGTTCAGTTGATTCAGAAGCACATGAAAACAGCTCAGAGCAGGAATAAAAGATATGCAGATAACTGGAGGAAGATCTATCTTTCGAGGTAGGTGATCATGTTTTTCTCAAAGATTCACCCTGGAAAAGTGTGATGCGATTTGGTAAGAAAAAAAAGCTGAGTCTAAGGTTCTTTGGACCATATGAAATTATGGAAAGAGTTGGATCAGTTGCTTACCGAGTGGCTTTACTATTGAGTTTATCTCAAGTACACAATGTTTTTCATTTTTCGATGTTGAAAAAGTATATGCCAGATCCATATCATGTTTTGAGCCCAGAGGTAGTTCAGTTGGAAGAGAATCTCTCTTATGAAGAACAACCAGTCCAGATTCTTGACCGTA